>JAIOKQ010000424.1:664383-1328767 GCA_020654165.1 Oryctes rhinoceros
TTAAAGGAATACTAGATGTTTACCACGGATTGAGATTCAGTTTCTTGAATTTCGATATGTGTTCTACTTATCTCCTTGTATTTACAAAGTTTATTCCAGAATTTTGTTCTAGGTCATTACTTCTTTGAGTTCTTCGTAATTTAACGATATTAGAGCTTCATGATCGATATCATTTTCTTAAAAAGAGTATATTAATCGAACCTTCAAGAAAAGCAATCTATTATGTTTATACATGAATGGTAATCATTGTGCTAATATATAATTACATACAGGAAGAATTATTCCTTCATTAATACAATACCCATTGAACAAAGACAACATACTACATAGAGAAAATATAAACTTATCGTTAAATATGTCGATGAAATTCTAGAAACCCTATTCCTTCCGTAAATTGTCCATTTTGTATGTTAACAGGCGCACTATTGCCAGTAACTAATACCCGATGATTACCATTATTGGGCAACTACTTTAAAAAAAAAATTATATTCATAGCTATCCCCACCAACTTACTCTTTTTCATAGTTACTGCTAAAGTAAGATCTGCAAAGAGTGAGAAAAATTATTACAACCTTCTGTCAGCGTTTCACCAATAGAGATTCTAACGGCATTGTAATGAAAGCACACCTAATTTTATTAGATTATCGTAAATTAATTAACAATTGTATTTTGTTTCAATACAATCTACTTCACCCTACTAGTCAAGAAAATATGCGTTTTAAAGAGAAAAATATTGTTGAGATTCTTGTAATAATGTTTATGTACAGCTTACAACGGAGTTGGCTTTTATAGACAATTTGATATGCAGAAAATTAGGTTATTTCTTCAATACAGCGCTACCTATTGTTTTTACAATTATAAAAATGGGTAACACAACGTTGTTTGAAAATTTCGAACAATATTTTTTTCTGTGCAACTGCCTCTCTTCAAAGCGTCCTACATTCTTATACATAACTCCTGGAATTTTAATGGATTTCCTTCGGGTCCCAATAAACGAGCAAAAGTTCTATAATGAGTAAAATGCTTTTTAATTTTGACAAAATGTAAAAAATACAGTGTAATACACTGTAATATTTTACGTGGGGAAAAATAGGAAAAACATTTTCCGAAAAAAAAATTTCGGAAAGTAATTGTTGAAGTTGAGGGTCGTGAAATTTGGAATTGGTTATAAGAGACTCATTCTTCAATTTATCAATTTTGATGTGAATTGATAATTGAAACTTCGAATGTGATGTACAAATTTAAACAACTAACCTTATTTATCGGAATTCCACTTCATAAATGCTATGTTTATGTTTCTTTTTATCCTTTTCTTTTTTATGTTCATACTGGAGATTTATCCAAACGCAGGTTAACGATTGTTTTATTTCCACGGTCATCTTTGATGATTTTTACTATTAAATATATTTAAATAAAAATAAAAATTTAAATAAATGTATTTTTATGATCAGGGACGCAATCAAAATTGAGATTCTATGCTCCCTAATTATATTTTACACCACTTACAACACTACAAAGTAAAGCTTTACTGAGAATTTTGACGAAATCGAACCGTACGATTATTAATTGTTTCAATTACATTTTTGATATGACAAAGTTTATACTGGCTCTTATTGTAGAAAGGTTTTACGTTAATTAGAAGCTTAGGTAAGGAGAAAGTGAAATACAAAGGAAGTAATTGTCCGTCTTACCACTGCCGCCGTTGGTCGGACCCATATTATCTTTCTACCACTCACGCTAAAAAAGGTAATCGGCCAGAACAGGAATTTCCTTTTCTAACCTTCCTACCACTAGACGGACTTTTATTTTCGATAGGTGCACAAACTGTCACTAGATAAGGTGTGTGGATGAAGTTATTAATAGATAGCTTCTTAGACGTTAGTTCATGTTACAATACATATGTACGTAGGTACACACTGGACATAAGTGGAAATTAATTTGACAGAAAAAGAAACCCAATTAACATACGCATTTGATACGTAAAAATTGAACGTCATATGATGAATAGTGAAATCCAATCAACAAGAGGAGAACTGCAAAAGAAACATTACCGCATCGTCTCTCTATTTGATTATCATTTTAAATTAAATTAAATACTGCAACATATTTTATTGATTTCATTAACTTTAGCGTTACTTCTAATGACGCATATTAATATGTTATTTGAACTCTCGCGTTTCAATAAATGTTGTCAGGAGTAGGTATTCTATTAGGAAAAAATAACTTTGTCCGCTTTTTTTTCAAATTAATTCAATTAAAATTTGTTTAATAGAATGTAAAGAGCTTCTCTCTCCTTTTTAGATTTAGATTTTAATTATATATATCATTCGGATGTGTGTAAAAGAAACCTTATTTTTTTATTTTATTTGTATTTTGTCATTTTAGCATTTGACATTTAAAATAATGTATAATTTGCAATATTTGTTTTAAGAAAAAGAATTTTGCTTATTCTTGATTAATATAGAAACCATGCTGAAAATAGGTGTAGAAAAACCTAACATGAATTCTTATTCTTTCAGTCATAATATACGGGATATTCTACAACAAAATCGGAAAAATCATTTTCAAATTGGTTATGTCAAATCCGTATATTCAGCGTGTACATTCGCTGAAAAGAACAATCAATCCATATAACAAATTGTATTGCTAAATTGAAAACGTTTGGACTTTAGAACACTTTCCTGGGATATGCGATTTTTGAATTTTTGAAATTGAATTGAATTGAATTGAAAAATTTGCAATAGAAACAATTGGAAATTACAACTAGGTTAGGGATTTTTAATAATTTTTAATAATCTAAAAAAACTTCAAAATGTGTTTTGTAGCCATTTCCAACCTGGCGTTAGCTAAAAATATAAGTAACTTGAATTTCCTTTTTTGACAGGTATCTATAGATAAAATTTCTAGAGTATAAGCTCAAACATCTCAATGTTTGTAACATTAATTAGTTGTTTCGTGTAAAAAATCAGTTTAGGTTAATTCGGACTATGATGGTGCATGGTTCTTTTTCTGTACATACGAATATTATTTAAACGTTTTACTAGGCCAAGATAATAAGAACTGCAATTATGGTTAAAACCCTTGTGAAAGAGGAACCGATTCATAATGTTAATGGATTAATTATACAATATTATAATTAATAAAGTTTATAAGTTTTAAATGTAGGTGAACCGTGGTGGAGGAAAAAAGGGTCTCGCAAGAAACATGCGCATCAGGTCTAACGCGTTGTGCTAACTTGTGCTGTGAACATTTCATTTTGTGCTTATTCCGCTTTCAATGCATTCGAAAGTGCAAAGTCTAGTGTCTACCAATAAAATAACAAACTACCATCTTTTATAATATATCTGCGAATTATTATTGCAGTGATGGCTGCTAAATATTAGTCACGTTGAAGTACCATGAAATCTTTACGGTACAAATTAATACAAAATGAGCACAACATAATTTAAAATTCAAAAATTTGGTGCAGCGGCTAAATAAGAGTCTCATCAAGCCTTCCTTTTCGCATATTTAGGTTCTCAAGTATCTCGAAAATGAAATGGGCATAAAATGGTCCCACAACATTAAGTGGACACATTACAACATTACTGGACTATTTTAATAAAAGCTAAAGTGCGAAGAAGGCGTGAAGTTAATCGTCACTTTTTCATCATCGAGATTCAATCTCGAATATCTTGAAAACTAACTGAATATAAAATAAAATTTTCGCAGCACAATTCTTTGTGTTGTAAAAATTTTACAACACAAATTAAAAAAAGGAAAACCGTAAGTTTTAGACCAGTATCTATCTCACTGTGACACCATATAAGTATCGGCAACCTCCGCGCCACATAAGTTTAATTTTAAGGAATGGTCTTCATTCATGTCCTCGAAACAGCCGTCCAGGACTAATTATTATATTACTATATACTTGTGTGGCGCGAAGGTTGCCGATACTTACCATTCTACGCCACAGTGCTTCCTATCATTATTTAACATTTTAATTGTAAATTTAATTAATACTATCATTTTATCTAAATATTTTAATGTTCCTCGGACAAAATTATTAACATTTTCATATCTTCTATATAAAACCAATTACCATGCCGTTAGCTATATTCTTTCTAGTAAACTTATCAGTGTAATTACCCAACAACGAACGCTGGTTAACATTTAAGACATTTTCAACAGCTTACTCCGGAGGGGAAAGTTTTTAATTTACCTGCGTATTATACCCATTATCCGCGAATAAGCTCGACAAGCTTTCAATTATATCTCCTTTTGTATTCTATGCCTACTTAATACACGCGAAAGTATAACGAGTAGGGCACTCGACTTGTTTTCGTAATAAGAGGACTCATTTACGCATATAATGTGCGCACAGCTTTACAACTTACAGAAATCGTAAACAAGGCGGGGAAAAGTTCAATATAGCGATGCTCATATTAGCTACTATTATTCGCGACAGGTGCGCTTAGAAGGGACCGCTTTTGCTTCTTTTGCACGTCTCAGTTTTCACTCATTCGTGTTATTTTGAACTCCGTTCGAGCACAAAACTTGAATGTTTGATGTTACCTACAATTCGTTTAATGCGCTAACAGAGAAGGTAATTTTATCTCTCATTTTCTAAGCTTCAAAGCTCACTTCAAAACTTCCATGTAAAATTTTATTTTCCTATCAGATAAAATACATTACTTTTAACGCGTTGTAGATTTTATAGCGAACACATCTATAACTTGTTAAAAGACATTCAATATGATTAATACCTGCTTCCTTTGTGGTGACAGTCCAACGGGGAATATAGCATTTTAAAATTGTGTATGCAAAGTATTCCATGGTCTTATTACCGTCATCCCCTTCACCGTAATGGGCAAAGCGCAATTATTTGTATCTCAATTATGAACGGTGACTCGGCAGTAAATCTGCAGAAATGAGAACACTTTCCGTGCGCTTCACGAAATTAGCGGTGTTTTGTCGACCGTCAAAGAAATTAGTAGACAATACTGACCCATTCTCATGAGACGAATAAAGACGAATAAGAGTTTGTCTGCTTTTTGATGTTGGTGGAACCCAGCACATTAGGCGCTACGTGCTGGGTTTCACTCTCGCCCTTCTCTTATTACTGGGCCACCGAGTCGTTACTTAACAACAATAATTATGATTTTAATAACTACAGTACACGAGTACAGAATAGTTCTTGTTCCCTCAATTTTGCAATGCATCATATTGCATTATGCATAGGAATTTCAATATAGAAAATACCCTTTATGCACAAGAAAAAATGAATTTCTGAAAACATTGTTCTTTTAAGTACTTTTTTGTTAATAATAATACGGAACTAGTAACTAAAAATCCGGATATACAGTCTGTTTCAGTACATTTAGATTAACAGCTGAGTTTTGTTCAAAACTCAATATTTCGTCCTTTATTCAGAACTTCATTGAGAGTAAACTATAAGATCAAATGAGATAATAAAACGTTAATTTTTTTAACACTTACAAACGAGTTAAACTTTGAAGAACGCTTTTAAACGCAATAATATTGAAAAAATCATTTTAAAGATGACAATACATTTAAAGTACATTACACAGATATACTTTAAAAATTATATTCGAAGGAGCAAAACTGATTAATATTGAAAATGCAAGTCTCACTTTAGTAGAAATGTCTTTCGGGTGTTTTCGCGTACCTAATATTTGAGTTGTTTTGCTGATCATGCTGTCAGCAAATATGTAAAAATCTTCTGAAGGAGCTGACAGCATGATCAGCGAAACGTCATGTCAAATATTAGGTACACGACAACACCCGAAAAACATTTCTACTACAGATTACGGTCATGAAAGCCTACACTCAACTATTGAATATATATTTATAATCTGAAAATTATATCTGAAAAAAGAATTTGAAGTTGTATAGATACATTCTGGTTATAAGTAGACTATTTACTCCTGATCAGTGTCTGTTTTAGAGTTAATTGTATTGGTTGTAATACTTATCTGGAACATTTCCAGAAAAAGATGGCATTTGTAACTATTTCCAAGATTCGAAATAACACTATTAAAATCAAAAAAAGATGTACTTATAAATTGATTTAAATAAATATCTTTGATTGTGCAACTGAGGATGTAGGCGTTTACCATTCATTAACGGTTTAACTTGCAAAATTGGTCAACTGTTCAAACAATTTACAAATATAAAAAGTGCTCAATATAATCCATTAACAACTAGAAATCTATTCCCTCAAATAAAGGACATCTTCCATTCAAAATTAAAATTAAAGATGCTCATTAACGGCCATTTGTAAATATAATGACGAAATATTATGTTTTGAATACAACTGAGTTTTTAATTTAACTACTGAGAAGCAGATCGAATACCTGGGTTTTCAATTACTAATTTTCTCTCCTTTTCCCGGTAACAATAATAACTTATCCGTTCTTACATCGTACATGCAGCGACACAAGATAAATCAAAAGAAAAATATAAATATTTAAAGTACACACAGAGTATAAAACAAGTATACCTTGCAAATTCATGGAAGACCAAAGCAAAAACAGGTATACATAACCACAACAATAAATTACATGGAACTGCACCAGATAGTCGCCGCTCCGAAAATTCCCTTAGGAAAGCTACTGCTCAAGGCATAACGTTTTACTTTCCTTAGATATACGTTTTACAAGAGATTTCTCAAAAATCGTGGTACTATTCGTATGGTCGTGTTAATAGTACCACGATTATAGACCTGCTCATGATTCCACGTGTGGATTCCCAGGATCAATGATATAATAATAGTAATAATAAAAACGGCTCGATGGTTCACTTGAGAATCCTCGCCTAAGTGGACAGCGTTAGCTGTGTGTTGGAGTCGCACTATAACCAAATAATTTTCTTAGTGAATCCGTTACATTTCTTAGTCACCATTTGGGTACAATTAGAATTTTCACACTAAAGCTTCAAAAGCTTGTATACCGTGTTGAGCCGTCACTACACAAAAAAATAATAATAGTAATAGTAACAACGAAATTAGACCTAAGTACAATGTACTGACTCCCCTTTCACTGTATTACGGATCATCAGTATACATTTGTAGAACATGACAGTCAATCGGCTAATTGTCACGTAAATTTGAATAACATAAAAACATACGTGTATCCTGATAAAGATATCCTCACATATCATATCATCGTATATCATAATCACATAATTTGTCGAAATATTTGTAAGCAACATTTACAATTACGACCAAGTAATGCTTCGCAAAACTGCGAAGGCTGCAAGAATTGCTTACTTAACCAGAGAATTAATTAAACTATGGATCAAATTGAGCTACCACAATGTACAGACGCGCTAAGGGTTGACGAACAATCCAACTGGTTATGTTTCATATTTTAAAGGTACATCACTGTGATCTTCAGGTTATCATAAAAATTGGAATCGTACGAGGGATATTTCTGGGAATTGTGCTCTAATTAAACTACGCAGAACTTATAGGCTATGCTATTGGTGATATATATGGGATAAGTCTTGAGTTTATGAGGCTATCTAGAGCAATATAGTTCAGTCTGAGTCAGGTGCTCGACTGATATAGCTGTGTTTTAGTAGTTCTGTTTTTGTAACTATGGAAGTCGCGGTTAAATCCCAAAGAGTAATCATTTTCTTTTTGAGGAAAAAAAAATCTGAAATTAATTAATGAAATCGGTAAACGAAAGAAACATTCCTGCCGTGAGAACTAACTGAGAGAGGACAGGCGGATGACTATTCACCAAATTAATATACATCCAGGAATAAGTATACGACAAGTTCATGACATCTCACATAATTGTTTGGGTGTAAAAAAGGTTTTAGTCCGTTGGGTGCCAAGATTGTTGAAACTGGAACAGAAACTCAATAGTTCTGACAGTTGTCGTCAACTTCAAGAGCTATTAGCTCGTTACACTGACGGATTTTGACAAAGGAAAATAACCAGTAACGAAACATGGATTCCTCATTTCAGTCCTGAGACCAAAAGTCAATCCAAAGAATTGCGTAAACCGAAACAAGGGTCTCCACCTAAGGGGCGTGCAGTTGCATCTGTTTGGAAAGGTAATGCTTGCTGAAGTCTAGAATTGCGAAAGGATTATTTTTATGGATTACCTGCCGGGAGGTACTACAATAAACACAGAATATTATTTGAATTTACTATCCGGACCACTAGGACAGGTACTTGTCAGAAAATGACCTACAAAGTTGCATAAGCGTAAATTTTTGCAACAGGATAATGCAAGACCCCATACCGTAAGAAAAACAAAGGAATAATTTACGATGAGAATTGTTTCCGCATCCACCTTAGTCGACAGATCTCGCCCAGTGATTTTCATCTGTTCCCAGTTTTGAAAAACCTCCACGGGGTGTTCGACATGACCGTTTAACCGACGTAAAACGTACTATAAATATAAAATGGGCTGTGGGAACACGAAAAAAGCACTTTGAGGACGGCTTAAACAAATTAATTTATCATTGAGATAAAGTATTCAATTAAATGAGGATTATGTAGAAGAACTACATTGTAATATTGATGAAAATTGATAAAATAAAAAGATTATGGGTAAATTCCCAGAACTTTGGAAACGTCTCTCGTATAATGATCTGTTAGGAAGAAATTTGGAGCATCCGCTGTTGGCAAACATATGAGAAAGTTTTTGGTTTTTGATATCAGTCTATGAATATATTTCCTATTTATTTATAATTTATTTATTTATAATAATTCTATTTATTTATAATTTGGTACTTAAAAATGAAGAACAGTGTCAACTTTACCATACAGAACAGCGCAGACCATTTCAATAAATTTGAATAAAAACGATAGATGAAATAGTAATTATGGTATCACACTGTACAAAAGAAAATTAAAGCTAGAATGGAATTTTTTGTCAAACGCAAAGTAACGATTTATTTTCATGTTTTATTTTCAAGTGTTACTGTGCTGTAGTAATAGTTATATAATAGTTCACACCCAGTATGTATATTCTTATGATCCCATCTTAATATATCACCACAGCCCATCGACATTGCTTTTTCTTCCACTTTTCCGAAAATGAAACCGGTATAAGGGATCACATTACAGTACACACCTAATATGTGCAACAATAAGGCCGATGGGTCGTTTCTTTAGAAGAAGCTATCAACGTCTGATAAGCATTTCTATAAAACACGTAAGGCACCGCACGTGAGACAAGCTATGACGCGAAGATGTTTCCCCATTAGCCATTGTGTTTTCTTCACCTTTTATTTTTCTAGAATTACTTATATACAGGGAAATGTTGTTAGGCATGTATTTTTAATATAAGAACAACTTATATTAATAATTACAACAGTTTAGCCGGTAAATTAGAGTGAATTTCATTTTAGGAACCACTGTTCTAAGTAACTTCTATCTTCACGTCTAAATTCAAGATATAATGTAATTTTTTTAATATTACGACGTTTCATTGCCAATACAAAACGTAAATTTCTAGAAAAGTACATCTCCATTAAATATTGTGAAGTTTAAACAAATTCATTCTGAAATAAAACCTGCTAACATATTATATTATGATAAAACATAATTATTAAAATAAGGCAAGTAGTGGAAATCTGTGTTGATCATGACAAGGTCAAACGTAATACTATTGTACCTGCTGGAAATAAACATGGTTTTTTACCCGGCGCTTCATTGGTTTTTCCATCGAAAACTAAAAATCTCGATTGCCATGGAGAAATGAACTAAGAAAATTTTCTACATTGGTTTGAAGAAAAATTATTATTCAATTTAAAGACACAATCATCGATTGCCATGCAGCCATAACATGAAATATCTCGTAGATGAATTTGCGGAAAAATATTCTCCGCTTGCCTCTGTATCATTGTATGTTTAAACAAATAGAGCATATTTAGGAAATAACGACTACATAATGCAGTAAGCATATTGGGCATGATAATTATGGAAGTGAAAATTGCCTGGCATGGAAAGAAGCATTAGAAACCATAGCACCCGAAATGTGGACGAACATCATAAACGACACTGTGAAGATTATCTACTATTATCATTATTATAATGGTAGGAATGGTAGGAAATGGAAGTTGGTTTTGAACGGGAGAAAATACTAGAATTAATTGATGATTCTGTTGACAATAGCTTTGATTTTGAAAGTTACATTGAAAATTAAATTGATAATGATGATTTTTGCTATATTATATTATATTGTGAATAATGCACTCATAATATGAACATATTTTTGTTGAGTTGGCAATTATTGGTTTGTTTACGAAATCGAATCGTTATTAAAATTTGTTGTAAACATTCAAAAAATATTGTAAAGTATTAAATATGTTTCTTTCTTTGTTCGGGTATGGTGATCGTACGGTACATTATTATTTGTTTGTATATCATGATACCCATGTTTAATTTTTGTACTTATGGCAATAGTTATCTGTCATATTTATTAATTTCAACTAAACAATTTAAATTATATTAAAATAACTAAAAAATATTGAGTTTTAGAAATGGTAATTAAAGAAATTAATATTATATATACAATAATTAATGAAACATTTAAATAGTTTCCATATAAGATGTTAATAAAGATAGTGAAATTATATTTTTAATAAAGTTTAATCTAGGAATATATAATTACTCTATATCCTGGCAAAATGTCAAATAATCAATTGCTTAAGATATCATATTTGAAAAATCTCCAACATATGTAAACTTTCAAAATACCATGATTATAATTCGGACAATTTTTAACTGCATTTACTGCCTGACAAAATAGTAAATGTTCAATGGTAGCTATGGGAATTAAAGTGTTTTCGTATTTTAACATAACCTTTGAAAATCAAAAATGTTTA
This sequence comes from Oryctes rhinoceros, assembly GCA_020654165.1. Taxonomy (NCBI): domain Eukaryota; kingdom Metazoa; phylum Arthropoda; class Insecta; order Coleoptera; family Scarabaeidae; genus Oryctes; species Oryctes rhinoceros. The sequence goes on from JAIOKQ010000424.1 coordinate 675,232, forward strand.
TAATCGGGATTAAAATTGTCGTTCCCTAAGATGCATTAACATTATAATTGCCTTCTTTATTTCTGCATCAATTATTATTATTATATTATGATTATATTAAGTAAAAGACAAATTTTCTTTGGCTTTCTCCTAGCACCTACCTTATAACTACTACCTATTTACACCCGAAATTTCATATCAACATACTCAAAAGACCCAGTATGTTTTGTTTACTGTTGCTATAGTAACCAAACTATATCAACATCTATGAAATGGGAGTGTTAGCCAGACAGACGATGAATTATTAGAACAATTTTTCAACTCATTTAATATTTAATATGTTTGTTCGCTAAGATAAATTAACATTATAATTGTCTTTCTTATTTCTCCATTAACGGAGTTTCCTGCAATTCAAAATCTTAGCTTCAATTTGACAACTACTTTCGGTTACATACATCCTCGGCCAGGGTAACGAAGTTTATATTAATTCAAGGGAAGCATTTCTTTGGATTCCTCTTAATACATACATTATACCTACTATCTATTTAGACTCGAAATTTCGAATCAATCAAAAGGCCGTTAATATCACTATGTTTTGTTTACTGCTGATACAGCAACCAAACTATATTAACATCTATGAAATGGGAGTGTTAGCCAGACAGACGATGAATTATTAGAACAATTTTTCAACTCATTTAATATTTAATATGTTTGTTCGCTAAGATGAATTAACATTATAATTGTCTTTCTTATTTCTCCATTAACGGAGTTTCCTGCAATTCAAAATCTTAGCTTCAATTTGACAACTACTTTCGGTTATATACATCATCCGCCAGGGTAACGAAGTTTATATTAATTCAAGGGAAGCATTTCTTTGGATTCCTCTTAATAGATACATTATACCTACTATCTATTTAGACTCGAAATTTCGAATCAATCAAAAGGCCGTTGATATCACTATGTTTTGTGTTGATACAGTAACCAAACTATATTAACATCTGTGAAATGGAAGTGTTAGTCAGACAAATAATGAATTATTAAAACGTTTCAGCAACTCATTTAATATGTTTTATTTGGTTTAGATATTACATGTTCTATTGAAGTTAAAGTTTTTTCGTGTTTGACATAATCTTTGAAAATCAGATGTTTATAATCAAGGTTAGAATTTGATTTGGTCATCTGAGAGCATAGTAGACCTATAATAAGCGTTCATTCCAGAATTAATTTCACTATAGCTAGAAAGTCAAAACTTAAAAGATGATTCAACTTTTTTTTCGCAGATCATCATTTTCCCTAAACATTATAGAGGTGTGCTGTAGCTAATTTAAAATATTGCTATCATATAATTTCTGTAGTACGTGCTACAGAGAACGTATTCATTGGTTTGCATTTATAGTTGTTAACTGAAATATAGTTGTTAAGTGAAATTGTAAAATTACGACTTCATGTAAAATTTCAGCGTCCCCAAAACCGTGCCGGAGTCACAAACGTAACGGACAAATTAATTATAATTGAATTAGCAAACACATACTAAGCAATTACGCACATGGATAATTCCGACAAAGCCGATACTTCCACGCGTTCAATGTTCAATTGTAATAATCTTAAATAATTGCAGTTACCCAATTTCAGTCACCAAAAATCAACTTGTTTACTGTATTTCGTCCACTTGTCGAATTGAATTATTGCAGTGGTATTAATTATTGGACCGTTCCGAATCCAATTGAAAAAGATCGCTAGCGAATAATGAATGAAATTCAATTACATAGTATTGATTTTTGAAAAGTACGCATATTGTAGATAACAAAAGAACGTTTTGAACCTGCCCACAGGTTTTGATTATTTACTGCCGCTCGCCATCGATATAAACTCGCAATCAATCACATTGAAATTATTGAAACAAGAGTTATTTGCATATTTTAGCGGCGTTATCAGATTTTACAATATGAAAACAGTATAATTATAGAGCCCAACGCTCAAAGTGCACTGTAATTGAGGTTTTAAATGGTTGACCTGTTCGATCTTGACCAAATTAATGCATACGAGTCACGTCAGTGCTTCACAATCAATTGGACCGTCCAAAGTGGTTGACGACTTTATGTGCATAGAATTTTAATCTAAGAACGGTCACCTCTTCGAATTATCTGTCCTATACATAATTTGAAAAAAACGTTTGTGCTTTCATGCGAATACATGTGACATGTTTTTAGAGAGCTTTATATAGTAAACTAAACAGACCAACAAAGTTTTTCGATTAACCAAAGATGTTTATACTGTTTCATATTACATTTGAAGCAAGGAATGTAGAAATAGTTTACATTCCCACAAATTGGCTCTAGTTTTTTAAATAATGTATAACAAACAAGTTTTTATTTTATTCTAGTTAAAACGGCATTTTTCAATGGTTGCATTTCCGATAATAATAATTGTAATTTTTATATCACGATAAACGAGAGGTTGTTCGCTACCATCGAAATGGAGCATCACCATAAGGTGCGCTCCATTTCGAGCTGGCGCGGGCAGAACTACCTTGAACATGCATCAGGGGATATTATTTTTGTATAGTTGCTTAAAGTTCACATAAATATGGGTTCCTTTAGAAGAGATTATCTTCCCACCATTCAGATGTGTTCCGCTCCGTGTATTCAGATGTATTCCGTGGTGGAATGTACCACGGAAAAACAAAGACAAAATACATCGATTTGGTAAAGAAGGCGTATTTGTCTTATTTCGGTTTTTGCAATTGTTAAGCAAGATAAGTCTTGAGTGCCCCATAGTATGTAAAATATGTGTAGAATCTAGAATAGCAGTGGACAATAGGAACGTGAAATGCTTAAACTTTGGTGGTAATGTTGTTAGTAGAACCAAAAAAACCATAATGACGATTGTTACAAAGTCAATAGAGCAAGAATATCAGGGAAGGTGAAATACACACATAATAATAGACCATTTTTGAAACCTGCAACGTGATTGTTTTCAAGCTCAGCACAACAGAAAGTCATACAGACGGCATTTCATCTCACATTTATCACACAATAAAAACATATAAGTATCGGCAACCTCCGCACCACACAAGTTATATTATTGTTATATTATAAAGTAATATAATATAATAATTAGTTCGGCACGGCCGTTTGCTTCTCTTATTTTTTATTAGAAACATAATTTTCAGTTTTATATTCATTTCATTTTGCATAATTATAATTTCAGGTATTTTTTGTCTGTCTACTAATAAATTTTTAATTTTATTTTATTGTTTTTTTTTCATACGTTTTCGAAAAATCATAAAAACTAGAGCCGATATGATTATACTGTTACCAATTATGGAATCAACAACATTGAGTTACCCTGAAACTGCTCTAATAACTGTAACAATAAAACTACTTCCTAGTAAGTACCTCAGTACCCACAATACTGAAAGAAATTGAAGGAAATTTATGCCTTCATATTTCAAAAAAGGTATAAATTTCGCGTATTACTATAAGAAATTTTCCTTGAACTTACTAAAACTAGCAAGTTCTAGGTTAGCAAACGCTTATAACAACCATTCATTATTTATTTGAAATTATGCGAATATTTAGATCGTTATATCAGCGGAATATATGATAATATATTCTCTTACTTTGCACATTTTGATTAAATTAAGCTATTTTTCTGATTGTAATTTAACTATCTACATATTCAATAAAAACAATGTTGGTCTTTAATATATGCACATACATACATATATACGCACGTTGTAAACATAAACTTGGTTGTTTAAGGGCGATAGAGGATTTGCTATACTTTTTCATTTGATCGTTGAAAATTAGAAAAAATAATTAGTGAAGATGTTTAATTATTTTTTTTCATTAGATTATTGATAATGAAAAAAAATTAGACGAAATGTTCAATTAATTTTACCATAACGTACAATGAGAAGACTTTAACCAAGTAAGGTAATTATGTTAAGTTAGGTAGGATACCATTGTATTTCTGCTGGAAATAAAAAATTTCAAGTGGTTGAGAGATTCCATAAAAAACAATCTTAGAAAAATAAGTAAACACGAATGGCGTAGTGTAAATATTCAGAGTAATTACCGAATTAAATAGAATACGCTAGTTAAGGACTAATTCTAGTTTTTAAAAATACACTAGTTTTAAAGCTACTACGTTATGATTTTGAAATGGTAAATCAGTAACATTTCCAATCGCACGTGAGTTACTTAACTCTCTTTAATACTTTTAGAAAACACATGAAGAACAAAGGAAATGGGGAAGTTGTTTTCTCGTTTAAACATAATTTATTGCATGATATAAACATATCATGCAATACATCAATCATACATACATACAAGGTTGACGTACACGGGCTAAGAATGCAGAACAGCATAAAACAGTAAGGGTTATTAAGTTTGTTAGTAGAGAGTATTTAAAGTGATTTACATGGTCTCTACCCTTTTTCAGTTCTTAGTTATGATGTTAAATTGATACTGGCAAATGTATATTTACGTTGTTTATTATTAGCCCGTATAAACATATGTATATTCAAAAATATTTTCTCCTTCGCTTTTTTTAGTTAAGACGCAATTGTCTTTTTTATTTCTACATCAATAGAACTTCATACAATACCAATTCTTATCTCAATTCGACAGTTGCTTTCGGCCGTCAGCTAGAATAGCGCAGCTTATACTAACATTTTCTTGACTTTTTGATTTAAAAATCGAATAAAGTAAGTTTCGAACGGTAATTAAGCACTTATATTTAAACGGCTTAACCCCAAAAGAGATCAAAGCTGAGTTGGATAAAGCTCATGGCACATCCACTCCTGTATTAACAACTGTTTATAATTAGGTAAATAAGTTTGAACGTGACTCTACATCCACAAAAGATAAACACTGTTCTGGAGGTCCACTTTGAGATCTTTTGAAAGTAAGCAAATTTGTATCTGAAACCATGGAGAAAGAACACTCAGTCAGTAATACGATTTCCCTCTTCAATGGGAAACGTGTGTAAAAATCAAAGAGAAATTGGACGTATCATCAAATACCAATGTAATTAACTTAGGTTTGGTTGAACATTCACCCTCGCCGAGCCATTCAACTGGCCACTTTTTTAAATTCACAAATCACAACAACAGGATGCAAATTAAACATTTTATTCAAATACATTTTTTTCAGAATGTAAACGTATAACAAAATTTGTATATTTTATAATTTAAATGTACATACAACTTAACAACTATGTTATTAAACAAAGCCTGGGATTGTGAATGCAGTTGTTCTATGTAAATACATTTTCATCTGGGATAGTTCCAGATTAGTAAACGTCATCGTCAGATTTCAAAGAAGCCCTCCCACCGGCCTTATGGTTATTTGAGGAATCTGCAAAATAGATATGAATGCATTTATTAGAATAAATTCTATAATAAACGTATTAATATGTTACAGGTTATAGGGTTACAGGGTTTCTACAATTAGTGTTTTCAAAGCCTTTACATCTACGTTTCCAAGACTTCAAAAAAAAGCAACAGAATGGTTACAGAAACTAATTTGAGGAGACTTATCTCTGTTTCCGATAAAATTTGCATCTCTTTCTGATACATTTTTTTGCAACTCAACAAACGCTACTTCAATTAATTATATAACTGTAAAGTAATCAAACGCCTTAAATATTTATTCTTTATCCCTACTTCTTAAACAATAATATTTACCCCAAATTTACTGATTTTATTCATCTATAGTAAATGTCTTCTACTGTTTTGGAAAAGACAAGTAAAAACAAGTAAATTATGGCCGATTTTTAAAGGATACTTAGAACAAGTAGGAAATTCCTACTTGTTCTTGAAATTAATTAATCTTAAAAAAACAAAAAAGCAATGTATCTTTTTAATGTTGGTTTATTATTTAATAGAAAATATAATTCCGTTTGTGAGTTTGAATCAAAATTATTTTACGTATGTATCAAAAGATACTTTCGGGTTTCTTGTTGTTGTTGTTCTTGTACTTAATAATTATGAAATGTTTAGGTTACGATTACATTTATTCTAATTCGATACTGAAAAGTCCGGTCCTCTCAGTTATAAAACTTCCTATTTTGACTGTTAAATAATTTTGAACAACGTATTTTCCATTGGCGACTATTACTATTACTACCATATATTTTATTTGTGAGGTACTCTTCAAATACACGTGTGGACATATTTTCAATCAATTTCAAGGGCTTACGTAATTAATCAGATATGTTATATAGTATCTGTCTTCGTTACAACCGAATTTAAAATACAATGCATGCTCGATATAACCTTCGTACGTGTGTTACATATACATATAAAAATATTTTACATGCCAACAACGTAGCGAATCTTTATTCGATGAATAAAAAATTCAAAGTACAATACTTTACATACCGCGAAACCCTGCGATAAATTAATTGTTTCTATTAAAGATAAAGTATACAGTTAATATATTTAAGTCAGCGAGTGATATACTTTTAATGAATATTAAATTCTTACGTAGTTAATAAGATATAACCAACTTGAATATTAAAATACAATAGGTGTTTGTATAGCGCACGTACTCAACAGAAAAATATTTTACTTAGAAACAAAGTAATGAATATTTAATGAAAAAAAATTGTTATATGAAATTATTTAGAATTCATATTTTAAAAGTAGATTTACAAGATCCTCGGTAGTATAGTGGTCAGTATCCCCGCCTGTCACGCGGGAGACCGGGGTTCGATTCCCCGCCGGGGAGGAGATTTTTTTTATTTGATATTGAAATGTTTACTTTTACATTATGATAATCAGTATTTCTTTTTTTCGAGGAAGTTCATAAATTTAATATACCAAATTATTTTCATTTGATCTATCAAATTTGTAGACAGTATTTATTAAGTATTCACCCTAATTTTCTTACAAGGCAAGTGCACATACAAATTATCGCAATGAAAAGCCAAAGGATTGTCATTGATTTCGGTCAAGTTAGATAAATTTCAACAATGAGAAAAAGTTATTTAATGTATAGGATGAACTACTTAAATTGATGCACCTGCATAACTGAGAAAGGTAGCTAATATTGCAAGACACTCTTAATTATTTAACATTACGTCACACGAAACGCGCGAATGATGTTCTTTACCAGGCACGTAAATTGCGTAAACGTGAGAAAAGGTTGGTAACGTAACGCAATATTTTGCGTAAAAGATATGTAAACCAAGTAGCATGCTTTAAACAGGATGCATAATTCTATTTGCTATTTAATTTGCTCTTTTGAAGATTAGAAATGATCTTCATTCAGTGTAAGAGGTATTGATAGGATATAAATTGACTCTGACTATCTTAAATAGCGTCTGATACATTTAGTATTAACATTAATGAATCTGTTGTAACAAAATGGAACATTTTCTCAGTCCTCTGATTACCCTCCCGTATTTCAATTGCCTGCTTTATGTGTCTCTATTGTGGCCCACAGAAGAGGTTAGGACCGATGAAGGGCATATACGCTTTTGATTACCTGCGATCCCATTGATGGTTTGGAACCCATCGCAAACTAATGTGTCTTTTCTGTCCGAATTGCCTTAAGATGTGTATAGATTCGTGAATGAGACCAGATTCGTATAAGTAGGCTTTGATAGCCTTTAGAACTGCCTGACTGTCATATGGTTACGCCTCGTGTCCTTATCTTGAAGTTCTTTATGACGCACAAGAACTTGTGTGCGGGGATCTTCCCCTTGAATAAAGTGAAGATATCTGCTTGTACATAGTATAATCATCGCTTAGTGTACGCCGCAGTTGTAATAGCCCTTCACTATATCGAAAGTTTCGACTATATTTAAACTAAAATATTAAGCTAAAGGTTCGTTTTGGATGCAGGATTTCTTAATTTGCGACATGGTACGATATGTGCAAGTTGGAATATTTGCAGTATCGCTTATGGATGATATATAGTTGTAGTATATCTCAATAAAATTATAGAATTAAAGGCAAAATTAATTTCTCTTTTTCTACATGAAAACAACCACTCCAAACCAGCACATTCACACTAATTGTAAATGTGCATAATAGACACTGTAAAATGTAAATTTTACAACCAGTATTTAATAGAACACTTCAAGAAATTGACACAAATAATGTCAAAGAAATAATTCTCACCTTATTAAGTACTTTGTATGTACGTCACGTATGTATACGTACAGCATCTATATCTGCGAGATGTGCTGTTGCAAACATTTATTATTTAAACAATAATTACCATCTTTTAAACGGTCATAAACAATATCATTTCTCCTCGTTATTAAAAATTCTAAGTCTATAAAGATTTAGATAACTTGTTTAATAAGGTAACAAGCTGCGTCAGTTATGAAATCACGTCCTGATCCGGAACAAATAAGAGGTAATCTAGAAGATTTCCGTAATCCAGGTTGAACCAAGATAATTAAATCGCATAAAATTATTAAAATCCTGAATTGATAATAAATACACTTTATATGCAGAATGCAACTCAAAATGACATAAAGTACCATCTCATTAATAGAAACTCTACAAAGTTATTCAACCTTAATTGATATACGTATAGAAATAATCACATTATTAAATTAATTATTCCTGTGCGGGGTGTTCCATGATATACCTCAAGAATGTTATTCAAACAATCACACACCAAAATTCTCTAATGAACTCAATTATACAAATATAGGTACCACTATTAGTCCTGCTGTAATTAAGAAATCAAGGTGGCTATGATTCGTCACTAGAGCGCAACATTCTCCCTTGTGTTTAATCACGAGAGATTAGGAAGGTACAGACATGTCGGTACTTCTTGGCCTTCTATACTGTATGCAATACATATCGCAGCGCGAAGTTGGTAAGCGTCGGAATTGAACGCTAAGTACACTCCGCCAAAAAAGTATCGCATAAACTAAAAAAGGGCATTTATAAACCAAGATATTTTTATACGTTCACAAAAAGTTTGTGTCGTGTATGTGAACTATAAAAACACTAACAAAATCATGGAACATAGCTTTCTTACTTTTTTTTCTAAAAGAACACGTTTAGAAAAATGGATATGTGTAAGGTTTGTTCAGTTGTTTATTGAAAGTCTTCCTGTACGGACAAATTTTAAAATGCGAAGTCAGAGTTCTGTACCAACGCTTTTAAAACTAAAATGAGCAATTTAACTTCAGAACAAGTGGCTGCTATAGTTGCTTTAATCGAAGATGGACGATCTCAAGCATACGTTGCTAATTTGATGAACATCAATCAGTCAAGTGTTTCTAGAGCCGTAGCCAGATATAGGGAAACAGGCAATTACAGTAGAAAACCTGTACCAGGTCGTCCAAGATGTTCTACTCGCCAAGATGACCGCTATTTACTACTACAAGCATTACGTCGAAGACATGTAACTGCGAGACAATTGCAGAACGACTTGGCTAGAGTCAGAAATACTCGTGTGAGTACTCAAACTATTCGGAATAGGTTACGACAGAGTGGATTAAAAGCTAGAGTAGCTGTAACAGCCCCTCGTCTCACTAGGAACCACCGAGTGGCTCGCTTAAGGTTTGCCAGAGAACATGTAAATTGGAACATTAATGACTGGGCCAATATATTCTTCACAGATGAGTCAAGATTTGTTCTTTATACCTCAGATAGCCGTATCTCAGTGTACAGACGAGACGGTGAGCGCTATTCGCAGTGTAATATCAGACCTAGACCTAATTTTGCTGGTGGCTCTATTATGGTTTGGGGAGGCATCTGTTTAACAGGTCGTACAGAGTTAGTACCAGTAGACAGAGGTACACTGACTGCCCGCAGGTATATAACGGACATTTTAGAAGAACATGTAGTACCATATGCGCCAATTATAGGAAACGAATTCATGTTAATGCACGATAATGCACGACCGCATGTTGCAATAATCGTCCAGGAATACCTTAACGATGTTGGTATTCCAGTTTTAGATTGGCCTGCGGTAAGTCCGGACATGAACCCAAAATGTTGCCCCCGCGGACCTACATGGACTAGAAAATGCTCTCCGTGACGAGTGGGAGAATTTGGATCAGGCTTATATACGGAGGTTAATCGAATCTCTGCCAAACCGTATGCGAGCGGTCATAAGAGCCAGAAGTGGCAATACTCAGTATTAAAAGCTACTGTTATGACATTTTTCTTTCCAAAATTATAATTTCTTGTTTTAATAAAAATCTCAAGTATGAGTTCTTGTTTTTATTTGGCCTGTATTTTATTTAAACAATCATAGAAATTATATCTTAGAGCGCATTAAAGTATATTTACAACTTTATGCTACAAACAAAGATTATGCGATACTTTTATGATTCAAAACTAAGTTATGCGATACTTTTTTGGCGGACTGTATAAAAAATTTTAAAAACGTTGAAAATGCGTAGAAGTGTTTCTGTTTGGTATTTCTGGCAATTTGCAGATGATGTTAAATGCATGCAATAAAAATCGGACAATGTTTCGTCAGTTTTGGAAGAAATACAATCCAACGTGGGAACTACCAAGTCCGCAGACGTCACGTAGGTATTTGCCGTCTCTGTGCGAGACGATTATGTGAAAACCGCAGCAAAAATGAACGGTCTAATTATAGATGAAACTGCAGACATTAAACAAAATCTGTGATATCGATTGTAGCATGGATAACAGCTTTGGAAGGGCCGTCGCGCCCTTATCTGGTAGCCTATAATAGACAGCAAAGATGTTATACCGAAGTTATTCATAATGTATTAGAATTTGAAGTTGAAAATGTTGTGATGTGGATCAAGTAACAGCTCGGACGAAAGCGGTTTTTCTCAAATCACTGAAGCGTATTCGGGTATTTCGTTTATAGTGCCATTGTATGTACTGTATGGCCAGTGTATAGTCAATTCTTATACGACTTACATAGCAGAAGCTGCATTCTATTAATGTAAACCTTTTGAAAAAATCAAATTTAGTGATTTTACCGCTGAACGTTAAAGAAGCAGCTACAATAAAGCCAATTCCAAAATCGTCAAATTGGAGCAGATTTAACAACTATTAATGACAATTACGTTCCAGTAGCCCACGCCATTAAAAAATTATAGAACACTTCGTTGCCTTTACAGGATTCATGTGAAATTGTTGTTAAAGACCATTTTAAGTACATCGCTAGGTGTAGAACTATCTTTTTCACAAAAAACTGACCTCATGGAGACCAGTGCAGAAACGTACCCATTCGTAGAGTACCTTGTAGAAGAGCTTTCTGTAATGTTCGTCGGTGTTTACGAGAAACGAGGCAAGTTTCTTGCAGCTACTGGCAAACGTCCAGAAGCAATACTATATGATTAACGCTCAACCTTCTACTAGTACCCGAAAAATATACCAAATTACTCTAGGCCATTTACGTTAGAGTTTTTGGCGTAAGTTCATTAGACATGTTTGAGTTGAAATTGTTTGAGCAAGACATTTTTAAGCTGCAATAATCATGTCACGAAACACCCTATATGTAAATATATTTTATTGACAAGTAAGGGTAATGCTTGATGAGTAACAAGAAGTCACTGAATATCGAAATTAATTGATATTTGTATTAATAAGTTTTACTTGTGAATGTTGGCATATTTAATCCTAAAGATTAAAATAATCGGTTCGGATTTATACATTATTCTTAAAGAAATAGCTTATATAAAATCACTTTTATAATCCTGCAGTGAATCATGCTTGTGAATCCAAACAAACTTTAAAAGTCTCGATTATATTATCTTCATTGTCATTCGACTTTGGAATAGGAATATTATAATACACTGTTTACCACAAGCTTTTTGAAGGATGCGCTTCATCTGTTGATCGATGGGAAACATTATCTGTACTTCATATTATTTATTAAAACTATTTTACAAACATAATTATCTCAACACTTAAAAAAAGATAGAATCACACGGCACATTAAGACAAAAGTATGGAGTGGGATATTTAAAGAACTGCCAGATGAAAATGATGCCAGGTTTTGATCATATGCTAATTAGATATACAAGCTAATCAAAGTTATCGTGAATCGTTATCAGTAGAAGCCCGCGTATTAGGTGAGTATACTTTGAACGGCGATAAGTAGTCAATATCGTTGATGTCATCGTCCAGTTTTAACTTTAGTTCTATTTGAAATAACTATTGATTACTCGTACTATATAATATCAACATCGTTTATTCGATTCATTTTACTTTATTTTATCAAAAATGAAATTAATATTTTGCTTTTCTTTGTAACATTATCGACATGTTCTTGTGAATGTTTGAACATTGAAATTTATTCTTTATATTAATACTCAATTCGGTATTACAACCTGTGTAAATCACTTTAATGTTTATTGCTTTAGGGCAGATTCTCTTCATTGTTTTTGTAGTACGATTTTTGTTAATGTTGCGGCATTTCCAGAGTCTCCTTCTTAATACTATTTGTAATTTTTGCATCGAAATAAATAATATTTGTTGTAATGTGTATAAACGAATAGTTCATTGCTGCATTAAATCACTTATGACACAACAAACTGTTAGCAAAAACACAGAAAATCCAATATTTTGAGTATTTAAGTGAAATAACAATAAATCTGGTAAGCATCATTGTGGGCTGCAATATATAGAGGGAAATGCCCAGAGTTATCATTTATCATACTTAAATAGAGAACATGGCTAGGCGCTGCTTTATTTTATACAAAAACTTTGGAACATCCTTTCTTTAAGTGATGATTATTTGATGTAAATCGGCTATTCAAACATCTAACCCACTAAATAATTAAAATATATGGAAAGCAATTTTAATGACTTAAAAAGATTCAAAGTTGAATCAAGAAGGATCTATAAATACTTTCTATAATATTCGGAATAAGGTAAGAAAGATAGTAACCGGCCAATTCTTTTTTATATTAATGCCAAAATTGATTCTTTATTTAAAAGAAATATAGATATATTGAAATATTTAATCCGGGAGTACTACGAAACCCTTTTTCGTCAATTTAGAGAGATCGTAAATTTCAAACAATAGCATTATCCAAATTCATTAACATATCTCTATGCGTACTCAAACTTCGTTTGAATGACCAAATTTGAATTGACATTTATTTGAAATAAATTTTATACACAACTTGTTAGGGTTTCACAGGCGCATCACTACATTATTTGGATCATTCTGCGTAGCCATAATTAAACAATAACAAAATAAACAATTTCCCTTTTCGCCCAACAGTGCGGGCTGAATTCGCTTTTAATAATAAATATGTATTCTCATAAGGGCAAACCTCCAACTAAAGACTCAGATTGACCCTTTACTTACTTATTCGCAATAGTATTTGCAAAAAATCACGGCCAATTACGATACACACTTTAAAGCTACAATACATATTATTATTTGAATTAAATTTTCTATCAAATCAATGGACTTTCAAAATACTTCTAATACACTATATGAGTTTACGATCTACCGCATGACAACATTTTAATATGAACGTTTATTACTGAACTTAATGTTTATCAAGCGATATTTTTCATTCATTAATTTGCGAAATTATTGGAGAAAATAGAATTTGTTCTGTATAGGAAAATGTTACGTTAAGGATGAACTTTAAGCACGTGAACAATGTGGAAAAATTGCCTTTCCTCCGGGATTATCGTTGAATAGAGAGAATAACTTCATCTAACAAAACTCCAGGGACCAGGAAAGGCGGACCTGGTGTTATAGAAATTCCTAAAGAATTAAAAAGAACTATGATCGGGCATGAACGATACCTATTATCACCTAATATCTGAGCCAATCTGGTTACAATATTCAACCAAACGTAAGTAAGATATTGTTTCAACTATTACTGCTATGATGCCATTTTTGCGATTGTATATACTGTTGTTATTCATATTATTTTTCTTGGCTTTTACTCATTACCATGCAATACGTACTCGTGCAGACAAGTCACCCGCTTAAGGCCAGAGGCGCTGCGTGGGTTTGACAAACGTGTGTTTATTAATTGTAAATGCATGCGGATGCAACACGTTCTTTTTCACTAATTTTGATTTTTTTTGCAAAAAACGAATATATATTTATTTTTATTTAGTAAAAGAAAAATTTGAAAGCTAATTCAAAAAAGAAAACGTTGTCTGATTTGGAATTTGAACGATATAGCTTCAAAATATAGACCATGGTATAAAGTGATTCACAACGCATCTTTTATGTAATTTGTCCTTAATAAATTACATAAAAAATAAGTAGTTGATAATAAGTGAATATTTTTTGGTTATAAATGTTTTAGTATGTTTAATATGCTCTGCAGCTCTGCAGCTCTCCAGCTCTGCAGTTATGCAGCCACAATACGCCAGTTGCCCCTGCTTGAAACATATTTTCCATGCACGAAAGAGACCTGCAGGGAAACATTTCCAGAAACGGTTTAATAAAATATACTTTCTATATCTCCTCTTTAAAACTAAGTGACCTAAAAACGCCATAAATGAGTTGAACAACCTCTATATTTCTCAATTATTTAATAGGAAGAAAAAGTAAAACATCCTTAATGCTGTAATCTTAAAATAAAAACAAAAAAGTTATGCGATGAAATTTGTAATTATTAAATTTATCAGAAGCTGTAACTATATTTTTTAGTTCCTATAATTAAGTTCTGCAATACTTATATATTTCTATATCACTGCTTATACGCAGTGTTTCATAGAAACCCTCACAAGATGAAATCCATGGGCAAGCCTAAGGATTCCAATCCACCTTGATAGATTTCAATTGAAACTTTTGCGCTTTGCAAAAAATTATGCACGAGAACACCGTTCCGTTGAAAGTGTCTTTTAAATTTTTCGGGCATACCACGTAACGGTGGAATATATTATTCTCCCGAAGGAGTGCCTTCACAGGTATGTGGAAAAACAATTTGGTTTTCGAAGATACCGCACCAAATATTCAAATTAAATTTTTACTCTGTACTACATGGTTGTGAATTATGGAAGTTTTCGATACTCCGCTAATGTATAGTTTTCAAAGGTTATAAACAATGATACGATATATGATGAAACATCCTGGATAGGGTGTTCGTACGTATAATTGTTTATAGAATTGTCAAAAAGACACTGCCAAAATAACATGGGCCGTTGGTTAGTGCTCTTGCATTGGTCTAAATTTAAAAGGTACGTATTTATACTAATATTCAAATCCTGTATCAATTCACGAATAGGACTGGTGAGATTAGCATTAATGCAAGCTAGAACGTTTACCTCTGCTTCCTGATTTATGATTATGCTTTTATTAGATCACTTTGGTTTAAAGGTGTTTCCGTTTTTGCGAAATTTTAGAGCGAGAGTAACAATAATAACAACCGTAAAACGCGTAAAGCAAATTATTTAACTAAACGCGGAAATATATTGTTATCAGCCGAAAAATACAACATCCGTTACTAACATCGTAACTATAATAATGAGAAAGTTAACAGTACTGGTCCGGTAGTAAAACAGCCTGTACATTAGGTGTTTTGTTTAAAATAAAGTGTTATTATATTTCATAAGAAGGGAAAATTTAGAAATAGATAATTCTTGCAAATTTATTATTATATTTAAATTTGGGATTCGTGGATGTCGGAGTGTTACAAGAACATTGTGTGGAAAACATGGATAATTTTTTAATGAATATTAGAAATTGGAAATAGAACTAACCTGACATATTCCAACACATAAACATACATGTTACATGTTCTTTTCAGGAGCTTACTATTGCTACTTACCAAAGGCGAATCAAACTTCAAATTACAAGTAGTATGCTAACACTTTATAGTTAGTATCACCTCAGCGTTTTATTCAATCGCGATTGCTTTCACCAAATCAGGTTTTGCGCCATAAATGACTGTACAAATTTAAATTTTACTGTTAAAATAGACGATTATCTGGCGAATACTGAAATACGCTTAAATTAATTTTAAGAATTACTGTAAGGAAATTTTACATTGAATTTAATGAGGCGAGAAAATTGAACAGAAAATAAGTTATTCTGTTCCATCATTACCGTTACTAAATCGACTTAAAATGTCCATCTAACTTTCTCGAGTACCTAGGTAATATAAGACAAAAAGGGTTGCAGCTTCGGCAAACAAACTTACAGCCGCTGAGGAATTTTAACTTTGAGCGAGTAGACATTATGCGCAATGTATACGTGGCGCTAATGACAGCTAACTTCTCCAGAAGTAGTCTAGCAAAGAATGTATATGTATATACATACATACATTTTTCCATCGCGGCTTGTAACCGTTTCTTTGCAGGCACTATATTCTTCGCGTAGATCATATAATCGTAACAAAACTAATACGAAAAAGATCCTATTTCATCCTATTTTGTTTTCCACTTTATTATCTATTCGTATTAGCTATTTTTCCGAATAGTAAAAGTAGTTTATTCAGAGTTATCTAAGACAGCAGGAAATGCGCTACAATATTAGTTATTTAACCAAATCAGAATATAATGACAAAGTTAATAACAACCTGTGTATTTGGAATTTTGCGTGATTATTTCAAGAATTTTACTTACATTTACATTCCCAGGTTGTGAAACCACGAATTTTACGCCAGCCGCGATATCTTCGACCCTTATGAAGTTTTTACCTTCCATATACGGTTCTGCCATTTTTGTTGCAACTAAACCAGGGCTCAAATTCTAAAACATAACAAAGCTATACATATTATTTTTGATTAAATCATATCACACATTTTTTTTAATTATATGTATACGCATCATTGATTATTTTGATAAATAGATGATATAGTACAGCACTGTCGAAGGAACCTGTTGAATTCAAAAAATTCTCCTCAAGTTTTTGAATGTCATCGATTTTTACATACACTTTTTTAGGAGTCATAATAAACGCTTGGTATAAAATAAGACAAATTCACATGAACCATAAAAGAGACGTCAACACAAGGGTGGGCAATCAGATAAGGAATATATTTTTTGAAAGTTGTTTTTCAAAAATTGAGTGAATTATTATTAACACAGTTTGCGACTATAGCACTAAAGTCAGCTTTAAAGTTAACCTATATCTAATATATTTTGGCTTCCGTTGGTAAATTTTAAAAATCCATAATTTCCTATAACAATGACTTTTACAAGAACATATAAATA
Organism: Oryctes rhinoceros; assembly: GCA_020654165.1. Taxonomy (NCBI): domain Eukaryota; kingdom Metazoa; phylum Arthropoda; class Insecta; order Coleoptera; family Scarabaeidae; genus Oryctes; species Oryctes rhinoceros. Next base: position 692,318 of record JAIOKQ010000424.1, read on the forward strand.
TATACGTTTCTACGCATCCACGTTCGTATATTATCAGATACTAATATCTGGGAGTATCAGTCACAAAGAATGTCGAAATTTATAGTTTAAAAAGAAACCTACATATACATGTATGGTCTTTATTAGGCGTATCTACAACTCAAAGGTATATTCAAGAAATATTCAACCTAATCGCCGAAGATCTTAACTGTCTTGTGATTTATGTGCAGAAACAATTACTTCCCAACTTGAACGAACAGAGATTTCTAAGTGAAAAGCTGATCGGTTAAAGGAGATTGTTGGAGATTGTGAGATAATACACTGCACAAAAATCATCCATACAAATCACATAAAGATTCAAATGGAAAAACAGAAAGACGATCCACCAATTTGCCGCAAAATGAAGATTTACAGCAAATTCAGAGACAGAGAAGGAAAACAAAAAAGTTAATATAATTGAAGCTTTAATAAATTCGCCAACCCAATAAACGGGTAATCGTGTCTTATTTGAAGACCAAGGTATGGAACAGTCTTTGAGTAAGCAAAGAGCGTTGTGCTTTAATGGCAAATTCGCTGCGTCAATATCAACATGTGCGATGTGCACATGTTGATATTGATGTGCACATTAATTAGTGTATTCGGCGTGTAAAACAAATAATGAAATATTGTGATATATTTATATAAGATAAATGATATAGTTATTAAAGAGAAAAAATTCCTGGTACAAAGTCTCCATAGTGTTGTGTACAATTGATTAAGCCAAAAGTTTCCAAACCGTGGGACTGGAAATAGTGTAGTGATTGTGTGGCGAGCAAGATCTGACTTGTGTCGTGTGAACAATTTTTTATACGGAATTGCTGAAAACATTATTGATAAAGCTGATGTCCCACAAACTTCGAAGAAGACTAGAATGCGGTTAGAGTAATTTCCATATGAGCTATACAAAGAGAAGTTCAGATTGGGGAAAAGCGCGCATAATTACCCGTGTATAAATATTTTCGGCTCTATTAAATTTGATATGTATTCAACATGTTGTACATGGTTCAAATCAGAAAAAATGAAAACTCTTATTGTCAATATAGCACCGACGAGAAATAAAGAAGTTGATAGTCAGAAAGAACCAAAACATTTTATAAATTTTTGAGTACACCATTGAATGGAAGATCGAAAGTGATATTGAAAATATGTCTCGATATGTAAGACCAAATAGAGATGTTAAAAATAAAAAAAGTTTTAAAAGATTCCCAAACGTCTTACATTTCCTCTCCTTTCTTCTAATACATAAATTATATGTTTTATTTTTACTTGGGTTCAAAATTTTGGGGTCGGAACTTTTAATGAATATTTCTGGAACTTCAATGATTATATCTTTTATTTCCTTATCATGGTAAGTTAGTATCATTGCATGCAATCGCAAATGGAGTACTCATGCTTAACGCTTTCACTTACAAAAGCGAAAGAGAGAAAAATTTTCTAGATAGACAGTAGGAAAAATATATGGCCCTACTTGGAAAATTATTCTGATACACGAGTTTGATAAAGATTGTCGTTGCATTTAGAGAACGTGACTACACAAAAAATAAATAGTCCTTACAGTTATCCTAATTTTACTTCCTGCTTTGGCCAGTTCCGTACGTAAGTAATCGTTGAAACCTCGAAGCCCGCTTTTAGAAGCGGTATAAACCGATATGAATGGCACGGCACATACACAATCTCCGGCTACGCTGCTAATATTCACTATGGTTCCGGCAATATCGTGAGCTTTCATTATCTTTATCGCTTCTCTTGTACACAGCATAGCGCCCAAAAGATTTGTACCTATGATGTTTTTAAAATCTTCGATTTCTGCATCTTCGATTGGTTTACCGACATTAAGTCCAGCATTATTAATTAGAACATCCACTGGGCCTACATTTTCCACTATCCATGAGAACGCGCTAAGAATATCTTCATCCTTGGTTATGTCAGTTTCCAATGCAAATAGACGACCTTCGTAATCTTCCCCAAGTTGCTCAATTTTCTCTTTACGTCTTGCCAAACCAACAACCTGTAACGTAAAGAAAAATAATTGGAAAAGAGAATAATTGCTTGGCTTTGGTAAAAAGCAAAAAAATTGGAATTTATTTTAAAACTTCTTCAACATTCAAATAAAATAATAGATTAACATTATTCTCTGTATCTAGCGTACGTAATGTTGCATAAATTTATCTTAAAACATAATCACGTATTCTTTTATATAATACGTGTGTATGATTATATAATTTCGAAGAGAATTCGCGACAACTTCGATTCATCTTGACGTGTCGTTGAAAACTTTCCTTTTAGAGAGAAATTTGGAAAAATTATGAAATCTCCTTCGGTGTAGCGTATGTTTCTGAAATCAAACTCTTGTTTAAAGTGTTTTTGTTAAAGGCTATGTACGTTTATTGAAATTTAAAATTATTTTGCTACATGCTGGGTGATTGAAAGTTACACATCAATTTGTAAAAATTTAAATGGAACATCCCATATATTATTCCATGTGTTGATCGTTCGCACTAAGCAATGGACAATTGTTGCCAAGTATCCTATATCTAACTTATGTTTCTAATTTTCTTGAAAATATAGAACAAAATTAAAAGGTGTCTGTGTCTTGCGTATTTAAGGTGATTTAAAAGTTAGTATTGATTTGAATTTCCGTTAAAGTGAAATAACTTTCTTGTATCAAATGGAACATCCTGTATCTATTATCATATGTAGATTTTAATTTTAACTATTTATAAAATTCTTATTTATTTTATAAAAACATTCTTTGTTTCCGAATAAAGCCGAATAACGAAAAGCAGAAGTTCCTATCTATTTTCCTTTCGGAATAACAATTATCGTCATAAAACCATTATTTTGAGCATCATTACGCCATTACCTTAAAATAAAATAATGTTTTTATTCAAGTATTGAAACATAAAATTAGGAGTTGATTAAATACTTTGCCCTTCTTTTCCGCTGTTCATCCGCATCCGTAGATGCCGTAACGAGTTACAATCTTCAACATTAAAACGTGGTAATAAAGTATTCAGAACTAACGAATCCTCGTGATAGTTAATACCATACTTTAAGAGCTGCGCGTTATACCTTTAAAGTAGTTACGATTATGCATAAAAATGATAGTCTGACTAAAATTAGTTGTACACGTCAAGGCTTTGTATTGTTATTAAAAAAGTATTTTATTATCGTCTGTAATAATTCAAGCCTTCCATAAAGTAAAGACGCATGCCATATTGTTTGCAATTATAATGTAAACCCTTCTGTTATATAGGAAATATTTCTCCTCTAGGAAAATAGTTAAACCTTTATGTCAAAATTAACCGTGCTTATTTTCGTCAACATTCTGATGGTTTTCAAAAATGTTCATATAAGAACAAATGTTATTGCTGATAATGACTTTCTAAAAAGAGAGAGGCCCAATTTACGAAGTAAAAAATAAAGGTTTTTAACGTTAAAAGGTAGCAATAGCAATAACAATACTAACGAAAGTAAAATAAAAACAAAAGTGTAGAAATATATTAAAAAATTTATATATATATTCATTTTTCGACTAGAAACTTACTTTCATTCCAGATGCTAAGAATTCTTTAACAATTGCTGCTCCTATTCCGGAACTAGCACCAGTCACTACTGCGATTTTGTCGGTTAAGTCAGTCATTTTTGCTAGACTTTCGGACACAATTGGTGGAATTTATGTATCTGCAGTTCCGAACTAAACGCGCATCTTTATAGATGCGATAATAAATGTGGTAGGGATTGACAGAAACAGTGACGCCGTGATATAAGTACTAGCAGACTTTAATGACTACATGAGAGTGTTTTATCAACTTTTAGATTATGCAGATTATCATACAGACTTATACAAATGAAGTTTTACCAAATTCTATATTTTAGTATTAGTATTGAGTCGTATTGACGTATACATGTACCATCTAATGCATCCGTACACCTGAAATTAAGGAAAATGGATTTCCAGGGTAAATGGAAATGTTCAAGACAAATTCTTTATTTTAAACCGCACATTTTTTTCACAGTAAAGAAGAATAAGATCACGGCTGGTAGGCAAGACGAAAGCTTACTCATGTCTTTTACTGATATCGATTTTACATGTTCTACAGAATGATTCGTAGATTACACACTATTCACGCAACCACCTGTTACACCACAAACACTGAATCCAGTCAAAATTCATTCTATTCTAAACAGCTTGAATTGCGAACAAACCTGGGGAATCGGGAAATCTTCCGGTGTCTCCAGTTGCTAGCTAGCATCTGGTTCTACAGATTTACTTGAATCTTCCATTAACAGATGCGAACCAAGGGATTGCATTTGAGTTAATTCGTATTACGACTGGGATTCTTTGCACTGGGAAGAAATTATCAATTCTTTCCGTGTTGTTGGTTTACTATTTACCTTATCACTAATTTACGAATATCGGCGGTCTGATCTAGCTACACAAGCTAATAGCTGCTGATACACTATATAAGTGCCCATCTTATAGCGGGGATTCTTCGTTTAATAGTTTTAAAACATAGGATGCTTTGTCTATAAGTGTTCTTCGTACCGTGCGTGGAAGCTAGTCCCTTCCCTGAACGATTTGGAGAAGAAACGTCTAAATAAAAATTATTCAAAGCATCATATAAAATTATACTTAAATATATGGTATATCAAAATTTCAATCGAAACATATCTCTTTTTTGATAAACTAAAAATGAAATTATACAGATAAGATAAGCAATATCTTAATCTTAACTTAAAGTGACCACCTTTCTTCTGCATGCAAGTTGTATCACCTAGTTTGTAAAGCATAGATATTTTAGGATATTTTAGATATATCATGCAAGAATTGCGCATTGCTTTAAATAATTAGTATGGTGATTTTGAAACTTCAGGGTTAAGCATAGTTAGCCATCATCTACTTAAAAAAATCATTGTTGCATCACCGATTACATCGAAAGTCATATCGGTAACCGTTTCAGAATTACTTTGACTTAATAATAACTACACAGTAAAAGGTAAGAAGCGATTATATGAATCGTGAATGATAACAGGCACTATTTAGTAAAGTCACAGAAAGCAAACAACACACACACAGGATATCCCACAACCTAAGGTCGACTTAGCGTAACTCCTTAGTACTAAATTGAATTTGAATTCTTTTTCAAATGAAACGTATATTTTTACATCATGCGATACAAAACTGAATTGTCTATCCAAAAGCTATAAATGTTCTTATACCTACCTCTATCGCATCTTTTAGGATTAGTGATTTCCAGAAAATGTAGTTTTGAAATAATGCTTAATTAACAGTAGCCGATGAAAAACAATTTTAATTTTAAAAGCATATAAAAAAACAAAATGTCGGTATGAGAAAATAAAATTTATTGAATACAAGACAACTAAAAACGAAATGTTGTAGGTATTATGTGTTGATGTTCTGTATGCCCTCCGTTCACTTGCAGACACTTTAAAATTTTATTATAAACTTCAGCTGTTATAGCCTGTTTTACTTGTTCAGGATTTATGCTACCAAACGCTTCTCTACTAGCTCTAATTCTGTTTTGATCTGTACTGCGACCGAATGCACCAGTGATTTTTTATGTCTCCATAAATTAAAATCCAACAGCGTTTAATCAAGAGGTCTTGGTCTTGGTGGCCAAATCCAATCTACCTCATAAAAAGAATGAGTACTCGTCGAGAAAGTCTGCCACGCATTGCCGCAGAATTACTATATATCGTTTGCTGTTTAAGGTGCCATCATAAATTTGAAAACGCATCCTGCCATTGATCCTTAAAAGCTAAGCTAGCTTCACGAACGAAGCTAATGTTTTTCAATACCCAGTAGTGCTAGCTGCATATATTAACAATCTAACAGTCTCATCGCTAGGATTACACGTTTGCACGATGTTAAAGACGTATGCGTTCCTTTTATTTATTGGCAGAATGCGCCGTGTTTGTGAATATGCTATACCTCTGTTATAGGTTTTGGGATCTGCCTATTACGCTTGCTTGGTCCATTAAGTAAAAAAATCTTGAATTCCTCGGAAATGTGTTCTGCTAATGGGCGGCAAAGGAAAATATCGCTCATTAAACAGTCGGCAAGTTCTGCTTATAATTTGATGAAACTCTCTGAAAATAAAAAATACATTTAAGATATCTTCGCTTCTATAATTATCAAAATGGTTTTCCATCTTTATTAATGGAAGAAACACGACAACACAGGATAAAATAGTTGGAGAAACCATTTGATTGTAGAAGATATTTTTTAGTAATGCTACAGCCTACTGCATGCCAATTTTCCAAGGAAGTACTAATTCAAAACAACATTTTCTGTAAATCACTAATCCTGAAAGAAAACGATAGAGATAGGTATAAGAACACTTATAGCTTCTCTCCACGTTATATCCGTTCAGGAATACAAAATTTTACTTAAAAACGGAGGCTTCTATAGCTGTTGTCGTGTCGTGAAGGAACACCAACAGTGTTAAAACCAATTCCCTATTCTTATCGATGTACATACAAGATGCTTAGATACCGGATGTTAATGATATCCTGGCAATTTGCAAAAAGTCTCGAAGCCAGGTAGCTACAGAAAATTCTAGAAGGAATTGACGTGAATTGGAATGGAAAACATTTACAAACCCGCAGTTATAGAAGTGGTTTCGTTAAAAAAGAAAAAAAAAAGAAGCTTGTGTTACATAAGGAAAACTGTTCAATAAGTATACCTAAGTATAATTTCTTTATTTCTACAGAAGTTATATGTAAATTATTTCTCTCTGAAAATTCTTACTAAATTGCTCAGGCAGTCAAATATCTTCCATCCGCACACGGAAGTGTAAAGGCGCCCTATAATATCTGCTTAAAAACAAAGTAAGTAATGTATATTTGTTACATTCAAATTAATTGGTAGGTCCCATATTCAGAATATAATTACAATCTAACAAGAAATTCAATTAAAAAAATCGCAATATCTAATTTCTGTAATTAAATTATGTTGTCAACTTCAGTTAATTAGAAAACTTTAGGTAGTAGTGCATGTATGCATGCATGTACTACTGCCATTGCATGCAAGTGCATGCGATTACAAGTGAAGGAATGTGAGACAAATTATCCATCTTTCGTTTGTCTTTTCCTAACAACTTCGTTCATTGCTTACAGACGTAAATAACACCGATCGAAGAGCTCATTATATTGGTACTGAATTTCTTAATTGCAGAAACCAATTTCTAGAACTTTTCCTTTATCCGACAAAGCAACAGCTCATAATCATCTTGAAACAACTATAAAAATGGTACAATATACAAAGTGATCTATTTTTAAAACATTAACATGGTTGTGTCACTGTGTAGATAATCGTCCTATGAAATTAAAATATTTCAGCTTTACGCGCTAGTAATTACATGTGACTATATATGTCAAATCTAATTTTATTATTTGCTAAAATTTTGCTAAAACATTCAATCATTCTGTATATTAACTTCATTTAAAATAATGTGACGTTTAGTTGGTTTATTTTCTCCACCTTCACTAGTAAGTAAACCACCGTCTCTTACCGTCTTCTATACAACCAAAGACGATGTACGAATAGAACAAAAACTAAAATATATCATTTGTCTAGTTCACTGTTTGTTCATGCGTTTGTTTCGAGTCCGTTCTATCTTCGCAAGGCGAGGTCGAAATGAAGATTGTCTGTAAAACAATGTAACTAAACGGCCCTCTTTAATAGAAAACCTCTCGAGCAGAACGAAAACTAATTATTTGGGATTTAATGGAAGTAGACTGATAAGAGGAAATCCGGCGAGATGTTTCGATTTTTGTCTGTTCAAGGGAAAGTTAAGAAATGAACTATTCTCGTTTCCCAGATATCTGAATAAATGTATGTGTATACAGGATGAATCACTCACGCATGTTCGAAGAATTGTATCTTTGTATAACAAGCATTTATAATTAGAAAAGGTAAAGGCGGATGAAATTATTACTTTTTCGCAGGGATTAGACAGGCTCGTGTTTTGTCGGCTCTCAAGGACACCAGTAGGCAAAACGAATTCATTCTCATGAGACGAATACACATTTGTTACCTTTGTCCTATCTATTTATAATTCATTAAATATATAATTTTTGAAGAAAAGTGCATTATGAATTTTGTTACAATAAATTGCCAATATTTTCAAAATAGTCGAATATAAACATAGAATGCTATAATAAGAATTGTAATGTTATAAAAGAAATAACAAGATTAACTTTCATCAGCGCCGTAGTCATTTCTCCTGTTCGAATTTCACATTGTACACCTATCAGATTTGAGGGTCTATCTTTTGGTAAAAAACCCAATCCCTAAAGAAAGAATCATGCGTTAAGCCGAATATCTTTGTAACGCAAAATTAATAAAGTTAATATAGAAAATTAATGTAAATCCAGCCAACGATAAGCGTGAGGTAGACGAATATTAACTACTTTTATCTGGCATTCCCTTTCTCAAGTTCTAGGACATACGTTAGTCGTACAAATGTTATAAGTTATAATTTATAACTTATAAATGTCAATTAAATGCCTTTCGGTTCGTTTCATCTAAAGTCTCTATACAATTCAACGTTGTAAAGTTCTACGTGGTCAAATGTGTCATCCAAGAACATAGAATTCCGGCAGCAGTTGTGTTCCTACATCAGGCTATATAAAAATCGTTCGTTTCAGAATCAAATTCAAAAATCGTGTATTTTAAAATTAAAATTTATTATAGGTATCAATGGAACAAAACAATTGCCAACGAAAACTACAATATAAAACAACAATAATTAAAACAACGTCAATTTTTTTAAGAATGTGGGTTTCCGGATTGAAACCGCGTCTCAATAACATAAGAATGCCGACGTTTCGTTCTCAATTTCATGGGGCTTCTTCTGGGCAGTTGCATAGTGCGTCGCTGCTGTATGAAGAGAGACCGTAGTTGGCGTGGTGTCCGATGTCAACGTCAATTTTTATTTGTGACTTTATGTATAGCTGTATATTCTAGTGAAAATTTCCTCCAAGTTTAATGGTTTCCATTCAATATTTAAAATTCAAAATTTATTCGAAAGTGTGTTGTGTTTATGTAGAAGAAGGCGACAAAAAATGTAAGGTCAGCAGTTGTTTCATTTCTGGTAGTAGGAATGTCTGGGGACATTCCCGGATTCATGATTCCTATTTCTGGTAAATTTCTGACGATAAAAATTTCGAAAGTCTCTTTACATTGATATCGCAAAAATATTACAGTATATCCTAAATTGGCTAGATTCAGAATAAGCAATAATATACAAGGTGTTTCGCTTGTGAAAATGACAAATGATACTACGTTACAATATCACTCATATACAGAAGACATTTTTAGTCACGGTAGGTGTCGAAACCACTTTTCATTCTTTCATAATTAAGCCGTCTCGGAATATTTGCCCATCACTGTATATTACATCTCATTGAAACTATTATATAAGTATGAGTCACTCAGAAATTCACAACAATAAAGTAGTAGATATTTACGTAAAATCGCATACAGTGAAACACCAAAGGATGGCGCACAAATATTCATACACTCCCCTTGATATTAAGAATCCAGCCTTGCAACGGCATTGTTCTCAGAGTAAATGTTAGAATCTATCCAGACCTTACTAGCAAAGGATCATACGATACTGGTTACATATTTACTGCAAGTTATAAGACTTTACTGTGATCATGGCAGATTTCTATCGCATCTGCATAAAGTTAATTTAATTTCTTAATTAAACTCTTCGTTCTTATGACCTATGCTATAGCTGCAACGAAATAAGAGATATGAATTACATAACATCTTCAGAGATATTACTGCTTTTTCAGCCCTATAAAATATATCTGGAGCATATCGCAAAAGTTGCGATCACCATACAATACAATTTCGATCAACTTTAGGTGATCACTGCAAGCCGCACTGAGTGCGGCCGGCACTCAGGCTCCGGTGTGCCTGAATGTAAAAGAAGCATGATACACGAACGGCTCGACAATAGAAGCAGTCGAATCAAGTATAGATATCAGTAGAGATGACTAAGGTAGGAGAAATTATTACTTTTTTGCAGCGATTAGACAAACTCGTGTTTATTCGACTCATGAGAGGTAGTTCGTGTTGCCTATTAATTTCCCTGAAAGCTAACAAAACACGAGTCCATTTACTCGCCGCAAAATTCCCATCTCTGTCTCATCTCTAGATATCAATAGAGATAGTGAATTTTGTTGGCACGCAGCGGCACAGACCGTACAAAGTGGGCGGATATTATGTATATGTACATAAATCAGCTTGCTCACATCACTTCTACTGTGTAGATGTAACCAACCGTGTACTATAAAAACGTTGCGTCAACAACAACATAGATTGCATGGAATACACGAGATCAAAAAATACCTACATCGGTGTTCATTTTTACAACACCATAGCGGTTTCGTAAAATGTGATCCTTATAGTTTACAAGGAACAACAGTGCAAACGGCATATAGAATAGGCGAAACACAAGGAAAATATGTTATCGAAAATGAGAAAATATGGAAATAACAAAGAAATAATGTTATAATGCGTACTAGAAACTTTGATGAACTGTCAATACCATTTCTTTTGCGCAGCGAACGTCTTATAAATATGAAAGCTGAGAATATAGTGCAAGTGCAGTTAGTGTACATCGTAAGCAACTATGATTAAAGTTAGCAGACTTCTGAGTTGCGACGCAGCAAGCAGCAGCCCAGAGGAAGCTCCATACAGTTGAAAGCGAAACGTTGGCATTTTCACACAGTTTCAACCCGAAAACCCAAATTCTTTAAAAGCGAGCCTCTAACTATCTTAACACACACAAGACTATTTCGTTACAATAGACCTATTAAAGTTCCACTGATTAGAGACATTTGTGCCACAATAATAAATAATAATAATAATCTGGCGCATATGGAAAAGTTATCATACTCGACATGTTGGAAAAGTGTTTGTACATTAGGCTGTCAGTGTAGGTGTCAGCTCAATGATGCGATGTAAATCTAAAGCCTCATAACCTCTGAGGTTACAATAAAATTTACACCCCGTTGGCTCGTCACAATCGCTTAAACGCGGCTAGATATCCTCAGAACAATAGCTAACAAATACCTGGAAGATGACAATAAAACATACAAAAAAAAAATAAAAATAAAGTAACTGTGGAATAAAAAAGTGGGAATTGATCGACAAGAACCATTATAATTTATTTTTATATGGGTGCAAAAATCATCAGATTACACAGACTGTATGTAGTTACGCAATTGCTAATCTCAATTGCTGTATTGTATTTAAAAAAGCAACAAGCAGAATTGGCTTTAATAAAGTTATTAATTCTGCAGGTTTTCCAACAATATATGTCGCATACATTACTTTCCAACGCGAGATTTTAATTCTTGCGCTTTTCTGTTTGAGCAAAAGCCGAACCTTTGGCCCCGCTTTAATGAAAGAGAAGTTTATTTTATTTAATTATAAAGTTTGGGGTCGGCCCGTATAAAACATAAATGCAGAGGTGGGTAAATGGGAAAGTTTAATTTGCAATAAATAATAGCGGACCGCGATCCTCGCTCTGCGATTTACGCCGGCATCAAAATAAAAAGATTTTGCCCCAAACTAACAAACCATTGCCATTATCCTTATAAACCCTGAACTAGTTACAGCATAGAACAAATATTATCGGTTTGTTTTAGCTTTGATTCGATAACGGACGGTTACAATAAAATTTACACCCCGTTGGTTCGTCACAACCGCTTAAACGCGGCTAGATATCCTCAGAACAAAAGCTAACAGATACCTGGAAGATGACAATAAAACATACCAAAAAATTTTTTGTGTTTGAGATCATTTTAACTTCGCAAAACCTGGCCGTTTCTACTTGATTTTTTGTTCCCATTATTTTTATAAGTTAGCGCAATACTCAGCGTTACTTGCACCTGCCTTTTTTTAAATAATCTACCAATTATTAAAAGATTTACCTAAAATTTCTGCAGTCTCCAGACTTTCCCAGACAGTCCAGATTTTTTGGATGATTTCTTCGCTTATTGCAGATTTTAATCTTCGAGAACGCTGAACATGTTGAGTGCTAATACGGTCACACTTAAAATTACCAACCAACGCTTTTACAACCAACACTCCTCCAATGTAACATGTGACTTCTTAATCTCTGTAAGAGATAAACCTTTGATAGAAAATATTTAATCACTCTTTGATATTTTTCCTTTCGTGGGAAACGGCAAATTTCTTTTTAAACACTCGGATATCGCCACAAAGAAATGATACTTTGAAATGACATTACCAAAATAACGTTGGGAGCACCACCGTTAAAAGAGGTCCGACACTGTTCTTTCCATCCTGCAATAATTAAATAATAATTTGTTCACAATAAATAAAACGTCAGTATTTAGTGTTAAATTATAAAATGAATAAAACGAACGCATAAATTTTTTGTTACGGGCACAGAAAAATGATACCTTAGATCAGATGAAAGATTAAACTGCATGTGTATAAGCGCGTCTATTCGCCTCATGAGAATGGATTCGTGTTGCCTACTGGTGTCCCCGAGAGTCGATAAAAGTTTCTTTAGTCTCTGCAAAAAAGTAATAATTTCATCCGTCTTTGTCCTCTCTAATAATCAACATCGAATGAAAGCAAACTTGGTCAGGTTTATAACTTACTACGGAAAACAAAGACTAGGTTGAATATTTTTGAACAAGGTAATTTGTGAGTTACATTTTTCTTTTGATTTTGTTTCTGAAAACCTCTCTATACCTTTATACGTATTTGCAAAAATAGAAATGATAATTAACCGTCAGCTTCTTCTCTGAACTTAAGAGTTGAGGATTGATAATTATTATAGGCTAACGTTCATCTTTAGTATGTTATAAAGATAATTCAAAGAAAATACCATACGTCTTTAATATAGATTTAATGGTACAATTTGATGTTTACAAAGTGTTTGATATTGTGGTACTCTTTGTGACTTCGCTGTTGTTTCACATCTTTGTGTGCCATATTTTAGAAAAACCTCAGCGTTACAAACAATCAATATATGTTAGAAAAATATCTGATGCGTTTAACTGAATATCTGAACGTAAATTAATAAGATAACTTAAACTTGATATTAATGAAAAATATAACATGAAAGCATTGAAAGTAATACATGGAAATATATATGAAAGTACATGGTATATCGCAATTATGTAAGGAAGAATAATAAAAATAAATGATACGTCGTTTAAAATACTTTTAATTAAAAATTCACTTCACACCTCCACTTTTATAGTCTCTTGCGTATTTACCAGGAGATAAAAGTACATGATTACGCAATTTCCTCTCTTTAGTACTCCAAATAATCGAGCCACACTAAGTGCTTAGCTTACCTTGCTACCTGCAGCAAATGACGCTTTGTAAGTGTAATTGAACATCTATCTCATAAACAGTCCAGAGGTAATAGACGGCTCGTATTTTCTTTCTTTTTTTCAAAATATGGCAGGGCATTAAATACAAGCTCCTGTGCTTTCGTGTTTAAATGCTTTCCAAACATTATCTGTAATAATAGCAAAAACATCAAGCTCCGTTTGATGTATTGTCTTTACTTAAAATAACAATTAATATTTTCTCTATATTCTAAAAATAGCATTTTTTTTTCTTGTGAAACGTAGAAAGAAAGTAAATAACAAGACAAACAGTGAACCACTTGAAAAAAGCAATAATGTGACTAACCGTGTCTGTTACACTCAGGAAGTTAAACCATGTAGATCTTCGTCTGTCAGACGAGCGCGTATCCTGCTTCCTTTTTCAGCAGCAGTACTTGAGAGAAACGGTCGAATTAGTAGCCTTTACCCATCGCAAAACACAAACAAACCTAAAATTAAAATAAACTAACTGTAATTGGTACCTACATGCAGTTTCATTAAATTTAGTACCCGGTTCTTTTGCAAATTTGCACTCCAAACCAATTAGTCGACAGGAATTAAATACCTCCCTGTAGGTTATTAAAATTTAAAGAAAGAAAACGTTTTGAAGCTATATTGGACACCATTACGTCTGCAGCCTACTGAGCTTAGTTCGTATAGGAAAGCGAGTATACGAAAAACCAGGCAACAGCGGTTTTTTCTATTGGCAGTAGCGTAGAAGAGTATACGTTAATATGCAGCAATTAGCGACGTTTCAGCTAACGAGTAAATAACACATACGCCATTAAACCGAACGGTGTATAATGGTGACGTTCGTATTCGAACATAAATGTAAACATGCAACCATTCACATACGTCGTAATTGATGCATGTATGTTTAAACGCTATTTTACGTCCCGCCGTATAATATCAACGGTTCCATTTTCTACATAAGTCCATGGTACTACTAAACTCGCGTCTAGTACCGAATGCGTAGGAATTCGACAATATATTTATTTATTTCGTTTTATTTGTAAATTTCGTTCGTCTACCTGCATTCGGTTAAATTCAACGTATTATCCTGCATTTCGTACATGTACTCGAGTAATTTATGTACTAAATAAAACTCGTCGACCTATGTACACATATAATTAATATATACATGCATGCAGGTATGCACATATATCATTTTCTTTGTTTCAGCGCAATAGATATCTGCATGTTCTGCAGCAATGATGCTGGAATGTAAACGGCAATAACGTGGAAATCCGTTCGTTGCGATGAATTTCGTCTAATTAAAACTTGTAACCTTGCGAATACGTATTACATATTTTACATGCGTCTTGGTTCAGTAATAAATTCTATTGTTAATACTCAATATGCTTAGCTGTTGTGTAGCTGCTTTTCTGTTGTGTTCTGCTTTTGCGTTCAACTGAAACGCAGTTTCTTTAACTTATTCTTCATTTGCAAATTCTATTCTTATTCTGTAATGTACATACATATGCGCGATTATGCGGAGAAGAATATAGCTCTCTCGAATTTAGCATTTATTGCCTTATCACTAGAGCTCCCCAACTGCGTGGCGCACAATAGGCGTCAATAAGGAACATAAGTAAAATACATAAAAACAAAAGAAATAAAGAATTTTAAAACGCTTACTTTTGTAATTAGCCGTATCCAATATAGTGGGTGTTAACGCACAAGGAAAATAGTATTAGTCAGCACACGAGGAGGTAGGCACATTAAAACTGTTACCGTAAGCGCAATCCGATTTCTCAAACATCTGAAGCATTAGGAATGTTTCCACAGTCGTTTCTTTCAAGGATGTTCGTCGTTCTGAAAAAATGTTTTTATATCTTGAAAATGAACGCTCGACGTCTAATGATGTAATACACGCGTAATTAAAATAATCTTTGAATTCAGTCACCGGATCAGTAGAGTTACCTTCCCAAACTTGTCTTAACCTGCTAAAATTTGTATCTTTCTTCATAACACTTTCAAAATTTCTTGTAACGATATCATTTTTTTTGTTATTTATACAGTGTAGGAGTGTATTAACGTCATCTAATATTTGTACTGACTCCGTCAGGGACAGTGCACTATTTTGTAATTTATTTACTGCCTCAAGTACTTCTCTATAATTGTTGTAAACGGTTTGCAAATCTGCTTCAACGGAAATATCTTAGAATTTATCCTGGCTTTCCTTAATAGCCGCAGATTCGTTGGGATTGAATTGTAAGACGACTGATTTTATTTGCCGGAAGTATTTAAAATAATAAAACGCTGCCTTCAGCCATGTCCCCCAACGCGTAAGAATCGGCTCTGGTGGTTCGGGAATACCGGGACACTGTTTATGAAATTCACTGGTACGTTTGGGAGATTTGAGAAACACTCGTTCCGTATTTGTTATTAATGCATTTACCTCAGGGAAATTTGCACGAATAGTTTCAGCCGCAATATGCAGAGCATGAAGTTTACAAGTAATATGTAACATCATCCCATAATGTTCTTGAAGAGAACGACCTACACAACGCATTGTCGCGGCACCATCGGTCATGAAAATTAATACTTGAGTAGTGGCAATTTCAAATGTTTGTAAAGTATCAACGACTACGCTCTCGATAGCGTCGGCAGTACACGATTTTAGTCTTTTACTAGCTAATAAAATTCCCTTTGTAGGTTGACGAGGTTCCAGTATACGTACAATCACATTCAAAATAGAATGTTTTTTACGGCCTGTCGTTTCGTCAATACATAACCACAGTAGTTTATTTTTTATTGCAGATCTGATCCTGTTTTCAATTTTGGTACGTACACTTGGCACACATCTCCTTAAGCTTGTTTCCGACGGTAACTCAAAGTCTGGATTATATTTATTCCAAAATTCACGGAATGGTTTCTTCCTGAGTAAGGAAAACGGTAAATTACACGCAGTCAGCATATAAAATAAATCAATTATTTTTTATTATAAATTTAAATTTAAATATTAATTTAAATATTATATAATTTAAATATTATATAAATTGAGTTGCCTCAGTCGGTGATACACCCAGTTTTTTATTTTTGTGTTGCTGACTATTTACCTGTCTTCTACAGCCATATTTATCATTGCACATCAGAGGTATATTACAAATTTTACATATAATCTTACTTCCATTATATATTAAGTCAGGAAATTCTCCACAGAACTTTTTCACTTTGTCGGCCTGTGGGCGTTTCTTACTACGCGCGTCCGCCATACCGTCACAACCCGATCGCATACGGTAATAAACTACCGAAATGCGATGCGAGTTATTTGCTTATATATTACATTACATATCCCCCCGGCCACGCCCGGCGGTACGCCTTCTGACTTGCCACACACTTTGGGGAGCTCTAACTATGAAGCTAATTGTAACGAACCACTGATCGTTACAAATTCAAACAACATTTACTGAGAGAAAGAGGAAATTTATTATTAAGATAGTAACTTTGTATTCATTACTTAATTCGTTTTTACTAATCTTTAGTTTTATTTTGATGTGTTTGGAAAATTCTATAGACTTCTTGTAGATGACACTGCATAATTCTTCGATTAACGTCCTCGACTTGTTTTTTGTACCGTACGTCATTCAAAAGAACTCTCGACGTCATCATTCAGGGAGGTAAATAAGCCGTCTTCTCGTGTCTGCATGACAGTCGGTGTACAGCACTATCCTAGCCGGAACCCTCCTTCGTATCGCAATCGATGTTTAGCAGTGGCGTAGGAGGAAAGTACCGCCATAACTGTGATATTCTTGCTTGCAAAGTTAAATTTTATTTTAATCTAATCCGCAATAAAAGCCGTAGGATAATTTTGAATTGTATTTGAATTCATTTTCCAAAGTTATTTTGTTTCCTTTCTTTTGTAAATAAAACATATTTTCTCAAATGTACCTACCTCTTTTATTTTCGACTAAAAACACTGGAACCGACATAATAACACTAACGTTATCACCAGCGCTATATTTACACATCTCTTCTTGGTAGTTCACATTGTCCACCTAACAGATATAAGGATCTATCTGATGGCAATTCCTACAAAAATATTCCTCTTTTTAGCCAAAGGAGGTCATTCTCCTTTCGTCAAATTAATATCAGAAATTTCTACCGTTCCAGTGCAGAGTCGTATAAAAGTTATCTCTTTCAATTAAAAGTCTTTCGGCCCGCTTCATCAAAATTCTCAGTGCAATTGACGTTTGTAGTGTTGCATGTGATCAAGATTGTTATCAAAGAACATAGAACCCCAACATCAGTTACGTCCCTGCATCATGCTACAGCAAAAAAGCCGTTTTGGCATCTATTTCAATACTACCATGGTTAAAAATTATCATAGGTGACAAGAGAATAAAACAATTAGCAACGTAATTGAGCAATGGTTGAAAACAACGCCAATTTTATTTGTGACTTTATGTCTAACTGCCGCCCAAGCACATTGTACTTAGAATTCCTCGAAGTTCTATAATGTTGTTTAAATATTTTGATTTAAAAGTTCAAAAGTATGTTGAGCTGTATAATATTCAAGAGGTTATCTTCGAAGAAGGGCATAAACTCTTGTGTTTATGCAGTGGACAGTCACAAGATCTACGGTTAGTTGTTGTTTTCATTTCTACGTCTTACAACTTTCATCTGACAATATTTCATTTGTCGAAGGACATTCCTGAATTCACGACCCTTAGTTTCTGTTAATTTAAGACTTTTGTAAAATTTCTTAAATTTCATCCGTTAAGACAATAGAATATATATATCTTGAAACAGAAGCAATGTCGCTCACAACAAATATCTTTTTAGGCCGATCAAGGCGGAAAGATAAGCCAAGGATAGTCATGCGTCTACGCAAAAAGGAGCTGTCGTAGCTCCGATTGCAATCTGTCACCCGCTACGCCATTCCGTGAAGATAGAAAAATTTAAACCAAAAGAAACTATTTAAAAAGATACCTAACACAATTTCTTAAAGGTAATGTTAAGATCAATTATTTTCGTTAGTTACTAAGTCATGTTTAATTTTAAGTTGGCAACAATTTTAGTTGTTAAAGCAAAAATCGGTTTTATTCTGCTGTAAATTAGTCCAGAAATTACGCAAATCGTTTGCTTGTTAAATCACAGCCAATGGTGTGAAATGTAGATATAGATAAGTATATGTATAGGTAATGAATGGATAGGGAAATCAAAGCTATGAATATTTTGTTGTATATACCATTATCAAAACAGTTATTATTGAGGTTGAGCTTTAAACACAGTATTCTAAACTCATATATGTTTCACTTCACATTCTTTTTTACAGGCTCCTTTGGTTCAAATAAACAATTAGAAACAAGCTTGAATTTTATTTCTAAACAACACCTTAAAAACAATATAAACATCAACAATGTCACAAAGACAATGTCATTTAACTTAAGTGATCAAAATTATGTAAAACAACCGAAGGCAGTTTGAACGGACATTGTTAACAGTATAAGTACTAATAAGATTTTAGTAAATGCAGTTTTTGAAGTAGCTTGAGTTAAATATTCATGATCATCACCATTAGAAATATCAAACACAAGTATCACAAATTTGAACACTAACAAAATCATGGAACATAGCTTTTTTACTTTTTTTTCTCTAAAAGAACACATTTAGAAAAACGCATATGTGTAAGGTTTGTTCAGTTGTTTATTGAAAGTCTTCCTATACGGACAAATTCTAAAGTGCGAAGTCAGAGTTCTGTACCAACGCTTTTAAAACTAAAATGAGCAATTTAACTTCAGAACAAGTGGCTGCTATAGTTGCTTTAATCGAAGATGGACGAGCATACTCAAGCATACGTTGCTAATTTGATGAACATCAATCAGTCAAGTGTTTCTAGAGCCGTAGCCAGATATAGGGAAACAGGCAATTACAATAGAAGACCTGTACCAGGTCGTCCAAGATGTTCTACTCGCCAAGATGACCGCTATTTACTACTACAAGCATTACGTCGAAGACATGTAACTGCGAGACAATTGCAGAACGACTTGGCTAGAGTCAGAAATACTCGTGTGATTACTCAAACTATTCGGAATAGGTTACGACAGAGTGGATTAAGAGCTAGAGTAGTTGTAACAGCCCCTCGTCTCACTAGGAACCACCGAGTGGCTCGCTTAAGGTTTGCCAGAGAACATGTAAATTGGAACATTAATGACTGGGCCAATATACTCTTCACAGATGAGTCAAGATTTGGCCTTTACACCTCAGATAGGCGTATCTCAGTGTACAGACGAAACGGTGAGCGCTATTCGCAGTGTAATATCAGACTTAGACCTAATTTCGCTGGTGGCTCTATTATGGTTTGGGGAAGCATCTGTTTAACAGGTCGTACAGAGTTAGTACCAGTAGACAGAGGTACACTGACTGCCCACAGGTATATAACAGACATTTTAGAAGAACATGTAGTACCATATGCGCCAATTATAAGAAACGAATTCATGTTAATGCACGATAATGCACGACCGCATGTTGCAATAATCGTCCAGGAATACCTTAACGATGTTAGTATTCCAGTTTTAGATTGGCCTGCGGTAAGTCCGGACATGAACCCTATCGAGCACGTGTGGGACCTCCTTCACAGACGGATACGAACCCAAAATGTTGCCCCAGCGGACCTGCATGGACTAGAAAATGCTCTCCGTGACGAGTGGGAGAATTTGGATCAGGCTTATATACGGAGGTTAATCGAATCTCTGCCAAACCGTATGCGAGCGGTCATAAGAGCCAGAGGTGGCAATACTCAGTATTAAAAGCTACTGTTATGACATTTTTCTTTCCAAAATTATAATTTCTTGTTTTAATAAAAATCTCAAGTATGAGTTCTTGTTTTTATTTGGCCTGTATTTTATTTCAACAATCAACAATCATAGAAATTATATCTTAGAGCGCATTAAAGTATATTTACAACTCTATGCTACAAACAAAGATTATGCGATACTTTTATGATTCAAAACTAAATTATGCGATACTTTTTTGGCGGAGTGTAATACAAGTGAAATGTGTTGACATCCGCACGTTGCATAACGAAGCATAAAAGGTTTCTGTCAATTTGGAGGTCCATTTCATTTGATCTATAAAATTCTGTCTGACGAGTGTGTCTTTTTGAAAATAACAAGTGGTAAATTCTCCGTAATCTTTGGGACAATATTGAAAGTAAGGGCCTTTGAAAAAGAATATACCTTGAATTGAATAGTTGCATTTGCTTTATACATGTAAAACTTTAGATACAGAACCACTTAGGTCCATTATGGGACACCTAATTGTAGCAACTAATTTTAATCGTAATTTCTTAAAGGCTATGTGCATAATAAATTTCAATTGAGATGCCAATTCCCAATTTAAAATTTACCTATGTTGATTGACTACTTGCAGCCAATAACATTTGAGGAATACTGTACTGTGCACAGGAACAACTTAAGAGTTGTTCCTGTTAGTTGTTTATGAGAATACTTCTTTCATGTGCTTACCTTGCATTTTAATACGAAGTAGGATTTCAGGCAATTAAAACATTTTTAAGTCTTGTGTATATGTGATGATCGAATCGTAAAATTTGACTTATGACTGCAAAGTTTATTTAACATCAAGATTGTAAAAGATTTCGTTTGACAACGACGATCGCAAATATTGAAATTTCTATATAGCTGAGAACCTTCAAATTGAGTTAAGCATGGATCTCATTTACTTTCTTTAATTTCAATTCGTCTACGTCAAGAGATTTTTGTAACCCATACAAATGATCCTTAAATCTAGTTGCTTTCCCTTTCAGTATGACATGAAGTGCCCGAAAATTTCATACCATTTCAGGCAAAATGGTGGCAAAAATGCTTATTATAACAAGAGTAGATAATGTAGTGAAAGACATTATCTACAACAAAAACAATACAATACAATAGGTTTTGTCTACTTCTGCGCTGGATCAAATTTTCAAAAGCACAGCTGCTCCTTTGAATAATAACAAAAACAAATACATTTTGTAACGGATTTGGCGACATTAAAAGAAAGGTTTTACCACTAATTAGAATTTTCAACAATATCAAAACAATACCAATAAACATAATTCTAAAAACCACAACTATCGTACAATGAATAACATCCTCATATCACACCATACTAGGAACCACACGTGATCACTTGGCAAATATTTGATTGTATAACGTTACAAGGTTAATCTAATTTTATCTTCAATGATTTCATACCGCCAGTATTATGTATCACCTCGCACGATAAGTTTGACACTGCAAGTGCGGTTCATTTACACTTTGTACGTTATAAACAATGTCTTCGGTGGAAATTCGAAATTTCCAAGAGCTTATTACCCCGATCTTAAAATCGGGGCAACAGTTCGCATCATACGAGATTGCGAATCTTCTATCAACCGGCGAAAACTACGGAAGCGTTATGTTAAGGATTGAAGTGAAAATACGTAATAGTAACGGCCAGCAGAACATATTACATTACGTCGGAAAAACGTGCCCACCTTCGCCGCTCTTGTGGGAGATCTTTAACACTAAAGTGTCGTTCAAGAAAGAAATCGCTGTTTACACAGCTATAGTACCTACACTCAACGAGTTCGCCGAGGAGAAAGGAATCGATAACCTAATGAATTTGTTCGCAAAACTGATTGGTGCACGAATATCGTTAGACCCGAAATCAACACAGGTCGACAAAGACGCCGTAATTTTACTCGAGAATTTAAAAATGCAAGGATACGATACGGGAGATAGATTCATCGGATTCGACGAGGACACAACGAAATATCTCCTTCGTGATTTAGCGTTAATGCATGCGACACCAATTGCTTATAGAGCCGCTCAACCCGAAGGATTCAAGACCAAAATTTTGCCCTATTTAACAAAGAACTCCCATTTCAAGGGTAACGATGATCTCATCAATGGCTTAATCAAACGCTGTCAAGATGCCGTCGGTCAAAATCCTAAATGCATACCATATCTCTCAAAAATTGAGATAGCATTGCGTGAAATGAACGAACTTATGAATAATCCACCAATAACTAACAATCTGTTCATGACAATTACCCACAACGATTATTGGGTTAACAACACCATGCTGAAATACGAAGGCACTAAACCGGTTGGTAACAAAATCGTGGATTTTCAAATAATAGAGTTTAGTTCCCTAGCGAACGATGTAATTTTCTTCCTCTATACCAGTGTCGATTTACGTGTATTAGAAGATAAAGTGGATGAGTTAATAAGATTCTATTACGATCGATTTATAGAAACTCTAGTGCAACTTAAACATGACGTTAGCGCTTATAGTTACAAGTCGATGCTTGAAGATTTTTCTATTGTCGCGAGGAGAATGCAGTTCACACATGTTTCGTTTATGTTAACGCCCATAATGACTTTGAAAGAAAAAGCCGTCGAGCTTTCAGAGTTAAAAGAAAACGATCTGCTAACCGATAAAAGTGCTTTGCATGAAAACTATTACAAGAAGATGCAATTTTTATTACTAGACTTCGTCAGAAAGGGTTGGATATAATCGTCAACACCAATAGCGAAATTTCAATATAATTAATTATTTCAGTAGTTGCAGTTTCCAACAGAACATCCTGTATTGTCTTAGTGTTAATCCAAGCTTTAGTGAATTGTATTTGTTACGTTTACACAATATGTTCATGTTGTGTTCATTATACAAATTATAACGACGACATTTTAAGTAGTAACATTTCGGAAGGTATTAAACAAAAATTTAAAAATGATTGATAAAGTATGAATAAGTTTTTGAGATATGTGCAGTAATCAATGTAAATTCTTGATTAATAAATGTGAGTTATTTTCGCATAACATTTTTTACATTAAAAATAATTGTTTCTTTAAAACAAAACAACGTAACTCAAATTAGTAATATGACAACGGCGTACTGACACAATTAAATATACACGCACAAGGTCAGGCACCAAAACCGCAGGACAGTTCAAGCAAGGGCAACGCCATAACATAGATGATAGACAATGAAAATCACTGCGATTAACTCCGTGTGCGGTTTCTTCCACTTACTTATATAATATACTGTTCTTTTTATCCCAAAATAATTACCATTACCACAATGTTCATATACGGTTCTGCGCTTGTACCTCTTAAAGCCAAGCCAGATTATAACATTATTGCTTATTATACAGAAAAAAATCTGATGGTTCTAGCAACATTTTTACATTCAATAGAATGCTACGAAATGAAATAAGTTTTATACTGGAATTGTAATTTAACTCACTTGTGGAAAGAATTAAATCCAATGCAATATTTAGAACTATTCACCACTAATAATTAGTAATTGCTATAGTAATAATAAAACTTTCTTCGTAAAGCCAAAAACAGGTTGGATTGATTCAATCTTATATATAATTAAGTTTAATATCTGCACTTTGTACTGGTAAAAAAAATACAGGCAAAATTGTAATAAAATATATCTCAATATTAAGGTCACGCTATGAAAAGCAATATTGCTTTACACTTCCCATAATTGAACTGATGAATCGCGTTGATAAAAGTGGCCCCAAACGCTTGCTGCGAGTTAATTGCGTACTGTATGTGCTCAAACAATGCTCAACACATCACAAATAACAACATAATGAAAAATAAAGACCATTGATTTTTTCGTAATAAAAAAGAAAATGGTGATCTTCTTCGGTTTCAATACGAATCCTTACTCATCTTTTCATGCTGTTAAATGCGTTGACGAAGCGCTATCGTGTTACGAACATTTTGAATTGCTTCAGTAATTCTCGTAGTGTGTTTAGTCTATTTTAAAGAGAGAGCATGTTTGGTGTACATTGCTAACGAGTATTAGTTAGCCAAGCGTATGCAATAACGTAGATAAGTTGAGAGTTATATTTTGTTAATCGTTAAGTACGATTGTAATAGGAATTAATTATGAGATATTCGTGAGTAAGTTAATATATTTTTAAATCTAGAGAAAAATCTTTCCACGTCACATGGAGTAATCCACCAATAACTAACAATCTGTTCATGACAATTACCCACAACGATTATTGGGTTAACAACACCATGCTGAAATACGAAGGCACTAAACCGGTTGGTAACAAAATCGTGGATTTTCAAATAATAGAGTTTAGTTCCCTAGCGAACGATGTAATTTTCTTCCTCTATACCAGTGTCGATTTACGTGTATTAGAAGATAAAGTGGATGAGTTAATAAGATTCTATTACGATCGATTTATAGAAACTCTAGTGCAACTTAAACATGACGTTAGCGCTTATAGTTACAAGTCGATGCTTGAAGATTTTTCTATTGTCGCGAGGAGAATGCAGTTCACACATGTTTCGTTTATGTTAACGCCCATAATGACTTTGAAAGAAAAAGCCGTCGAGCTTTCAGAGTTAAAAGAAAACGATCTGCTAACCGATAAAAGTGCTTTGCATGAAAACTATTACAAGAAGATGCAATTTTTATTACTAGACTTCGTCAGAAAGGGTTGGATATAATCGTCAACACCAATAGCGAAATTTCAATATAATTAATTATTTCAGTAGTTGCAGTTTCCAACATCCTGTATTGTCTTAGTGTTAATCCAAGCTTTAGTGAATTGTATTTGTTACGTTTACACAATATGTTCATGTTGTGTTCATTATACAAATTATAACGACGACATTTTAAGTAGTAACATTTCGGAAGGTATTAAACAAAAATTTAAAAATGATTGATAAAGTATGAATAAGTTTTTGAGATATGTGCAGTAATCAATGTAAATTCTTGATTAATAAATGTGAGTTATTTTCGCATAACATTTTTTACATTAAAAATAATTGTTTCTTTAAAACAAAACAACGTAACTCAAATTAGTAATATGACAACGGCGTACTGACACAATTAAATATACACGCACAAGGTCAGGCACCAAAACCGCAGGACAGTTCAAGCAAGGGCAACGCCATAACATAGATGATAGACAATGAAAATCACTGCGATTAACTCCGTGTGCGGTTTCTTCCACTTACTTATATAATATACTGTTCTTTTTATCCCAAAATAATTACCATTACCACAATGTTCATATACGGTTCTGCGCTTGTACCTCTTAAAGCCAAGCCAGATTATATGTGAAACATTAGAACATTTTTGCTTATTATACAGAAAAAAATCTTATAGTTCTAGCAACATTTTTACATTCAATAGAATGCTACGAAATGAAATAATTTTTATACTGGAATTGTAATTTAACTCACTTGTGGAAAGAATTAGATCCAATGCAATATTTAGAACTATTCACCACTAATAATTAATAATTGCTATAGTAATAATAGAACTTTCTTCGTAAAGCCAAAAACAGGTTGGATTGATTCAATCTTATATATAATTAAGTTTAATATCTGTACTTTGTACTGGTAAAAAAATACAGGCAAAATTGTAATAAAATATATCTCAATATTAAGGTCACGCTATGAAAAGCAATATTGCTTTACACTTCCCATAATTGAACTGATGAATCGCGTTGATAAAAGTGGCCCCAAACGCTTGCTGCGAGTTAATTGCGTACTGTATGTGCTCAAACAATGCTCAACACATCACAAATAATGAAAAATAAAGACCATTGATTTTTTCGTAATAAAAAAGAAAATGGTGATCTTCTTCGGTTTCAATACGAATCCTTACTCATCTTTTCATGCTGTTAAATGCGTTGACGAAGCGCTATCGTGTTACGAACATTTTGAATTGCTTCAGTAATTCTCGTAGTGTGTTTAGTCTATTTTAAAGAGAGAGCATGTTTGGTGTACATTGCTAACGAGTATTAGTTAGCCAAGCGTATGCAATAACGTAGATAAGTTGAGAGTTATATTTTGTTAATCGTTAAGTACGATTGTAATAGGAATTAATTATGAGATATTCGTGAGTAAGTTAATATATTTTTAAATCTAGAGAAAAATCTTTCCACGTCACATGGAGTAATGGCGCGTAATCCAATTAAATCCTTATATTATAAATATAAACTTCCATTCCGGGTAGCAAAACTGGTTATTGGAAATTTCTTTTAATATCACATAATCACTAAATCTTCTTTTACAATTAACGCTTCGACTACTGTAACACTGGAAGCATTTCGTTTCAACTTTAATATAAAAGGTTTTAAAATACGAAAGTGTTGAGTTAAAAAAAAAATGCGACTTTTAACCGTGTTAATACAGACTAATTGTAACTTCAACCTAGTTGGTGCTTTCAATAAAATCTTTTCTAATGGGTTAATTAATGACTTAACATCGGGAAATTCTTCACGAATAAGTTCAGATATGCGATGTATTCCATGCACAATGCATGTTAGTTGTAACATGGTTGGAAAACGTTTTTTAAGCTCATTACCTGTTTTTAGCATTACGCTTGCAGAATCTGAAAGAAAGGATAGAACTCGTAAGCAGTCATGTCCAGGTACATTTTTTTACATTCTTAATGATAATGTCGGTAATGTCGTTTGCAGTGACACTCAATCTGACTTTTGTAGCTACTAAAAGTGACATTGGAGGATTTTTCGTATGTTATGTGCCTACCATTACATTAACAACGTGCATACGTGCGCCTATCCAGAGATCATTTTCACCTAGTTTTGACCTGATTTGATTTACTTTATTATTTTGTCGAATTGTTTAGGTACATAATATATTCCAAGTTTCGTTGGATGAAGAATATCTTGGTTGGTATATTGTTTAAGAAACCCGCGGAAAAGTTGATCCTGTAATGTATTTAATGGAATATTGGCACGCGCACAAATCAATTACAAATTTATCATGTGAAATACCTCTTTGGTATTTGGTATTTTTCAGGTGCTGCTCAAGAGTGGCAAAATGGCTTTTGCATGACATAAGAGTTTTCACTAGACTGTATATGAATGGTTTATGTATTAAGGTGGAAACAAACTTTGTTTGAGAATAAGGATTTATCAAGGATATTATCATCGTTCGTTTGATTTTCAAACCAATTACAAAGAAACTTTCTAAGAATTACCTAACGAATGCCATATGACAATTTAGTTTCCAATAAAAGCTAATCTAAACATCTAAGGCGAATGATTACTTTCTCACGTCCACAATAGTTTCAACAGCTCTTTTCTTGAATCTACCACCATCGGATTTGCAATTTATTGCATCAATTACACAAAATTTAACAACACAACGAACAATTTGTTGGCATAAACCAAGATGTGATATTGCGGAATGTGGAAACTGAAGACGGAACTAATCCAATTGCACAAAATAGAATTATTACCCATTCCGTGGTTTTGTCTATTACGAAAATTGCTTTCAATAATAAATGTTTTGTGATCTGCAAAAAAAAACGGCGAGCAGTGAAGGAACTCGTTACGAAACGGTCCTACAAAATTAAATAAACTAAAAAAAATGATCTCAGAATTCTTAGTAAACAAACAAACACCAATAAACAATCAATACTCATTATTGATAATACTCATATTTCGGTGAATTATCTAACACTGAGGTTTTTTACGAGTCCGCAAGTTATATGAAAAACCGAGTTATATAAACGTTGTGCTTAAAAAAAGAACCTGAATATTTTGAAAAGCTATCGAGTAAGCTTAAAAAGAGAGTAGCCAAACACTTATTTAGTGTGCAAAAACCAGGAGTATCTCAATAAACAATGTAGACAGTAACTCAAAAAGACAAAAAAAAAATGCAAAGCTATAACTATTTACTATGTGCAGCTAACGGTTTTAAATGTAACCAGGAAGAAGAAAAAGCGGGTAAACAAATTCATCTCAGCAGAATACAAATAAAAAGAATGTTGAAACTACTAGCCGTAATGTTACTAAAGAAACAACTGTCGACAATATAACAGAAGTACTGAATAAACGTAAAGTTAACATTATTATCGAAGTTAGATATAAATTATTCCACCTTCAAGTTTGATATACAGGAATCCGACATTGAAGCAATTTTGAGTCCAAACATCTGGCCTGAAAATGCCTTATTTTACTCGTTTTTCCGATAAAAACTTATAACTGCTGGAAAACACACTAAATCAATGCATTGTTATAAACAGTTTAAATTTATCCCCGGAAATGCTTTTTAACAAACTATTCCAAAAATTTAGGAATGATGCATTTTTAATTACAAACAGTATAGCAAACGAATTTAAACAAGAATAATAAATTGTAAATGAACAATTCACCAAATGTTCAGCTAATATTTGATTGAATATAAAAGGCTGAGTAAAATTATTGTTTATCTACTGCATCTACGTTACTTTCATCGGGATCTATCATACATTTCCATATCCATCGTCCGATGTACGATGTATATTCTACTGAATGAAGGAGAGATTTTTTTAACCTCAAGATTTCTTTTTGAAAATAATTTAGGTTAGCAAATAATCATCTCAGAGTTTCGGTAGAGAGGTCATGTCAGCTCCTTTCAAGTTACACATTCAAACGCTGCTCGTAGACATCATCATTTTCCAAATCTAATTACAAGTCTTGCAAAGTAAATCTTTATGAATAGTAAATACACGTGTGTGTTTCCTGCATAGAGTGAATTGTATGTTTGCTTTATAATCCAACCCAACTTATATCCAGGCGAATTACGAAATACTTGTTCCGTGAACGCGGACATTGAGTGCATGCAATGCACTACCTGTAAATCTCTCGTATGCTGCAACAACTTCGAAAAGCACCCACATGAAATGATAGAATCGCATGAAAGAAGTAAACTTGAAGTGTATTACATATACCGAAGTAACTAGCATTTCACGACGAAATTCAATAAGAACACTAATTAGATGCAAACGAAAACTTTCACTTCACGGAGACATTTTCACGTTCGAACATATGATTCAAAATAGTACATTCGCTAACAAAATACCAGCCATTATGTTCTATCCGTGTTAGACGGGCATAAGTAAATACTCTACGCATCAATCAACAACAAAATTTATATTCCGCGGCCAATTATTTCTATTTCTAATCGAATTCTATTTGTTCGTTCTATTCTACATATGGCACTAATGAATTAAATATGACTTGGTGCTCTGGTAACAGTTCAATTATAGAGTCTTGAATATTAAGAAGCTAGCTTTAATTTATTTTATATTTAACCGAAGCACCAAAGTCTAGAAATATTCAAAATTGCAAAGTAAGTCTTTTACTTCATAAATAATAACTGCATGGCTTGAATCACCGGTTAAGAACAATAATGTTTTGTTTACTGTTGTCATGCTAAGCAAACAATACTGTCACCACAAATCGCTTCGATGAAATATCCAAATTTTCTATGTACTGGATGACGCTATTTAAAAAAAAATAAAAACATTTCTGACTTTGAATTTAGCGGAGTTGTAATGTATTACATTACTTTATTTCTAAATCGAAAAGCCAAACACGTAATAGGATACCGGATGTTCCACTTAAAACAGTAAAGTTATTAAATGTCTGGTTCTCTTCTTGTGGGTCATCCTATATCAACTAATCCACACATATATATGTACTTTTGAAAGATTTTCTATGAAATCTATTTTGTCATAGGAAAACTTTAGTTTCCTACTAGTAGTAACGTAACAACCCGCATCAACCCCACGTTCTTTGTTCGAATCGGCATTGCTCTGACAGTTGTCAAAAAGACGTTCAAATTCACACTGTTTCAAGAAAAGCTTTCCGTACCAAAATATTGTTTCGTTAATCGTTGTTCGCGAAGCATTTTCCTAACCACTGGGGTATAACAGCTACTTTCGTTGCGACGAATCAAAAAATAAAACGTCGTGAAAATGTTTTAAAACCTTTATAGTGTAGCTTAATCAAATATTCACGGGGTTCAGAAGTGATTCGACGCTCCCTTTTTTTCGTATCTGTTTGGCGTTTTTTATTTTTATTTTTTTCTTGTCGTCGCACTACTCCTCGTCGAAATCCTCAGTACTAGTGTCGAAGCTCATATTTATGCGGGAAACGTCATTAATTCGGCGAGCGCACATACTGCTTCCGAATTAATTAATTAAATGTATAATTTATAATTCTATCTTTTAATTTCGATAATTGCGCGACATCGAAGTGAACCTTTTTAAAATTCTCGAACCTATCACGGCGAAGACGTGCTAATTAGAAGCGGAAATCGTCTTTAAGTTAACGAATTCGGGACAAATTTCATAGCGTGTATTAGCAAATACTCCGAGAGATCCCTTTCTTGGCTATCACCTACTTTCTCGACTAAGTTTATGTGGAACTTAGTCGAGAAAATAGGGGTACATTTAATAGAAGTCCTTGGTTGGAAAGTTATATTATCTAGATGTCGTCCACTTTTCCGCTCGCAGCTCTGCCTTAGGTTTTCCCTTAAGGTAGCCCACAGGTGAGGAATTCTGCTTTAATCTCTTTCTGAATATGATGTTTAAGCTTAATCATAATTGCTCTTAGGATAGCTCAAAAAAATTCGCTTGAAACCAAGTCCTAGCTTCTTGTTGACGTAATCATGCAGATGAAAATGAGCCTCATCAGAGAAGAGAATTCTGTTCTCGTCAAATCTTTCCAACACTTGGTTAGCACAAGTGAATCATATAGAACATTCAGTTTCCTTCAGTTCCTGTAAAAACTGAGTTTTAAGGGCACAGCTGCAAGTGTTTTTTGCAGAAAAGCAGTAAACCTACTGCAAAACCGCAGATTGTTCTCATATAGATGGGTGTAGATCTTGTGGCACTAGTTCGCGAACACAGCAGTCGAACCACCAGTAAGATTGTTTTAATTCAGGAACAGTGCGAACACAAAACATACGATGTTAGACATTAAACCGTTAATACTTATGACACATCGCAATTAACATAAAATTTTCCCCGTTTGCTACACTCATTGCAAAAAATCAAACATTTGCATCTTAACTGCTTTAAAACAAGCGTAGAACTCTCTAAGCCACCATGCACTTTATCACTTTGAGTGAAAGTTTATACATATACGTTCAGATTTCAAACGTGTGAAAAGCTTTAAGAAATTATGTTGGCAAAAACAATTTTTAAATGAAAATAGGTATAAGTATATCATAAATGTTTCTCAGGAATCCAAAAATATATGAAAAGATAGAAAATATATGAAGTGCCCCATTTAAAATAAGGAAGTAGTGATTTCCGGTATAACCGGAAGTGGCACTACTGGTAATTTTACAATAAATTACATAAAAATGTAGCCATATATATAATTTCTTACCATACAATACTATTATTTTTAAATTTTTTAGGAGATAGGGATAAGTGGGCAGCAATTGTGTATTGTAATGGTGAAACTAAACGTCCGGTCCATGAGGTTACATGTTATCAACGCCACGTCTTCTTGTTCTTTCACATTGGGATTAAGACCTCTCTAGTGAGAGAACAGCCCGATTCCTAAAAAAATTCTTTTTTTTTGCCAAATATCTTCTACCAACGCGGATTATGGGAAAACTGACATTAACTGCTATTTAATTTTTTATTTCTCAAAACTTCTAAATTAACGTGGTCGTTCTACGGCTAAAAGCAGTATAAATTTCAATCATAAAATGTCAATTTCATTCGGTCATTTCTTTTCAAAATTCTCACCTTCAAATCCGACGATAATGCTAGTGCATAGTGACTGGTAGAAGGTAGAGATATATAGTCTCAGAGTGAGACAAAATATAAGATGTCAGTGTACATGGGCCTCAATATGATTAGTACATTCACAGAACTAATTTTAATTGAAATTAAAGATTAGAAATAAATATTAAAATAATACGTAGTATATATAATTTTTCATTTAATTATATCAGAACGGTTGTATCTGCATCATGAAAGACAACTTTCCAATTAATAGTATTCTAGAAATATTTACCACTAATATTTATAATTTCACTTACTTATGAGAAGCATCTCATTGAAAAATTGAAAATAAAATTCATGAGTGATAAAACTCATTTTGATTCGTCTTATAAAATTCGTTTTTGAACATTACAAAATATGATTCTTTTCGGAATTGAATTTAAAAACAAAAACGTTATTTTCGCTTGCCGGTGATATTTTTCGTGGCCTATATTTGTCGTTCTCCAGTGAGAAGTATATTATTCGCTCACAATTAGAAAATATTCTGTGAGAAAAAATAAAATTCTTCTTGTGAATATCGCTCACTAACGAAAAACATTCGAATTCCACTTGTAAGAGGACACTATATATATAACACGTTAGTTGACATAATTCTAGAAAATCATTTTTTAATATTTTGTTTAGTAGTAAAAGACAATGCAGCTTATTAACGTGTTAGAGAATTTAATTGTTTTCCGAATCGATCGAAACTATCCTATAGACGTTTAGCGCTTATTATTAGATATGTATATAGATAGAACATAAATTTATTCTGGAAGAGAGTAGGTCGTAAACCGCAAACAAGCATTATTACTACTATATCTAAAATTAAATCATGTCTTCATTTCCTCTTTGATTTTACGGTAACTTTCGAAGATACTTAATCTTCTTTGTGAATCAAGATAACCGAGTTAGATAAAGAATCCTTCACTTTTGGTATAATGAAAATTAGAGCCCAATTCTTCTCAAACGCTAGCGGAGGTATTAACTTATCTCGTTTAATAGAACACATCAATTTTGCCATATTTTCCTTCGTGTAATCGGTAATTTATTCAACCGATCGGCGGCGAACTTCTATTCTATTTTAATATTCAGTTTGTGTATTATTTATAAGCTGTCGACCGCGGTGCCGGCTATGTAGAAGTTTAAGTGGCAAAGTTTCTCCGTATTTTTCCGTTTCTTCAGGACGTTTGATATTTATCAAGAGATGAAATTTGATAACTACAATGTAACAGATGTTTAACGTGAACCTGGAAGACGGTTCCCGCTTCGATATCTGATGTTTCTTTGTTGTGGATGAAAAATTGCACATATGTGTCTATGACGTTAAAGGAACCCTTTTAATAAGTTATGTTGGGTGATCCGATAAAATGTTCGAAGTAAAATGCGAAAAATTCCTTTTAATAGAAAGCAGATTTAATTGACCACGTAATACTTATTAGTTTAATAAACGTAAAAGTTCGCAAAAAATACAAGATCTTACACTTACTGGAAAGAAAATTTTAAAAATCAAAGGAAAAAGGCATTAGGAATCTAAAAAGGCCTTTAGATTACTAATTAGATTAGTACTACTAAACACTTAGAAACTAGCATAATAAAGACTAATAGGAATTGAACAAAAATATTGTAAGAATTATATAATAAAACCGATCAAATTGTTAATTATTTGTCTCGATTAGATTAATATATCTTAAATGAGGATAATCGTTAAATCCAAAAGTAAGATACCTGTCTGTACTTACAGCAAGCTTCAAACGAAACTATAAATAAAAATAAACCCAGGATTTAATACTAATAATTGCTTCATTATAAAATAAATTCCTAAATAATGTACCGTGTCAAATCATTTAGTGTAGGACATTTTAGTGTAAAATTAAGTAGGAAAGTTATAATTATTATTTCTAATAGATCCTCTGAATTTTGTTTCTTTTTTGTTCAATTTTTATTTTGTTAGCTAATTTCTGAAAACCCTATTAATACTTTTCTTTCTATTTTGCGTTCGTAACGACTTCATTGTGAAACCCGAACGATGTAATTTGCGCATCTAAAAGAGATTCGTTTCGATATGCAAAATTTCACTGTCTGTTCTACTAACAAATTTGAATTTTTAAAATGTACAAAGAATTCGCTCCATGAAACGTTTGTCATACTCGTCTTTTAGAAAAGCCACGTCTTGTGGTTCTTTGATTGATTTCTTTGAAATTTTACCAATCAATCAGACTACAATTTGTACATTACAACAAATTCATTAAAACATCAAGTTGTTTTTGATCCAAGGCTATATTACGTCAGAAGGCAAAAAGCACAAACGTTACACTTAACGTTACGTCTCAACACATTCCAAGTTGGCACGTCTTATTTTAGACGACTCACGCTGAGTAAGGTTACCGTTGTTGATCTGTCTTCGATATCCAACGTAAAATGTTTTCCAAGTCCAATCCTGTCGTCGCAATATGTATTTTTTCAAATCCGGAGAATATCCTTTCGCTTTGATTTGTTCAATAACTCTTTGCAAGAAAAGCGATAACAAAACGATACGAATTGACTTGACCATTTTTACAGAACACTGTAGGTAGATTTTAATCCGGCGAACACGGTAGATGCTGTACTAAATCAGATTTGATTTCAATAATGTTGGCCATCGAAACTGCGCAGATATGCGTCCGTGCACGGTGTAGTCGGATAAGTTTGGACACGTTTTACGTTTTTCGCCTACTTTTAGTTTATTTATAGTGTACTACATAAAGTATACCAAAGACCTTTGCTGACCCTGTATATAAAGTTACTTTTCAAAATAAACTTTGCCTACCACTTTGCTCATTTTTTAGTAGTTTTGGTAGAGTTATTTTTGACCATCGTTTCTATCTCATTAATGTCTCTAAGCAAATAATTAATATCCGCTAGGCTGTCGTAAAATACAAAGAAACATGTCCCGCCCTACAATTGTTGAAAACTCTTAAAGAGAACCATAGCCTACTTTTCTTATTTGCCGTTAAAACGTAGTAGAACTTATTTATTTTATTTGTATAAGAATGTAGTCTGAATAGAATTCACGCTACTTGAGCATTCGATGCAAATAAGAAGGAAAAATGGGAACGTAGTTTTCGTGAAATTCTCAATTTTTCCGATAAATTGTTGTGAACTTCTAATCTAACAGTATGGGAAACTTTAACGCGCCAACGGGGAAGATTATTCGTGAAGAGTAGAGGCACAAACATTTGTAATTTGTTAGAAATTCAGTTAGACGCAACGGCGGAAAATTCCGGGCGAAATAAACTTTCGTACATTTTTACAGATACTCGTTATAGTATTTCGTCCAAGAGTATTCTAAGTAAGAGATTCTAGTAAGAGATTCTTTTCTCCGTTCGCTGCTTCTAAGCGTCGCTTTTTAATAAGCGTGTGTGTAGGAGGAATGAATGAATTTTATATCGATTATTTTTTATGCAGAT
The DNA here is from genome assembly GCA_020654165.1 of Oryctes rhinoceros. Taxonomy (NCBI): domain Eukaryota; kingdom Metazoa; phylum Arthropoda; class Insecta; order Coleoptera; family Scarabaeidae; genus Oryctes; species Oryctes rhinoceros. The sequence continues at coordinate 727,756 of JAIOKQ010000424.1, forward strand.
AAAAATTGTATTGGTAAGAAACCTTCCTTTCGTAAATACAAAATAAAGAAGAGAAGTGACCACTTCGAGGTCACAGATATACAGATCTACAACTGCATGCAAACTCATCTGCGATTGTAGGAAACTATTTAAGCTATTTATGGAGCTCTGAACAACTCGAATAGCTCCCTGAACAGTTTGAACAGCTGTCTAAACTGATTGAACAGTTCTCTAAACATCCTGCAGACATCTATAAACCCCCTCTACCATCGCTTCTCTGATTTCGATTATCAATTTCCTCCCCGAGTTGGAAAATCTGAAAACGTGCCTTTGTCATTGATATTCCAAAGCCTAATATGGATATCCTCTGTCTACAGAACTATCGCACCTCTTCCTAGGTAATCGAATGACATATTCTCACCAGACATAGGAATGAACTTAAACTGCCCAATGTTCACCTTATTCCAGACGGGCGGTGCGGAATCGACAAAGGTCTACCAACTATCCGAAGAATCCAAGACATTTGACGCAGGCTGGCACACAGGCGTCATTCACAGAATGATTCGTGTTGAATTCAAGGTTATGAATCTTGCTGGATCTGGATCTTTTTCTTTTGTAAATAATCCAGATGTTTTTCCGTCACGGGTAGTTGCAACGAGGCGATGATGGTAAGGAACTTCCAAAGCTTTGCATCAATAGAACGAAAGTGTTACCATTCACTTCGCCAGGCGGTGGCTTCTATCCACTGAAAATGTTTACATTAATAACACACGTCGTCCGTGATCTCTTACTATGAGATACCTCGGGGTTATCTTTAGTCAAAAACTGGCGTGAAGGCGCTATATAGAAGCGTTAGGAGATAAATTGCCAGAAATTTATAGCAGCAGTGCTTTCGGCACTGATTCTTTATAAACGGTGACTAAGGCTAGTCGTTACTTATGTGGTATTGCCATGGAGTACAATCACAAACTTTAATCTACAGCGGCCAGTATTACTGCAGATCAAAGTTAAGTTGATTGAGAACGTCCCTTAGTTCGTAAGAAACATGCCCAGTTTTATGAAACATCATGTTATAGTCAGGAGTACATGAAAGCGAGCGCGTAATATATTGTCCAGCCAAAGGATCGTCCGACGCCGAACGCTCTGAAACTACACTTTAAACATAAACGTGAGTAGTGCAAGAATTTAAGTCAGCCACCTCAATGATTGGTGTTTACAAATCCAGTTCAGCTGCTTATGAGTAATTAGGGACCTTAAAATTATTCATACAGATCCAGAGAGAGGAATTGGCAATTCTATAAGAATAAGAGGCCTAGATTGCTAACATCAGAGTTGAACAATTGCGTATAATATAATCTTATTAAAGTGAAGTTTGTACCGCTTATAAGTCGCCCAAAAAAGTGCCTTTAGCACAAAACCGCCGTAATTTCCGCTTTTAATAGAGAGTTTACAAGATCATACCAGTTTTTTCTACTTTCTTGGCTATTAATCTGCTCACACAGAGCAGTTGCAATAAATTAGATTAAAGTTATAGTTAAAGCAGTTGCACTTTTGGGGGAAATCGAGAAATGAAGTGAATAAGAAGTCGTATTTTCATTCTTTCATTTTTAAATGACAAATGTATTATGGGCTAAAGATCAACACAATAAACCAAGTACGTACATACATACATATTTCCGAACAAAAGATTCCCAATTAATTGTCGCCATGTTGCTGGTTATGGTATGCTGTTAAATCGGTGATCATCAGAACAGGTTGACTAGTTGCGGTTAGTGGCTCGTTTAACCGGGAAATGAATTTGGTCAGTTTGTGATACTAAAACGAAAACCAAACGTATATTGTGAAAATAATTGGCGTACTTTATCCACAAGTATAACACGATTTAAGGTTTATGTTCTTTAAATTTGCCTCGCCCACCTATCGATATGTTCCGGCCCCGATTGTTTAGCGGATGTTAAATGTAGGTGCATACATTTTGTTGAATTGAAGTATTCGCAATACAGATAAACTTAATTCCAAACAGAATATTTCTCTCTTCCAATTTGACAGTGATTGGATAATTTCATTGTTTTATTGTAGATCCCGAACAGTTCCTTAAGTACATTTTCTGTAAAGTTAGCTAACCAAACAACCAACTATTCTAAAATTTTTATTGTTATTACCAATTTGCTAAGGACTGGTAATAATTATATTAATAAAAAGAGATAATCTAGATCTGGAGGTAACATTAACAACTTGGGATTATTGGTACCTAGAGTATAGTGTTTTAAGTCACATCGCCATACATGGTGCAGAACAACTATTTTTCTTTAATTTAATAATGCTTGTAATATACTGAGAAACTCTAAAACAAGCTGACTGATTGCGAATCAATTCTTTTATAATTAATAAGTTAGCGACCTTTGGGAGACAATACCTTCTAATATCCATACTTTGTTATATCTTTCATTATTTAGGGTTGGATAGATTTTCTAAGCTTAAGCCCGTTATCAACGACGAGGCATAATATAATGTATGAGTTATATCCGCTGATAAGTAATAACTGGTCATGATATACGCCTTGCATTTATTTTGCATTAATGATATACGTCTTGCATTTATGTTGCATTGATGATATACGTCTTGCATTATTTCTGCAAACAACGGGAAAGTCTTACCAAACATAATAGAATCACAGTAAGCATTCTTTATCCGTATAAAAAGGGAACAGAAATAATGTTAGATTTAGTATCAACTTAACATTAGACTCAATATTAATTCAACATCGATAGTGTCAGTATATAACTTAGTGTTGTTAGTATTGAATCAATCTAATCTTTGTTAGTTATATTCGGTATATTTTGTAATAAACTGTGTCTGTGGAACCTCAAATAATTTTTTTAACGGCTGAAGAAATTCCGTCCATTAACTTATGTATATTACATTACACATATTTTGTAGATATCGCTGAGAATATCAAAAAACGAAATACCACCCACTTTTGCAATGCTATATATTTACTACGTGCAGTACATCTCGGTACAGAAAGGATTCTCTTTTATATTTTAAAGTATATCTTGTACCTTCTTGTTCAACTATTGTTTGCTCCCAAATAAAATGTAATACACAAAAAATTCAAGGAATTTAATTCTGCTTATTCAAAAATCGATTAAAATATTCAAAATATTTTGAGAATCTCCTGTCGTACTACGTTGCTCGTTGATAATACGCGTAATATTTATATGATACCTTATCCTCGATAACCGGTTTAACCGTAGCTGCTTTCGGCTTCCGCACCGTTGCTTCGTTGCTTATTGCTGATATTTCGCGTACAACTGTGGTCCGTATTTTCAAAGGTAGTGTGCTACGTAAGAGTTATTGATTCCTAAGTATGTTTCTTCGATTCTGCTAAGCTACCTCAACCGCTTTCCCATTGGTAACAAATCCTCTTTTTTCAACTTATGAAACAACCCTTAGAAACTAAGTGACTGTACCATCTTTATTTACTCATACAGAGGGTTCGTAATATACGTTTAGCTGTAGGAGCGTGGATACAAACTGAAAGTGCCGAGTATATAAAGAATGCATTGATATTGTACTTGCGGTTATTTTGTAAATATTAATACAAATAATGCTGAAATTTTGCTTTAAGTTACTTAAAATAAATTATATTGTAATTGGTAGATGAATTGGGTTTCCAAGTAGTGACCATTGCCAACCTCGCAAGTATGCGCAAGTCGTTACAAATTCTTTTATAGGAACTTTATGCTAAAATATAGAGTAAAAATTGAAGACGGAAGATTTACTCACGCTTACAATAAATAAATTTAAACTAAATAACATAATTCAAAGTGAATACATGACGTTTACGAAAAATATTAACATATCTCTGTGCACAAAAAGTTAGTAGGTACATAGGAACATGCTGCCAGAAAAATGTCAAAAAAGCGCGGAGTAAATGCTTTACAGGATATAAAGGTCACTCCCAAAAACGATCCTACTATATGTGAACTGCTGTATAATAATTAAAGCATATGGCAAAACATTCCTTTTTTAGTTAAAACCATACGAATTATATTCAAGCAAAAACATTTTGGACGAATATTCCTATTTTGTAAGGAACTACAAACGGCAAATCATGAAAACATCGGAGCCACTTCAGGAAACGACAGCAATAGAAATCTTTTTTCTAATATATTTTTTAAATATTGTTATATTATACAAATTAAGGAAGTTATCAAGGAAGATATCTTTATTTAAACTACCTGCGTTCTATTTTTCTACTACTAGATATACGCAATACACCTTGCACATTTAGATAGTTGAACAATGCTTGTGAATAACTACCTTTAGAAAATAAAATAATAACTGTAGGAAAGATAACTGAAATTAAATTTTCTATAACAGTTCTTTTCCAGTAAAATTCGTATTTAACACAATCGTGTATTGGCGCCTTGATGTCACTACAATTTTCGAATATCTTGATTGCTTCCCTGTTTACCCGACTGCAATAATTCTTTGTTACCGCCAGTATCCTCGAATTTGATCTTATGACCTGGGTGCGAACATGTGTGCTCGTTGGTAGTTAATTTGTTGGCTCATTTCAGTTCGACGCTCTTTGTTTCTAATGGCGATCGAGCGTCCTGATGTGATAATGTCCACTTTGTTGCATATATAACACGATATATTATGATTATTATGGTTTACTTAACTTTCGTTCGACACTAAGGAATAAAGCAAGGTTCTCCCTAAGTAACCAAAGAGGTAAGATACAAAAGATGTAGTGTTTGTAACGATAGGTATAAGTATATTTATCGATACCAAACTGCTATTTCCAGTAAGAGCACCTCACAAGGTCCCAATGATATCCAAAAACTCCTTTCGATGGGACATTAAACAAACAAAAACTAAGGTCTGTAAATGAGTGGAAAATTCATTATGATACATATTCAACCAAGAAATTGGAAAAATTTGGAAAAATGATCCTGTTGAACGAAATATTGCACATATTCAAAGTGACTTCGCTTCAACTGCAGATCGAGTACAATATTTTTCAGATATCAGCAAAAATTATCAATCTCATCTTCAAAGGGGATGATGATTTCGACGAAACTTTAGGCAAGAGAGGGAATTGAATAAGAATAAGAAAACTGGATAAGTCAACTATTAAGCGAATGAAAGGTGCAGGAATAAAGAGTGGTTGGCAATGTATGTTTGATTTGCGTAGGATGAGGATATTTATCTTTGTGGTCATTACAAAGCTCACTAAGCCGAGAGCATTAATTAGTTCCATGATAGAAATCTCAAAATGCTAAAAGAACAAACTTCCAAACGGGGCTTTTATTCAGGGCCACAGTGTAACCGAGTTTGGTGAAAGTGAGCTTTTTTTTGTAAAATAAAATAAATTCTTACAAAATGATTTGTTTGTTTCTATTTTGCTACATTCAGTGTAGATAGAGCAAAATGTGCAGTAATAAATTCTTATATCAGTAATTGGAATTATTTATTCAGCTGGTTAATAAGAACCACATACTTTGCCGAAGAGTAATTTGTATGGTATATAAAAGATGATGAATATCCTAACTTCAAATAATTTAAAAAAATTATCAACATATCATATGATATCTAAACCAAAAAGTAGTATAATTTAATCCGTTACTTAACTAATATAATTATATTTAATAAAAACATCTAGCAGAATGTATTTACGTATGTACAAAGAATACGGAAACTCTTACGGTTTACGGTACAATACATTTTTCTCAGTGCGCCCGCATTATTACTCGTTTGAAGTTCTCCCTAGTATGCAACTGATATTCCAATTACATTCTCACGGAATGAAAGTACGTACATAATATCTATCACTATTCATTTCAGAGTACAAAATCTGCGCTGCTAAGTCTTAAATTCTAAAATAACACCTATACATAACAATTCCAAGTAACACTTACACCTCTACCTTTTACGATATTAATAACGGTTCTACATCAACATCAGACCGGAGCCAGATATATCCTCGCTTCCATCGGCTGCAATATTGTAGCAATACATCAAGCTGGTTGATAATACCACCGCGCTGACTGCAACATTAAACGAATGAGTATTATGGATTTATGTATGTGTAGTATTATATTCTATACAGAGTGATGCACCATATTCGCGTCGGCTTTCTAGACGAAAAATATAGAAAAACAAAGTATAAGTAAATATAAAGAGTTCATCTGTGTTGACGATCGAGGTTTCTTAAAAAAAATAGAGATTTCCATCACTGCAATACGGAAAATTATCTCTGTTAACTTCTCTGTTATTATGGTAAGTTCGCTCATTTGAATGAGTTCAAAATCTAAAAATGTTCGTCGTCTCCTTACTTATTAGAACCCAGAAACAAAATTCGAGTGGTCGGTCGTGTTGCAGTTGCTAATGCAGTTTCATTCATTTCTTCATAGATACGCGGAGATTCTGATAACTGGATTTATCGCTCTACCCAACACGTTTTCTAATGAATGCTTGCCGAGATAACGCCAAAATCTATGAGCATAAACTCTTGAAGCTAACAAAAACTTTTCTAAACATTTCCTAATTACAAAAATCATTTCAATCCTTTCTTTTTAAGAATAAGTTCTCATCTTAATTTAATCTTTAATTAACGAGTACGGTCGCTATCATTGGTCGACCGTCCGAGTCAGCGAGAGAGTTGAGAAAACGTCCCACATCTAGAGCGAGAAGAGATTTGTAAAAAATACAGGGCAGGATCTAAACGCGCGATCGACACGCTTTGGAAGAAGCTTGTTTTTTCCAAGTAACATGCAAGTTCGGCTCGTTTGAAGTAGAAGCGGGTATATTAACGAGAGTTTGATAATTCAACCCGGTACTAAAACAACCATAACTAGATACGTGGGCGCTATCAGACGGAACTTCGGCAATAGATCAAAATCGCCTCGAGAAGTACGATTTTTTTCGATTTTCCGCAGCAATAAACGGCTTTCGACGCGGATAGGTTTCGGGCCAATTTTCATTCCGAATTTAAAATTGATCGATTAATCAATGATAACCTTAGTAAGTATAAATACCTGTTACGCACGCATCGCTTTCAACAAACATACAATGGTCGAAAGCGTTAAGCGTTCAGCTTGCGAATCCTATACGTTAAGCCTTCGGTGTTCGCGTGACAATTTTGGCAATGCGAATAACATTAAATATATGTCAAATGTTAAATACTACTCTGGCATATGTAATAGATGTTTACGAGCTACTCGAGTACGGTGTTGTCAAAATAAATTAATATATACACTCCGCCAAAAAAGTATCGCATAAACTAAAAAAGGGCATTTATAAACCAAGATATTTTTATACGTTCACAAAAAGTTTGCCTCGTGTATGTGAACTATAAAAACACTAACAAAATCATGGAACATAGCGTTTTTACTTTTTTTTTTTTTCTAAAAGAACACATTTAGAAAAATGCATATGTGTAAGGTTTGTTCAGTTGTTTATTGAAAGTCTTCCTGTACGGACAAATTTTAAAGTGCGAAGTCAGAGTTCTGTACTAACGCTTTTAACTGCGAGACAATTGCAGAACGACTTGGCTAGAGTCAGAAATACTCGTGTGAGTACTCAAACTATTCGGAATAGGTTACGACAGAGTGGATTAAGAGCTAGAGTAGCTGTAACAGCCCCTCGTCTCACTAGGAACTACCGAGTGGCTCGCTTAAGGTTTGCCAGAGAACATGTAAATTGGAACATTAATGACTGGACCAATATACTCTTCACAGATGAGTCAAGATTTGGTCTTTACAGCTCAGATAGGCGTATCTCAGTGTACAGACGAGACGGTGAGCGCTATTCGCAGTGTAATATCAGACTTGGACCTAATTTCGCTCGTGGCTCTATTATGGTTTGGGGAGGCATCTGTTTAACAGGTCGTACAGAGTTAGTACCAATAGACAGAGGTACACTGACTGCCCACAGGTATATAACGGACATTTTAGAAGAACATGTAGTACCATATGCGCCAATTATAAGAAACGAATTCATGTTAATGCACGACCGCATGTTGCAATAATCGTCCAGGAATACCTTAACGATGTTAGTATTCCAGTTTTAGATTGGCCTGCGGTAAGTCCGGACATGAACCCTATCGAGCACGTGTGGGACCTCCTTCACAGACGGATACGAACCCAAAATGTTGCCCCGGCGGACCTGCATGGACTAGAAAATGCTCTCCGTGACGAGTGGGAGAATTTGGATCAGGCTTATATACGGAGGATAATCGAATCTCTGCCAAACCGTATGCGAGCGGTCATAAGAGCCAGAGGTGGCAATACTCAGTATTAAAAGCTACTGTTATGACATTTTTCTTTCCAAAATTATAATTTCTTGTTTTAATAAAAATCTCAAGTATGAGTTCTTGTTTTTATTTGGCCTGTATTTTATTTAAACAATCATAGAAATTATATCTTAGAGCGCATTAAAGTATATTTACAACTTTATGCTACAAACAAAGATTATGCGATACTTTTATGATTCAAAACTAAATTATGCGATACTTTTTTGGCGGAGTGTATTTTTAAACACGCCAGATTCGACTATTTGAATGTTAAGTAGCGTCTGAATCTTTGAAACAGATTTTTGAAAACCGGATGTAGTTTGTCCGAGTTGGGTAGGTACAATAACACTGCCCACCAAAATTTAATTCATTGATTGTATCTTGTTTGAAAAATGCATTCTTTTGTTAATTTTAGGGCGCTGAATACAAAACTGACAATGAAATTAAAAACTCTTTTAAAAACAAGTTTTTTTTTTATCTTACATTTAACAATATGCAAAAATCATTTTTAATAAGATTGCTAATTTGTATACTTCATTTTCATCATATATGTTGTATATCTTTTGCATATAAGATTGGTACCCTTACTCGGTGGTGATACGTTAAGTTTTTGAAATTATGAAAAATCTTTAGTAGTCAAAACGGTCAAAATTTGCCAATCAATCTATGGGTAGTAAATATAACAAGTGGAAAATTCAATACACGTGTATTGAAAATGCATGTGTATCGCCAACTTCTTCTCAAAGAGGAAGGCTGCTGACCCACATTGGCGCATACAACATGATCTTACGGACTAATAAACAGGAACTGTCAGCACGCGCCTGATTCCGTAGTGGAAGAAGATTCGCTAATCTTCGGTAGGCGCTCTTCCTTCCCGTATGCTTCTCATAGTGAAAAAGTTCCCTACTCAACGCTTGATAGGTAGCAGTCAGTACCGATTTCTCTGAACCTACCTTACATCTTACCTTCCGAGGTCTAGACCACACGTACCGACAACTAACGATTCGTCGACGCCTAGGTCGCTCATGCTATGGCAATGTCCAGAATCCTTGGATTCTGAGTAACCTTGGATTGAGTCAAATCAAGGCTTCAGAGTCCAAGTAAAGAGCTCCGAACATTAGGATGAATTCGCCAACCAGTCGGGACTTAGTCGGCGCAGCTAAACAATCTAATGTCCTATGGACAGATGCCCGACACTCTAAAACCAGAAATTGAGTAATGCCGCAGTGCTTTGTAGGTAAACCATACGGTAAACGTCTACCCAGATTAAAAACACAGCAGTGAACGAACTTTATAGCGAATTAAATTTAATTAAAACTTCCAAATAAAAGAAAATATCACGTTTCCGCCTAGGCCAATGTTAAACATCCACTGTGAGTATCGGCTAGGCGGACGATAATTCAATCAAAGTTAAATATCTCAATAATCTAATATTTCTATAATTTTCGTCGCAAAAGAGCCCTTTGAAATTGTGACGAACAGCGGTTCATTACCGACAATAGTCCCAATTGTAAGTATGCTTTCATCCACTCTCATCAAGTCAAATCCTTTGACTAAAAATAAATAGAACTAAAAATCTATAGTTTGAAAACGTAAGATAGGCGCTTTTCAAATATTGGCCTACATTTTCAAGAATGGTTAAATGTTTCAAAAACGGCTTTAGTGAAATATTAAAGTATACAATAATATACAGGACATTCCAGTTAAATGTTCACTGCTTTGGTGTGCACATCTTTTTGTCTCTCAATACACATGAAGTTGCTTTTAAAACTTGACGCCAATAAACCTACAAAAATATTATCTAAATATTTTACCGCTTTTCTGCTTATTCTGCTTTACGAAAACTAACGTGAATTTAGTAAGCCAGCCCGTATATGGGCATGCTTTTTGTCTTAAAAAGATGTTACACGTACATGTAGATATGTAGACTCCTCGCGTGAAGTAAATTTTGAACTAACTTTAAAAAGCGCACTGGGATCTCATTAAAGAGCTTTGTAATTATTCAACCTACTGCTTGAGTAATAGTCGATGTAATTAGAAAATTCCAATTTCTGCGGTAACTGAACTCGTGAATAGTTTTTAATTCTGTAAATACTTGTCAACCGTTCAGGAGAAAATTAGCGAATAGTAAAACTAATGGCTTTCGTTTGAGAAACTATTTGAAAAATTTATAATTTAATAAGTTAACTGTATTAATATTCACATTAATTTTTTCAGAGACAATTTTTGAATCAACTGTAAGAAAGACTAATACTGCTAAATTTAAAGCACAAAGTAGGATATTATTATAAGTACGTGCAACGTATCCGAGGATAGTGGGTTTCCGGTAGCAACCATCATATGTTGATGAGTCTGGAAAGGCCCGAAAAAATATTGCTTTATCTTAAATTAAAAAAATCACGACACAGGTTCTTGCTCTAAGGCTTTTCTTAAGGAAGATACTATTTAAATAAAACTCAAAGGATTAACTTACATTCATTTAATAACGATGATAATAATAAAGAAACGGGAATTGTTGCAATGTAATCTTTAAAACGTCGTTAAAATATTATGCAAACAAAAGAAAAGATAACTCGGGAAATTTCACTTTTATAAATTTTCAATATGGAACAGACTCACTTATTCTTTTATCTTCTTCCTGGATTAGTTAGCTCCGTACGAGCGATTGTCTCGATACCTTGCGTCCGTCCTTCACTCTCTTCGCTCACAGAAGATTCCTGAAGGACATAGATGTTTGTCCGAAGAACTATAACACTTATTCCAAAGAACTATCTGGCGATCTTGACTTGTCGTACCGAAGAACTCGTCATTCTCCGTATGTCTCCTTAAATATGTTCTCTTAATAAATCCCTACAGAGATGATACAGGGTGGTACTTTGCTTGGTGCATTCTTTGGTTAGTTGTCATTGGTTCGTCTTTAATGTAATAGACCTGTCAGAAACCACAACTTCGATGTAGGTTTATTTTCCATTCTTTCCCGCTTTTTGATGCATCCAAAGACATCGATTAGTCTTTGGATGCTAACAAATAAACATCGAGTTCTTTTACAAACGATTTCCTGCTGTTGTTTTTACTTCTAAGAAGGTTTCGTCCACTTTCTATATTTCGGAGTTGTAAACATTACATTTACAGTAATCGGTGGTATTTTTCCACGTACTCTCGCGTTTCACTTTTCGAGTCTTCAGATCCGTTGTTTTCGTCCATATAATTGTTTTCTTTTTATTGCAAACATTTTACTAACCAACTTATCCACAAGGACCTTTACTGCATCAAAGTTTTTTCGTATTTTTGTATCTTCTCTTGGACATAATTACTTTATTTGAATGGTGCAAAAAGCGGTGCGCATTGATTTAAAACAATAACGGAAGAAAGATTTATTTCTTGACTAACCAGTTACCAAACAGAGAAGGCGGAGCTAACAGGTTAATGTATCTTATATATGGAGTGAATATTTCTTACTTTAATGTAAATTCTATTAAAATATGAATACGGAGGTAGATGAAAACATGATATCTGAACTTGGCTGGACAATATTCATGGCCTAATTTGCTATTTCCTCCAAAATCGGAACTTTTCATCGTAGAGGGCAAAATATTATTTAATAATATTGTTAATAATATTATTAAATAATATTATTATTATTATTATAAAAAAGTAGAAAATACAAATATATTGTGTTTATAATTGAATGTCCAACCATATTTGCATCTTACAGCAGTAAGTATAAAAACGAAAATGTTCTGTTTAGACAAATTGTGGTCTTGTTCCTACCACAACTTCCTTTTATACAAAAGCTGTTCCATTAATACCTCAATCCGAAAATTGATGATATTCAGCCTTTGTTCGTGTTCTGTATTAGTCGAAATTACTTTGCACTTTTATTGCTTAATGTATGTCATTTTTTTTTGTTCAAACGTGTTCCGTAAATAGCTAACCATTTCAAAAATTGTGGACTTAGAGAAAGCAGAGCCGGATTTTGTATTGAAATAGTAAACTTACGAAACGCGCTGCTAATGTCGTACATCGATCGATTTTTAAGTTGTCGTATTTCAAATTGTCAGCTAGTCATACCAAAAAACACGTTTCTCTTTTATTATTTATTAATGTTCATTGAGACGAATTAACGTACATCCAAAATTATCCGTTCGCAAAACCGTCAAAAGTGCGAATATCGCATGCGGTCAAAGAGGTCAAACTGCGGTTATCTCAATAGCAATACGCGTAAAATACCGTACAAACTGCAGCAGCCTAATGAAGCAAGAATTAACATATGTCAGGCTAGCTAGCGAGGGACGACACTGCGCGCATAGTCTTCTATGTGTGTACAAACAAGATAAGACCGGCGCGCACTCCACTACAATATACACGGTTTTATGGAACAACAAAACTAGGCACTCATTACGGAGTCAAACAAAAGCTTAAATAATCAAATTTACCAGAACTGACCCCATACATGGTCGTGTGTAAATTAAATTTCAGCAGTTATGCCGCCCACGATGGCAAGCGAATAATAAACAAAAGGAGGACGTATGCATGTGAGTATGTAGGTGTGCGGTATGTTCATCACTAGCTATGTCCGTTTGTTGGGTATATCTTTGTATTAAATCTTAAGCCGGGTAATTGGATTATCAATACTAAGAATAGAATGAAAAGGATATATGTACTGTACCTATTTAACAGTCCACCCTCCGTCTGTTCGCCTTCGACAACGAAATGATTAACACCATATAAGAATTTACGCATTTTCTTAGAATGTTCGTTACTTTATAGAGACTCTTCAAACGATAGATTTCGATTTTGTTCCTGCTGGGAATTGTAAAATAGTTTCTAATCTAAACAATGCTAGAATTAGTTAATAAAAGTAAGAGTACAAGCTAAGCCTGCAGAAAGAAATACACTTTCCCTGCGCTTCACGAAATTAGCAAAGACTATACAGACTTATTTTGTGTCGGCTCTCGGGGAAACCAATGGGCAACACGAACAACGAAAAAATTCTCATGAGACAAATAGACAGGAGTCTGTCTAGTCTCTGCTAATTTCGTGAAGCGCAACTCGTTTCCGAAAACTTCGTATAAACTTATTGATGTAACAGAAAAACAAATATACATGCAATGCCAAAAGTAAAGAGAATTCAACGTGCATCAATTGGCGAAGTTCAACTAAAACATGCGCCCATTCAGATGATTTGCATGGCTCCGTTTACGCTAGACGCAAGTCAGCATGTGAGTAGAATCGCCCATTATAAAATTCAATATTTTGCAAGCAGGTGTCAAGCCTGACTGACAAAGCTCACGTACATTTGAAATAGGAAGATTAATCAAATGCGCCGCAAAGATATACATTTACATATCCACATTAGAATACAAGCCAAATCCACTCATCAGACAGTAATTACGGCACCGATATCAATTATAACCTCTACGTACGCGTATAATCGTATTACCATGTATCAGTATACAGAGCTTGTTAATTACATTTACTCAGACATGAATAGAACTGATTTGTCAGAATACCATAACAGGTGATATCGTATAATATTAGTTGGGAATGTTAATATTTGAGAATTTGTTCATTGTTACATAAAATACGAATAGACAAATCTGGGTCGTAGCAAAAAAAATTGCCGTTCGTGGATATCGTACGTTTAAAATAAATTAAGAAATTTTATTTTAATCATTTAGGATTGGTTACATCATTGGTTTCATCATGAGTTACGTGTCTGCATCATGCTACAGCAAAAATCATTAATTTGACAATTTCTTTCGGTAATAATATATTTTAAATGTGAAAAATTGTCTCATGAGTCACAATGGAATCAAAACAATTGCCAACGTTGTTCAATAATGATTTTAAGCGACGCTAATTTTAACCAAAAAAATGTAATGCTAAAATAGCTTAGCTTCCCTATGGTATTGATCGAATCATTCACGGCAAACACAACAAAAGAAGAGCTAAGCTATCTGAGCTATATAATTCTTTCTTATATTCTTTCTAGGCATTTTCTGATATTCACATGTGCGGTTTCCCAAAGCATTATCACCGTCGCCATCTCCTTGTTAAGTAGTCAGAGAACTGCTAGAGGGATGATTTGAGGCACAGTATCCACTTTATGTCGCTGCTTCCTGCACGGCAGTTTCTTTGGCACTAAAGGGCGCCGAGAAATGTCGAGTTTGTCGTTTTGAAAGTTGTGGCATTAAACTTGTATGGTGCAGAGGTTGCCGATACTTACGGAATCTTTGCCATACTAAGCCACAATTCTATACTATAGAAACTTTTGTTAATATTAACAAAATATTTCTTATAGTTAAAAAAACAAGCAAGAATCGATCAATTCCTTAAATATAGTATGAAATTCGAATTTTGCGCTGCCATCGCGATATCTAAGGGTCATTTCAAAACTACAACAAAATTTAATAAGACATATTAAACGTTTCAATATAACAGCCAGTCGGAAACAACAGGAACGCTGTGGTTACATGCTACGCTGCAAAACTGCCATGTGCAGAAAAAGAGGATTATTCGAACTAATGATTGAAATTGAGTTTTTACTGGTTCCTAAAAGAATGTTAATAATATTATCTGCAGTTAACTACGTCGAATGAAGAAAGTTACTTATTAATCAAACTTGATAATTACAATTTTATTACTGGTATTTTTTGGTCTTCGGATACGACTAACTAGCAACTAATTGCAAAACAAATGCTAAATATTGTATGTACGCACTCGAAATATGTAATCGATAATATATTATCGACGGTTCATAAGAATATTTGTTTCTTCATAAAAAGCAATTAATGCAGACATGTGATTTATATTTCTTTATTTCAGTGGATAAACAATGTGGATCTTTCGCACTAAATCTAGCCTTACTAGTGAACCAAAGGAAGTTTTATAGAACAGCGGAAACGGGAAACAATATAATGAATTCGAAGCTCCAATTCCACGTACTTGTCTTTATAAATTTCATACATTTATCAATATGATAAACATAGTTAATTGCTGCGATTAGTTACACAGCATACTAATTTTTTGTCCCTTAGCAAAGCGAAGTAAATGAACACGATTCATTTAATTCATTCTTTTCAATGTAGATAGACGATGTAATTATAGTATTCCGAGGACCCAAAAAGTAAAACGAAAAATAAAAGCAGAATTGTCAGAAAACTCGGGGATAAAAATCGGTGAACATAAAACTTAATATGTATATCGAAACTAGAAAAAATAAAATGCTAAGTAGTAGATGAATTTGTGTATCTGACAGTGTTCATATAATGAAATCGAAATGAGCTGCAGGTAGATGCAAGAATACAGATATATAAGAGCAATTGCGATCAACGTTAAAAAGAAAGATCATGCGGGAATAGAAATATCGAAGAAGAAGATTCTGTACGAACGATTTTTGGAGAAAAAAAATCGCTGGAACATGGAAAAGACGGACAAATAGGAAGATTGATTAATTAATATAATTGAATATCTCTGAAGCAGTGCAGATGCACAAATTACAGTATCTGGAGTGAATCTGAAGTGGAGTGAAACGTAAAGTGATTGATAAACACTATTAGGTGAGGAATATCTGAGGAAAAAAGAAAGAGGACCTAGAGCAGAAAGGAGCTAGAAACTGGAGAGACGTGCCACGAAACGAGAAGAAATGTAAAACTATCAGAAAACAAGGCTTCTTGAAGCGTATATTTATTAGTCCGACCATAGTCTACATCAGGCCCAGACTAGATCAACAACACATAAAAGTAAACACGCAGTAGTTAATAGTAATTCCTCAGTTTTGTATCTTCCTTATATGCATGTAGTAAAACCAACTTTTATTCCAAATTTATCAAAATAATTTTACGAAGAACATTACCGACTTAAAAGTTCACAGTTGGTGTAGTAGATTGGCATATTTTTTGCATACTACAACATGCGAAATATTAAATAGTTTCAGATGTCAATCCGAATTAGTATCTTGCGCTAGAAATTTAATATCTAAAGTCGACAAAAAACTTTTTTAATTATTTTAGGCCATATACGTACTAAACTCGTAATACCATTTCTATCGATATTCCGGCTGCTTCCGACGTTATAAAAATGGCAAAAAATGAACGCATTACGCGAGTAAAGTTACTTTGATTTGCATAGATATGTGCCGTTTCTGCTGTTAGATTAAAAATTCAAGCAAGAACGCGAGGAACACGCTGCACACTTCGGCACACGCCCCTGCAGTCGCCTCGGTCTATAAAAGCGTTATTCGCGTCCGTTTCAACCCGTGCGCCCGGCTGATGCTCGAGAATTTTGCGAATAACTACTTTAAATTTCTTTTTTACGGCGGTTTGCGTGACAAGTACGATTACAGGAAGCCGCCATAGCACCAGAAGCGCGCACATACACACATGGTATTGCAATAAATTCTCTCTCAGACGTCAACAAACGGAATAACTTACTTAAAAATTTATGAACTCGTATATAAAAGTAACACCTCGTTTGAAAGGTAGGGTATGCCTGCAAACATTTCTTGGAAAATGCTTACACCATTAGGAAAAGTATATAAGAACAAAAAATTATTATGACTAAAGTAATTGAAAGACATTTTCCACAGTGATTTTAATTTTACCGGCTCATCCACCGAAAGTGAAAAATTTATTTCTTATCAGAGAAGTAAGTATATACTGTAGGTGGCAATTGTTATCAGTAATATCGGTTTAAGAGTAATAGCCAAATTTTGTGTATTGTTCATTATATTGAAAAATATTTTCTAAAGTTTTTTTTTTGCTGTTCTGGCAGCTTCCTATTTGTGCCGTAATCAACATTGTGAAATAAAATATAGACATATATTATAACTAGTTACTATAGAATTTCACTGGAAGAAAAATTAAAATAAAAGAATTAGATTTACGATAAGCTCAAGTAAAGTGGAATATAACGGAAAAAAGGGCTAGGTGCACAGTAGAACTGTATTTTTTTATTTCTATTCATTCACAACAGCAAGTCAAAATAAATTCAACGTTAAATAAAAGAGGAATACACATAAAAAGGAATTCAACATATGACGAATTTGGCCAATGTTAAACGTATATATAAACGAAATAAATGTAAATGCAAAATAAAGCAGCTATATGCTGAATAAAGTAGATACATATATAGAAATAAATTGATGAATATGAATATTCATGACTATTTAAATGTTCCAAAAGCTTGATATAATAAAGTAGAAATATACAATTGAAAAGGTCTTAACGGTTTCCAAAGATTAAAATTACATAAAAGTAAAATCAAATAATTCTAACGATTATCAAAGGTATAATTCTGAATGAACTACAATTCTTTAATTTTCTTAGATAAAGCAATACTTTGAAGTAGTAACGATTAGCGATTCTTTACAATCTTACAATTAACAATTTGTACATACACAATAAATAAGCAAATCAAGTGTATAACTTCAAGAAGTAAATTGTACTTCAAATTTCTTGTTGTCTTGTAAATATTTGGTGCGACCACCGAATAATATCATCTCTATCGACGAGTATTCCAAACTCAAAATCAATATCATTACCCCTTGCAACAGAATATGCCATATTCTAAATAATGAAACTGTGCACTGTATGTCGAATAACTGCTTGCATATTCTCACCTTCTGCATGTAATCAGTCATTTATATTTATGCCACTTCTTTCCTTATATTTTTTGGCATTGAAGATAAACCTTTTCGTTGCTTCTGCTTTAGATTACATAGAGTGTGTAAAAGCGAAATTTAGATTACATAGTGTGTGCATACTAATATTTTTTGTTCTCCGCTCAACAAACACTGTAATATTAAAACATTGTATAGTCCGTTTCACTTTATTTTAATCTGACTTGCAGCACAAAATAAGATTAAACAAGGTTCATACTTTTCTTCTATTATACATATATTATTGTATTTAAAAAGAAATTACAGGAACATTACAAAATACGCCTCTGCGCAAGTCCCAGCTTATCGCATTGTTTGTTTACACAAACGTAATTACCTGCTCAGATAGTCAGATTAAAATAAAATGGAACGGACTATACCATGCAATATTTCTTCCCAATAAGACCTGTTCTAAAGAAACATATGGTTGGCAATATTTAATGAGCAATGTTGAAATACATAGCGCGGAGGATAGTACCAAACATTTCATTTTATTAATTTGCATGTATTTTAGTCTCTAGAATTGGAATCCGTCTGCCTGTACTCACTGTTCCAAATTTTAGGGAGTTGACCAGCAGGATGAACCGTTTAAAATAATACAGGCAATAACAAAGAAAAAAAGCAAATATTGCAAAATCCAAAAATTAAAATAAATGAGCTAGATTTACCATAACCTCAACTGAATTGGAACAAATAACGGAAAAAAAACCTTAATTGGGCTTCTGGCCAAGATATAAGATTTAATAATGTGTAAAAATTTCTCGTAATATAAAACCACTTTAAGCCATGTTCCCCGTCTCGTCAATACCGGTTATGGTGGCTAAGAAATGGTCATACAATCCTATTCAAGTTCACGATTGCGTTTTGGAGATTTAATAAGAAGTACGTAACGTAAAAAGTAAGATAATATGCATGGATATGAATGTTTTAGTAACTTTCGAGACTTACCCATATTTAAGCCCTAACTGTAACCAACATCACCAGTTGTGTTACCTATCATCGTTTCCGCGTTTGCCTTCCGTAATATTGTGCTATGTAAATGAGGAGCCATCGCTGCGCACTCACACATTTAAAATATAATTCTTTCTTGCATCCGTTGTTCCATCCACAGTCAGCTATATATTTTTATTTTTTAACCCTGTCTTGATTTGATCCGTAATCGTGTTTTTCACCCGCGCTAAATTAAACCGTAATTAACCTCTTGTTGGTAATCTCCATTTCGGAAATATACATATTTCCCCCGAAACTTTCGAAATTCTTCATTATCATATTTTGTGGAATGTTGCATACATTTAACATGTATATAAGTAATGTATGTATCAAATGTCTGTATGTATACATAACAACATCGATTCGCCATCCTCGATCCAACCTGTCATTTATACATAAACTAACCATACACGTATGAATCCCGACTTTGAGCATATCGCTTTCAAAATATCATCGCCGCCAACGAGTGCGCACTCGCTTCTGCAAGTTTAACAATAACTAAATTTCGCCACTTTCCGTACGCTTCACGAAATTAGCAGAAAGTAAACAGACTCGTGTTTATTCGTCTCATGACAACGGGTTCGTGTTTCCTACAAGTTTCCCCGAGAATCAACAGAACACGAATCTATCTATTCTCTGCTAGTTTCGTGAAGTGTATGGAATCTCGGGGGCTTTAATAATAACTCTACCTGCTAAATTTACAGATTTTTTCTTTTTTTTTGTTCTTTTTTTGTATCACTTTAAGCAGGTCAGCCTTTATGTACACACATAGATATTTTAATCGCACCACGCTGGCAATCAAAACGATCGTTTTGATTGCCATGATCGTTTCAAAACGATCAACCGGTTGCTTCTGATAAACGCGGTCATTATCACATGTACGGTATTGTACTAGGATGCTACGTTTGTTCTTCATACATAAATACAGAACTACATCAATCAAATCTTAAAACAAATTCTAATGCGATACTGCTACACTTAGTCAAAGACATCTTTCAAAATCATAGTGCATAAAATCATAGTGTTTAAAATTTCAAACTTTTGCAACTCCGTTTATGCAGATCATCGTACATTATTTACTTAATAAAAAAGTCAAATGAGAATCTCTTGTAGAATATTACTACGCATAGTTGCGGTAATAGAGATAGCGCTATTAATAGGCTTCTAAAGATGGTACGATGGTAAAGAAACGCTGTAGTTGTATGTCTTCGACTACAGTTATTACAATTTGGATAAGTGATTTTATGATTTACTATTCATTTGTTCATAATAAGTTAAAGAACTTGTGCGGATTCTTGATATCGGACAAAAACAAGGAAGAAGACAAGGTATCTAAACGAGGACAATCTTCGCGAGACACTACCCTAATTGATACCAATCTTTCAGTAATACCAATATAAACATATGTAAAATTACATAGATTTCACCGGAAACTGTTTATATCGTGTATATTCGTCTTCCTATTGTTAGAATTTCAATCCGTGTAGAAATTGGTCTTTTCATCTCAGATTTTACTAAAATAAGTGGTTATTCGAAATCTCATTTTTACGAACGGTACGTTAAATTTACAAAGAATGAAAGCAATTCGAGGCAATTTTGTAACATTGTCGTGAATAAAAAATTAATTTAGGTTTTTTAAAGATTAAAACGCAACGAAAAGAAAACGAATTTCCGTTTCTTCCCACCGACGCGAATGGGAAGCGTTCTTAAGAGAGGAGACGCCAACAAAATAAAAATGCAAATCATGAATAAGATGATTCACCACCGCGTCCGAAATTGGATACCCGCCCTGTGCCACATCCGGATGTATATATATGTGCAAATTGTGCAATACATTTGTAATTTCCCATCGTCATTTTACATTTACATATATTTCGTAAAGGGCGACAAGTGCGTGGATGAGAGGGGAGGAAAATGGCCTCGAAACAATTTCATCCTTCCAACATACTATCGGTCTGGGATCTGGGACTGGGACTCTACTTTGATGTCGCGGGCGACATTCTATTATCCGCACAATATGCAAGGGTACGCGTATTTCCCACCTTGCAGTTTCCAGTTAACATTCCAGATATATGTTAGAATTTGAGTGTTGATAAATGTATGCATGTGTATGTAGAAGGGTAGGTTGGTACATATTGTCGAAGCGAGTGGAAATTACGTTTTGTAAATTTTCCATGGAATAAAGTGTTTTAAAAGTACTTAACTCTGGAGTTTCCAGCTTATACAAACTTCGTTGCAACAGTGCATTAGGTATTCAAATATCGTACAGACAGAAAGTTTACAACGCCAAAATGAGTCACACCAGCGTTTTTGCGTGAACTATTCATAAAAGGTATTTACCTACTTGAACTGTCGACAATTAAGTCCAAATATTCTGAAATCTAATCTTTTTCCATTTTTTTTTTCGCAATATTTGGTAGTAACGCAATAATAGTGGCGATTTCTCCGTTGGTGCTATTGTGCAGTGTACACCAATTACATTAAATAAGGTCCTCGAAATTTGTTCTATCAATAATTTGAAAAGTGTTGAGCCCTCTCTTGTTATAGGCGTCGTACGACATACAACCTCTAGCCGGTGCAACGTCAACGGGCGTGCTTTATCAAATTCCATTTTTTTTCTTGGTTTTCTTGACTTAATTTGCCGATAGTTCGCAAAATTTGTCATACATGCTTTCTTTAATTTTGAGTCCAATTTATACCCGAAAAATAAACTTACTTCAGATTTATTTCAACATTACTGGAGATACTGAACTTCTAGAAACGGGCTTTTTTAAAAATATCCTTTTTTTTAATCTGGATAAATCCAGATATAATATTCACGTATAGTAAAAGTCAAAAATATAGCAATTCAAAACTGTTAATTGACATATCCGAATGTTTTTAACGAGTGCAAATTGTTTATTGTATTTTCTCCTTTTATTGTGAAAGCGATATATTTATCTAACTGATGCAACAGGAACTATTCTAAATTCGAATATTTCCACAAAAAGAATCCTTAGTCAGCTCTCATATACGTAATATATTGCTTTTAAGAGGCATTTAAGGCAATTCTAAATCTAATACAACAGAACCGAGACAGTTTTAGCAAAGTATGCTCATCGCTGTACGGCGTGAAAACATTGAATAATCCTTAAAGTATCGCCAAAGGTTTGATGCATCAGCAAATATACCTACCCAGCTCTCAAGTCGTGTAGTTATTGAGTAATGAGGTAATCGTGCACCGAAAAGTAAAATAGAATAAAATTAATATTAATCTTATTATAGTTACAACTTTACAAACTTACAACAAAAGAATATTCATATATCAAGATAAACAAAACAAATACTTACGACTTATCGTGGTGGTGCGCGGATGGGAAACCGATAGTGTCTCGCTGATCAGAATGGCCAGCGTCTTCTCGCTTATCTGATAGAAATGGTAGCTTCGGCTTGAGCCTCGCTTGGCGATGGTAATCAGCATATGCAGTATACACAAACTATCCCAAAAAATTTTCTACAAATGGAGAAAAAGTTTATCTTTCCTTTCAAAAAAAAAAAAACTTTATTGATGCAAAGGATAACTTGTAGATTCATAATTAAGTTAAAAATTTCTAAAACATTAGCTGGAATACAGGGAAAATCAAAATGATGATTTGGAGCGAGAGTAAAATACGTACTACAGTTGAAGGAAGATTCGAATTTTATGCTCGTATCCAAGGAGAATTCCAGGATAACAGACTTATGATACGATATTTACTTTTTAATCACAATTTCCATGTTCAAAACCAAAGATCAATAGTCATTTAAAAGAAATGTATGATGTGGCATTTATAAAGACAGAATTGTTCGACCATTCTTTTTTCAAAATAACATGAATAGAGAAAGATACCTACAATTTTTAAATAATCAGTTGTCGAACTTTCTTGATGAACTACCACTAAATGAATGAAGAAAAATATGGTACCAACAGGATGGAGCACCATGATACTCTAACAGAAACATTCCAGATTTTCTCCTCCACACTTTTAACGATAAAGTAATCGGGAGGTACAAGGCCTCCAATGTCTCCAAACATTACCCCTCTAGACTTTTTTGTCGAGACTACTTGAAAGAAAAGGTATGCCTTCAGGGGCCATTGCAAAATGTTGGTAAACTTGAAGGAACTCCAGATGCGATTAGAATTGTCATATCATAACAGACTTTAATCAACCTATTTAGAAAAACGACAGCGGATACGTTGAAGTTCTCTAGTATTTAAGAAATTTTACATGTTCTTAATAAAATTTATTTAAATTGATAAAAAGGTTATTAATCTTTTATCATGTCTTATTTGTTTATTTGATAAATAATCTAATTCATATTATATTCTAATTTTTATCTGAGAATATATTAAAGTTTGTACGTATTCTACTCTCACTTCGCCATTTGTATAAAACTTTTGGGACACGCTGTATACATATAACTAAAAACCATTATTTTTGTTGCAATTAGCGGTCTTACGGAACGTCAATTATAATCCCCTCTACGAGATGAAGGGGATTAATTATGCTTTACTCTACTTCTTGAGTAGCTGGAATTTGACACAGCTAACCGCTTACACTAGGACGCTGGTCACACTTCCTATCGCCTTAGTTGCGGGGAGAATATTTTTTAATGAAGCGCCAGTGGGTAATAACATCTTATTCCCAAACAGAAGTCTTGTACCAATCACAACGCAATATGGGAAAAAATCAATATTTTTCTCTGGTAGCACACACATCTGGGTTTTGCATAAGAAATAAGCACTCAACACACAGGACTAAGCTAAAAAGTAATATGCATTTAAAATAAAAAAATTCAACAAAATAAATAACTGAAGCCAATTCTACTTTATGAAAATAAATTTAAATTTGGGTGACACTTTGCAGATCCAAGAGATGATTTTAACCTGCGTTTTCAATTTAACTTTTATCTTTATAACTTTGTAAATAAACATAGCAACTAAAAATATACATAACATGTAAAGCAATCCCAAACTATATCACTTATAACTTCTTGCGAACGAAAAAAGTAACCATTATCTCTAATTAAGTTGACGCAACAATATATTTCAGATACGTCTTAATAAGTGAAGCGCGCAGGTGAACGCAATACGAGTCAAAGTTACTTTGATTTCCTTCGGGACTGCTTCCGAGCGCCGAAACTGAATTAGGAAAACACTGCGAACAGATTTTATCATAGGAACTCCACTTCGACCATATGTTCCAAGTTTCGGCAACTTTGTACATAACATTTATTCAGCAACAAATGATGGTAGGTAAGAGGCCGTGCTTTCTATAATTTCGGTTAAAAAAAATATAACAAAATGTCTGCGAGATAGAACGTCTGGTTTAGAATACCTGTAACCAAACTCGCTATAGATACAACGATCGCTCAATAAATCCTTAGAAAATGGTAGAAAAACAAATATTTTCTGTAGATTTTTATTTATTTCCCAACATAGTCTCCATTTTAATCTATACACTATTCCAAGCATTTCTCCGTTAAGCTGTCCAAATTGTTCCTGGTTCAACGTGAACTGTTGTCCGCCGAGCTACCTTTTCAAATTTAAAAATAAAAAGAAGTCACGGATGGCCAAATCCGGGGAATACGGTGGACTTGGCACTAATTCGAACTTTAATTTGCATTGTCTTGGTGGAAAAGGATCGTTTTCCTTTTTCCTTCGTCCTTTTTGCAAATAATCGGTGTAGTCTGTGTGAGTCGGAGACTCTTTGCCTTTAAAAATCCACTGATTTGACTGTTCCTTTATCTGTGAGTGGAAATTGATTTCACGTTTAATTTTATCGCAAAATTGAAAATACTGTACCTTGCGATAGGACAGATGTGGCTAAACTATTCCGCGCAACTTTGATTCGTCGGTTGTCCAAATCCATACGATGAATTTTACCAATCGTTTCGGGAGTAGTCACCACCAAATATCCAGGACGATGTTCATCTTTTGTGGATGTACCGTCACGTTTACCCAATCATTCACCCGTCATTTACCCAACTACAAACAGTTGCTAACACAGGAGCGGATCTGCCAACTTCATTCAACTCAACTTTGATCTCTTCCGGTGATAATTCTTTCTTCCACTTTTCCACATAAACAAAGAAGCTTTGCTTAAATCGACAATGAAACCGTGTGTTAGATATAACTCAGACTTGGATAGCTGTCTAATTGATAATTTTTACTAGAAACAAACCATTTTCGATACTACCGTAGTAGTTCAAAAGAAATCTATAACACGTAACCATTATAACCTTTAAACTAACAAGATTTTACTTTTTAATCGTTAAATCATATCTCAAATATTATACATTTAAGACAACATGGTGATGCAATAAATGCAATTCATCTCGATTTGATATAAATAATCGGAATTAAAAGTACCGCAGCTGAAATAACCAGTAACTTCAAACACATACCAGTGGTCGTTTTTATATTTCCGAACAGTTAGACAGTTTGCAATTTTAGTGTATTTTTTTTATTATATTGTTTTTATCACATATCATTTGATAACATATTTAACAATTTTCAACAGCATTGATTCTAATACTGTTAAATTGTGTTGTCGCATATCAAAATAAACAAACTCGAATATCGAGGGGTTATAAAATTCTTAACAAAACAAGGATAATATCCAATAATTATTCATTAAGAAAATTGGCTAATTACGGGAATAATCTTCTTTCGAAGTCTTTTCCTTACAAATGATCAAAATTGTTTAGCCATGGTTGAGAATCACTGGACGATACCCATTGTGGTCGGCCTGTTAATGGGATCACTTCCAATATTATTGGAAAGACGAAATGTTTGGCATTGGATAATACAAGATTAGAGAAGCTATAATTCACACCTTTATTAGGGGTTTGAGGAACTACTGCTTTCAAAATTTTGCACGAATATCTTTGGAATTACAAAAGATAGTGCAAAAAATGGGTCTCATGAATAATTTCGCCATTCCAAATACGTGCAATGATGGAGAAGCGCAAACATTTTTAGCGCTCAGTTAGGACGGATCGGACTTAATTATCGATCGATTCATCGCCGAAGATAAAACCTTGGTCTAATATTTTGAGCCTTAATGCGGCAAACTTAATGCATCGCTTCAAAGATTCTATTAATATGAAGAGGCGCAAAATATTCACGCAAGTTGTCCTATTGCTATACAACAAAGTACCAAACTACAAATCAAGACTTTCAAAAGCTATATTGCTGAATAGGGTTTTCTAGACATTAACTATCCACCTTTACAGTCCAGATCTAGCTCCTTGTAACTAATATTTGTTTCCAAATCTCAAAACAACACCAAAAGGAACAACGTTGCGGACGATAACTTTTAACGGCTGGTGAAAGGGAGTATACAAACAAACCAAAGGATTTTTCTTTATAATGGATTAGAAACTTTATATAGTCAATATAATAGTTTTATCCGAAAGCAAGGGACCTTTAGTGAAAAATAAATTGTATAAAATTTATTTTTATACAATTTTATACAATACGCGAATATAAAAACGACGTCTTGTAACTACATATCATACTAAATAAACAATTGTTAGCATGACTAAACAGAGCAGAAGTTTTGAGAATGCTGCCACAATTTTCATGGAAAAGAATATTTTTCCCTTTAATATTTCCGCAATTAGTGTTGCCCTTTTCAAAAATCTACTCCATAACCTTTTGACACCTTTCAAGACGTCCTCTAACTTACACAGTTATTTTAAAAGATTAAATTTAGAAATAAATTTAAAATCTAAACGCTGTTGAAACCACCATGTATGTCACTTCAAAATATTCTAATGGTTTACATAAATAAGATTGTTGCTAAAATTCGTCAATCTCTGCGAACTTCATAGGCGTCGGTATGGAAGCGGTCATTCGGATGTCGGCAAATTTATGCTTCACATGTTAGAGTATGCGATGAAGTGAGGAAGCGGGACAACCTTGTTGCTGATGTAAGTATAGAAGTAGAGAGATTTATTCTATCTGGAAGA
The DNA here is from genome assembly GCA_020654165.1 of Oryctes rhinoceros. NCBI lineage: Eukaryota > Metazoa > Arthropoda > Insecta > Coleoptera > Scarabaeidae > Oryctes > Oryctes rhinoceros. The sequence goes on from JAIOKQ010000424.1 coordinate 754,686, forward strand.
ACAAAATGTGCATTCAGTTTTCTGCTATCAAAGAGATATGTGACATATGAAATGACATATGAAAAATAAAAATAGTACATATAATAGCAGTGTTCGAAAATCGACGATTTCAGAGTTGTATTGCGTGTGCGAGTTGAAATATACGACAGAGAAAAAAATGCTTTCCGTTTAAGGTCCTTCCATGAATCGAAACGCTCGAGAAACTCGAGTTGTGTATTTTCAACGTCAGCTTCCACAGTCATTTCTGCAAAACGTTACCGCCGTAAGGAAAAAATATGCTTTTGATGTGCTGCTTAAAATATGCTACGAGCGTTCTAGAGCAAGGATTTTACAAGTAATATATAAAAAGTTACCATACCCCTTCTTAAGAGGCCAACCTGCGAAATATGCGGTTGCGGCACCATCTGCCATAAAGATTACCTTTTCGTCATTACATTGTTCTACTCGTCTGGATTCTATCAAAATTGAAAGTGATGGTTAATTTGGTTCCATTTTACGTGCTATCACATTTAACAGAATTTTTCAATCATTCGTTCAATTCATTGGATTCATTTTAATCAGTTGTTTCGACCACGCATACCCACAGTTTTTTATTCTTTAGTTCGGCTTTAATTTTATGTTCTAAATGTTTACGCACAGATGGTACACTGTGTTCGTTGTTATTGTCTGGCTCAGTAATGGGACATTAGCGTATTTCTTCCAAAATTAAATAAATGATACGTTGCTTAACAAAATAAACGAAAAGTTATACCCAAATATAGTTACAAATAAATTATGTATAAACCGTTCCTGATATACACCTGTTTTGTTAGTATTGTTCTTTACACTTCGCAGGTAGTTTTGTATATATCGCAAATTAAACATTTCGTTTTTGCGCCATCATATATTAAGTCTGGAAAAATCTTCAATAAACTTATTCGCTTTATCTGACAGTGGTCGTTTCCTTGATCTACTTATTAACTACATTGTACTACATATAACCCATATGCGGCATTTTGCTACGCTCGCATGCATTCCAGCCGGGAGAATCAGTATTACTAAAGAGGACAAATTCAGAGTGAAACCGCAAGCGTGACTAACAAATGGGGTCCCGCATGCGAAACATTATTAATATCTACCGATACACTATCGGGTGCGCCACTGTTGTTGTTAGATACAAAAAAAGATTTGAGACGGTTTTTTTAGATTATAAAACGTTCTGGATGGTACGTATAAAAAATAAAATCTAGAGTGTATATAATTAGATGATAAAAAAAAACTTACCGTCTTAAACGTTTTGCGTGACTTGAAAATCAGGAGAAGCGCATTGAAATAAGGTACGTCTCCAAACTTATTTCTCGCAAACGCGTCCGCCGTGAGGAAAATATGTGCTTGTATAAAGAAAACGATCGCTCTACATCCAGTGATGTAGTATTTGCATACTTGAAATAATCTTTGAAACAACTTAACGCAATTTGTCCAGGCGTGGCAAAATCTAAATCTTTATCTAAAACGCTCTCAACCACACTCATTTCTTACGTCTTCTATCGTGTACATCTTTCGCAACTAACATCTTTCGCAACTAACACTGATTCCTATAACGATAGCCAAGAATTTTGTAATTTTTCTATTGATTGCACTATTCCGAAATCATTGTTGTAAATCACGTTTAACCTGACTATCTTTAAATTTTCTCCGACTTTCTTCAATAGCAACACATTCTTTCGGATTTAATAATAAAACCACAATTTTTACGTCGTAAAAATGTTCGATAGTAAAATGCCGCTTTTAGCCATGTTTCTTCCCGTACCAGAATCGGTTGTGGTGGTAGGAAGATATTGGGACACAATTACTGAAATTCGCGAATACGTTCTGGGGATTTCATGAATACTGCCTTTGTATTCGATATTAAGGCATCTACCTCTGGGTAACATTTACGAATCTATTCTGCTACAAGAAGTAGGGATTTTACATGTAATATATAAAAAGTTGCCACACTGTTCCTTAAGAGACCGACCTACAGGAAGTAGCACACCCCCAAACAACCGCTCTAAATTTCGACATTTTTTGTGCTCTTTACAAAATTAGCAGAGACTAGAAAATGAAACTAATGGTTAACCTTTATAATACAGAAGAAAGAAAACAACTAAAGCTAAAAATTTCATAAAATAATAACTAATTGATAATAATATTGTAATACGATACAAATACATAAAAAAATAAACATTGACTACTTTAAAACATCACTTAACTGGGACGTTTTCAAACGTATTAGTTCGAAAGGAAATTACAGGAAAACGGGTCGCTGTGCACGGAACATAAAAATTAGCATCGGCTAATAAATGTGCGGAGTCAATTTGGCTATCAATAAACTGACATGCGAATTTAGCATTGTGAAGATCGCGATGTATAGTAAGAGATTGAAAATTGTGTTTCTTCAATTATTCAATTATTCGAGAAGCACCTGCTTGTGTCAGTTGTGTCAAATACGCTGGACAAATCCATACACATTACATCCACCCATTTTAAAATGAATTGGGGAATTATAATCAAGTTGCTGAGAGAAGCTGAGAGGAAACCAGGTTAAAATGGAAACATACGTTATTGAATGTTCTTCCAAATGCTCGAGCAAATGAAGTACTCAAAAACTTTTACAAAATTGGAAATTATTGAAACATTTGTACAATTAATATGTATCGTATCGTCACTCTTCTTATAAGTAGGACTAATCCTTACACGTTTCCATAAAACAAAAAAAGTGTATGTTCTAGTGGACGAATTAATTAAAGCGGTCAAAAGCTTTGCCCAATCGCATTTCGTATCCCTAATGAAGAAGCTCAGAATGAAATCGTCAACTGCAGTGATTTATTCTAGAAAGGTAGCATCATATACGCCACAGCATCTTCGGTAAGCAAAGAAACAGAGAAAAGTAGTATATTTACATTTACGTCGCGAATGTCCGTCACATCACCTTGCTGATCGATTCACAGAAAATAAATCTGCAAATGTTTCAACAATAGCAAGAGAAGTATCAGTATTTTATTATCATGATCCAGAGTAAATGAGGGAAAACAGTTCCCTTGGGTTATTTCCGATAGATATTTCAATCTATTGAACGTAGTTTCTGTGAGCGATAAAGATTTAATCTTTACAAAGAGCACGCATTCGCTTACATTCATTCTCATAATATACTCCAGCTCTCCAACGCCTGAGTGAACAAAAGAATGCACTAAAGTTGTTTTTTGTTAATATGTAGCAATAGTAAAAATTAAGCTCCTTATATATTCTGAAGTAATTGCATCGACTGACTATAAAATAATGCTTGTTAGAGACAGATCCATTGTCTCACATAATTTAACAAAACCCGAGCAAACATAACTGTCTATTAATCCTGGAACGTCGTCAAACCATACAAATGTTTACATCTGTATGGTTTGCTTTTTTACTTGACAATGTTAATTAGGGACAGGAAGTTCATAAGACAAAGCAAAATGAGTATATCATAAATTATTGTAATATCTCTGTAGAGTATATGGTGCAATAATATAAATACAATCGTACAACCTACGTTTTCTTATGATTTGTGTTTATAGCTAAACGTTGTGCACAGTCCTGAGATTTTTATTTAAATTTACAATTACTTATGTCAAAATCGTTCTGTTTTCTTCTTTCTAATGTGGCATTACTTGATGTATACACTGAAAATTATAATAAAATACTTTAGTCTCACGTACTGTTAAATCTGGCATTAACTTAAAATCTCCATTAGTTAATGCCACATTGATAAAATGTCCTGCCTAATTCAAATTTAATTCATGATTAAATTAATTACTGTTTAAAAATATATTTTGAACAGGTTTAATTCATGATAAGCTATAAAATTAGAATGGTAATAACAATAACATAGAGCAGGACAGACATGTATTATTATATATCAACACGTTTCTGTCATATTAATGTGTTAACGATGACTACTTTATTTTAAAGAAATTCTTATTAAATTTATACCAATAACGGTGTCTGCTTGGTATCTTACTTTCTAGCTGTGAATATTGGCGGATGGCAAAGTGCATTTGATCGATGATTGTCACAAAATTAAGTTAATCAAAAGTAAACGTGCTAATCCGTGAAGTAAATTTTGAGAATTCCTTAGAACTTAAAAGGAAATGTATCATAATTTACCTATGCAGATCCATACGTACGATTTGGCAAAATGAATTCTGTAATCCTGATATGATATTTGACGCTTTGCGAACGGCCTTCGAACGAGGCGAAAGTGAAACCAGCCGGCAGGGTGATGTCCTTGGTTTTTTTGGAATGCACGCGGAATCAACAAAAGGACAAACAATAACTTGAAAAAAAGTATACGCCGTTATTAGAGTGGTTGAGCAAAGAAATGGGGAGAACACGTCCTCATTTTGAAAACAAAGAGATCCCCTTCCAACAAGACATTGCAAAATTGCCAAAATTGTGGAATCAGTATTCGAATTTGTGTCTTGTACATCTACTGTATTTACTAGATTTGGGCTTACGAACTTCTTTTTTTTTCAAATTTGAAAAAATGACTCGGCAGACAATGATTCACGTCGAACAAAAAAGTCATCGTCCAAACAGAAGCCTATTTTGAGGACCTTCTCACGTCCTATTTTTATTTGTTAACATTTGGAAAAATATATAGAGTTAAATGCAGATTATGTTAAAAAAAATAAAAATCTACAGAAAATACTTTGTTTTTCTGTTTCTAAGGACTTATTGAGGGATCCTCGTATAACCTCCGTGCTTTTTTGACTTACTACCTGTTTTCCTTACCTACGTGCTCTTCAGTGAATGCCAAGCGTATCTGGCACACTTTTCAAAGCTCGGAAGAGTTTATAGATTCGATCGAACAAAAAAAATCCGTATGTGTTATTCAAAAGGTGTCGCTCATTCGCCACAGTAAAATGCACGCATTACCCTTTGTATACACAGATGTCTGTTGAATTGAATCAAAAAGACTCCCACTTTCCGATCACTGTAGTGGATTACTCTGTCTTTCAAAAGTACGTACTCCGTGTATCTTTTATATGATTATTAAAATTATGCGGAACCACCTTCAACATATCCTAGATTTTTCACGTCATTCTTTATTTCGCAAAATTTTAACATATATTTTAACAATATTTCAACACATATTATTACATTATACAGTCACGATGATAGCCTATAAGATAGTTATCTGCAAGTTTTTCAAATTTTAGTCGACCCTTCAACTGTTTTATATATATATATTTTATATATATATATATATATATATATATATATATCATGGTTACAATGAATTCTCTGCATTGCCCTCTTAAATTCAAATTGAATAATAATAAAAAATATTACGAAATTTTAAAAAAGGAAGAATTGGCAATAGATTATTACAATATACGCGCACTGCATTGATAGACTTAACAGTGTACACGGTTTCTTCCTGAAAATTGTATCGATCGATATAGGAATGAACATGGAAAATGGAAAATGGAAAATAATGGAAAACTGAAAGCTTGCCAGCATAGTAAAACCGGCATATACTGTTGAACTAATATTTTTAATACTCTCGCTCTTTCAGTTATACCAACAACAGTAACAACAACTTTGATGTTTTAAGTCGAAGATCTAGATAGTACTACATTTTTGAATTCTTCATTTAATTTTAAGTTTTGTTTGGAAAACAGCTTCTAAATAAATTTGAAATATTCACATTTTTTGAATTTTTTGGAACAGCCGGACGGACGTATATGAACTTTTATAACTGTGAAAACATTCGACATGGAAAATTGAAACTTCATAGAACTGTACGTACAGAGTAGTACTGGTATCCGAATAGATTGTTCGGAAACATATTTCTCTCTTTCTTATCAAGTTGCTGTTACAGGAATACAACAACAAAAAAAAATGTAATATTCATTGCGCATCTAAAATTGATACTTTTCAAGGTATTTATGGAAATGTATTATAGTATAAAAAAATACTGGGCAATGTATGTACAATGTAAGAACATACGTAACTCACTCTTGAAATATCAACCAATTTTAGATTATCTAAGTTAGTTATGGCTAAAGTGGGCCTGTATGTTGCGACCGTATCCAGTATTTTATATCTTTACAGTTTATGTTAGATTTACTATCTTTGTTTCGCGAGTGTGAGTTACAACACCAACGGGTTAAAAAAATGCAACTTCTGGAATAAATATAATTCTATTCAACATGATGGTTGACGCGGCAACAATGGGTTGCATGGACCGTTCTCTAAAACAAGAGTGTGAACAACTTTTACATGTGACGTGTAAAGCTCTACAATTTAATTCCGATGAAGCTGTAGCTATTAAGGAAAGTCAAATGAGATTACAAGATACTTTAAAAATACCACGTTGTCATTTGTTGAGTGCAGATTGTGAACGATGTACACGCATTGGTGTGTGCTACAAGCGATATAAAGAGTATGTGCGTTGTGGAGAAATTCGAGGAGGTTTTAAACAAATATTCTAATTCTACATTTTTTCATTGGTAATAATGCAGCTGATCAATTATACCGTAGATGTCGAACGATCATTTTCAAAATATAAGAACATTTTTTCATCATGACAATTCATACAGACAAATCTGGAAACATTCCTAATGCTGCAAACTTTTAAGCAATCTTACATATAAAAATAAATAGACGTTACTCTTTCCCGATATATACTTGCGTTAAACTTTAATGAATAATATGGTAATATAATATGTATGCATTTTTGAAACTTATAAGGGAAATATAGGAACCGTGTCGGACCCGATTTCAATGAGTCTGCATTAGTTTGTAAACCTCATCGAAAGCTGCTCAACGGCGCCCTTCGTTGCTGCAGAGATGCTTACCTAGGGGGTGCAACCTACCCTTCAAAATCACCTTAAATAAATAGATAGAAAAACAGTTTCAATGGCCGATTGAAACCGTTTGCGAAGTCTTTCGATTGCTACGGGTATTCATATACAGATTGTTATAATAAAGACGCAACAGCGTATAATATGCTTATTTGTTCAAATTGGAGGCAATTTTTGTGAAGGCTGCATTTGTTGTCAAGGGCTGCATACAGAAGTAGTTTCGATAATTGTATAGAACGTCCACAAAATGATGAAAATCGCATTTTAAATGTTTGCTTATTATAAGAGATACGCTGGATATCGTTACGGGATGGCATTGTACGTTAGGAACTAGTATGAATTTATATGAAGCCCAAAATAGTTACTGGTAACCGTTTTCGAAAAATGCGCTTTCGAACGGGTCAACACGACTACTTACACAGATTAAATAGGTAAAAAAATGTCCAGATATAATTTTGTTATTTTAACCTTTGATGAAAATGCAAGTACAGTAAGATAATTTGATTAGATAATTATTATACGTGTGTGATGTATCGTGTGCATCGTCTTACGGTTTAGAAGATGTTGAGAAAAAGTACGAAGAGACACGTGCTTTGAAGGACGGTAATATTACGCCAGATTACAAAAGGAAGGTCGTTGAGTACTGGATAACTCCGCAATCACACTGACGATCCTTGAGTTCTGTACCAGGAAAGTTCAGAAAAGTAACATCGGTTCGGCAATTAATATAGATGGAAAACGTATATAGAAAGAGGTGGAACCAACAGGAAAAAATGGCTGAAATTGCTAAACACGTATTATGCAAATTTTCGGCAGCAATCGAACACTTTAAAGTTACCAAACACTAGATAACGCAGTTTAAAAGATATATAATATAATATAATATAGAATAGCCTCTCGAAAGATAACTAAGTTTGTTTGACTGAACATATGGGCAGGACAAAGAGGACCTGCACTCGGTGGCTACAAATTTTGTCAATTCTGTAAAACCGTACATTGAAACTTGTGAGGCAGAAAACGTCTATAATGCAGGCGACAGTCTTAATTTTGAATTATTCTCATTCTGGCCGTACATTAAGCTACAAAGACAGGATAACTGTCGCAAGCACTGTGCAGTCTATATGATTTACTACCCATAGTTACACCATATTGCCTATTATTCGCTGCAGGAAAACTGATATTACCTGTGCTTACAGTCTTTAAGGAAGCAGGCAGTAAATTTGGCCCCAAAGTCCGCGACAACTTACTCAAGATTATAATAAAGTTAACTACCTATAGTACACCGTACATTTTGTTTCTAATAGACACCAAAGTCGAACCCATCACCTGGCAAACTGACCAGTGCACTCTTTAAAAAATGATTTATTGATCTTATCGGTGGTAGATATTTACGAAAAACGAAATTTGAGATGACTTTGAAGGGTGGGTTGCACCCCCTAGTTGTGTATCTATGCAGCAACGGACGGCGCCGTTGAGCAACAATCTCTGGGGTTTACAAACTGACGCAGTCTCATTCAAATCGGCGTCTGATACTTCCCATACTTCCCTTGTTAGTGCTGTCCTAGCGTGGAAACAAAAGTGGCGCATTCTAGTCACAACATGCCACCTGAAATGTTAAACAATATTCGTTACATACTTGTAAAGCTGTGAGAGTATATTGCTGCTTATGAGGAACCCGGCTGAAAAGTTATTTCTGCATTTTAAAAACAAAAATAGATTAACCTCGTTTTAATTTTGAATCATTGTAATTAAATAAAAGTGCTCCACCGTGATAGTTGTTCTAAAAAACTTGAACATTTACAGGTATTAGCATGGAGACGTATATAGTTGCATACTGATCAGGCGCTATATTTCACTGTATCATTATGGGAATTGATGCCCAGTATTTTTAGTAAAATTGTTAGGATTTACCTTGATTTCTGTAAATTTAATTTAAATTTAAGTTCTTATCTAACTAGCCGCCTATATTAACTAAAGACGTCACTAGATGGCATTAATACTTAAAATAAAATCAAACATTTTAATTCAAAGAAAAAAGTGTTTGAAAATTCCTGATTCAAATTTTAATCACTCGATTTAAAACACACAAGCAACTGGCATGACCTGTTACCAACAAATGTTAGACCTCGTTGCTTAATCTCATTTATGTTTTATCGACTTTCGAGGACTCCAGTAGGCAACACGAATCAATTCTCATGAGGCGAATAGACAAGAGTCTATCCAGTCACTGCAAAAAAGGAATAATCTCACCTGCCTTTGTCATCTCTATTTATGTCCGTATATATAATATATATCCAGTTATATTATATATACGTTCCGTTTACAAATATAGTTTAGGTATAAAATGAAACTATTTAGCTGAACCTTTCTTGGGTCGCCACTTAAGAATTTCAGCATTATAATTCCATAATTTATTCTTTTGCTCCGCGTTGTTGCTACGTATATACCAAATTAATTTTACGCCACATATTTCACGTTAAATTAGTTTTTATAAGAAATAGCAATTCAAATACACTTCTCCCAACGTCAAATTATAAAGCGTTTGACTGTCACAGCCCATCTACGTCACAAAATTGACAAACCCATTTCATACGTTCAAGTACGTACGAAATGGCAGGCCAGAAATTGGACAAGCATATTAAAGATAAAACAAAAATATATTGATTCATTTATTTTATTGACAATAATACCAAATGTTGACTTCACATCACATTGTCGTTTCTTAGAAAAAAAATGTCCTGCTAACACGATACAAGTTTAGAACTTAGTTTTATCTGTAATGTTTTAACTTTAGTGTTGAAGCTTTAAATGAAACAGAGTTGAAAACCGATACACAACTTTCACAACAATAAAAACAAACAAGAATAAACTATTAAAATAACAGAACAAAATACTTGGTGTACCCATTACGTAGTACAGTAACAAACACGTATATTTTGTGTTCTTTCTATAAAAAAAATGAGCAACTGCGTATTGAGTATGGTACTGATCTATAGTAGAACTACACATTCTTCGTATAAAAAGTGTATAAAATAAGTAACCCTAAGGAAAAAATTCGCAACGATTCATTGTAATATACGCTTTTTTAAACTCAACTTTGTTATTACTTTTTATATGGTAATTTCTTTTAACGCCTCTTTTAATTTAACAAATCTCCTTTTAAATTCCAACCCACAACCTTTCGATAGTCGGAAGTCTAATAATAGCTTCGAATCCATATGGATCAAATTTGCTTTTATGACTAGTTTCAACTTTCTTCTATCCATAGTAGATATCGTTATCTGAAACGGATAAAATAATGCTTGCATTAATATCAATGTTCAGGTACTTACGACGCCAGATGGATCAATATTCCAAGTGTAATGAAAGTGATCTAAAGCTCTGCATAGAGTGGTAATGGTATCTTCATATGTAGTTTTTACAAAGAATCTAGTTAATCTCTTTACTAATTTATGGAACGTCGACTGCAAATAGAATAAAATAGTTAAACGTATAAATTCAGAAACGCTATATATTCCTTGATACTAACCGGTGTTACATAACTTTGCGTTAATTTAATCTGAGACCCTAGAATGAGGTCATCATTATGTGTTGGTTGTGAGAAACACATAGGTTTTGGATCTGTAGAATTTTGTAGTAGAGACTTCAGGTTATCTGGTGCACTTGTAACAGTCGCTGGCTGCGAGAGAGCCATAATTTGCAGATCTACTTCATCTATTTCGGGACTAGTATGTCGTTTGGCAGAACTCTCATTATCACAGTCAATAGTTTCTACGCCTGCAAAAATCATTTTATTCGAATGAAATTTTATTAAAATAACATCAGACAAATTCGTTCAATGATACTGACAAATTTCGCTTTTATTAATAAATAATCCATAAAACCACCAAATAAAACCGAATAAATGATAAAACTTCAAGAAAAAATTAATAGTTGATAAAGTTATTCGTTATAATATTCATTCATAATTTATAATGAACTTGAACAAATACCGCAGTGTTACTTTATATAAATATGCCACTAGTCGAAGCCTATTATCCTCGCAAAACGCTGGACATTATTATCTCATATCTGCAGATGTCGATATAGATATTAAATTCGACATTTTCAGCCGTTAGAGTATTTTTGTTTAGATACTCTCATCTGTACATGTTACCCTTATTTTCTTATACGTATGACAATTTCAATTATAGCTACGAACTTCCGTACAGGTGAGCAATACACAAGACGTGAGTGGAAGAGTGTAGTATGGAAGTGAAAGAAAGTAAAAATACAGGTTACAAAATCGGCAGATTTATTATCGTCTGTGTGCACTTTTAATTAAGGTATCCAGTCTTTACTACTCATGCACAATTAGCTTATATATATCTTATATCTTATATATCTTTACTTGCTGCATACTGTGTTTAATGCTATTATCAACTGACAATTCGATATAGATGGATAAAATATTAACGAGTCGCACACTTCGCTCACTAGAAGTGGCATTCCTTTGTTCTTATCTGCATAGGCAGTCACTTAACAATTAAGTCACTATCGATGTTAATAAATATGAACAATTCTTATTTACTATTAAATGCCGTGTTAACGCGAATATCATGAATCCAAAATTAAAGGTGGAAAATAATCCCTTATAGGAATACTGAGATATTCATTGTGTTCATGACGACTGAATTACCGAGTTTAGAAAAATTCATTTGTAATGTTAAAATGTAAATTTTATCACTAATTGCCACTGCCTTACGTTTTTGGTAATTAAATCATTTCAAAAAAGCGTGGTCGACATTTTTTCTAATAGGTCTTTAACTTTTCTCCAATTTAGTAATAATCAGCAAATTTTTAATTATGGTAAACGCGTTCCGTTTCATCATATTTATAGTCATATATACAACTACCATTACTCACTATTTTGGTTCCACTATTTATCCTAATTTTTTTGTGTTCCAGACATAAATTACGGAAAACCCTACATTTCTGATTCTTAATAACATAACACTGTACCCCATAACATCGATGAAACATTTGGTCATCCTACTAGATTCTAAATTAAATTTTAAAAATCACAACTGAAATGAAGAAGAATGCAGGCTGATAGGAACAAATAAATCATATACAACACTTCCGCGAAGGATTACCGTTTATCGAACGTCGACATCTAGCATCAATCATTTTTATAGAAAATGGAAGAAAATCACAGTAACAGTTTTAAAATGACGCCCAAACCAGGCTCAAAACAATAGAGTTGGCCATTTCTACAACGTCAAACCCAATAACCGCTTCAGAAAAATCGCGTCGACATTGAACATTTAATGAGTTGATATTTACTGATAATTGTCAATAGCTATTTATTCCATTCACAAGAATCTAAAAATTAGTTATTAATCTCCACAATCGATATATCTTAGATTAAGGATGCTCAAATGGTCGATCGCGATAGCTTTTTGGCCGATATCGGTCAATTCGCAATTTTTATTTGACGACGACGTGATTCACATTTAAATTGATTTACAGTAAACCCAGAATAACTTCCATACTACTTTTTTATATCGGAATAAGCCCCTCTAACCGGCAAAAGACGGATTTATCGAAAAAAGGTATTTGTCAAAGAAAAGCCGCGTTGCACGAGGGCTTTGATTCTCGCCGATTCTTCTGGAATCTTCAAACGATATGTTTAGCGGGACGATAACAAAACATGCTGAAACTACCTACAGAGAACATTCGAGACTTCGTCCGCGCCGATACTGCGCATGCAGGAGTCGAAGTCAGTGCCAGTAATAACTCGAATCCGGCATGAAGTTTATAAATAAAGCATCGTCTCACTAAAATCTGTGCGACATTATTTTATCCTTTCGAACCCGCAACACAAAGCAATACAAAATGAATGTGGGCAAAAAGAAGTAAAACATATCGAATTCGATGCAGTTGAGTAGATTAGGACTTAAATGTTTATTTTGAAGTTTGCAAAATTGGACACTTATTTCAGAATAAAAAAATTCCGATAAATCGAACCCTTGTTTCCGAATAGAGGGAGTAGTAGTTATTTTAATTATTTTCTTATGTGGCTCGATTATAAACTTCACTTGATTACCAACATTCCGATTATTAAAGTCATCCTATTTGGCTTGGCCCATCATTAACCACATTAGAATACTTACGTGCATTGTTGAAGTTACTTCGCATCCATGGGTGATTGACAATTTGATCTAACGTTGGCCTATTACTAGGTTCTACTGTTAGGATCTTTCTAGCTAAACTTAAGGCGATTGTGTCCAATTTACTCCATGGAGTGCTAAGTAGTCTGGGATCATTTTGCCATGTTACGAACTCCAATGAGTTTTCTGTAGGTTCATCCCATGGCAACTCTAGAAAATGAACATTGTATCTAACGGTAAAATATTAAACTTTTGATAAAAATTGATAGTAATATATTTCATACTTTTTAGTATGAAATTAAAAATTATCATTAAAATTAGTTTTAAACTAGGATGTTTGCTATTAAATTGTAAGGAGTAAGAAAAAACAGTCACAAAAGTAATTACATACATTAAATATTTAGTGGCCCAAATTCAATGTAAACGGCCGGTTATTGCCGTTTTGCAGAGAAAGTATGCAAAAATATCACGAATTTACAGGCTCCGTGAAGTTGACTCTCGCACTTTCGATTTGTTAAAATTGGAAAATGTTCACGTTTTGTGCCGTAAAGATTTTATTTTATGTTCACCTCATTCCGATAATCGAAAAATAAAATATACGGGCTTTTTCGAACTTCGACAATTTAATAATGCTATTATTTTGTGTTAATTTGGGCCGTAAAAATTTCGTTTTGTTCTTGCAGCGTCCTCAGAATATTTGAGTATAAAGGTTGTTGCCGGCCCAAATTCAATAGCACGCGCGCAAATTTTTCTGCTAATTTGTGCCGTAAACAATTTTTTTTTCTGCTTATCCTATTCTCGAGATATTCAAGTAACAAAATGTGCGGGAATGGGGGCTGCTGAGATACTTATTACAACCCTGGCGCTGATTTTTCTAAAGTAATTATCAAAAAGTCTCGAATATTATAACATAAGTAGAAAAATTGAATTACGCTACCACACCTATCTCATAAAATCTACCATTTGTGTCTACATCGAACTTGGTCGCCTGTACATTTCTGAATAACAATTTCAAGAAATATCAGCTTACCCCCTGCTAACATAGCAACGAATACGATTCCACATGACCAAATATCGGCGGGTTCGGCAGCATATGGACCTTGTAATACTTCCGGAGCAAGATAGGGCATTGTTCCGCATCTACAACAATGTAAAAGAAAATTCAAACAGATCTCGGTATATAGGAACAAATACTGTCTTGGAAGGATAAATTGAAATATAGAAAAAAAAAAAACTAAAAAATAAAATAAAATAATAAAATTCTTTTTTTACAGCAATGTGCTTGATTTTGTTGTGATTTTGTCAAATTTTAAACTGTCATTGTACCGAGAGTGTCAATTGCACACATCATGAAAAATTATGTTCAAAGTAAGAGAGATAAATACAAAATTGTTCCAAAACAGTTTCAGTGTCTTCACTAAAGTAATTCGTCTCCTAGCAGATTATAGCGACACGGCAAAGAATCTGCTAGTAGGTAAAGGTACAAGGATTATTTGTCAAGGGATAACCGGAAAACATGGTACAATCCAGACTAAGATCGCATTAGAGTACGGATCCAATATCGTGGGTGGTATAAGTAAAAATCTAAAAATAAAGACACACCTAAAATTGCCGGTGTTTGGTTCGGTAAGAGAAGCTAAAGAAGTTGCTAACCCAGACGCAACGATCATATTCGTTCCTGCACCGTTAGCCAAAAACGCCCTTTTAGAAGCCATAAACGAGGAAATCAAGTTAGTGGTGTGCGTAACTAAAGGAATTCCCTATCACGATATGGTAAAAGTCTATCAGGCGCTTATGGTACAGAGTACAACCAGATTGTTAGGTCCGCACAGTAGCGGTATTATAGTGCCAGAGGAGTGCAAAATAGGAGTAATACCACATAATATCGTCCAAAAAGGTGATGTCGGTGTAATATCTCGATCAGGAACTTATTCGTACGATATCATTTCACAGATTACAAAAAAAAAACTAGGCCAATCGATCTGCATAAATATCGGAGGAGATGCATTGCTTGGTACAAATTATGTAGACTGCCTAAAGATATTTCTAACACATCCAAAAACTAAAGCAATAGTTATAATAGGAGAAATCGGAGGAGACTTTGAAGAGGAAGCTGCTATATATTTGCAGCAGCAAAACGTTGGACCTAACAAGAAAGTTGTAATTGCAACCGTTGTTGGAGTCACTGCCCTACCAAATAGAAAGTATGGACATGCTTCGGCAATCATAACGAGCAAGTATGGTTCGGCAAGGTCAAAGATTGAACAGTTAGAAGCATCCGGTGTAATAGTTGTGAAGAATCCATCCCGTGTTGGCGACATAGTCTTCGAGGAGATGAAAAAACGTCGCTTAATTGGAACATCATAATACATATATTTATTAATTCGTCATAGTACATAAACCAATGCAGCTCTTACCTTTTCTCAAGCTTTCTTTGTTTCCCACGCAGTCTAAACACGGTTGCCATTCCAAAATCACTTATCTTAACAATTCCATTTTCATCCAGTAAAATATTCTCAGGTTTAATGTCCCGATGGGCAATGCCTTTTGAATGAAGATAGCTTACAGCTGCCATCAATTGTTTCATGTACGATTGTGCTTCTTTGCAGGGCATCCCAATATCAGGTTCTACAAGATTTCTATATAAAAATGTCACCTATATTAGCTTATTTGGTTACCTATTTTATTAAACAATTCTCCACCAGCAGCGTATTCCAAAAATATATAGACTTTATCCTGCTCTTCTCGTTTACCAAATAAACGTATTATATTTGGATGTACCAACAATCTGTGTAAACGTTCCTCTCTTTTGACACAATCTGCAGCATCTCTATGCTTCGTCAAATCTACTACCTTCATAGCAACTGCTTGCGAAGTGATTTTATGGACCAACAACATTACCCTGCAATTTGGTTGTTAATATATCGAAATAGTATAATTACTAAACGTACTCTCCATAAGCTCCTTCACCTAAGGTCTGAATTATGTTCCAATCTTCAACAAACTCTTTTGGATTATCCATCATTTTCTATTTCAATATACTTCTTTATACACAAAAACAAAGGCTAAGTGATTAATTTAATTATATATACTAAATGCTTCAAGTTAAATTATTTTCTTTACATTCTTAATATTTCATTCGAAATTCAAAATGAGACTAAGAATTTAACATGTTTGAACTAGCGTTGAAGTTAGCCGATGATACACCGCCGGCGAGAAAAATTGATTGTGTCTAAAGCATACATGACACACACAAATAGGACAAACACATTAAATTAAAATAAGGAATATTGAAGCGATTATCACAAGTCGTGCGCCGCGTAACTATATTCAAAAGTCTTCTCTAAAGCGTATCTGTTACCAAATAACAAATTTTAAAATTCACAATCTACAAGCGTGAAGTTAGTTCTAGCGAAACTTTAAGTTAGCATGTTGTGATAACAGTAACAGTATGCAATTATTCATCGCCTATTAAGCGCCTTAGTAGTTGCAGTTTAACTTTTCGTTCATTATTGTCTTGGTTAAGTGCAATATATTGGAACAGGTAAGTAACGTTAGGTTATGTCTATTTCTAAAGTAATTTTAGAGGATCATGAAGCCTTTTTTGGTCGCGATAGCGAAACTTTTTAATTAGTCTCAGCATTAGTGTATTTTCATTTTAATTAAATAAATAAGAATTATATTCTTTTGTTTAGACGAGAAATGCTCCAATTCGAACGTAAAATAAGTTATACGTACATAAAGATATATAAGCACATAATTAATATTCAAATATTGGAGATTTGTTTGCATTTTTTGCGGTTTTTAATGACGATCGTTTGGTTCTTTAATGCAATGCTACCCGTTCCTATCCTGTGCATATAAATAGTACGAAATATCTCTTTTCTATCGAATGCAGAATTTCCAACCAGAAAACCGAATACGCCACAAATTATGGAAAATTGTAAGTTATTATGTACCTAATGTTTCAGTAATGATTTGATTAAACCGGGAAATATAAAGGCTGATTCACGAAACCCGTTCATTAAAAGTTCTTTTGAAACTTCGGGATTAGTTAGTTATGGTCTATTTAGAAGAAAATAATTTCATGAATGTCGCACTTTCAGTTGCATCAAGTTATTATCAACTTTGATATTATAAATATAAACCGATTTTTGTTATTTGACTTTTGCGAAAAGGAGCAAAAAAAAAAACCTATGATGCATTAAAGGCGTGTAACAGCTATACAATAAAAGATAGCAAGGTTTTATGTAAACCGTGGAAGATACAGGAACGCTACTGTTTAATCAAGGGATAAAAGGTAAACAAAATATGTAACTCGGGGCAAATTTGACCTAACTTCTTAGTGCGACATTGATTCAAGTTATTTTTTCTAAATAGATCATAGCTACTATGCTTAACTTCGAAGTTTCTAAGTCGATATACACATACAACATAATGGACGCGTTCCGTGAATCAACCTTTCATGGGTTTTCTTAGAGTAAAAGGGTGTAAAAGGTTCGAAAATACGGTGATATGATATCGGGTAACATACCGTAAGATTAATAAATAAAAACTTTCAAATGTGAAATATGTTTTGCGTTCATTAACACACAATTGATTTTCATTCGTTTCCGTTTCTTTTTAAACTTGCTCAAATGAATCGAATTAGAGGAATTGCAATAATAATTCTTTTAGATAGAATAGTTTACATATTTTTACATTTTTGAATAGATTAAATAAGCTTTTCGGCAAAACCTCCATATGCAGGTTTATTATTATTAATAGCTTTTGAGGTGTTAAAACAAACAGATAAATTAAAAAAGAAAACAGAAAATGAATAATAACGTAACCAACACTCCTTAAAGCAAATACTCAAAATAGTTAGATATCTTTTCTATAAGCCTTGGATTTTCCCATAAAAATGTCTAATAACATTATGTCAGCTGACCTAGTTGGCTACTCGATACTTTCCGATTCATCTGTTGGGAAAAATTGCATCTAATATGAAGATGCACCAGCTTGCTGGAACTAAATTAAGTTATTAATTAAACATGTTCATGGGAAAGGCAAATTGAAGAGAAAGTAGATCAACATTCCTTTAATAAAGTAAGGCCCCAAGATTTGGGTACCAGTAATTCTCAATTTTTTTCTCAGTGTTGTCATTAACTAATCCTAAAGGAGCAACATGATCTCGTCAGAAAAAATTATATCCTCAAAGAAATTTGCATTGTAGCCTTGTACTCCTGCACTAAATATATTCTATAAAGATGGCACTTTGATTCAAGCTATTTGGATCAGTTGCAAATTCAGCATTATAGCCTTATGTAAATGTGAGGATTATCTTTAGCTGCCAAGTGGATGTTAAATTTGGTATCTCAGATAGTGAAACTTTAGGTAGATTCCTAACATAACCAAACCATCTCTATTCCCTTTCAATCTTACTTACGGTTGATTAGTGGACGTTAACAACTTATCCGAGGCCGATCGTCACAAGAATCTCTGT
The DNA here is from genome assembly GCA_020654165.1 of Oryctes rhinoceros. NCBI lineage: Eukaryota > Metazoa > Arthropoda > Insecta > Coleoptera > Scarabaeidae > Oryctes > Oryctes rhinoceros. The sequence continues at coordinate 773,189 of JAIOKQ010000424.1, forward strand.
TCTGTGACTCTCTATATTGTTGAGTTTATTTGCCGCTTTTATCAAGTGACTTTTTCTGTTTATTTAATTTTTGTAATATCTCAAAACTATTTATAATAAACCTGTATACGAGAGGTTTACTGAAACACTTATTTAATTATCTATTTTTTATTTTCATTGTAGCATCAGTATTAACAGATGGATGAACCCCAACAAATTGGAGAATGGAGAATGATATGCGTGCTAGGGGCAGGTGCTTTTGGCAAAGTTACATTATGGAGAAACGAAGTAAACGAGGAATATATTGGTAAGTGTATATATTTGACTTTTATTATTTTGTATTTTATAAGGATGAAGTACAAAGTGACGATAGGACAAAATACGCGCGTCCTATTATTACAAGTATTTTGACGAATTATACGAGTTTATGCCGTTAATTAGATGGGTAGTAGTTGGCTTCTGTACTTTATATTTGTAAACATATACGTAATTTAGAGGGAATGTATTGTTACCAACGCCAAAGATAGTAGACATCAATTGCTAATTACCAGTAAGCTGTCTGAATTTTTAGCCAGTCCAGTGATATCCAACCGGGTATAGTGCATTCATCCAGGAATTCTAGAATGATAAAATTGTCAAGAGAAACCCGTCTAAGTTATCAAAGAAACAATAAGCCTGACCTTTTTGTTTGCTTACTGTTGACGATATAAACTTGTAGCTTTTTAAGGGAGTCAAAATACAAAATAAAGTTCATGTTTTTAAATATATTTTGCGGTATCTTAAAAAAATCGTACAATCTCATAGATGCTCCATATAGCATCCAGTAAGCACTGTTTTGGTAATTTTATTTCCTTTTTTTTATTGTTTAAAAACTTTTCATTACGTTAAATTCAGCTTTTGCCTGTATATAGTGAGAAAATGTGATTGATTGATGTAAACGTTGTGCAAGTGTGTAAAAACAATTGGCAGCTAAATTTAGCAAGGAAAGTGTATATTATCGTTTTCTCGAAGATGAGAATATGGTTTCGAATAATACTTGTCAATGAACAATGATTATAGATGCCGTTGAAGAGCAGATAAATTCAAACAGACTCATAATTTTCGACGTGTATTAGATGTTGTGATAAAACAATGAACTTTATTTTGAATATATAAAAAGAAAAAATCAAGAAAAAATGAAATTATCCAAGAACAATTATTGATGAATATTTAAATTTCAAAACACACAACATGCTACAATAACATCAACAAGGGACGACACTTCATTCTTTAAATAGTTATTATGGCATTCACAATTCATTCACAATTATCTGAAGAATAGATAGATAATTGAAAATGTTCAAGATTAGATTTGGCAGATGATACTCGCTTGCCATAAAAAACGAGACGACTCGTAAGCGATAATTTTATATTTTTTTAAGCTGTTTGATACGGATTGATTTAATTTGTCATTGTCAGTGTTAATACAGCAGAGTAGTACAGTGCAAAAGTAATACGACTATTACACAAATTCCACGACATATTGATATCCAAACAAGATATCGCGTTTTACAATGTTTGGAAGATGGTTACTCCCTACGAACAGAGTCAGAGCGCCTTGGGGTGAATAGAGATACGGTTTTTAGAATTAAAATGAAATGGAGGTAGGAACAAAATTTAAGTGGAAAACAAGGTTCGGGAACACTAAGCAGGAAAACGAAACGTTATTTAATTATTTACGAAACAATCCGTTCAAGACACCATTAAATGCTATTGAAGAAGTGAATTTTTCAGCATCTATAAGAACAACTTTTCGACAAATTAAAATCAGTGAATTCAAAAATTGTGCCGCAGCTAAAAAAAAACTATTTGAACGAGGACAATAAAAATCTCAGGATGCAGTTTTCTCTCGATTATGTAAACCTGGATCCCCAGATGTGGACAAATGTTATATTTTCTGATGAGAAAGTTTTTCAAAGTTATTACGATGATCCTATTCGTGTATATAGACCAGTAAACACGAGGTATAATGAAAGATATATTCATTCAGTAAAAAGAAGTGGACGTTTTTCAGTTCATATATATGCCTGGATTAGTTACCGTGGTCCTGGTGTATCTTATGATATTGAAGATCAACTAACTAGTCCTGTTCATACAAATATTTTAGAAAACATGATGCTTCCTTCTGTACGGATACTGTATCCAGAACCGGAAGAATTTATTTTCCAGCATGACAATTCCCCCATTCACACTTCACATGTAGCTCGCGAATGGCTCGAAGCAAATATAAATGTTTTGAAATGGGCTTCTAATAGCCCAGACTTAAACCTCATCGAAAATTTATGGGGACTATTAACTGAATCTATTTACAAAAGAAATTTCAGGCCTAAAAATAGAGAGGAATTATTACAATCCATACAAGAATCATGGGACCAAATTGATAATAATTAGGTTCAAAATGTTATAAATTCAATGCGAAGGCGCCTAGCTAGCGTTATTCAAAATAATGGAGCTATGACCAAATATTGATATATATTCTTCCGTTTTATTTTGTACACCTATTTATTAAATATTTATGTAGTTGTGGATGTTGTATGCAGTGGGTGATTTTATATTTCATGAAAAAATAAGTCCGTGTCACATGCAACTAATATAAGTGTCGCGTTTTTTGTTGCAAGCAACAATACATAACAGAAATATAAATAATTTCTGAGTGATCTATTTAAGCTACTCGGGATTCAGAAATATTTTTATGAGTAACTAATATACAGAGTGAACCTCTTAAAGTGACACACGCGTTTTGCGATTCTGTGAATTTTCTTTTGTCCGATGTGGATTTCGGCTACTCCAACAAACCAAATTGCGCTTATTAACTATACCGCTGTTATGCAAACAACTTTCGTCGGCAAAAAAAAATATTCCCCAAATATTTGCCATTGTTTTGTAACAGAGCAATATACTTCGGTTACGAAACTCCAACCTGCACAAAAAATCTCTTTCAGTCAATTCTTGCAACAGCGTCATATAATATCCATGGTAATGATGTGTTTTTTTAATGGGTTGCTATTGGCACTGCTGTTGTTGTCTTGGTCTAGAATCTACAGCAATTGTTCTTGTAACTGCAGGCATACAGCTATCCAAATTCGTTTCTTAGCTTCCACTTTCCTTTCTCGAGCTCTAGCAACCAAACCGTGCTATCGTTGCTAAATCTGGAATAAGTGCGATTGAGTGACATTTACCTATAACAACTAGATATTTAATAACATGTATTATAAAAATATACTATGAAGTATAAAACCTAAAATTATGTCGACTGTTGCAGATGCATAACCTGACACAAGTATCATTACTACAGATAACAAAGGTGGGCGGTATTATTCCTTTTTAGCAGCGACTAAATAGACTCGTGTCTATTCGCCTCATGAGAATGGATTCGTGTTGCTTATTGGTGTCCCCGATAGTTGACGAATCTGTGTAGTCTCTGCAAAAACGTAATAATTTCATCCGCTCTAATCATTACATCAATATCAATAGTAATGAGATATAGTTTTTTTCTGTAGCTTTTACTGAGCCTATGCAGCTCATTAATATCGTTACTGACAATGACATCAACATTTAATTTTGTGTCCCAAATATGCAATTTAATCCTTTTCTTACATTTTGCGTAAATCAGTTCTATTGAACTAACACCGAAAAGTACTGATTAAAATTCTAAGGAAAGACAGTAAACTAACAATAACAAACGGATACACGGACAAAGCTAAACCACATTTATAATATTTACTTTCTTTCCTTTTTATTTACATATGTATCACTTTAAATGGTTCACCTTGTATACATGATTTCATTTATGACGTTAATAAATTTTTATACGTAAAAACTCTCCTACAATGAAATATAAATAGCTTTTTTGTCCGCTTGTGGAAGCTGTTCACCTAAAACAAGATAATTCTTAAATCTACATAAAGTTTTATTTTTAAAAGACATCATATATTTCTTCATCCAAATTAATGAAGTTATCTTGGTTTTCAACTTGGGCAAAGGTTTCTGCAAAACTAAAGAAATAAGAGTTACACAATGATTTATATATATTATATATAAACAATACTTTATAATATAATACAATACTTATAATATAATACTTTATGTATGTTTATTGTTTATATAATATATATATATATATATATATATATATATATAGATTCCCAGATTCTAGGATATAGATTGCTAGATTCCAGACTATCGATGAAATAAATGCTAGACATATTTCCAGATTAAAATATGCATTTACATATATTAAGCCATACTAAAAATTATTTGGACTGAAAGACCAATATTTCAAATTTCAATAAGAAAATGCTCTCTTGTAGCCCGCGGAAAAATATTATTAACCAAGCTGAAGACGATCTTATAATTATCTACAATGATTAAAAGTAGGAGAGCAATCAATCAATGCCAATAGTGCACGGCCGAAGCACATTTGCTCTTAGCTTTTTAATAAACTTTGCTAGTTTCTTTAAATGGAAGCAATCCATAAATCGGGATCAATTTCTTTCTTCATGTTTATCGATTTTTAATTGTCAAAGTAGATCATTAAATGATAATTAGAAAGAACAAAAGCCAGTGAAATCATACCTCTTTGCAGCGACTCATACCTATTCGTCTTTTAAGAAAGGGTTTATGTTGCCTACCGGTTTAACCGAAAGGCGACAAAACACGAGTCTGTCTAGTCGCTAAAAAACAGGTATGATTTCACTCGTTTGTGTTCTCTGTAGTGATAATGATATAACAACCACTAGCCTGCATAATTTAGCATGCATAATTCAAACGTATCTTGCGAGATTAGAACGAAAAGCTACAATTTGTCACAAATTAAAAGCCATTCTATTTATTAAATATAAGGCCAATTATACTATTGGAGAATACTTTGGTTAACGTTGAAGCTTTTTTATTTGGTTACTGTTTATATACTTATATATTATAGGCCAGCAGAAACGAGACGGCTTCGCAAAATTAGCAGAGATTAAACGGACTCGTGTTTATTCGTCTCTTGAGAATGGGTTTGTGTTGCCTACTCGTGTTTTGCGGATAGTCGAAAAAACACGAGTTTGTCTATTCTCTGCAAATTTCGCGAAGCACACGCTCGTTTCTGCAACCTCACCTATACGCATAGGAATAAAACGAGCTTGGTTTCTCTTTTTTTAATTATCAAACAAATCACACCTTAATTTTCTTTTATAGTTTCTTAGGTTTTTTTAGTCGCATACAAGAATTGAGTAAGGCGATGATGTACTTCTTCCGTTAATTTTTGTTTATATTATATTTTTCCTCCTCTTGTATCCCTTAAGTTTGGCGGCACAACATTTTGAATCCAAATTAAGTATTAATTAATGGGTTGATTAATAGGAGGTTTAAAAATTTAATAAATTATGGCAAATTTTAGATAAACTAGAAACTTCTGTTCGATCATGACGCTATTGAGATGTTTTTCTTTTTAATAATTTTGCCTGCAAGTCATATTAAACAGCCTCCAACAAAAATTCGATTACTATCATCCGAAAATCAAGTTTACTCTAGAAGAAGAAATTAATTAATTAACACCATTACTGTCATTAATAAGAACCTCCAATGGAATCCTAATCTTAAATTATATACTAAATCAACTGCTTTTGGAAGATAGGTATGTAAATTTTTTATCTACTCACTTTTTCTCATAAAAGCTTTAATAGACAGAGGTACCAGTTTAATTAGTTCGGAAAACCGAAATAAAAATTTTCAGGAAATTACATAATTACGCACTAGTAATAACTACCCACTACAAATTATAAATAAACCCATTAAAAGATGACTATTTAAATACAGTAATCGTAAATTCTAAAGAGAGAATCAAGGAAATAAAAAATATATTGCAATTTCTTTTGCAACAGAAGCAACAGAAAAACTAGACGAAGTATTCAAACTTTTTAATATTAAAATCGGTTTCAGAGAGAAAAATAATATAAAACTCCTTTATTCAAAACTTCAAAATAAAACCGCCTTTGAAAGGAGTGACTGCTACGAAATTTACATAGGATGAACAAAATTATACATATATAAAAAAAAAAGAATTTAGCAATAACATGACTACAGTACACACTTATCACTAGAGAGGAGAAATGCGAGTGAAATCATACTTTTCTTGCAGCGACTGGATAAACTCGTGTCTATTCGACTCATAAAAAAGGGTTCGCGTTAACTACTGGCTTTCCCGAAAATCAGTCTGTCTAGTCGCTGCGATTTCACCCGCTTTTGTCCTCTCTACTTATCACACATCGCTTTATTGGATCCCTATACGCAAAACAGTAAAGATGTAATTCATTGTAGAAAATACAAATAATCACCATTGTTTGTATTTTTAGCTTCTGATTACTATATAATCGAAACGTCATGTGATTTAGATTGTAAACGTTGATAATTAAAAAGGGTCCACACAAACCGGAGCAACCAACCTCAGTTTATTCGTAAATTACGGTAGCCGGCACTGACTTAATAATCTACAAGTTCGCGTTGATGAACATTGTTGTTAAATTAAAAAAAAGAAAATTGTGTTACAAAATACAATTTTCTAGAATCGATTGAAATCAATTGAAGCGGTTTGGTAAGAGAAAAGAAAGTTTGAAGCAGTGTTCCACAAGTTGTGTGGTGTATGATTTTCAAGAATGGAAAACCATGCAAGAGGCTGTAAAAATTCTCCGGATAGTTTTTGTTGTGTGTGTGGACTGTTAGAAAATCGCTTGACACGTGGTTTGGGTTTAATTAAGGAAAAATCACAATTGTTGGGATCTTTTGGGGAAAGGAATGGAATCTTTTGCATTCAACTGCAACGATCTCTGCATGGAAGAATCGTCACGAAAAATTCAGTTCTTTTTACAAAGTTGAAAGAAATTTCCGTTACTGCACTGATGTTAAAAGACTTTTGTATGGAATGCGTATTGAATAGACCCTTGCAGAATCGCGATTATTTATCTCGTAGAAAACAAGTCCGAAAGCCATTTTACTTTAAAATGGTAATTGGAAACCATCAGTTCCGTTAGCTCATTCTACAAACACAAAAGAAACGTATGACACTATGTCAACTGTATTAAATCTTATTCGATATTCAAATCATCTTTGACAAGTCTGTAGTGACATTGAGGTTCCTTTTCCTTGTTACTTGAACTGCAAGGAGGATTTAGCAAATATTGTTTTTTTTTTGTATGTCTGTGGGACAGCCGAGCAGTTCACCATTACCAAATAAAAGAATGGCAGCTACGCACCAAGATTGTACATGGAAAATTTAATCTAAAATTTGAGCCGTTAGTGAATTCTAACTTGGTGATTCTACCCCTTCTATACATTAAATTAGTATTGAATAAAGAGTATGCAAAAGCTCTACAAAAAGAAGGAAACTGTTTTAAATACTTAAGGGATAAGTTTCCAAAGTTATTTGATGCGAAAGTTCGCGAAGGAAATTTTTGGACGTACCTTGAATGATTTAGTACTAGCAGTACGGACTTCTTTTAAAATCATTTTCTAGAAAGTCAAAAAAATGAAAACTACCAAGATACCATGGCTAAGTTGATAGAAAATTATAAACTACTGTGTCGAGTATCGTTCAAAGTTAATTTTTTGGATTCACATTTGGATTTCTTTCCTGCTAAGGTAGAAAAATAAGTAACGAAATGGGGGAAAAATTCCATCAAGACATTGCAGAAATAGAGAAACGATACGAAGATAGGTGTGATCCCGTCATGATGGCAGATTTTTGCCGGTTTCTTATTAGAAAACAGAATAGCCAACATAAAAGAAAGAAATAACTATTCATGCGAAATATTGGTATGTGAGCAATTTTCCTTTGTGTGCAGTTAAGTGTTTTTGTATTGATACTAATTAAACATTCTAGCATTTGTTATGTCAAGATTTTTATACTTATGTATTTATTATAACTTCTGTGTAACAAAATTTGTAAATACAATTAACATCTATCTATTCTAGCAGAGTAGACTTGGTGGAAAGATTTGGTTTCTGGTTAAGCCTTCAATTCAAGACGGTAGAAACTTTACATCATTTTTGCAAGTTATTAAAAAAAAAGAAATAATAAAGTTGACGGCTATTGTTATTATGGCAAAAAAAAAGAAAATCAATCCTATCTATCTGCTGTAACGTTACAAATGATATCACGAGGTTAGCTGTCACCAGCGCTATGTTCACATTTCTACTTGACATTTCACGTTTGACAACTTAGGGGGATATATAAGCGTCCGTCTCTTTGTAGAAAGTAAAAGAGTCCTGCTTTTAGCTGAGTATCTAAGCAGCGTAGAAATAATAACGCAATCCAGCCAACGGCAATTACAGGAAGGACTCATATTAACTACTTTTCTCTGTCATTCTCCTTTCATCAAATTAATGTCGGCTTTTTTTACAAGTTCCAGAGCATACGTTAGTCGTATAAAAATTACCTTTGTAAATTAAAAGTTTTCCGGTCCGTTTCATCAAAATTCTCAGTATATAATTTAACGTTATAGTGTTGCGTGTGGTCAAGGGTGTTATCAAAGAACACAGAATCCCAGCATCACTTTCGTCTCTGCATCATGTTACAGCAAAAAAGTTGTTCGTTTCGACATGTATTTCCACATAAATGGTTAAAGATTATCTTAGGTGACAATAGACAAAACAATTGCCAACGTGATTAAACAATAGTTGTAAATAACGACAATTTTGTTTATGACATTATGTCTAACTGTCATCTAGGCACATTGTTTAAGACATTTAAGACTTTCCTAAGAATTTCTTAAATTTAATCTCATTAAAACAATTACACTATATATGCTGCCGTTAAGAAAGATATCAAAATAACTTCAGAATAAAAATTGTAGACACTCCTAAATATAGCATCTTAAAAAGGATTTATATTTATACAGAGTATTTCATAATTCTAAGATAAATCTAACTTATATTTACTTCTGCATGCATACAGGGTTTCATTACATTTCATTAGATTACAAAAGTTATGATCAATTTTATTCTAAAAGCATGACAAATTTAATACCCCGTATCTTTATTAAATAATGAATACTAAATTATTTAGATGCTACCACGAGAAATATACCTTTAATTTAATATCAATTTGCTATCTCGAGTGTTGTATTTATACATGACAAATCAAAATAAACACAATGTATGTTCCCTATATCTAAGTTTAATAGCTAAGGAAATATTTCAGATTGCTAGAAATAATTGGGATTTTTTCATTATATCCGGGAAATATTTACTCCAAGGAATTCTCTATTTTTATTTGGATACAAAAAAGTTGTAATTTAAATTAAAGTTATAAAGTAAACTTGGCCATTCGTTTGGCCTTCAGAAAAATGTCGAACAATGTAATTTCCAATCATACCACCTTAAACATTCAAAGAACACCTAGTTTGACTTTTAGTAATGCAAGTTACGCCTGACTATAAAAATTATATAATATACTTTATACGTTGTTAAAATACGGTAATAACATAAGAAAGTTGTTTGATTTTAACGACAGTTCAAATCAAAAGCACATTTTCAGCCGTCCTGTATATTTTTTAGAAAATCTTCATCAATCTAATGGTTCGACAAAAAGTAAATTTCTCAAAAACAGCTTGAGTTAGTTATAGGAAACAAAACACTTGCGTTTATTTAGCCAGTATTATCAAAATATGCAACAATATGCAGGTTCTCGCAATGTACAGTGTGTGCCAAAAAGTTTTAAAAAAATTGAGAAAAAGTTTATCTTTCATTTCACAAAAAAAAAAAACATTCTTGATGTTTTAGTATAACATTTTTAAAACATTGGCTGGAATACAAGAAAAATCAAAATTATGTTATTATATAATAATTATTATTATATAATTGTTATTATATAATAATGTTATTATATAATTAATTATTATAACCCCCTTATCATCTTATCAACAATAAATAATACACAAGAAATAAATTTCATTATGAACATGTAAAATTTCTTAAATACTACGGATTTTCAACGTAGGTAGTTCATCAAGAAAGTCCGGCAGCTAATTATTTAGGAATTGTAGATATCTTTCTCCATTCATGTTATTTTAAAAAAAGAATGGTCTAACGATTCTGTCTTTGTAAATGCCACACCATACACTACTTTTAAATGATTGGGATTAAAAAAGTAAATATCGTGCCATAAATCTGTCATCTTCCAATTCTCCTTGAATACGAGCACAAAATTCGAATCTTCTGTTAAAAAAATCTGTTAAAGTATGGGTAAATTGGAGTTTGCATGGTTTAAATTTATTTGCATTAATTCTATAAATTGGATCTTCTTCGAAGTTAATATTTTGAATTTTCCACGACTACCAATTTCAATATCTTCATTTCTAATACATGCCCGATGTTTCTTTCTAAATTTATTTTCAACACTTCCAGAACTCTTGAATTTATTTATTACACGTTCTAACGGGATCTTACAACGTAATAATATTTTATGTACAATTTGTTTCAAAATTAACGTCATGCGTCTATAAAGGTGATATCAAGCCTTTTTCTTTGCGGGAGTGGCATATATGACGAACGGTTTCTTATCTATGAATGTACTTAAATCAGTTCCCTTTTAAATGAAATAGCGGGTGTTTCTGTATATTTTAAATGTTATAGTATACCTAAAAATAAACAAGTCATTACTAATGACTTGTTATTTTTTGTTTGCTAATGACTCATTAGCAAAAGATGTATTTTTAATGAATTAAGAAGTGTGTCTGTAAGAAGATTTTGGAATTTGTATTTTTTATATTTTATTTAAAACAATTTTGTTCTGTTATAATACTTTATTAAGTTTGATATCTGATCGGCCAAACATATAAGATGGTCCAGGAATGAATTTGGAATGCAATCAATTATGTGAAGCTTCCAATTTGGTGATCTAATTGAAGTTTATTCCCTTTATTAATTCTAAAGATTGTAAAGTGAAATAACTGATAAACTGTATAAATCTATTGTTACAAATTAGATAATTTTATTTTCAGATAGAAATATTGTCGTGACATTGATTTATACATTGAAATAGAGCTGTGACAATCAGCCATGTGTGTTTGTAAAAAGTTACAAACAGAAGCAATGGAGACCTCTTCTCTCGAGTTTTATAATTATTTTTGGTTTCCCTCTCACATGTAGGTTTTACCGTAAAAAAAACAATCCAAGTGCAGAACAAGTGAAGTTTGAAATAAAAGTTTCCATGAAGGCAATTGTGATTATATTTCAATTTCTTTTAAAATTACTGCTTATAGTGTAAATTGTGGACACTTCAATATCAACTCGAAGTGTAATACTTCATCACCGGAAGGGCAAGATTTTTGGTAGTACGATGTATGAGTTGATTTGGATTTAACATTGAATTGGAAAAAAGAAGAGAAAAATTATTAGAATTAGAGAGGACAAAAGCGAGTGAAATCATACCTGTTTTACAGAAACTAGACAAACTCCTGATTTGTCGACTTTTGAGGAAACCGGTAAGCACGAACCCTTTCTTATGAGACGAATAGACACGAGTCTATCTAGTTGCTGCAAAAAAAAAGGTATGATTTTACTCGCTTTTGTCCTCTCTAATTATGACTATTGTTTGGAATAACAAAATTTTTTGAAAATTATTCAAAATGCTATTCGAAGAAAAAAAGGATCTCTATCGAATAGACAATCATCTCAACTTGTTCTTTTTGATTCGAAAGCTTAATCGATAAAACACTTCAAAGAATTTTATGGGGAAAAGAGGACATTACAAAAATATTAAGAAGGACAAAGGGATGAAAGAATATTAACAAGCCAAGAAGTAAAATGAACTCGTGTGAGTAGTATTAAGATTGTATATTATTTGGCCAACAATTCTATCTTTATCATTATTTAAAATACTTAGCTGGGACGTAGAAATTATTATAGGGAATTTGTTTAATTAAACTCAAACTTCAAGATTTGTAAGAAAATGTCATTTAAATTATTTTATTTTTAATAAACTATAACACTTGTTTGAATCAAAATTTGTTTATTTGTGCCTAAGTTTAACAAAACAGGCTCAATAAGGAATTTTAATTATTGAATCGCTATTTGATGTAATTTTTGAAAAAAAAATGTGAGGAAAGCAGGAGTTGAATTTTACCAGAGTTGCAATGTCAATTTTCATTAATTAATTGTGTCAGAATAATTTTTTTTATGAAAATTAATATATGCTGTATATAACTGTATATTACAATCTTTAGAAAAAAGATAACTTATAAAATCATTCGAATTTGCTCCTGTGTGTGTAAGATAGGTAAGACCGTTCGAAAATTCAGTACCTGCTCAAGATGAATGTATCTTGCAACTGTAGTAAAATAATTCCTTAGTGGAGCTATATATACATGACAATTACTAGAATATTAAAATTGTCTGAAAGACACTTTTTAATTCATTAAAAACATATTTTGCTAATTTATTTGTATATTTCCACATATACAATGGACATTTAAGATACATAGAAATTTGGGTATATTTGATTTGAAAACAAATTCATTTAATAACCGAGACAGCTTGGCGTATAGGCCCCTTCTACAAGAGAAAATATTTTATATCACGTTCAATGGGGTATGACATTAATTTTGCAAGAAATAGTACACAAGCTTCCAGGTATTTTACTCTCACTCCAAATCATTTTGATTTTCCCTGTATTCCAGCCAAGCTTTTAGAAATTTTTTACTTAATTATGAATCTACAAGTCATGCAGAGCTTTTCATCAAGACAGTTTTTTTCTTTTTGTGAAATATAAGATAAACTTTTTCTCAATTTGTATAAAACTTTTTGGAACACTCTGTGTATCAAAACAATTTTAGAACTCCCAATGAATCTATATTATCTGCGATATCACCAAAATAACTATGTTCAAATGCAAGAAAAAAATATTTTTTTTCTTAGACACGCTGGGCTCAGGCTGAAAATAATAAAGACAAAAACGCTTGAATATGTCCACTCGGATGTATTTTTGATTGTCTCCTTTTTACATCTACAATTTAATGCTAGTTCTGGTTTAAGCGGAAGTAATAGTAACTTTTGTTTTTCCAGTAAACTTCTTCTATATTAAATTCTATATTCTATGTTAAAGTTGCTAGATGTGTTTGCTGATTAGCTCACACAAGTAATGTCAAATTTGAAGTGCGTTTAATTGGAAAAGAATGAATAGACGATTGACTTCGGAGATCGATATCTGCGTAATCAAATGGCCGATCCATTTTCCTTGAGAAGCAACTTAAACAGAAATCTGTAATAAGTACTAAATGTTATTCAAATTCTATAAAAAAAAAAGAAACCTATAGAAGTTTGTGGTATTTACATACTTTGAGTGTTATAGCCATGTCATCTTAGATTTAACAGCGTATACAGATTACTATAATCTCTTACTATTATTCTCCCCTAGCTGTGAAAAAATGCAAATTTATGCTTCCAAATCATCTCACTGAACGACAGAGAGAAAGATGGATAAACGAAGTAGAAATAATGAAATCGTTAGATAACGAAAACATTGTCGCCTACAAAGAACTCCCGCCTATCTTACACGCGACATTAAAAAAATACAACTGCACTCGCTTACCAATACTCTCCATGGAATATTGCACCAAAGGCAACCTGAGGAATTTCCTTCTCCAAAAGAAAAATCTGATGGGCTGTGCCGAAGCGGACGTCAGATGTATTCTGAAGGATGTTTCGAACGCCGTCTCTTATCTCCATAACAAAAACATAACCCATAGAGATATTAAACCAGAAAATATTGTAATTCAAGATTGCGGTGGGAAACATAAGTATAAATTGATTGATTTGGGGTATGCTAAGGAGTTGGAAACAATAGCCAGCTTCGTTGGAACCTTACCATATCTGGCGCCGGAAATCTTCTATAACAACTCGTACAATAGCAGCGTGGATTATTGGTCCCTCGGTATATTGGCCTATGAGATCATTACAGGGGTCCATCCGTTTTTACCCAATAAAACGCCGGTCGAAAGTTAAGTATTTTTAATTAATTTTGCTTGGGTTAAGGTTTTGTGGCACATTTGATGCGAGACGTGTATTTTTGCTCTTAAAATAGGAAATTAAGGTACATGTTACTCTAGTCTTTTAAACTAATGTTTTAAAGAAAAACGGTTTTTGTGCGTTTGGTTAACAAATTTATGTGCCACACATAAGTTAATTCCGATGCTTTTAACTTTTGCAGTGTTTTCTTAGGTGTGTCTGTTTCTGGTCTTAAAATACAGGTAATTTCGAAGTTTAGCTTTAAAAACAAATAGTATGAATCTGGACTGTTAACTTACGGTCTTGTTTGATATTTTCCACCATCTCTTCCTGTCCTGCGTAGCTTGCTATAGAACTTGTCTTACCACATCACTGACTCGCATTCTGTTCACTAGCTCATTTGCGCTTCAATGACTTCCACTATCCAAATTACTTGTGATAGTTGTTTCCTAATTCTTTATTCTCAATTCTTAAGAATCTGATCTCCGTTACTCCTCTAAATGTTGACATAGATGTTGTTGTTTTTATAAATATCTAAACATTGATATCTGTTTTCCCTAGCGCATCTTTTACGCTATTATAAATTTTTCTTTCTGCTGTCCCTATTTCCTCATTTCAGCTCTAATATTAATTCTGTAGATATTTCAATTTCCGTACTTGTTCTATTTTTTTCTTCATCATGCTGACGATATCCTCCGCATAGCAGAGTTCACTTATTTTTATTCTTACCTTCCGGTGTCCAAATTCAAACGCTTTGACTTCCTTTTTTCCTTGTTTTATTGCTTACCTAGGACCTAAGTTTGTTTCAGATATTTTTGATTTTTTCAAGCCTTGTTCTTAAGTAATTTCTTATGTTTCTGCATAGACTTTGTAACCTGCTATTAGTATTTTAGATGCTCTTATGTTTCTTAATATTCTCCACATCCTCTCGTCTGACCTTATCGAAGACTGTGTCTAGGACTATAAAGCCAAGATGTATCTCCTTGTCTTCTCTTATTTCGTCTCCTAATTGTCTTATAACAAATACTACATTATTCGCACTCCTATTTAGGCGAAAACCAGATCGGGTATCTTCTAGTCTTTTCTATATTTTCTTTCAACTATCTTTCTAATACTCTGCTGTAAGTAATTCTAGTAAAATTTACTATCTACAATTTTATATCAGTACATCGAGTCAAGGATTTTGTAATTGGAATCCAATTTTTCTACAAGAAATAAGCATCCATTGGAGCTCTACTTTTCATTGCAACGTTCATAATATTTCTTTATATAGAGTGTTTTCTGGTAATTTCAGTTACTCTATCATCGCTTGGTGCGTTTTAAGTTCTGTCTAGCTTCTTTTGTTTTCCCTGTGCGTGTTCCCATTTTTGGATTATCTTTATATGTATTTTTCATATTTTTTTTGCACATTTCTGCTATAACTTCTCTTTCTCCTATTTCGTATGTAATTATTCCTTTAACGTTTCTACTTTGTCGTTTGTATTCTTCATAATCTAATTCTACTGTTGTGTGCAGATATTCGGTTACTCTTTTTTGTTAGTAATGGACTGAAAATGCTTTACATTTTCAATACACTAGTTTGTTTTCTTAAGGTTTTTATTCACTGCTTTTATTGTACCATATACGTTTTCAACTGTTGTTAATGTGGCATCTTTTAGTTTCTTCCATTTTCTTCTGTTTTCTTCTAGTTTTATATTTAAATTCATCATCTAACACCCTTCATCATCCCCCAAGCCATATTTTAGTTAGATTTCTGATTTATAGTAGCACTGCACAAGACCAACTCTAACTAAAAAATAAATTACTATTATTAAATTAATTAAAAAAAAATGAATTAAAAATGAAATATTATCAACAAAATGGTTTTTAGAAGACTACTTGTTAAAGCACGCCTTGTATAGAATAAAGTTTTAATTTAATACTTGTATGTGTAGTAGTGTATACTTACTACTACAAAATGTGGTCTACTTTGTATCTTCAATTTTTATCTTTCATCCGCATTCAAATTAAAAATTTATAGACGTTCCCTTATATATACCTAAAGAGGTATTTTACTAAAATATTCGATATCTTAATCTTTATCCTATCAAGGAACGTATCAAACAAAGTTTCCTAAATATGTATCTATTTTCATCAATGCGTACAATTGCACATTGTATAGTCTTCTAAATCTTGGGAAAACCCCGCGAAGGCCTGAATCATTCATACCAAAATTAGAATTAATCTTATTGAGAACGCTATAACGGCCATAATCCCAAACCGCCTCCAGATTGCTAAAATGCCGTATTACGTATCAGTGATACCGCTTACACATATAAACGTTCGCACTCAAATGCTGATAAGACCATTTGTAAGTAGGTTCGCTATTTGTTTCCACGAAACTACTTTGCACGGTGCCGGCTAATCTTATTTCTTCCTTTCAACTCCAATAGATTCAATTATCTGAAAGAAAAATCCGACGCGGACATCAGTATTTCCATAACCAAAGATGGTAACGTTAAGTTTTTGAAAGAGATCTTACTGAACAATCGTCTATCGCCGCTCTTCAAACGGTACATAGAAGATTGGTTACGATTACTGTTGAGATACGACGGTGAAAATCGTGGACATCGAAACGGGGAGAAGGTGGTTTTCACGGATCTGGAAGCAATATTAAACCGAAAGATGGTGAAGGTTTTTTCCGTTTTCAATTATCGCGAACTAGTCTATGAAATAACGGAGAACATGACACTATCGGACGTAAAGACCCTGGTTGAAAATGACACACAAATCTCAGCCGACAATCAAATGTACACAGCGGATGAAAAAGTTATTATTAATGACGACAGCTTTAGCGAGTTTTGTCAGGTAAGTTAAACAATTTTTTTTGTGTACGAAAAGTTGAGGTAGGCCCATGCACGTGATCATAAGTGTAACATGCTGGCAAACGCAGTTGGTAGTAAAATGTTCCCAGGTTAGACAATTTTTGCAATTGTAACACCTTTAATACTTCAATTGGTGTAGTTGTTATATCCATTGAGAAATACTCAGTATTAACTGAATCTATTCTTACTCTTTAACTTAACATCATCCTTAACCGTCGATGTGGCGAAATTGATTTGTTAAGTTTACCTAGGGACATTTACAAATACGAACTTCGATGTGATTCATCATTTACGGTATTTAGTTTGATTCACGTTTCGTTTATTTTGGTCCATGTTTTTGATTAAAACAAATTATGTATAAATAAACAGTAGTTACGTTTGTATTACAAATCTAAATATTCGTTAGGATGAGATTTAGATTTTTCCAAGCCCCTCACATCAGTTGACGGCCTACTAATGCACGATTCATAAGATTTGTACAATACACTGTTTTGTGTGTATAATTGAACCAATTGGCAGAGAATTTACCATGTATGCCGTAGAAAGAAAATTATTATTAAGTATATCGTTTCTGTGAATAATAATTATTCGTGTTATGTTCATTATCTCTCAGTAATGTTTAATTAATGCCTAATCTTTCAGTTAAAAGTGCACATGGTTACTTATTGTCTTGAGAAATTATATTTTGATTCACATCTAGAATGTCAAGTGCGAAATACAAAATGCATACCCAGTCTCAGGTTCATCTGTGAACTGCAGAAAATATCTCAAATTTGAAATTCGCAATAAAGTTGCGTTTTGCTGCGTTGACGAACAGAAGAGATGCCGTCAGCATTTTTAACAATTGAACATTTATTATTTTCTCATTTTTTGGACCAATTATTGGAGGATGTTTGAAACGCAGGTGTGGTTAAATAGAAACGAAATAATTACGTTTAATTGCACTAATTATCTCTATATCTACTTTCACGTATCTTACCAAAGATGGTTATTCAGTTGTGATGTTAACGATATCCAGAGCAAATTCTGTAATTCGGGCGACATCAACTTAAATTAGCGCTAAGATTTTCTACTATGCAGGATGAAATTCCACAGGGAAACATAGAAAATTAACCATTAGCGTACAAACACGTGGTCAAGCTTTAATCAGAAGCAAAGAACAAGGATGCAAGTACACCTTCCCAAAAATAAAATACAACGTAAAATAAGTAATGAAAATACTACCGTACTCGAAAGCATTTAATCTAAAACTTGGACATAACAAGTGCATTACATCTGCCTTATGTCTTATAAGGAATATATTTGCAATATTCAGCCTTCTATTATACAGAACCCTAAGAAATTATGGTCGTATATTAATTCTAAGAGAGGTGGTACTAGGGTACCTGGTAGAATGTCCTATAACTCATGTAAATTGGATTCTCCTGTAGCTATAACACAAGCTTTTGGCGACAACTTTAAGAGCGTGTATATTCATTCTAATGCACCCAATCTAAATTTATCTGATTATAATGCTGACTTGTTTCTTAATATAAACATCCGCAACATCAGTGAGGAGGAGATATTTGATACACTCGGGAGAAGCAAGGACAGTTTACTTAGTGGTGTTGAATCAGTCCCAAGCTTTCTAATCCGCGACTGTGCTGCTGCCTTCGTTAGTCCGCTACATTACATTTTTAGTCTAATATTAAAGGAAGTTAAGTTTCGGTGAATCTGGAAAGTGTCTTGCATCTGTCCAATACACAAAGGTGGTGGATTCATCGGATGGAATTAAAGACCGATTTCCATCTTATGCAATTTTTCGAAGATAGTTGAGAGCATTCTTTATAAAAATATTTGTAGTTCTATTAAGTCTACCATATCTTATCAGCAACATGATTTTGTAGAAAAGCGTTCGGTTATTTCTAATTTGTGTTGCTTTACTCAGTATGTGTCGGAAGTTTTGGATGAACACGGACAGTTAGATGTCATATATACTGATTTTCAAAAAGCATTCGATCAAATTCATCATTATATTCTGCTGAACAAATTACTGAGGGTAGGATTTTCTCCGTCACTTCTTCGTTTGATTCAGTCGTATCTGATGGGAAGGACATAGTTTATCGAGTACCGGGATACCAAATCGCAGGTATTTATTCCACACATCTAGCGTTCCCCAAGGATCCAACTTCGGCCCAATGTTGTTTCTAATTTTTATTAACGACATTGTGGATTTCCTGGATTTCTACTGACTATTGTTCGCAGATGTCATGAAAATATTTGGTAGTATAAAAACTATAGTTGGCGTCAGAGCAATTTTTAAAATTGAGTATCAACAAGTGCAAAGCCACGACGTTTACCACGAGAACCTTTGCTGTTCAGTATGATTACGCTTTAAATGGTGCTATATTGGAACACAGCAATGTTGTAAGAGATTTTGGCATATTCTTTGATACGAAGCTTTCTTTTGTCTATCATATTAATGAAATAATCAACAGCGCATATAAAATGTATGGGTTTATATACAGAAACTGAAAAACTTTACAGACATTAACTGTCTTACTTTGTTATTCAACTCATTTGTAAGATCCAAACTTGAATATGGTTCACTTGTATGGTGTCCTATCTATTTCACTCATTCTAATAATATAGAGAACGTTCAACGCCGATTCTTAAAGTACCTAGTGTTTCTTAACGACGATGTTTATCTCCCTAGATGATTAACTTACATTGCGTAATATAACAAGTGTAAAATTTTTATATAACTTCATAATAATATCAACTGTCCATGGCTTCAAGGTAGAATAAAGTTCTATATACCGCGATGGCGTACGCGGAATTATCTTACGTTCTATCCTCCTCCTGGCAAAATAAATATTCTATTTAAGTCGTCTGTAGTGACTATATGTAGCTGCTTCAATGTTGTAGGTCAATTGTGTGATATTTTCTTTGATTCAATACATGTAATTGTTGACCTTTCGCAGAATAACTCTATAAGTAGCTAGATATAGATATCTGTACACGTATATACATTTTTTTTCTTGTACTTCCGTTTTTTTTTTTTTTTTCTTATTAACCTAATCGATTTTGTATTCGCTTTATACAGGGTTACCTGTAAATAGCACTTAAGCTTTTTAGTATGGCTTAATATATGTAAATGCATATTTTAATCTGGAAATATGTCTAGCATTTATTTCATCGATAGTCTGGAATCTAGCAATCTATATCCTAGAATCGGGGAATCTATATATATATATATACAGGGTTTCCTGTAAATAGCACGTAAGCTACCGAAATCTGAAGACTACCTATCAATGTGTTACTGAAAATTTAAAAAGAAATTTATTTGTAACATATACATTTTGTTCAAATTTTAGGGCCCAAAATGCAGGTAAAGCCGGTCCATATCTTTGTTTCTCCTATATTATACAAATACCGCTGGTGAATCAAAGTTAACCCAGATGCAAATAAAAAGCGATAAAGCAATGTAGATGCTATGAATAGTGAATAGTCTATTGAAATGCATTAGTCTGTCGTACAGCTGATGTCGAAGTGTTTATGTGTTTACATTGAATATGCCGATAACCATATGATTTGCGTTCTTAATGTTTAAAGTTAATGCATCCGAAATGTCGGGTTTTGAGTTATTTGTAGTTATACATTCTTTTTCTTTTTATGAAATTTGTGGTGGTCCTAACAAGGACCGATCTAGGCGAAACAGGACAAAATAATTTATTAATGTAAAAAATGTTCGAAATGTCCACCGTGAGCTCTAATACAGGCATCAATTCGGCGACGAAAGTTATTATGCACACGAGTAAAATTTACCATGTCTTCGCGAATGCGTTGAGCTGCAACATAAATGCGATTTCGCAGATCTTCGACATTTTCAATATCAGGACGACGATCATATACCAAGCTTTTCATGTATCCCTACAGAAAAAAGTCTAATGGATTTAGATCGGGACTACGAGGTGGCCATGGAGTACGACTTCCACGTCCAATCCATTGTGGAAATCTTTGGTTCAAAAATGCTTGAATTACTCGACTATTATGCGCGGGTGCTCCGTCATGCATAAACCACAATTGTTGCCGTATCGCTAGTGGTATCTCATCCAAATACTCGGGTAATTCATCTCGGAGGAACTGTAAATAGGATTCTGTATTTAATCGTTGTGGGAGCACATGTGGTCCAAGTAGGTAATCGCCTACTAAACCCGCCCAAACATTGACGGATATCCTAACTTGCGAGGCGCCTTGGTGTATCTCGTGTGGGTTTTCGTCTGCCCAGTGGTGAATATTATGGTAATTCAAAATACCATCTCTTGTAAACGTGGATTCGTCGGTAAAGAGAATTACTGACGCAAGACGTGGTTGACGAACTTCGGTGCGTTGAAACCACTCGCAGAAGGCAAGACGGCGAGGATAATCTAATTCCGTTAATCTTTGCACGCGCTGGATGTGATACGGATGAAGTAAATTATTTTTCAAAATTCGATGCACCGTCGTTTGGGACACATTTACTTGCTGGGCTAAAGTTGTAGTACTTATGCCTGGTTCCGCCTCAACGATGTTTAAAATATGCTCTTCTGCTTGCTGAACTCTACGTGATATATGACGGCCACGACCTTCGAAACGTGGAATTACTGATCCTGTTTCTCGAAGTCGATACACGGTTCTCACAATTGTCTCGGATGATGGATGCCGCCGATTGGGAAACCGTTCCGCGTTCAAATTTTCTGCCGCAAGACTATTTTGTCCTGTTTCGCCATAAATCAAAATCATATCGGTGTATTCGATATTCGTATAGGATGCCATTGCAATTGCGTGTAATGACGGTGAATGCTATGTGCATACTAAATGGATATCCGAACGCTGCTTCAGTGACTGCCGGTGATTCCCATATGTTAACTAAGACAGAGTCGGACTCGAATAAAGAAAAATCATTTTCTCGTTACTACGTGTACATAGAACCATAATATTTTGTATTTAGGCATTACTCATGCGTTTCTTTCATCTAATTTTTTTTTCGTACTATATCCGAATAAGACTGTATATCCACGATAAAAGCGTATCCACCCAAGTATATCCCTATACTTGGGTGGATCCTGTTGGGAAATAAATCATATATATATAGAGTAAATTTTTAGTTCATGAAATAGCACATTGTAAATACAAAAAATCACAAAAAATTATTTTTCTAAAACCCCATAACAAGTGGAAGAAGAAATTAGAAATATTTGAAGCCTTAAAACGCCAGTATCTAAATACTGTTCGGCTCTAAAGCCGGTTAATTACTATTCTCGTTTTATCAAGAATTTAAGTTACTTTATCGTTAGCGATTTATTATATATACCTATTTATTATAGTCTGATTAAGCAGTTTATTTATGGATAAACCGCTTGATGTTGAATGGATTTGAGTTATGAGTATAAGAAAACATTTGCGCAAATAAAGGTTTCACCAATACACTTGAATATTGTACTGGTAAGCGTTTATATGCGACAAAATGCCCGTATATGGGAAAAGATTCTAATCCTGACGAAATGTCATAACTATTGCAAGATATTTTAGATATATGTATAAAAACCTCACCAGTTTCTGTTACAGAGATAAGAAATTATTGGATGCCATCAAAAATATCTACCCCTTGCAATATACGTTTTCTGGCAAATAGCATGTGCTGACGTCACTCCACACATAAGTCAAATTCATCGTAATAGACTAGTATCCAATATTAGAGATTCCTTATTATCTGGATGTACTTTTACATATAAGTAAGCCTAATACGTCTATTTCGCAGAATTTCTGTCTTCCTGTCATATTTGCGAAAACTTTATTTATTGTGAGTAGTAGCTGATCGTTAACGATTGTATTTGAATCAAAGTAGGTTTTTAAGCACCATCTATTCCACTGCAATTATTACCTTTAAGTACAGACAGTTAAAGTACATTTCAAGTTAGAAGTTATTCAAAAGTGCCTTTGAAGAATAGGAATATTGGATAAAAAAATGTGGCGTATAAGGGTCGTAAAACATACTGAAATGCATAAAATGATGCGTAAAAGGCATCAACTTGTTTATTTGCTAACAGGCGTATTTATGCAATTTCAATATTTAATATATAATTGTAAAGAAATCAGGTGTTTAGTTTGCGATAAAGATTTATTACGTTAGAAATCATATACGTGTGGGAGAGCCATGCAAATAGCGCAACATAAATTTAAAAAAAGGGTAACGGAAGGAGCTTCTATAAAGAATCTGTGCGATTTAGCGATGACATTAAATACCTACAATATACTGCTTGCAAAACTCGAACAATGTTACAGTTTCGGAACAAATGTAAGCAAAGGTGGGAACTACCAAGTTCACAGACGCTACGTAAATATTTGCCGTGAGGGTGCGAGAAGATTGAGAATTATGTGAGAACCGCAATAAAAAATTAACGGTTGTGGCTAACCATAGGTGAAACTGCAGACATTAAAACAATTCACTGGTATTCATTGTAACACGGGCAGTGACTTTGAAAGGATCGTCACACCCTTATTTGTCATTTTTATCATAATGTATTAGAATACTAGACAACTTTGAAATTTCACTAAAGCAAGTGGTAATAATGGTTACCGATGCTGTCGCGGTTATGTTTCGCACAGGTCAATTATCCAAAGCTATTCAACCGAATTTGTTGCACATAGCATGTCTGCTCCATGCTTTACGTATTTTAGCAGACACTATACGAAAATGGTATCCCGATGTGGATCAGTTAATGGTACAGACGAATGCGGTTTTTCTTAAATCACCGAATTATGTTCGGTTATTCCATTTATTTCGGTTAACCCAGCGCAGTGACGCTACTGCTAGGCAATTGACTTGCGCTCAACTTATCACCTCCATTTATTTTGTATAAATTTAAAACTTGTATCATTTTCTATAGTAATAATAATAATATATTTTGTTTTTTCTAGCATGCAACAATAATTTAACTAATTGTTATGATTAAAAAATTGTATATGCTATTCACATGTGTACATTTACGCGCAACATGATGTACATTTTTAGGTACCACTTCCTAGACAACTTTCTTTCTGGAACTATCACTTCTTTTTTCTATAATTCTCTTCTTCTTTCTTGCTTCTTTCTTTCTGTCCCCTACTTTTACCGCATTTGCCTAATTAGTAATCTGAATCTATGTAGCCTCAAATATTTTAACAATTTCATTCATTTCTTGTTGCTCAATATTTACTTTTTCCGTGAGCTTTCTTCTTAACGTTGATAAAAATTGCATATTTTACATTACTCTTTTAATTATCTAATAAATTGATTGAAATACAGCTTTGTCCTGATTTTGTTTCAGACTTCAAAAGGCGTTCCTGTTCATATACCATACTGTTTTTTGGTTCGAAATAACAATGCTTATCACCACCGCATAAAAATCCGAAAAAATTACATCTAGTACTGGTATGGTGAAGTAAGCCGTGATCCCAATAGATGCAGCAATAAATTCATCTTTCGAACGAGATCTCCCTTCGCCCATTTTCTGCCCAAATTTCATACTTCTTCATTACTGAAAAGATAATTGTTTAACCATCGTTGCTACAACTACTCGCAATAAAACACAGCAACAATTTTGCAAACTTTTAATTTCTACAAAGTTATTGAAAATAATAATACTAAACGACAGGGTATCTCGCCCGAAACTGCATCGACCGATATGTGAAAAACTAAGAAGATTCTAAAAATTTACCAATACTTTAAAAATCTGACACTTTTCATTTTAAATGGAACATACTATATATTATTACATTTCTGTTTTTCTCCAATTCAATTTTGATGTTTCTTTGCTAAAACATTTATGTATAATCCATATGTTAATTATTTTAATAATATTTGAAATATTCGCTGTTATTTCATAACAGCGAAAATGTTTGACTTGGAATATTGAAATTCTGCGGAGCTGCTAACGGTAGAAATGTATTTGGACTCGTGTCCAACGATTACGATTCCGCTTTCAAATCAAAAAGATGTCAGAACTTTACTTCTTTAAAATACAAGTATTTATTTTTCTCTGTCTTATTAAATTAATCATATGAAAGTACAACAAACATATCGTATATGTTACACCTTCAAAATTGATACCTTTTAAGATATTTCGGAAAATGTGTATTGCAGCACAAATGTACGGAATAAGAATTCACAGATGTCGGTATGCAAGTGATCCTTCGGTGTGTGATTCATAATATATCCGCAAGCAATCTTATTACAGTAGTAACACATCGTCTATGTGTTTGGCGGCCGATGGAAGTGTAAGCGAACGTAGCGAAGTGCTACATGTACATCATTATACTTAATAACATGTCGCCGTTAAGTGGATTAAGGAAATGAGCACTGCCAAATAAAGTGAACGGATTTATTAAAGAATTCTCGGATTTAATGTACGAGGGCGCAAAAATAAGATATTATATCTATTTCCTATATGTTATCTCTAATAGTGGTATATCTCTAATGTTTTATTCAAAAACAATTTATGTGTAACTACTTACTTTTATTTTGAAACATTTTGAACACGCCATTACGCTGCTATAATATATACTATCCTTATTTACGTATGTTTATGCATATTCCTTTAATAGCAGAAAACCAAATGAACATTTCAGAATGTACTATATATAAATGTCACACTTAGAGGTAATTGTAAACAATGACGACGCATTTAAATTATACCAGCGAAGATTATTTAAATTTGTTTCATATTTACAGAAAATGCAATCAAAATTAAATAACAGCACAGAAATAGAAATCGTCACAAACAAATAATAGTTTTTGAAAAAGTTCGAATCTTAATATGGTCTTAAAAGAACGAATTATTTTTGGACAATATTGTGTGAACAAATGACGAGTTTACAAGAAATAGACTGACAAACAAGCATAATTCCCATACTAGAACAATTTAAATCACCACGGACAAATCAACATTTTTATTAATGCTAGTCTTTCCTAATGGTCACAACTAACTTGGATATTTCCAAAGTTAGACGACATTTTCAAAGACTACATAGGCTACATTCTCAATTTTAGACGCGCAATAAATATGAATATTCTTGTCTTTTTTTGTAATATCAATTTGATAAGAAAGAGAAAAATTGATAAAAAAAAGAAGTTTTGCCTCTTTTCCATTTGAAGTTTAAACGTAATTATAGGGACCGCTGTATTATTTCACAACAGTTTCGAAACATTTATTCAGATTCTAATACTACAGTATAAGTCAACAGTTCTGCACAATTTCAATTTTGCAAGTTACACGTTTTCAAAGTTCTAAAAATTCGCATGCATCTATCAAAAATGTTAAAAAATGGGAATATTTCAAATAAGGTTAGAAATAGAAACATAGTTGTTTTGCCAAATAAACTTTAAAGTCGAATTGGGAATTAAAAAATATAGTAATACAAGGATGATTCAAGAAGTCTTTAGAAAATCTAGGAGATAGCACACATTGAATCGTAAATGGTTTGTTTCTAATAAGGACCGTTCGTCACTAGACAACTATCAAAGTCTCCGTTATATCCATTGCACGGTTTCGTCTTTATTATTGATTTAAACAAAGAACTTTTGTTTGTAAAAAAATGGGAAAAAAGTGAGCTTGTGAACGGTGTTTAAACACTTAACACCAAAATAGATTAAAGCTGAGTTGGCAAATTCATGGCACATTTGCTCCTATGTTAGCAACTGTTGGGTAAATGAATTTAATCGTGGCTATATATCTATAAATGATCGTTCGGGACGTCCGGTGGAAGTGGCTACCCCCGAAATGATTTAGAAAATCCACGATATGGTTTTCGACCATCGACAAAGTGCGCGAAATAATTGAGGCCACAGGCATATCGCAAGGTACAGTATTTCCAAATTTACACGAAAAATTGAGTGTGAAAAATATATCGGCAAGACGGATGCTGCGTGTACTCTTAGTGGAGAATAAACGTAATCTTTGACGCCTTTCCTTCGCATGCCTAACAAGTTTCTCCGTCGATACATAATTATAGACGACACATAGATACACTATTGAATTCCGGAGACAAAGGAACAGTCAAAACAGTGGGTTTTTGAAGGCGAACGGGCTCCGAAGAAGACAAAGGCGGTGAAATCAATCCGTCAAGACAATGCACGAGCGCACAGCTGCGCAGTTTCCATTGTCAATATTATGAAATTAATGTTGGAATTAGGACAAGATCCACCGTATTAACCGAATTTGGATCCCAATAACTTCTTTTTACTTCCATATTTGGAAGTATTTAGCCCTATTTAGATATTTAACCCTCATATGTAAGGTGCTCTATTTAAAATCACAAAATTGATTAGTTTGCATGTGTCAAATATTGAAGATATGCCAAGTTTTCTAAATATTCCAATGTGTACTCTCGTATCGTTCGATGCAATTCCCCGAGAGACACTCTGTACACAAGGCTGTCTAAATTACGGTCCACGGTAAACGTCTTATAATTGCGCGAGGCAAAGGGTGATACTATTCTCAGTTTTATAAATTAAAAAGCCTAATAAAAAAGATCAAATTCACAAAATATTTGCTATAACTGCTCTAGCAACCCGAATATTGACTGGAATATATGTTCCAAATGAATTCCAAGGTGGTTTGTTTCTTTATGAATTAATACCTATTATATTATATATACTTTTATATATGTAATATATACTTTTCGCTATCATGATAATAATATCTATCTATAATCCTCGTGAAAAATCACAAACCTACATCTACAAAAAAAATGGAAAGTGTGTAATGATAATAATTGATTTAGTGAGGGATGGATTAATTACCTCCTCTATCACAACTACAATGGTAAAATTCAGTGTACGATTGTCATGCAACTATTGTCGATGTATAAGGAATACAACGCGAAGAAAAAATATCGGGGAAGGAAGAAAAATTATAGTAGTCGAGTATAAGAAAGAAAACTTATGCAACAAAGCCCATATCTCGCCAAACAGCGAGTGGATGACTGGACTTAAAAGTAAACTGAAATTGTTGAAAATTTCATTAGAAATTGCAAGTTGCAAAGAACATTACATTAGATTTTACAAGAGCAGAACTGAAACACGGTTAAAATTATTTTTAAGTTCCTCGGTGATCGTTTTCCCAAGCCATCCAATTTTGACTTAAACATGGATTCGATCATCGGTAGTTCATATCTTTCTGAAAGTATTATTCTATAATAAATGTTATAACGTCTAAATAAAAATTCCTGCAACACGAACATCCTGATGTAGCGCTACCAATATCTTTATTTCAAAAGTCACTACATAGTGTTAAAAATGACCAAGGCAGGTGAAATTATTATGTTTTTGCAGCAACTAAATAGACTCGTGTCTATTCGTCTCATAAGAAAGGGATCGTGATACCAAGGTTTTCGCGAGAGTGGGCGAAACACGAGTCTGTTCAATAGTCACTTCAAAAAAGTAGTAATTTCACCTGCCTTTATCATCCCTAGTAATTAGTAATTACTATAAGTACCAGCGGCGGTACTTATCGTCAGCCAAGCGTCGATCGAATACATGCAGTAGCATAAATAAATTGAAAGTTGTATGTTGTTAATCGTCAAGTACGTTTTCGATACGATTGTAATAGGAATTAACTATGATATATCTTTCTAAATTGCTCGTTGTAAATTGGTTTCGTTGGCCAGTACTTCCGTCGCTCACTACCTATCTCCTCTCTGGCCACACATTCGAGACTTAGCTTGCCACTAAACGTAACGCAAATAACAAACTGCACACTTTATCGATAACATAATAGAGGGCTGCGCCCAACGATTTGACTTCTTCGTGGATTTTCCTTTCATATTGTGTGCATTGCCTTATGCGACGGATGAGGAAGTAGAATTGTTGTGCACAACCTTTCATGACTTAAAACTGGGTTACTTTTACTGATTTACAGAAAATACTGACATTGCACCATACACAAATATGTTTTTTTTTTTTTCTAAAAAATACCAAACATGTAATTGTTTAATCGCATTGTATCACACATAGACATTATGCACACCTAATCTGATTGAACAATATCAGCAAGGAATTCTAAAATAAATTTGAAATAAATTAAATTAATTATTCCTGATAATAGTATCAACATATTCTAAATCATTTTTGTTTTATTTTTTTAGGCAAATCCTCAGAAAACTCTTTACGTCTTCAATAAAGCGGAAGGATTCGATGAACGCACAGTGTGTTTACCTCAGCACGTACAGGCATTATTTCAATTATCACCAGAATCTTCATCTGAAGCATTATTAAAAACTATATTTTCTCATACGATAGTATTCATTCGCCGGGAATTAGAATTGATCTCGGAATTCGATCGTGCGCTTATGTTACAAATCGACCACGTCCTGTTCATGTTCGCTCAACTAAAGCAAGACTATAGCAAAACGCGCGACGATATAATTCAGCTAGTTGGTCTGATAAAATACTACAATCGATATAACGAAAGGCAACTGCGTAATTTGCCTTCGACCAGACATCAAGAATATTTAAATTTCTTGACTAAAGAACGGAAGGGGTTCCAACAAACAAAAGAATTAATTGAAAACTTCAACTCTTTCACCGAGAGGTTCTTGAAAGCGTACAAGGTGGAAGTCATGAAGAGACACTCTGTGCATCTAAAAAATGCGCTTACTTCGACTGAGAACGATATGACTCAAAAGTAAGTTACGTATCATATCCTATATGGGCTGCAACAGCATCATCAGTAAAAAAAAAACACCGAGTTTGAGAAATCTGGGATTGAAAATCGAAACAACTAAATACTAGGAAAATAAATTTCATTGTTGTTCCGTTTTGATGTAAATCTGCACTTAATCAGATAAAATCATCAGGCCAAAACTAATTCATTCAATTTTCAATCAGTTATCACAATTATTTAAAATTTTACTTTATTTTGTTCCAATTTTTTGTTTGTAGCCACATCCCCATTGCATTTTGCATTTAAAGTTTTTGTTGATGTTAAATCGTTTCACTATGCCTAACATTTTTTCAAAATGATCGATGCGGAAGATCTATTATTTCTAATATCATTTCGAGACGATATGTCCATTATTTCAAGTAACTATCCTATTAAAACTAGTAGAAATTTCTTTCGGGTGTTGTCGCGTAATTAGTACTTTACTTGACGTTTCGCTGATCATGCTGTTAGCTTCTGCAAAAGATTTCACTATATATTACGGTCGTAAAAGCCTATTTTTAACTATTGTTCTATTAAAAATTTGGATAAAATAGGCTATAATAAGTGAGACGGTTACGTCATACATTCACATCTATCTTAATGGAAAGTTTTAATGAATAATTCACTAACTTGACTGAAACTTCGGCAATTCAATACAATTCTCCGAAAATTCTGATTACCTGAAAGCAACAGCGCAATATTTGCTACCATTTATGAAGTGATTATTTTTTGCCACTGAACATATACCTCACATACATTAACGCATCATTTTTTTATAACTAGACATATACAATGTCGTCGGATGTAGCTAATAGGAAAAAAAATTAAATTTACAACGAGAAGTTATTCTTTATGAATGTGCTAGTTAGAAGAGAAGTGCTTTTATTTATTATTTTAGGCGAAATGCTAGTAGAAGAAAGTCTTTTGTAATCCAAAATTAAATATAAATACAATTAATCATATGTTTTCAGAGAGAGAGAGAGAGAGGGAGAGGGAGATATCACAAGTTATGATATTGTCAATATCAACCTTACAAACATCATGTCTCCCAACTACTGTCTAATTTACACGTGTTCATAGTTTTGTGTGGAATTTTTTATAATCAAATCGTTAGCCCAGATTTTATTGATAACAATTTAAATCAACATTGTTTATCTGGGTCCTTTGGAGAATTTTTTGCCCTTTGGGTTATCATTTCTCGATACTTTAGAAACAAGAAAGCGACGCTACAGTTTTGACAACATTTATTCATTCTACACTAATACGATACTATATGATTATATAACGGGGCAAAAGGATTCAGGTAGCTTCTGTTCAAATTTGATAAAATTCCTGGTTTTTCATTTAATTATTGAAGAGAACGCGTTTTTGACAGATTCGATAGTAAATGAATTACGTAGTTTTCTCGCAGAAATGAATTAGTGGAGTTATCTTTTCAAAATTGTTCTCTTTTTTTTATAGTGAAAATAATGACGAAGCAGCTAGTATTAATACATGCTTGAACTGCTTAATCGCCTGATCACCTCATAATTAAGGATACCTTTAATTTAATGTTTTTTATTCGAAAAAAGCTTACGTTACCACCATAACTTCTTTAAGATACAATCATGCCACATCGCTCTTACAAAGAATCAACAGCGACACCAATTCGACAACAGAAATGATCCAGATTCTTAACGTAGCTTTGGAAATACCATGGAAAGTTATATTTGGCAACAAGGATATAAAAATATACCTAAGGTATGATATATAATACAATGCAGGAGCTGCAGTCGGTTTTCCACCCGCTTCGCCCTTACATTAAAAAAGCCTAGAACGCTTTTAGAATAACATTTTTTTTTCCTTTTCAGATAAACATATTCTCTATGGCAGATGAGTGTATATTTATTTATACAATGTAATTTAATATCTACTTATAGTATTAAAAGCAGTTGCTATTATTTATTCGAAAAGAATTAACAACATTAAATTTGACAAAAATTAACACTTTTCTGAGTAAAATTTTACCCGTATCGTAACAACCATTCGAAGAATATTTATTAAAAAAAAATTACGCGTGTTTATCTAATGCGCGTGCAGAAAATAATTCCTTTTGTTGATATACTGGAGAAAGATTTGTCACAACATAAAATTATGTTTAAGTATACAGGCTGTTTCTACTACGCGCCATTTAAATTCCGTATTTTTAATAGATATACTGTTTTTGGATGTATTTATTCAATACATGTCAACATGACGCATTTTTTACGCATACTTACTTATCAATGCCATATTGCCACCTAAAATGATAATATGGCAACGACTTTGATAGACATCTTCTAGACGCTGGTTAATATAAAAAAATTTCTAGTGAATGCATCGGAAATAACCGAACACTTCAGGAAATTCCAATCGAACAAAATTTGAATCACCGCTTTGGTGTGTACGGCACTTAACACATTGGCCGTTAAAGAAAGCCGCATTTCGCAAAAATTTCATTTATTTCAAGAACTGAATTAACTTGACTGACTTGACTTGAATTAAAGAGCGGCTTCAATAAACGTAATTTACAGTTCGTTCCATTAAACAATAGAAATTAAACATTCCTGTGTATTTGAATATAATCGTATATTGTGCTGCACGTTCTGCCATATATTTTGATTTGAAAACTTTTTCTATTTTATTTTCCACCCGCTCCCTAAATGGACACGCTATATTGTATGACTATTTGCAAGAATTGAAAAATAACGACCGATCTTTTTCAATCTCCAGGTCTGCTCTTTTCCTTCAGCGGAAATTAGAAAAGCTATTGATCTGGTGCAATGCATTGAATAAAGAGGTTTCTAAAGTTTCTTCGTCTGTACAGCATTGTGAAATAGAGAAATGCATGTACCTTCAAACTACTTCAGCTCATTCGAATCAAATGTCGTTAGTATTCCGAAGAGATTTGGAAGAAGACACGCTAGACACGAATGAAGTTATAGAAAACAATATCGATCTTCGATATAAGTAAGTGTATCATTAATGTTTGTTTTGAGCAATTATAGCTAGTAGATTTCCTTTGTTTCTTAATAGAATTCAAGAAGTACTGAGTGAAGGCTCTGCCTATCTACGCAACGTCCATTTGGACAATATTCGTTTTTTGAACGGCATTGTTTTGCCGACTAGTCGAACTTAAGAGTGATGTTCAGTGCCACAAATATTACTATTTTTTAAACATTATTTATATATTTTGTATAGATTTTAAAATAAATATTTATATTCTTGTTTATGTTGCTTTTTTTTTACAAGTATCCTACAAAAATGTCAAGAAAGTATCCGAAAGTCTATTGAAATAATTGAGGCAGTTATTAGAGATTCGAGGAAAAAAAAATATTTACCAATGATTTACAAAAAAGTGTTCTTATTGATGTACTACAATTAAATAAATAGGTAACGTTTTGTAAATGTATGTCTGATTCAATTAATGCTGATGCCAGTTTGTTAAAGAATATTTAACAACGGTACGTAAACGTTGTATTGGATATCCAAACGATAAGATCTTTTTTCTTACATAAAAATTGTCGTTGGCAAGAGTAGATTATACTCTGAATTAGATAATGTCCAATATGAACATAGCAGTGGACCACTATAGCAAATATTGAAATAGCTTAACGCAACATTGTAACGATTGTGTTAAATAATCGTCCTTTATTGTCCTTTACTGTTAATTTTTTTTGCTTTTCTTTTTGTGATTCTTGTATTATTTTGATATACAATCAATACGGTAGGTATTATTTGACTTACGAAAATAATTGGTTTTATCACTCAACTTTGCAATTGACATAAATAATTTTCGGCATTTTCCGAACGCTCAAGCAAGACTGCAAAAATCGCAGAGCCGTACATGGTTATGTCCAGAATCGAGCAATATACAGGCACTGAGAACCTGAGAATTGTAGGTTGATTTTTTAATCCAATGTTTTCTCGCTACAAGATAGTAAAGAAAACGAATCTTAATGGAAACTAACATTAACCAGCATATTAAAAATATATATATAAAATTAAAATACATACGTAAAGAACCAATGGATCTTATAAAAATACATTAAAAAGTGGCCATTCTAAAATAGCAACAACCAAGGAGGAGAAAAGCTTTACAGTTGTTTATGAAAATTTGTGCAAAAGGCATTCATTTCAAAATGTATTCACTCAAAAATGCAGAATTAAAAAATTGTAAAGCAAGAGGAAAACCGTTATTGTCCGAAATCAACAGAAAGAAAACTAGAAACAGAAAAGTTTGTAATAGGTAAATAGGTAAAAAAAAGAAAACGCTAACGTTGGATAATTGAAAATTAGAAAATGGTACTCTACGAATATTTAAAAAAACATTTTAAATACTATCATTTTGCTAATGTTAAAGGAATAAACATTCGACAAGAAACCAGTTGTCAAAACATTTGTTTCAATGTGAAGTGCGTACCTCGCAAGTATGCCTTTTAAATGCTTCCTCTTCTGGTATAGAAAACCGCTCACCACGCAATTTGTTTTTGCCAAAAGGTAACGGGAAGATACCATTAAATGACAAGTTAAGAAAATACGGACAATTCATTTGATGTTATTCTTCTTTAAATAATCAACTGTTCGAAGTGCTTCATCATTATCATGATGAAGGACGATGAGTCAATGTCTGCTGTTTTTTTCTGATTTTACCGGGTACGTGAGGTAAACAAAATATGATTGTATATCAATTAGCGTTTACTGTTTTTCGATCCTCAAGAACAACGGTAAGGCCCAGTTTTACGGAAGAAATAAGCGATCGCTTTTTTGAAGCGCTTGGTGAACAAACAGCTTTTGTTGGTTTCGGGTCATTTGGGAACACCAACATAGTGGATTGTTGTTTTGTTTCTAGTTTACATGAATATATCCAGGTTTCATCGCTTGCTACGATACTGTATTCGTATGCAGAGGCTCCGCGATTGAATTTTTAAAGCATTGTTTGCACCAACTAACAGAATTCAACGACCGCAAAGTTTCGTTACTACTAAATGCTCATGTAAAACGACTTTTACCTATGCCCAAGGATGCCTTTATATCTTGATATATCATATCGATCCATTTCAATCATTTTTCAGCATTGATGTTTACTGGAACAACTACAGTTGATGGATAATCTTTGCGAAATTCGTCATTGACGCTAGTACGTCAGCGTTTAAATTCTGCAAATTAGTCATAAACTTCGGTTTTGGATTGTGCTGCATCACCAAAGGCAGAACAAAGTCGATCGATGCGTTGTTGTTCAGTTAAGCAACTTTAAAGTAATAAAAAATCACACCAAATGTCAAAATTTTAGGCAATCGAATTGAAATATACGGCTATCTAAGGGTCAATTCCGGCAATTTTTAGGGTTCCCCTGATATAACAACCAGAGGTGCTTGAAGAGGATAACTATATAAAACATAATGTCGAATAACTTAAAAAAGAGATGTTTTCCTAGGACATGTTTGATATTGAAATATAAAAGGAAATTAAATATTTTCCAACGATCATCTGTTGCAATGAACGCTTCAATTAATTCTAGTTTTTATCCTTAAGTTCTGTTCCTTTTTTTCAAATAGTCTTTAGAATACAGTCAGCTCTTATTTTTTTTGACAAACAGAAAACATTCTCTATTATTATATGTATATATAGATGATAATTTGACATTAATTGTTGTCATGAAATCAACTGTTATCAATAAATGTCATTGTAGATGCATTTTCGCATAAAAATAGCTTAGCAAAACGAAAATGATAATTTTCTTGTTATCGTTAATCACTTGCACAACATTTATTTCAAGCATCGACCAACAAACTTGCTTAACCGAGGCTGAATTCGAGTATTGGTAAGAGTTTGGAAAAAAGATCGTATACTTTTATTTCCGTGAAAACTATCGTTGTAGTAGGGCTGATAAATCCAGCGACAATTTACTTTGGAATTTGTACACAGGTCATAATCTTTTCTTTAAGATTTTATTGCCGGAAAACTGCCTAAGTTATGGATTCCTTTACTTTTGGGAACTGAAATTACTATGTAACAACTTTCCTTTCTTTCTATCAGATAGGTCAAACACCCAAACATTTTAAACTTTTAGCAACAGGGAAGGTAATTAAAATATTCGATAAGTTTATCAATAGAGCGGTTTTGACGATCAAAAGAGGAGTCCTTTCGTGCAACGAATATAATCTTCAAGTTATAATAAAGGGAACAAGATGGAACATGAGAACTTTAAACGTACTGAGCTAATACAAACATAGAAAATCAATTCACTCCTTCGAAATCGTGCTTTAGTGCTGGTTTAAGATCAATACAGCTGGTGTGGTACCTATTATAGCAGGTGGTCAGTACAGAAATGCGATGAATGGTGATAAGGTTATCTTGGATGCCACTTCCACGGACGAAGCTGGTGTGCCGAGCTTAAAGTACAACTGGAAATGTGCCAGTAACCCATCGAAACAGTTTTGCAAGAAATTTAGTTCCAAGGGTAGGTATATTTTGCTGTTTTGCCTGGTTAAAAGCCTATTTTCAATGATTACATGAGAATCGCAATTTTCAGAGAAACAAACTCAGATAGTTGTTGAAGGAAACCTTGGTGCGGTTTTTGATATCATGCTAACTATTTATACAAAGGATATGGTGAAAACAACTTACCAACGCATACGCATCGTATCAAACAATCTTCCTTTGGTACATATCAGGTGAGAAATTTATGTAGAGTATTTCTATTTTTAAGATCTGATATGGACTTCCTACTTTCGAGTAAAAGATTTTGATGCACATTCAAAGACATTTCTAGAATTTATGCTCCGTAACGGTCAAATTAGAGTAAATATCTTGCATTTATAATTCTTCTAGCAATTTCCATATTCTTCTATTAACATATGAATACAAACAAAAAATACTGACATTATTAGTACATTGCAGATCTACTCTGTACCGTTAACTGTGGTAAAGCCGACCAAAAAATTATTTTTTCAGATAACTGAAAAACGAATAATTATATTTGAACTAAATTAAAAATGTAGTTTCTTTTTTGTTTAAAGTCGCCGATTGATCGCTACTGGTTTAAGGTGGTTGGCTTCGCAAAGTCGATCGCCCATATTAAAATACATGACTGTCTCTTTAGAACCGTTTGGAGTAAAGTGAATGATCGAAATCGTTGGATCACCGGTTGATAATGAGGACCATTCGTGTCCTCGAAACGGCCGTCCCGGACTAATTATGAGAGACGCGTATAGAAAAATATTGCTGTATTTTTATTTAATTATTAGTATTTAATATCAAACGATTTATTAGCATTGTAACTATACCGAAATGCAAATTTTCTTTTTTTACACTTCATCCGTTTTTGTGTATTTCCAAAAAAGAATATAAAGTACAGCATAAAGAGAATTCTTTCAATATTAAAAATACCTTGAACTAAATAATAGCGTTTCAGAAAGGTCGGATACAAAAATTCTAACATAATCTAAAGTTGAACTTCTTCAATACATTTCGGACAAACTTTTTTTGCCTGACAGACTCACCGTTTACAACTTATGTAATTGACTTTCTTTCCCAAGTGTTAATTTTTCGATTATTATTACGTGCCAATACCTTCTTTATTATGAACGGTATGTACATTACAATACTTCGACTTACTTGTCTACGTCCGTTGGATATCGTGTACGTTGTAGTACGAGGAAATTGAAGCGTTGTAATTGAAATCAAATAAAGAATTACATCATTTAACAGTGGTTATGAATTCCACAATTGTAAATGGATTTCATAATCGACTGTTTATACATAGAAGCTTTTTTTTCTTATATTAAGCTTTTTTGTCGCACAGTGCAGTGAATTGGAGATTTTTTCATTATCAGCTTGTATAATCAAACATAAAATATCAAATGCAATGTATGAAATTTATTTAGAATGGTTGTGTAGTTTCGGTAAATACTATACTTCATCCAGAGGCAAATCGACTGATTTCATCCGTTGAAGCAAATCCGACTATTTTCTTTTGCATTCTGACATAAAAATTTTTAATACCTTGAATTAACATTTGTAAATTTCTAAATTAAAAAAATTTCAGCTGTGAAAAAAATTGTCTAGGCAAAGGACATATTGACACTGATCCAAGTGTGGTCCTCTTTCTAAAAGCAACGTGTGCTAAAAACTGCGACGGCGTTTCATTCCTATGGTCCGTACCCGATAATCTGGGAGACGAAGATACAATATTTGGATTATCAGACCATAGATTGGTGACACTACCGGATTCTCTTACGCCAGATACGGTTTACGAGATGTCGGTGCAGGCTATACGTAAGTAAATGAACCAAGTCGTAACATAAATATCCACTGTTTTCTGTATTTTCCAAAAGGAGAGGGTAGACCGATAGGAGCAAAGGCTAAATGGTCTCTACGAACTGCATCAATACCGACCCAAACGTGTACAGTGAGTCCGCAAATTGGCAAAAGTATCAAAACCATATTTAAAGTAAAATGTGACGCCTCGGGCCATAAAAGACCAGCGATGTATTCTGTGGACCAATTGTACTTGGCAGACAAAGTAGAAGGTGGCTTTCCTCCAAAATATCTCCAAAGCATCGTCTCAAAAAGATTTGTTTATTAAACGATGTGGTCCGAGAAATGTAAATATTCCTATTCAAGATACCAATTTCAGTTCGCTTTCTTGGGCAGTGTTTTCAATTTCGTAAATAAATCTTTTTATAGATTGTGTCAGCATCAAATAATTGTTAAGCAAAGTATTTTGAGTTCTAAAAACAGTTAGGTGCAATGCGACGCCAATACAACGTCCATATTCATACGCAAATATTACCTTACGTACAGCATACAGCAGCTGCTCAGTTTGTTGTGAGTTACAATAAACATACACAAGATAAGAAAATAAGCACAAATAATGAAAATTACCTTGCTTAATGATGCTGCAGTACTTTCTACACGAATTGTGTATGTTTACCATTCTAGTATGTTGAAATGCGCAATGTATAATGTCAACGTACTAACAGTCCAACAAAATTACCAGGTGCAATTAGAAATGACAAACTGCGACTGATTTTTATCTTCATTCTCAGAGCGTTAGGTATAAGTATCTAAATTTTGTCACCTTCACTTCTTAATACAGGATGTCCAGAAAGGGTAGGGGGTATTTGTATCTGCGCCACCCATGTAACAGCGTGGTGGGAAGAGGCGCGGTAAGGATAGATTGTTGCACTGCTCTTTGGAGATTCAGTAGCCATGGAAATGTACCCGGGAGACCATCGTGCTTTTTGCGTACGCGCCTATTATCGCAATGGTGATTCGATGGTCACAGCTCAACGTTTATATCGTGCAGAATTTAACGTACAGGATGCACCGAAAGACGATACCATCAGAAAATGGACTCAAATGTTTGAAAATACCGGTTCGACTGTACAAATTATCAAGCCAGGTTGCCCGCACTTTGTTCGAAGCCAACAAACGATTGTAGAAGTGAGAGTTTCAGTGCGTGAAAATCCGTCTCAGTCAGTGCGTAAACGCTGTCAAGAACTTAACACTAGAAAATCGTCGATGCACAAGATTTTGAAGCAAGATTTACATCTTACAGCCTATAAAATTCACTTTGTTCAAAAGCTTAACGTTACTGACTATCCTCTACGACTGAATTTTGCAACTAAAATGCTTCGACGTTTCCCAATGTTCGATAACATTATGTTCAGTAACGAAGCGAACTTTCACTTAAATGGACACCTAAACAAGCACAACTGCCGCTACTGGGCCAACGAAAATCCAAGACAGAAACATGAACGACCATTACATAGTCCAAAAGTTATTGTGTGGGCTGCCATGTCTGGTGAGGGCATCATTGGGCCTTATTTTTTTGAAGACCGGTGCGGGCGAACACTTACGGTAAACAGTGAACGGTATTACGACATGTTAAGAAACTTTTTGGTTCCACAACTGCAGGTGTTTGAAGGTTTTAATGAGGAAACATGGTTTCAGCAAGATGACGCCACTTGTCACACCTCAAACCAATCACTTGCGGCTGTCAATCAACCTTTCCAGGAAAAGGTAATCTCTTGTCGAGACACCATCAACATAATCTTTGGAGCTTAACTTTCTAAAACTTTTTCTAACGATTAAAAATAAAAAAAAAAAATTCTGACGTAGTGTTTTTTTTTATTGAATTTACAAATACCCCTTACCCTTTCTGGACACCTTGTACAATCAATTTTCTTTTACTCCGCGTCCTTAACTGTTATAATGAAACTAATAATTAATCAATTGGTACTACTTTTTCTAAAGTTAATCTTCAACTGGCATCATCTTTTGAGGGATACCTAAGTGATTGGGTCGTTGACCATTCATGATACCGATTGAAGGTTAATGTGATTAAGCGTTTGTAACTCTCGAGACTTTGAAGTATTATAAATAGGGATTATTCAAACTTTCTAGGTGTCTTCTTGGCTCAAAGTATGATACCGAAGTTATCTGTACTACTAGCACCAGAAGGGAAAACTGATAAGATAACAGCTTACTCGCGTGATGATAAATACATATTCGCGGACGACGTTCAGAATGTTGAAGTAAGTTTATACATCTAACTCACGCAAACATTTAATTCCATCCGAAGTATATGAGAGGAATACTAAAAATTCAAACACCATTGTTTTTAAAAATACTCGCCTTTAAATTTTAAGCACTTTTGCATTCGATAAAACCAGTTGTCGAAACATATTTTCCAATCTGAAGAAGGTATCTCACAATCAGTAACATGCCTTTTAAATAGTAGAAGTTTCTTTCGGCTGTTGTCGTGTAATTAGTATTTTACTTGACGTTTCGTTGACTGATGTTGTTGTCTCTTGCTCCTGGTTATATATCCCACTTTTGTTCCTGAAGCTGACAGCGTGATTAGCGAAACGTAAAGTAAAATATTAATTATACAACAATACCCGAAAGAAACTTCTACTTTAGATTCCGGTCGTGAAAGCCTATACTCATGTCTTTTTAATTGTTCAACGGCGTCTTTCGGTGTCGAAAACCGCTCACGACTTGAGACAAACGAATTGTTGTATACCAATCAGCGATTACTGTTTTGGATCGTCAAGAGCAACAGTAGCCACATGTCTAGTTTTACAAAAGGAAAAAGTAATTATTTTTTTAAAACGCTTCGTGAACGAGCAACTTTTGTTGGTTTTGGTTCAGTTTAAAACACCCAAACAGTGAATTGTTGTTTTGTTTCTGGTTCGCATGAATATATCCAGGTTTCGTCACCTGTTACGATACCGCAATTAAATCTTTGAGGCATTTCTTTGTACAAACTCACACGAACCAGTTTTGGTTAAATTATGTGAAATCCAACGACGGCAAAGTTTCGTCACAACTAAATCCTCATGTAAAATCGCTTGTACTTGACTTTTTCTAACAAGTGCTTCTATCTCTCGATGTGTCACATGTCGATCCGCTCCAATCATTTCACGCACAGCATTGATGCTTGCCGGAACAACAGTTAAGTTAAATTAAATTAATAGACGATCTTCGCGAAATTCGTCAGATATTAGTGCGGCCACGCTTAAATTCTACAGACCAGTGAAAGCTGTGGTTTTGGATGATGCATCATCATCAACGGTTGGACGAAGTCGATCGACGCATTGTTGTCGAGACTTTTAAACTCGCAAAAAATCATCGCACGAAATTGTTCACGAGAAATGTTCATGTTTCCACTTTACTTCAACTTGATTTCTTTGAAATGCTATTAATACTAAACTACGCGGCCAATTATTTTTCTGCCAATGGTGTTATCATGCTAAAGTTTAAGACAATCAATTCCCTCGTATAGTGCTTTTAACTACTATATGAGGGACTTTTATTTCAATTTCAAACAATAATTAGTAGTTACGTAAGTAATCTAAAGTGTCTTTTAGGTAAAACCATTACTATCGTACCTCCCTGGTGAAGATTTAATTAAGGAAATTGTAAGAGTCTACAACGGTGGAACTGGTCTAATCCCATCAGTGAAAAGCTTAGCCAAACACGGTTGGCTTGAGAAAGCTGTGCAGGTAATCAATTGCATAATATGGGAAATGGAATACATCAAACCGGATAACTTGAGAAAGGAATTCTCTCACAAGTTCAAGTTCAAATTGTTGAAGGATATGCTGATGGTAACATAATTTATCTTACAAGGGTAAATTCCAAGGTGTCAATCATCGATCAAATTGAAACATGACAAGTTTGTAAGACCCGTTGACTGGTGTAAAACTCCACTTTCCGTTTCGGTGGAGCCCCACGTTTACGGGGTGAAATCTATGAGATTTCGTTAATTTTCAGATGTTTGTAACATATATCATTATCGAACCAGCGCAGATAAGAGTTTTTTTAAGAGTCACTAATAATATTAGAATTGTCAAACGTGGAAAATTAAAATTGCACAAGCTGGATAGGGCAAACACATTAAAAATAACTTTTACGCTAAAATAAATATACCATAAACTAGCCTTTTGGACAAAAATATAACCGTCATTTTTTATTATTTTACAAATCTTTTCAAAATGGTTTTGGGTGGGTTCATATAAAAAAAAATGTGATAGCTATTAAATCACGTTTAATTTTGGGTTTGAAACATTTGTATCAAACACTATATCTTTGTTGCTTCAAAGTTTCCAAATGAAAAAGCACTCGCTCAGTAAAACGTTGTTACTTCACTTATTAAAGATAAAAAGGCAACTGATCCAAATTTGATGGCTTTCTTCCTAAATTCAACCAATTAAATAAGTTACGTTTAGTTTTGGGTTTGAAACATTTCTATCAAACACTACATCTTTGTTGCTTCAAAGTTTCCAAATGAAAAAGCACTCGCTCAGTAAAACGCTGTTACTTCACTTATTAAAGATAAAAAGACAACTGATCCAAATTTGATGGCTTTCTTCCTAAATTTAACCAATTAAATAAGTTACGTTTAATTTTGGGTTTGAAACATTTGCATCAAACACTATATCTTTGTTGCTTCAAAGTTTCCAAATGAAAAAGCACTCGCTCAGTAAAACGTTGTTACTTCACTTATTAAAGATAAAAAGGCAACAGATCCAAATTTGATAGCTTTCTTCCTGAATTCAACAAATTAAATAACTTACATTACAAAAAGGTCATAATATCAACCACATTAATCCCATTACTTTATTATTATTTCATCAATATAATACGATAGCATAGAACGTATGCACCACACACAATCGTTTGGGGAAATTGGGGGAGACAGCACAAACATAATAACTAGAGAGGATAAAGGCGGATGAAATGATTACTTTTTTGCAGAGACTAAACGGACTAGACAGACTAACATATGTATAGAAAAGTTATTACTTGCGGTGTATTGTTCCATCATTTTATCACATCTTCTTTAAAACGTTTTATATTCGCCAACTTTAGACCATTTCTTTCTTTGTCTTCATTATAGTAGTGAAAACACAATGTATATTGTAAAAATCCACACCCTTAGAGTAAGAGACTTTTACATTGGTGTCAAATGTATATATTTTTAGGGAAACGACGTCTGAAAATAGGTTGTTTTTCGATGTAAACAACTACACACTTCGCGGGTTCTATAAATCTGCCAAATTTCAATGCAATCGATTATTCAGCTTATTATCTCTTTGATTTCTAATTTCTATGAATAACTAAAGATAATAATGTTGAACATTGCACGATGTTTTAATATTTTGCATATGTCGAAAATCCCCATTTTTGGAATTTTGGACGTAGTTCTAAGGTAGATGCTTTAGTTCCCATCAGATAGCGGTATAAAAGGCATGATATCATTGCTGCCCGTTCTAATCGATCGTACGAAGCCAAAAAAGGTGCACTATGCCGTCATGTTGTCCAAATTCTGCAAAGAGCTATCGAAAGGTGTCAAGGCTTTCATTGTCGACTCAAAGTTCCCGATGCTAAAAATCAAGAGTGCCCAACAATACACATCGTACGTACTAATTCACTATTATCAGTCGATTTGGATATTGAAAGTTAAGTAGTAAAAACAGCACTTTGTAGGATTCTAATAGATTGCGCCGATTATTTACTAGATGGTAAATTCGAAAGAACTGTAGGCTACGATATAACGACTGAACTGCCTATTGATATACATCACGTAATTGAAGAAGACTATCCCAGCTACAAAGATATAGTTGATACCCAACTACGGGAAAAGGTATACGTTTAATTTAGGCGTTTAGCAATAACCTAGATCAGAAAGTGTGCATCTTAGTTTGTAGATATTACCAACAATGCAATGGATATCTTGGAGATCTGCACGGACGCGGTATCCCTGAGCTTAGCCTATGGCGAACACGTGAAAATTGGTTACACCACCAAGATCGTCATGCAATTGGGGACAACCAATGAGATCGATCATATGATACACTCGGATCCAGGTGTGGAGATTGCATTACCACGGGAGTTAGGCTTTAAAAAGGAAGATAATCTAAGACTCCTTGTACGGTTGATTGATTTATTCTTTCTCTTTGCAAGTCTTTCAGTTGACATTTTTTAGTTTCTCTCTTATGATAATAACATCTACTTTTGGGATAATATAGGGAAACACATATCAACAAGAATTGTTGAGTTAGATATTTACGACGAAGAGAAAAATGAGATCGAGCAACTTCCCGATTATATCGATGCCTACTTGGACATCGTAGATAACAAGACCAACGTAACTCAACTTACTGGAAAATCCATAGCCTGGGGTGAAAGTTCCGAATGGACTGAGTTTGATATCACTGTTTATCGTATAGGCGTTGCAAGGCAATCGAAATTATTCGGCGACTTTGAAATAACTACGGGCACTCTACAGGTAACCTAGCGGATCGTAGACAGCAGGTTTAAAAATAAGCTTGTGAAACAGGTAGTAATAACGGAAGGAAGGAGACCACGCTTAGATGATTTTAAGAAGGCCCTAGTATTCACCGATGTCGGGCATTTGCAGTTTCCGACAGTTGACTATGATACTTGGTGTTATATTGGGATATTGCCGTACAAACCATCGGTAATAATATTCTTTGCGATAACAAACTAAACTGCTTGTAATAAATAAAAGATTCCAAGCGAATAAACCTCTAAGTTTGCTATTGCTATGGCTTCCATAATAGCATTGCACCGTTCATAATAAATGTAGTATACTCTAAAATGTCGCTAATTTGGTAAGCTAGACTTAAGAAGTGAACTCTAAAATTTTGGTAGACGTACCTATTTTATAAAATGTATATTAACCTGACCTGACTGAA
The DNA here is from genome assembly GCA_020654165.1 of Oryctes rhinoceros. Classification (NCBI taxonomy): domain Eukaryota; kingdom Metazoa; phylum Arthropoda; class Insecta; order Coleoptera; family Scarabaeidae; genus Oryctes; species Oryctes rhinoceros. The sequence goes on from JAIOKQ010000424.1 coordinate 818,015, forward strand.
CGTTAAACAAGAAAAAATGCTTTGTCTTTAATAAGAAAAGTACAAATTTACAAACATATAGGATATACAGCTTGCTAACCAATATGTATTTAATAGCTAACATCGTATTCTGGCGGAAGCATTCAGCAGCATCGCTCATCTTCAGAATATTTATTTTATCCGACGACAATATTGAGCGATGATTATTCGTTACGTACCCGTTCACCCAACTGAGACGGAGACGGAGGTCTTAATCACTGCATGTGCATTACGTTTGGAAAACGTCAATAGAATGCTCGGAATGGCCTGGGTTCTTGTCCTCGAAGTAATAATATGAATCAACACTGCGAGTATCCACGATCGCATTCAAAAAACTAACGCAAATACAAAGGGCCGCTTGTCCAACGCTTGCGATAGAGATCATACTTTGCCTGCGGCCGCTTGAGTTACTTGTCGAAGAAGTAGCGTCGGATAATATCAACCGATTGCTACGCAATGGTGTAAAGGATGAACCCCAGAAGCGCTCGCCCACCAAGAAAACGCAGATGCAACGGAATCGCGTAAAAGAATTATAACCGTTAGGATCGAAGAGTACCATTTTCCAGTCGAAAATCTTGACACATCTAATTGATTTTTCAATTGTAAATCAGGATTATTAAGTTGTACATATAAAACATCGGAAACCTATTTATTTGCCCAAGAGTAGTAATTTATAAGGTTGGTAGCGATCGAGGCGGCCGGTGATGATGTAAATGGGAGCTGTCAAGGCTTGGAATTACTAGTGCATTTCCGTTCCATACCCTGCGCATTATACTTGACAAAAAATACACGAGGAAATCGAAGTATTATCTTTGCGTTTTATACAGCTCCACAGCCAAAGTGCATACTAGATACATACTCGCCATTATATATCTTAAGGTTGAAGAAAGTAACCAGTACTAGTAACTACTAAGTTTAGGGTTAAACTTCTTTTAAACCATAATTACTCGGCTAATTAATATTAATAAAACAAAAAAATATATAATCGAATATACTATGACTAACTAGATAAGTATAAAAAATTTAGCAAAAAAATGATATAGGTTATTTGATATATTCGATGAATTAATGTAAAAGTCGCCGAAGGATAGCAATACCCAATTCTTCTTTTTTTCTATTTACACTGTTAATTAAAATTAACCATTTAACAAATCTGTGTTAATAATATGCTGTCACTATTGATATTGTTATGGGGTGGAGAGGTTAATATGGGAGAAGGTTTTTTCAATTTTCACCAACTAAACAAAGTCCGTTAGAAAATCTTAACCCACGGTAAACCACTCGCACCGGAAATAAGACTCTTTAAATTCTATGTAAATGAATACATGATTATTTTTAGAATCATAAAGCTCTTCAGACTGTAGAAGTTTCGCCTTTGGTATCCGTCTTGAAATCCGCATGGAACGTTATTAGTCCGGTTAGTATGAAGTCTCACTTACAAAGTGAAGATTGATAAAGTTCTTTTGCAGCTCAGATCTACTGAAGCCGTCTACTTCGATTACACATATAGATCACAGAGTTGTCTAGAATGGTCCGGTGGTAAATGGACAACGAAGGATTGTAAGGTAGGTTATTCGAGTCAACTGTATTTAACGAACAATCTGAAGGCTTAAGAATGCAATTAACTTATATAACCATAACCAATTATTACAACATTGGGTAAATGTGTCCTATGCAAGGCGTATCACTCATACTTGAAGATACTTAAGTTGATGGTTCTCGATGGTTATGGTTATTTAATATCAAATATTGTAATCTCAGTTATAGCAATTTTCATTCTAATTGAGTCATATCACACCCTCATTTCTTGTGAGAGGATGTTGATTCTAGATTCTAGCTTCTACGCTTTGCGGTGGTTTTGTAAACTGCGTACCGCGTTAGTTTTGTATTTAAATTCCTTGCTGAAAATTGGAACGTTTTGAAAAGAAATTCGTACTGAAACTCACATCGTCCCATGAGTTTTCTGCCGGCGTCTCTTCCAGGACCGGATGGTCTACCGCGTCCTACTTTTTGACCTTACGGTTTACATTATTTTTCTTCTGTCTACGACGTGGAACTACATATCTCCAAAGCACGTGGTAAAGACACCTGATTTTTCGAACGTAAATCAAGCAATCCGTCATTAAGTAATTCGTTCTGAAAGTTCTAATACCGAAAGAAGTTCATAGTTCCTAAAATATATTTTTCCAAATTATTATTAAGATTATGTTTTGCAAGATGGGACTTACTAATAGAGAGTAGTAGAAAATTTCAGAAATTTTATAGTTTTTTTGCACATGAAGAAATGAATATTGCATTCTGAATTGTCAAAAATTGAGTTTTTCAATGTGCCTCCTCAGACATTATTTGTAAAAGCATTCTTTATCCAATTTGTCCGTTATCCGAGTTATTCGATAACCGGTCATCTTGATAGTCTCGTGTATAAAAGGAAAGGAAAAAATGGAGGCTAAACACAGCCTCTTTCTCTCTCACAGCATCTTTAAAAGTTTGGAAGGGTCCATACCATATATTTCTGTCGTTTTTAATCATTAAAGACAGTTGTTTTTTAGTAGCATTTGTTAGCATTAGTTCTTGCGGTTAATTCATTATACTTTCATAACGTTTTCACATTTTAGAAAATGCGATATGTTGATAGAATCGATTATATATAATGTGATCGCAATGTACGTGTCGTGATTACTATCTGTAAGAGATGCTACCGGAAAACTGAACTTGGCGTGTGGTACACTTCGAAAAATGCTTTATTGTGGTTCTATGAGATGCAGCTAGGAGGTTTAATTTACAAGTTGGTTATTAATTTTTGCGAGGCATATTCGGCGCAAGTCTGATGTGTCTTATAGAACGATGATCCACATATTGCCTACCACAGGAAGAGGCTATATAGAAGAAATATATTAATTATTTCTCAATATAGTCCCCTATTTGAATACACCTTTTAAATCGTTTTACTAACGCTTTAATACCATCACCAAAATGCTATAGCTGTTCGTCCTGAAAATGTTGTATAGCTGTCTCACGGACCCCTATCGAATTTTTCTCCCCTTGCATGGTGACCTTGCATGGTAACCTTCGTACTGTACGGACAGGAACATTGTCATGCAAGAACCAGACACCTAGTAAGAGCCTTCCTTAATTAGCGTAAGGAAGACCACAACTTTGTGGTCCATCTCGCGCTAATCTTTATCATGTCCAAATACTCAGGATTTTGAATGCACTAGTTTTTGAAATCCTTGTTTGCTCCCCTATTTTTCCAGCTTTCAGTCGTCGATCGCTCAATATTACTACCTCGATCAATTAAATCTTTTCTACACTAACTTGCCGTCCTTCGCGTGGATCATATTGAGGAGATTCTCCGCCCCAATCAAAGTAATTTTGATCAACGTTTAACTGAGACATACAATGGCGTAGAGTCTTTATAAACTGCGTCCATTATACTCTTTGATTTCAAACGAGCATTAGCCACCACATGATGCTACCGCTACCATTCCGTGGATGGTCATGTCATAGTGGATGGACAAAAATACCATTATAAATCAATATATACATTTCTAAGTGGAAAGCAAAACTTAAAGTTCTATTTTCTAGCTTGGCAGATACACGACAACCTTACGAGTACATTGTCGCTGTACTGGTTTAACAGCAGTTGCTGGAATCACTCACGTTCCTGTCAGCAAGCTAGACGATATTAGTACAACAGGCTACCGCCTCAAATTCGTCTACACCTACTTCGTTTTTATAATGACAACAGGCGTTTTATTATGCTATTTAATTGCAATGTGTTTTATTATCATCAGGACATTTTCCGATACGGTAATCTACCAATAATAAAGTAAAAGCAATTATAAATCAAAAAGAACCGTAAATAGATAGAGAAGAATCTGAAATTTTATTCCCATAAATTCTTTATTAAAAAACGTGATGTGATCGATTGCGTGCTAAACGTACATGTTCAGAACAGCTACAAGCAACCATCAGAACCACATGTGTAGACCTTAACATAAAAAAATGTTACGTATATCCTCTATCTTGTTATGGTTTGTTATACCTCACACACACAAGTCAGTGCGGATTATCTAAATCAGAAATAACCTCCCTCTCTATCTTGTAGACTAGTCTTTACTTCTTAGGAGATAATATAAAAGATGAGAGATATGCCTATCTCGTAATTGTAAAAACGGGAAAGAAGAATAACACTGGAACATCTTCAAATGTCATGGTTAAATTGATCGGAGAAAAAAACACAAGCAAAGTAGGTTCCTCGCCAGATGCTGTTGTTTTGAGTAACGAATTTACCTTTCAGGCGCACGTGCTGAACTACCCAGATCCTAACCGCAGATTATTACAACAGGCTGACGAAGATTGGTTCGTTCTAACAACTAGCTTGCATCTTGGCGAATTGACCTCGATATGTCTTTGGTATGATTCACTTGGAAATAGACCTACATGGTTAGTTCAAGGAATTAACAATATTTTACAAGGTTCAAGGTATTTTATTTATTTTAGGTACTGCCACTCTATTCGAGTGTGTGATCTGCAACTGCAAAAATGGTGGTCGTTCGATGTACATAGATGGTTTACTGTAACTGACTGCAATCAACATTATCATGAAATACCAATTAATGATTCAACTAAGAGTAAAAAGAGGAAACGACTTATAAATTATTTCGGTTTTCATTTTGGAGGTGACCATACATGGAACATATTCACATTGTAAATATTTGCATTATACAGCATAATAACAACGTATAGAACAATATTAATGATTGTTGTATACGGTATTTTTTTTGATATTGTTTGAGAATGAAATTTTCCTATATTCTAATTGCTTAAGTAGTCGTAAAAAATAAAATTCAATTGCGTTCAAATCTAGAGAACACCCTCGATTCGTATTTCTGTAAATTTAAGCATCAACATACTGACCAACTTTTATGATAAGGTAAGGAAGTGGTTATTGGATTCATAGAGATCCTGTATTATTAATTAAGTAGGGTGATGCTTATCCAGTTTATGCAGTAAGAAAATTATATATAAATAATCTATAAATAGAAGAATTACTTTATAAGAAAAACTAAGAACATGGAATGCCACTGCTACGGAATTAAATGGTGATAAGATGGATAATCAAAAAATATAAGTAATTAAGGTAGAAAATAAAGTTCTTACAAGAAATAGTTGAAGAAATCAATAAATACTTTGCAAATGAAACTAAAAAAAAAAACGCACAACGTAAATTGAAATACATTACAGAGGGAAAAATATATAAAATAAGGTTAACATTGGAAGATAAGGGAGCAACTAAAATAAACATAGAAATAATAAAATGAAATAGTGGAATGAAACAACTGAACACCTATACTCTTCGTTGAGATGAAGAAAGTGTTCGAAATAATGTCTAAACTAAGATGATTGAAAAGTTGAAAAGAGAACGTCTTCAAAACATACATACATAAAAAGAAAAACTAAGAAAATGAAAAAGAAAGTACATGCAAAATACAGATTTCTCAGAGAATTTAGCTCTGAGGAACAGGAGGAGGAAGGAAAAGTAAGGGACATGTGCTATAACAATCTTAAACGAATGAAAATAGAACACATTTATTCAAGGAGCTATTTTTATATCTGAACCCAGTTGTTTATCAAGAACTGAACCATATCACCGACGTCGTAATAATTATTCTAGAAAAGATGTTTAAGCTATCGCTAACTTCAATCAACCTTTTTCCGCAGCAACTCCCGTTATCCTAATTTCTGTAATCATGATTACAAGATGCAAGATTCGCTTTAGGAGCAACAACAAACCGAGACTACTTTCCCATCCCAAGACCGCAATAATCTGGAATTTCCCAATGTCTTAGTTTGTGAGATAGTGTGAACATCGATAAAACAATGCGATCACACTTGTGTCACTGATCACGAGCGTTGTATGCGGTTGTTGCGTGTAGCCGAGTCCCGCGCTGTTAGAAAATAGATTGGCCACCAAATTTTGCTCTACTCGCATCTCGTCTCAAAACCACCTGATTATGTAAAGATCTTCAAATATCCCAACAATTTAAATCGTGAAAATGGCTACCGCTTACATCACACCTGATTAATTTTTGTAGCAACCGTCACGTTTCATTGAACCATAATGTTTTCGCTGCTTTAATTAAAAGAAACCGCATATAAACCATTCCGGAATGATTAGGAGACTTCAGTGTCTCCTAAGTATTGCTCTATCTGGAGCTACTCTCGTTAAATAGCTTTTTTTCGAAAAAAAGGCGCTGGGATGGTCTGCAGAAAAATGCGTGTTCAATTCAGGTGTTCTGGACGTAGTCAACAATTGGCCAATAAACAAACGGCCAACAATAGAGGGTTTCGAACCCACAGGGATGTAGTCAGTGGGCTGTCAATACAAATGCTAACGCTGACGGTAATTTCAATTCAAATTCTCCATGAGTTTAACAATGAACCTTCTGATCGAATTTTTTTAAGGACGCGCTGTAAAATATAGGAAACGCATCCATGATGCTTTGAAGCTGAAAATTCTTCGGCAAAAACACGCATCATAAGGGATGGTAGTTGACGAATCCCCAAATATAATTCTTTTAACTTTTGCAGCAAACGAGTGTATTCATTTTACATTTTTATATTTGTTTTGTCTGGTCCATGTATCGCAGTTTTGTAACAGTTCGACCTATCAAGGGAGAAACTCCCCAAATACGTTTTTGGGGAGCATGATTTAAGTTATCATGTGAATTCCAATAAACTACTGAAGTCATAAAGCGTTCCACGCTTTTATTTCCTATTAGTGTACCATCAACGAAATAATTGAAAATTCTTTTTAATTTTCAGAGAGAATGACGTCCGTCTTACTTACTTGGAGCGAATAACTGTTATCCTATCGAACATTTTACTTACATACTCTCTGGGTCTTCTTATTTGCGTCACACCGGAAATGAAACTTCGTGATGGCTTCCACAGTCACTTCTTCAATTCGTACATACGGATCTTCGGTTGCGCACTTGGCATTTCGATGTTATCTTCAGGCTGCAATGCATTCTTCGTATTTTGTTTCAGGTATGCGGCTGCTTAGTTGCCAGTTATTTTTAATCTCTCTTCTTTTTAGGAATTCCACTCGAAAACGTAACACTTTCGAACGAACAACGTCGTTATTTCCCAGCTCCGGAATTAAACTGTCATGGTAGGGAGTAGAGTATAATAATGGAATTAACTAAAACTAGATATTTTTAGGTTAATCTTGGGCGGTACAATCCTACTTGAAATCGCTTACTTGTCAGCATTTGGATTCTGGAGTTCGCGAATTTCTTGCAAGGTATGGTTTATGGTGACCACCGTTTCAATTTTGATAAGCGTGTTTATATGGGAAAATTTCTATATTTCGCTGGCTATAATATTCGAAAAGCAAATGACAAAAGTAAATTATTGTTAGTTACGTTAATTTCTTGGTACTATTCTAAACTTTGTTTTCTAGACTAGATTGGTTACAACATACGACTACGAGGCAATAATTTACGAAGCCGAACAGCAACGAAAAGCACTATATGAAATTGTCGGATTTTATGGACTCAGGCCTTATTTAAAGCACCTATATAAGCCATTAGATGATGAAGGATATCAGGTGCGAAATCGGCCTTAGTCTCTAGTAAATCGATATATCTTACTTATATCATAAAAAATAGATTTGCGTTAGTTAGTAAGACGAACATTTTAATATTCATGCATATAGCTTATAAAAAATCTTACTTTAAATGTTTCAAATACTAAAGCTACTTACATGACGATAACTCAAATAATACAAGCAATGCCCGAGGAAAAAGTATAAATGAAGTTTTTCTATATCTATAAATCATTTAACAGCGTGGACACAATTTTACTTGAAAAACATGAGGGAATTAATTTCGCGGAGATAATCTATATGATTCATATCTGCTGACATTCTATTTAAAGAGAAAATAGAATACAGTGTGCGAACAATAGGAAACACTAGCAAGAAGGAGTTCAAAATCAAATTGTTACTTATAAGGCTTAACATTAGAATCTTTCAAAGTTGATAGAATGGGGAGGAAAATCAAAAGAAGATAATTATAATAGTTACCAATAGTCAACACAATAGTATCTAACGCGTTGGAGAAATCAGTATAGGCGGCGTCCACGCCTAGAATATCCACGGCCTCGTCGATATATTACAGAAAAGAAGCAAGAGTTGTGACTAGAGATCGTCCAATGCAGAATCCATGCTGAAACGGTCTTATGTATAACATTTTTGAGAGGAGTAGTCACTACTAGTTCTAGTAGTCTTTACCTAGACTTAGAATGAAGTAGTTTATTCTAGGTATTCTGAATGTATCCTGAGAATGCGTCATAGGCTTTGACTTACTTAACTTAGGAAGATATAAATCGGGAATAGTATAGATGGTAACGTACATTACGTTACTGCAAAATTTTACAAATTTAGTAGGAAAATACAGTGGATACTATCATGAAGTCGGAGATTGTGTGCGTAGTGAAATTCAATGTTAATGGAGAAAACTGAGTAATAAGAATCATCTGCCACCTACAGTACATTCACCCACATCACAGTGAAGTCGTTGTTAGCATTGGAGGAAACAAAATCAAGTGCTCGAAGATCCACGTTAAAAACAGAATAGTAACGCTTAAAGTCAAAATCATCGTATGAATCTTGGAAGGCAATGAATTTTATGAAACATTAAAATCGCTAAACATTATAACTGTTTTGTTAAGTACAGTATCAACCAGAGCTACGAAATATGCATTAAAAATATTCGAGGAATGTAGATTACCACCAACAAAAAAGACAAAGTACTGTGACGACAATCGAAAATGATCAAACTTATTAGACATATAATTGCAGTAAATAAGGAAAATAACAATAGCCCCGACTATTGTCCGAGGCGGCTCCGAGTAATCTGCAAAAAGTGAAGACACTCCAAAACAAAATTCTTAGGCTCAATGTGGAAGCGCCACGGTACTCAGCCGCTTCAAGAGTACTCACGTGAGCAAAGGATATGTACGAAGGAGTAGGTAGTTCCTAGAAGCCACTGTTGGTAAGAATAGTGGCTAGATATGTACCTGAAGATTATCCTCGTTGTTGCTACAGTTACAGATCGAATTTTTACTTAGAATTCATGTTTTTTTTTTACCTCGCACTTTTTTTACTTGATGCGACATATTGGCCGATATTAAATACGAAATGTCGACAGTAAGTGCTTAGCTAACGCATAATGATGAGAGAGCTGAAGCACCTACAGGTCCATTTCTAGTAAAAGATGTTGACAATACAAGCCATTTTTTCCGACAGATGGAGATGTGGTATGACCACGATAAATATAAAATTACGATAATTGTCGAAGAATGTTCTGAAGATAGTATCAATTTGATAAATCAGTTACGAATAATGAATTTACATTTACTATAGGCGACGTTACTATTACTGAATCCTTTCGATAATGTCTGCAGTAAGCAATCTTACTTACTTTGTCTAAATAGTGTTAATCAACGTACTTGTAATTTACGTTCTTACTGAAATTGAATAAATAAATGTACTTAAGAAAATTCTGAGCTAAAAATTGTATATACAACGTAAATGATTGTTCCTGAGTTATTTATATTATAAAATACACATATTTGTTTTTTCAGCTTGAATTTCATCAATACCTATGACATATTTATTGTTTCGTGCTTTTTCTTTGGCTTAAAATAAAGGTACATGATTATTATTTTAGAGAAGGAAGGAAAAGCTGCTCAACAGAATATTATTATCGAAAACTCTACGCGACATGCTTCTATTTGCCTTGTACCTTCTGTGTCTATTCATCTTAGCCTACGAAAATATGGACCACATGACCGTTCTTCACAACAACCACATAAGGGACATGATGGAAGCAGATGATGGTGAACCAGCGCTGGATGAAATTCGTTCATTAGAAGAGTATACTCCATACAATATCATTCGCATCGAACAACATATATGCGGCATCTTTTCAGCATTTATAATTACTTGAACGATTCTCTGGTGCCAACGATTCACGGCTTGAATTGGTACGGCGATTGGAATGTTATAGATCCGGGATTGATGGCCGATTTTAATACCAAAGTCTTGGGCGTGGGAAGGATTCGCCAGAAACGCGTTAGAGCAAATAGTTGCGCGCTAAGTGCTTTCGCTCGAGCGATGAATTTCACACGCTGCAATCCAGAACTGACAACACGGACTTCAGACAAAAGAAGCTCAGGCGGACGAACGATATGGACCTATTGGCAACCGTTACAGACGGGACTTACTGTCACGTATGGTATGTATACAGACTGTTTCAGCATTCTGCAAAGCATTATTGTCACAAAATTAGAGGCTCATTTTTTCAAGTAAACATAAATCTTGTACATTTTCGGTTTCGCAGCAATTATTTCCGATTGTTTTCTCCGCGCACAATTTTGTGAAATAGTTAGTAAAAGATGTAACGGTGGTCTTCTTTTTCTTTAAGAAACATTTTATTTAGCGGCAAACCTTCTTTTTACCTATTTGAGCATCATAATTTGTCCACTACTAAATACTAAACGTACTCAATATCACTAAAAATTGATATTATTTTTTATTGTGGGAATTTTAAATTTCGATAAACATACCACTTTATTAATAAACCAAATAGTTCCTGTTGGTGTCAACAAGATGAGTGTGCCGTACATAACACCCAGCGCTGGGTTTGATACAAACGGCCCAGTCCGTTGCAACAATCGATAAAAGGATTTTAGAAAATACAAGGCGATCCTTTTACAATAGATTAGGGTATTATACTTTTCAGGCGAAAGGACTCTTTAAACATAATATTAGTTTCATTTGTAGGAAGTTTTGCTAATTTCGAGGGTATATTTCTACTCTAACAAATCAATTAAAAACTGCAAAATATAAAACATTTCCATTAAAAACAGTATTAATACTACTTTATTAATTATTCACAAGTCAACACATATTATTAAGTATTTTCTGCATCTTTTTCTTCTTCCTTTCCTTCTTGTTACACCTGTTCATTGAACACCTGAATAATTCGTGAATTGTTTGATTTGGCATGAAATTCTTGCAGCATTTGCTTTTGCTTTTCAGTGTCTTTGAATTCTAAGAGTTGCTTCCTTCAAATTTTTGTTTTTGCAATACTTTTCTAGTTGAAAAATTTCTCTCAGTCATGGCATTGCTTTTGCCAAAATTCTGAACTTCTTTTCCACTGTGACTCACGAATATCAATATATTATTAAGAATTTAAAAAAAATTGTTGGTTGGTACATTATCGAACTTTTCCTGAATCTGATTTTGATATCTATCTAGAGCTAAATATTTAACCCTTTTGATAATTTTTATTGGAAAACAATTGTTTGCCCATTTCCTCCGTTAGAGCTTTAGCGTAATAAAAACATTTTTATTTAAAACTCTTTTTCTAAGTTACTGATCCTAAGTTCCTTGGTATCCCGCTGAAATTTAGTTCCATATCACCAACATTTGGATAAGCCAATTCATTATTTAGGGCTTTCACTGTTCGCGTACCGGTTTTGTTTCTACTAGTTGTGAAAAAGTTGGTTTCAGAATTCAACTACCAATCGATAGTATTGTCTGAATTAGATTTAGTTGAATCTAATTCCGACTACTAATAAACGTTAGTTACCATTAAGCAATTTATGGATTATGGTTTTTGCAGTATACCACTTCTCTTAGCCGGCTGGGATACCAAGTGCCTCTATTTCTAGCATTATTAGATAATTGTTGTAATAGCCTTATATTTACTAAACCATTGTGTAGCAAATAGTTGTACAAAACTTCAGAAAAGAATTACATCTAATCCACAGTTATGACATGAAATGCTTTCTTATACTCCAAACAACGTTCTGAACACAAATCTAATGAATGATTCGTGCATTTTAGCAGAACTAAGTCATCGTCTTGAAAAATCTCCCTTCACAAAAGGATAATCTTCCACACCATGTACCGATGTAGATATCTCTATGAATATTTTTACGTATTGCAGGTCAAATTCGAAGCTACAGCGGCGGTGGTTACATGTCAACGCTAGGCAGAAAACTTGAGAATGCCTACTACGTTATAGAACGTTTGCAATTGGAGAAATGGATCGATAGCCTAACAAGAGTACTGTTTGTGGAGTTTTGGACGTATAATACTAATAGGAATTTATTTAGTACCGTCAAAGTTGTTATCGAAATCAGTGCCACAAGATCCATATCCACGAGTACAGAAGTAAGTATCCAAGGATTGAATCGAAAATATAAGCGTTTTCTTTCTCTCAAAAGCGAAGCGAACATATACATATAGTAAAATATTTCATCTGATTCCATCAGAGTGAGGGTAGAACCGGATTGAATTTTGTCTAGTCGTAACTCTACGTAATTTCTATCTTTGCTGGAAAATTATGGGCTGCCTACCTTTCTCGCTATCTTGCGTTGCCGCATCTTGTGCATTGAAAGCACTGGCGTAGTTTTCACTTTTTTTTTTATTTGTGTGTCTTATGAGCGTATTCATATATTAAATTGAGTTTCGGTGGGCCTTCCTTCCATTCTTCTCTATCTGGTATTCCCGTTTTATAATTTTTATTGAAGCTGTATTTGTAGGTCCCGCTTTAAGTTCCTTTAGCAACTTCTGGTGTTCTGTACTATGCGATTTGATTATGGGAAGTTAAATATTTATCTGTAGCTTGTTAGCCTCATATATAATTCTAGGCTCAGATTTTTCCCATACATCTGCCTAAAGGTATTTTTGTATAACTAATTTTAAGTCTTGTATTATGCGTTTCCTTCTAAAAAAACCATAGTTTGCGTTTCTTGGCTATTGACTTCCTGTCCTTCCTATTTACACCAGTCACCTGTTGCATCTAGGGCACTATGCATTTTTTCTAATATTACCCAGTAAGTTTGCCTCATACTACTATCGCAAGATCATCAGCATATACTAGGCAATAGAGGCCTTCTCTAGTCGGTTTTATTATTAAGTCCCCTATTGTCCTTACTTAATAATTGCCTTCTCCAAAGACGCCGCGTTGCAGGGCGTTCTTTCAGGACGGCTTTTATCCATTGACAGAGTCGTGGAGGAACTCATTGTTATCTTTCTATATTTTATTGAGATGAGTGCCTGGCTGCGAGTCTGTTGATCTTTCTGATTGATACGTGTATTAGCATTTTATCTCTAACATACCTGCCTACCAGCCGCTCCAATGCCTTTAAAAGAAATCAGGAGAAACTAATAGGTCTGTAAAAATAGATTTAGATCTGAGATACTTCCCAATTTGAACTTTATCAAACGTCAATGAGTTAACATGTATTCCTATGCTAGGAAATTTTTAAAGATATTATTTATATTTTGTTATTTATATTTAACTAAATTACATGTTAAAACAGTAGCTGTTTGCGAGCCAAATAAGAAAACCTTTGCCTGTCGGACGACCATCCGAAATAACTGATCGGTGACAAAGGCAGAGATGACAAGAGCAGGTGGAATTATTCCTTTTTTGCAGCGACTAAATACGCTCGTGTGTATTCATGAGAATGGATCCGTGTTGCCTACTGATGTCCCCCAGTGTCGACAAAACACGACTTTAGTCTCTGAAAAAAGTAATAATTTCATCCGCCTCTGTCCTCTCTACTGATTGGTTGAGAATTAAATGGTCTTACGAGTACGAGTCGTTAAGATATAAACTACCGGCCATAAGTGTTTAACCACCCTTAAAATATTACAAAAAAAAACTCAAATATTAATTATAAAATAAACCTTTGTTCTGTGCTTATACAAAGTACTTTAACATTTATAAAAACAATGCGCTTGTCAATTTTCTAATAATGACAAAAGCTCGATTGGAGTGAGATTTGATCTTTCGCGCGGCCATTTCATAACAATAATTTGGTTTCTGTGCTCCAGCTATTCTTAATACTGACAGCATATCTTGGCAGTGATTATCGTGCTTGAATACGAAGTTATCGTGTGACAAAATCTCCCTATGGCCTTCTTTTCTCAGGATACCATCTATTTGGCTAAATCTCCCACAGAGGCATCGCAAAAACAACCCTAAATCATAACTGATCCTCCTCCATCCTTTATTGTTGGTATAAGGAATTCCTAGTGCTCGTTCCCCTTTCGATCTATGGACAAATATCCTTCTATTTAAACCAAAAGTGAGAAAGTTAGATTCGTCGGTCCAGAGTTAAATGTTAACTGTTTGCTTTGCGTAATAACGGTTTCCGCATAGCAATCCTTCCATACGAACCAGCTTCGTGCAAACGCCTATTCGCTGGGGTGACACTAACTAGTTTTGGCCGCAAAATATTCACTTCGCGCAGCAATTTCTGGCGCTGTTCTTCGTTTATTTCCCTTGTTTGCCATTACCAAAGCACGGTCTTCTAGTGATATTGTTATTTTTGGCCGTCTGGGTCGCCGTTTATTCGGTACACTGCGTCCAACAAGGCACGGCTGGTCGATGCCCGGCCACCGACATTACTTTAATTTTACTGGCTGTTTTAAAACACTTTACACAAACTTTTCACTATTCGCTGCTCGCAATGGGAAAACTAAATGTAAACTAAATTTTTCATTATATTAAAGTGGCCGTGTCGTCTGCTATAATATTTCCTGCTTTCCTTTCCCGATTTTCTGCTATAATCCGTCTACCTGAATGGATCTAAAACGCAAAAAAGAATCATTTGCTATTTCTTAATGCCAGTCGGCTTATTACGTAACAGATAACATTATACAGCAACTATAATCTATCTTGTACTTACAGTTTACTACTACAAATACCTTTATAGGGATAACATACAGTTTATTTGAAGAATTACCAATTATGAAGGTGGGTAAACACTTATGGCCGATAGTGTACATACAGCAACGTAAGCTAATGGTTTTCCCTTCGACATCACAAAATGATTTGGACAAACAGTAGTTTATTACCAATAACTGAAGTTATTTGGTACTCACGAACTATTGTAAAACTGAGTTGTTTGAACGGTTGCAAACATAATACCGTACTATGAACGAATAAAATCCAAGGAGTAAGGGGAAATAGGACGGCGGATAGAGATACAATGTAAGACCCAATAAAAAAACTGCAGAACTATGAATTTACTATTTCACGCGTAATTTCGCCTCGAAAAAACCGAAAACTAACAAACATTTCAGTGTTCCTTTCCCAATATTCCTTTAGCGTTCAATTCGTTTAATATAATTCATGTGTAAAGTCTGCCGCTTCCCATTTACTTCCTGATATTAGCAGAGACTAGACAGACTCGGGTTTATTCGTCTCACGAGAATGGATATGTGTTGCCTACTGGTTTTCCCAAGAGTCGACAAAACACGAGTCTGTCTAGTCTCTGCTAATTTCTTTATTTTTGTCTAATTAAGATCATGATCATGTTCGTTATCTTGAATGATAGTGTACTTCCCAATCAAATGAAAAGGTACACTCGCCCACATGCAGAATGGCGGCTTATGCGTTTGTGCCGACAATATCCGCATATCCCCGAGCGTTAAGCTGTGGATAAGCGCTCACTTTTGCCTGTCGGTAACATACTTTTTTTCATTTCTAGGTTTATACTAGCAGACTCATTCACGTCGATATCTCATCAGAATTGATACCGATAATCGTATTTAGCGTTTTTTTAATAATTGTATTCTATCAAATCTGCGATTGCGCTACAAGAATGATACAACGAAAATTAAGATTCTTCAAAGGTTTCTGGAACGTTATAGATTTCATTATTCTGATCCTGAACATTTCGATGATTATTCTCTCCGCGTTGAAAGCGGAATACGTAGGCCACGTGCTAGACAAGCTGGAGCGAGTCAAAAAGAACCAGTTCATTAATTATTACAACGTGATTTATTATGACAGAACGTTAACTCTGATGTACGCCATACTGATTTGTATCGCAACGTTGAGAATATGGAAGTATTTAAGATTCGGCGTTATGTTTAGGGTATTCGAAAGAACTTTGATCAGGCAGTTGAAACCGATTAGTGGTGTGTTGGTCTTCAACATGGTAATACTTACTATGTTTTCATTAGCCGGTTTTATTACATTTTCGAGTTTCTCGGAGAATTTCAGAAATCTCGAAGAAACATTCACCTGCATGATGTTAATTTCATTAAATTTCGACACAGAAAATTTTGACTTCGAAATCTTGGAACAATATGTACCGGTTTCAGGGTATATATTCTACACAGGTTTCACTTTGGCTATGCTGTTAATAGTTAACGTCTACATCACCGTTATAATAATATATTACGAGGAAAGCTTACGATATTATACGCAAAAGGAACTGAAATATTCGGTCTTAGACTACGCAAGGGATGAATTTCAATATTTATCTCGATACTTCGCAAGATACCTTGGAAGTTTACGATTAAAAGCCGGTCAAGAAGTCACGCAAAAGATCACACCTAAAATTCACAGATACGAAGACGCTTATGTAATCGACGATTGGACGCTGAGTAAGATGGCTGCTATTGCAACGGGAATAATGAAAAATTACTTTCACCAAGAGGGCATCCGCTCTGTTTTAGAGGAGAAAGGTTTTCAAGTAATGGCCAGGATTGCTTACTATACTGCCAAACCACATATGCGAAGTAAAAAACACATTTTTTTCTTTGGCGAAGACAAAACATACTCGAAATTTATTCCAGATGAAAGATTATTGAAAATAGAGAGCATAGTGAGAAAGATGCTCAAAGAAGAGATTGTCAAAACCGATAAAAAGGACGAGCATATAATTGATCGCCTCACGCTTAAGAAATTAGAAAATATAAATAAATTTTTAAATGTGGTGGATCGTTTTGTAGGAAACATACACCTTGTTAGCACTAGAAAGAATTGAAAGAGCTTTTTATTAATATTTATCAACAAAAATATTAATGTACATATTAGGTACTCGCCAAAGATTGCTACTTTCATTATGTTGACAATTTTTTTGAAGGATTAGTTGAATTATTTTAGCTGTTAGCAGAATGTGATATTATATCGAATATAGCAAATAACAAGATAGAAAAAGTGTAATACAATTGCTAAGCACGTAGTATAACACCTATTGTGAACAAAGAAGTAGACGCATAATTCAACGCGTCTAGTGGACATACCATCAGCTGCAGAACAAGGGCTTGCTCATTTCACATGTTTTTCAACTGTGCTATACTCTATATCAAATACAAAGGTTTAAACAAACATAAATTACAATTTTTTATTTTCAATAATTTACTAGAAAAACGTATTAGCAGTATTGAAGACTACATAAGACATAGAATCTAAACAGTGTGTATGGCCATTTTCCAGGTTGAAGCAAAAATGTTACTATACGAATTTTTATCCAAAGCTAAGAAACTTATTGACCTTTTAAATCGGTACTTTGAATCAGCTGCTATACAAAACGTATATCATATATTTCTTAAATTACATTTACATCAAAAACGAAGAAGAAATACGTATAATAAACATACTACGGATTGATGAACGCTTCTATAGCAATTTGCATCTACATACATATGTTCTGTCGTCTGCCACAAAAAACGAGACACTTAGATTAGCTGCGTGTGACACGGACTTTGCTGTGATAGGTACAGATATGGTGTGTTTTTAAGTTTTTTATGTTTATCTGTCATCAATGTCATTTGAATATTAAAGTTATATTTCATTTGCCACTTATACATAATAACAGGCGCAGAGAAAAAAACTCATTTTTATTTTTTAATGAAATATAAAATTACGCACTGCATACAACATCCGCAACTACATAAATACTTAATAAATAGGTATACAAAATAAAACGGAAGAATATATATATCAATATTTGACCATAGCTCCATTATTTTGAATAACCCTAGTTAGGCGCCTTGGCATTGAATTTATAACATTTTGAACCTAATTATTATCAATTTACTCCCATTATTCTTGTATGGAATGTAATAATTCCTCTCTATTTCTAGGCCTGAAATTTCTTTTGTAAATAGATTTAGTTAATAGTCCCCATAAATTTTCGATGGTATTTAAGTCGGGGCTATTAGAAGACCATCTCAAAACTATATTATTTGCTTCAAGCCATTCGCAAGCTACACGTGAGGTGTGAATGTATGAATTGTCATGCTGGAAAATAAATTCTTCTGATTCTGGATAGAGTATCCGTGCAGAGGAAAGCATTATGTTTTCTAAAATGTTTGTATAAACAGGATCAGTTAGTCGATCTTCAATTCCATAAGATACTCCAGGACCGCGGTAAGTAATGCAGGCCCCTATATGAACTGAAAAACGTCCACTTCTTTTTACTGAATGAATATATCTTTCATTATATCTCGTGTTTACTGGTCTATATACACGAATAGGACCATCGTAATAACTTTATATATAAGATTTCTCCACATCTAGGGATCCATGTTTACATAATTGAGAGAAAACTGCATCCTGAGATTTCTATTATCCTAAATTCACTGTTTTTAATTCATCAAAATGCTGTTCTTATAGATGCCGAAAAATTCACTTCTTCAATAGCATCGAATGGTGTCTTGAATGGGTTGTTTCGTAAATAATTAAATAACGTTTCATTTTCCTGCCTAGTGATAACTGGTCGCCTTCCCGAACCTTGTTTTCTATTGAAATTTTGTTCCTACCGCCATTTCATTTTAATTCTAAAAAGCGTATTTCTATTCACCCCAAGGCGCTCCGACACTGGTCGTATGGAGTAACCATCTACCTAACATTGTAAAACGCGATATCTTGTCTGGATACAAATATGTCGTGGCATTTATGAAAAAGTCGTATTACTTTTGCACTGTACTCTACTACTGCTGTATTGACCAGTGTCAATACAATGACAAATTAAATCAATCCACATCAAACAGCTTCAAAAATATAAAATTATCGTTTAAGAGTCGTCTCGTTTTTTATGACAAGCGAGTGTACATTAGGGAAAACATACACAGTCAGACTCCTACACGTTTGTTTAGCTAGAGATGCCAAAAAATCAGACACGTAGATGCATCGACCGGGAAAAATAGCTTGATTTCCAATATCGCAAAAACAATAAACAAAGATAAATAACTCGACTTGTTCGGACATCTTTAAGTATGGAAAAGCGTCTTTCCAGGTCACAATTTGTGCGAAAAGCACAGTGAAAATGGGGTCTGTAAGCGTTAAATCTATTAACGCCTTCGTTACACAATAGTTTTAGTATTTACGAATCCGGATTCCGAGTAAAAGAATTGCATTGATTTTTTACAGGCAGAAGAATCAAAATCGCCAAAAACATTCTTTAATTTGTTTATTATGTACAACTTAAGTAAGAATTCCATAATTTATTGTATTGTGTTGATTCAAAGTATTTTTTTTATTGTTTGAAATATACCATAATAATTTTTGTTAATAAAATGCAAATTAATTTGTAAAGATGGATTCTATAGCAGAGTTTTACATTTGCTTAGGTTTTGTGGATCCTCATTTGAATTGTTTATTACATCAGCAACTTTCTTCAAATTGTAAGCGTAAAATAAGACAGTTTTAAGTGCATCCCTGATCTAGTTACGATTGGAGACAAAGGTAAGGGGGATCTTTGTATAAAACAACTCTTGTAGGAGCGTAGGAGGTGCAATTAATATGCAGTATATTTTTATATTAAGTACATAAGCTGCGGCGTCATTCATAAAGAGCAAGGCTTCTCCCTTCTCCTCACATCTTCGAAAATTTGGTCAGTTGTCAGCCATTATTGTGTCAGCATTTAACCGTTTTATTATTTTACGGGTATTAAACATACCTGTGGCCTGTATGCAAAACACCAGAATGATTATCTAGTCGTTAAAGGGTATATTTGCAGCCACAAAGACTTCGCAGAGATTGCTACAGAAATTCTTGTTTGAGGCTTCAGGAATGCGATGAACATCGGCTTTTAACGAATCTAGAGATCGAGCTTATTTCGAACATTTTACAGTAATTGAACAAATTGTGCAGTAGATATCTGTATCGCTGACAACATCGAAACAATTCTAATCCTTAATCCAGGTATTCATGAGGTTGTGGCGAAGATGTTTCTTAGGCGACACAGTAAGTATAAAAGAAAACAACGAAAACTAAATTAATATATCTGCACAAATAAAAAAAATAATTCCAAGAGTAAGCGATAAAAGGAAATCAAATTTAATCAAAATAAAAAGGAATTTTGGAAATGCTTAATTAAACGGTGTATATCAAGGGGTATAGAATGATTTAAAGCTAATATGAGAATAAAGACGATAACAATAATCGAAAGCAAATAAAAATTGTGAGGGAAACTAAACAAGTAACACTATATAGAACAAGTATTAAAAAAATTCTAGTCTCAGAAAACGAATTGGAAATACAGAGAACAGAGCTAAAGGTACAACCTTTCTTACTTCACATTAACGACTGAGTCGTGTGGAGGGCGAAAAGAGCCTGAATTGGCCCAGGAACAAGAGTAAACCAATACGACTCTGTAGGAACGGCTGTGTTAAATGATACAGATTGCGTAGTGAAGTGAACGCGGCAGGAACTAAAGTAGTAGAGTGTACGGACAGAAGTGAATGGAGTCAACTATACATGGAAATAGCGCGAGAAGAAGTGAGGAGAAGTTAAAAAAAGAGGGTCAATAAAAGTGTTCGAATCTAACGCATTGTAGTTTCAATTAAGCATCAACAATAAATAAAAGATACATTTTACAGAGATGGTCGTCGATGCGCGCCCATACGATAATAAGAGATATATTAGGAAGGGATTTAGTGAACTCCAATTCAATAAATTGCAGAATTTCTAGAGTGCCTTGGTGAGAAGTTGCTTCCGCACTTGTATTGGTGGCGTCGATAATCCTACGGGGCTAGCCCTTTACGTTCTCTTTTTAATTTTCCATCCTTCACGTCTACTGTCGAAATCAGTTGCTTGGCGTTTTTAAGTGACAAAGTTTTTACTAGTTCATACTTTCTTTGATTAAAAATACGTGTCATACCTTCAGATTTGTTAAACATCTAACGTAATGTTTGGCATTTGCAGATCTTTTTTAAAACACTACTACATATGAATCTGAAGATTTCTTGAAGAGAGAAACTATGTTCACGTCAATCAAGTGGTCGACAGAAAGAACGTCAGCTTAAATACGTTTACTTGTAGATGGTCAACTTGTTTATAAAGGTGATTAATTAGTATGGAACGTTTTAAAAGTGAATCTTTTATTATCACATTTTATTTGATTATTTAGCAATTAAGCTGAACATGGGCCCCCCTTATTATTGGGGTTCGCGGCGGATCCCCCCCATATCCTTCACTCCATCAGTCCGCGACTGACGTATTGGTTAACTTACTAGATAATGGACTGACGTATTGATTAACTTGTGGCAAGATAAAGGTTGCTTCGGATAGATGATGAAAATATATCGTTTATAAAACAGAAAATTATAGTATTTCTTCACAGAAATACTATAACTTATTACTTGTACTTACTGAAGATTTTAGACGAGCTTCTCTATTGGACTTTGTAATAATATACAGGGTCCTGTTAAACTTGAGTCGTTTATTTTAACAGGTTGTACAACTTGTAAAGAAAAGTCCAAAAGTTTACCAAAAATCATTTATATAAAAGTTGCAATTAGATTTTTGGGGATTGCACATCATTTTACGTTAAGGCTGTGCTGTCCATCTAAGAGACATCCAAAGATATTTTTAAACTACCTAAAGAGATATAAATGGTATTCTCAAAGTTGCGTCGCTTATTTTAACGAGTTGTACAACTCGCAAAGAGAAGTCAGTTTACGGAAAAACACTTAATTATGCAGAATAACACAGTTTAAGTGACTGCAGTTTTTAATTACAATAAAGAAGAGAAAAATGCATACTCACCGGCAAAACGCATCTCGCAGTTATGAATATTGTTTGTATTGTCACCATTTGTTCGGTTAGCGTAGTCTTGCTCGGCGCACACCTCAAAAATAAATCTCGAGTTATCACGAAAAACATCGTAACTGTCTTCGCTTCGCTGTTGTAGTTCGGCCGCGGTATTTAAGTAAGTCCCAAGAAAAAAATCGCGTTAGATCCGGGGAGCATGCAGGCCAAAAGATAGGTCCAATTGCTTCCTAATCATCTATTAGAAAACTCAGTATTTAAATGTTCGTGAACTCCTCGTCCAAAATGTGGAGAAGCTACATCATGTAGAAAAGACATATTCTGTCCCACAATTAAGAAAACGCCTTCTAATAATGGTGCCACAGTGTGTTGAAGTGAGTCTAAATAAATAAATAAAAGCCTGTCAGTTGAGCTGGAAGAATGCAAAGCCCAATAAGCATGCCATTTTCCTGTCACAGCATGCGGATTTTCTACTGTCCGCAGATGGTTATTGTAGAAATTATTAACTCCATTTCTGATAAGTGTGGCCTCGTCAATAACTAAAATAAATCTGGTAAAATGTTAATTTTTGTTATATTGTTGTAATAGCCAAATACAAAATTCAATTCTTCTAGGAAAATCTTCAGGTTGTAACAATCGTAGGTGTTGATAATGGTACGGATAAAATTGTTATTATCGTATGGTCCTCCACAATTTATTATGACCAACTTTAACTTGAGCTGCTACAGACCTTGTGGTTTCTGTTGGGTCATTTTCGACAATTTCCAAAATTTCGTCCTCAATATCCACCATATCACTTTCAGCGCAACCTCCACATTGTGCCTTTAAGTAGCCTGTATTAGTCTAAATTTACAAACATCTCCGGAACTGGATTATTTATAAAAGGAAACATTTCTGTCTACAAACGATATGCTTTGGCTGCATTATTTTATTGACACATCCCGTACGTACGCCAGTTCACGAATCTCATAAACATGCGCTATTTTTATCGCACAAAATAGCCAACAATAAAAAATATCTGTGCTATGTACTATTTAACGAATTATTACCGCTAGTCAAACAGAACATCGCACCGAAAACGGTACAATAACACAAAATACTAGCCAGATGCAGCATAGACACTAAATAAAAAATTGCATGTGTTTGCAACTCAGTGGTTTAGAATATTAACTAACATACGAACATCGAGATCGGTTGTTAGGTTATTCCCCAGACTTTATTTTTGAGGCGTTGAGTAAACTACAAAATGGCAGTTACGTGTGTAATGTAACGTATAAATAACAGTCGGAAACAATCACTACTTATGTACTTATAAAATAATATCAAGTGACATCAACAGATCCAAAAACGTTTTGTTTTTTTCAACAATTAATTCATATGCATGTTATTACAAATAAATCATTAAGAATAATAAAAACAAAATGATATTAAACTTTTCATTCCAATGGATTCAAATTGCGGTATTTACATAAGGCCATCTAAGAGGCACCCAAAGATACATACATGTATACACTGGTAGTTCAAAAAGTCCTTAGAAAATGAGATAGATGATCGAATATAACAAAAGTTTCGATTATATCCATCACACGGTTTTATTTTTATTGTCAATTTGAGTAAATTTTTTGTTTATGTAGAAAAACGAAAAAAAAAGTGTTTCAAGCGGTGATTATGAAGAATAAACGCAATTGCATGATCTAGTCTAAAGTTGTTTTGATCATTTTTCGTCGCAATCTTGACGAGTTTCTTCGTCGATACGTACCTTGGACAAAACGTGAATACACTACTACGCTCCCGAGACAAAGGAACAGTCAAAGCTCTAGGTTCTTGAAAGCGGACGCGCTCTGGCAAAGATAAAAACGGTGAAATCAGCCTATAGGTGGTTGCCTCGCTTTTTTGGAATGCACGCGAAGTCATCTGTAATAATTACTCTGAAAAGAACAAATAGTAAGTGGAAAGTATTATGCGTCGTTATTGAACCAGGTGAGTAAAGAAAACCTTAAAAAATTGGCGAAATGCTTGGACCGTGGAATGTATATAGTTAAATGTAGATTCTGTTGAAAAATCTACAGAAAATACTTTTTTCTATCTTTCCTTTCAAGACTTATTGAACGACCCTTGTACTTTCAAATGATCTTCTCAGCGGCTCTCTGAAATTATCAGTTCAATACCAACTCTACCTTGGAGTTGATATACAGAGGCGAAATCTTGAAATCGAAATTAGCTTTATTTATTATTTATTTATAAATAGCTTTGTTTATTTATATTTAAATTTAACAAAAATGTTAAAAAATGGCAAATTCTACTTGAACAAAATAATAGGTACAAGTCACAAAAGTGTAGCAATAAATATAGCAGGTACTTCAAATTGGTTGGTCAGTATGTTTATGCTTAGTACTTTATTGCATGGCCGTTATTACGTATTACATAACGGCACCTGTTAAGCAGAGAATTTACTAACCACTGGCGGTATAGTGTACCAAGTTTCTTTAATTACTTGCCGTAATTCGTTCTGGTATTTAATTTTTTGTGCTGCAACACATTCTTACACAGGTTCTCTATTGGATTAATATCTGACGATTGACCCGGTATCCATTTGGATATATCCAAATCAGAAGCATGTTATCCTCGGCATACGGAAGCATAACATCTTGCAAACTATACCTATACATTTTTTGCTCATCATGCCCTTAAACTAATAAATTAAACGGGCCCTATACCACGAGAAACAGACCCATACCATAATGCGGTTGCCAGCATGCTTTATTGTTTTTATTATATATTTTGGAGACAGTTCTTTATTTACTGGTTAATGGACGTAAACTCCGCCGTCAGATCCGAGTAAATTAATTTTCGTTTCGTCACTTCATAATATATTTCTCCATCTTTCAAGTTGCCATTCTGCGCAAGTTCTTGCAAACGTCAGTTCGACTGCAACATTTTTTTTACTTAATAGTGCAAATTTCTTCGCAGCTCTACAGTGCAATGTGCAAGTGGCTACGGCAGTCGGCAACGTTTCGCACGGGCACTAATATCCACTTCCATTTCGTTTACAATTGATATGGAAGTCGCAATTGGATTTTGTTCTGCTAGTCTAGCAATACAACGATCGATGTGTGGAGTTGTTTTTCTCAGACCTCATCGTTTCTAGAAATGCTTATGCAGTTTAAGGATATTGGTGATCACATTTGGACAACATTACTTCGACCTATTTTATCTAAATATAATAGATAATAGGCATAATATTTATAGGCATTTTACTAATAAATTGATCTTACCTTTACTATTTTCAGATTAACTTTGTTTTAAGACACTTATTTTAAATAATTTGCGGGATGTACCTATTTTTATGACCACGTTGACATAACACATAACACAAATGCAGTGTTTTCAAAAGTAATTGCGACCATCCACCAACAAATATCGTAAGCAGTAAATTATCAGTAAGGGTATTAAAAATTTAATACTAATTATCATTTACTTTTTGTCCATCACTGTATCTAGTGAGAATAATGAGTTATTATTATTACATCATTATTAAGGACGTATTATATGCTGCTATCCAGAATAAGATGTACGGTAAAGGTAAGTTTCACTTGCGAAGTAATCATTGTGTAAAAAAAATATCAGGATTGAATAAAATGTCAATTACGTGTTAATTATATAACATTTTTATTAAATGATTATATAATAAATGAATTTATTTAAAATCCATCGAGAATTTTTTGCTGTATAATTGATAACATATCACTTTTTTTGCTTCTAATTTTGTGAACAACGATTTGAGATGAATTAGCTTAAAAAACAATGGAGGATGTTAACAATATTTGCATTTTGTGTTTAATTCAAAAAACAAGTACAGTTATATATACTTACAAGAATATTAAAAGCAGACACACTGCTTCCTAAACGGCAGGCATGCGTTTCTTTGGCACCAGAGGGCGCCAGGAAATGTCGAGTTCGTCGTTTTCTGGCGGCAAAAGCGATCGCAGGTAGATACAAAATATTCAAATCAGACTGATAACGTCGGATAGGTTCATGTTAATCAACTCATGAACGTGTTCATCAGTTGATTAACATTTATTTCTAATTTTGGTGTGTTAGCCGTGAATTTGTTCTATTAATACCATGTGGAAGCCATCTTGGTATTATAATTTTTTTTTGAGTTACTGTTACTAGACATTTTCTAATGTGTTGTCTTAAAGTACTCCATATTTAATGCTTTCTATAAACTACAATTCAATTTCCCCGTTCATTTGTACCGCGGAAATCGTTCTCATCGATGACGTCGCTTGTCACCCAGAACATTTTCAGGATTGAACAAGTAGATGCCAATTTCTCGTCATGAATTTTGCAAGTGAAACATAAGGCGATTATTCATCTGCCGATTCTAGCCCGTGAAATTATTCCTGTTTTCGCAGTAGCGTACAGTGCCGTTATATTCATTATTAAAAATGACTTTTTATAATTATTTTATGTATTGTACATTTATCTAAATAGGCGCAAAAATTCACTATAATATTGTATCATTAGCACAACTTCCATTTCATTGTTTCGTCGTGTAATTAATATTTAAAAATATTTTTATATTAATATTATTAAAAAAAAATTCTACTATGGAATACGGTCGTGAAAGCCTACACTCACTACCGTTAACCATGTATTTTTAATTTCTTAACTCTGCCTTGATTTGATCGGTAATCGTGTTTTTCACCGCAGTAGATTAAACTGCAATCGACCTCTTGTTGGCAATCCCCGTTCTGGAATGTATTTCCTCTAAAACTACTGAAGCCCTTCATTGACTACAATATTTTGTAGAATGTGACGTACATTTAACATAAAAATTACTTCGACTTCGGATATGTTGGATCGCTTTCGAAATATATCATCCATATCGCCGCAAATGATTGCGCGATCTTTTCTGCAGAGTTAGTGCACTAAGTTATTTGAATGACGATTCTCGCTGCAACGGGCGATTTATTCGAAACTTGAAATATGCAGTATTTTATTTTAAACAGTGTCCTTACGTTCTTTAATATCTTTGCAAGAATATGCAATTGTAGATTCAAATATCGTTAACATTTTCCATAGTTCTTTTTAAACCAATTATTCTTTAAATCGGTGTACACAAAATTTTTGATTGAATTGAAATAAATTTATTTGTTAATATTCATTCAATAGAAATGTTATGTGATGAACACATACTTGGTATTTTAATTAATCTAAACGACTTATTCTACACGATGGTTATTTCGCAAGAAAATAAATAAATAGTATTATATAGTTTATATGCAATCGAAAAACACGTTGGTGCACATCATTATT
This sequence comes from Oryctes rhinoceros, assembly GCA_020654165.1. NCBI lineage: Eukaryota > Metazoa > Arthropoda > Insecta > Coleoptera > Scarabaeidae > Oryctes > Oryctes rhinoceros. The sequence goes on from JAIOKQ010000424.1 coordinate 845,239, forward strand.
TTGAAAATTATCAGAAAATTATCTTGCATAGCTGCATATATAACACGCCCTTAGTAGAGAGGACAAAGACGGATGAAATTAATACTCTTTTGCAGGGACTAGACAGATTCGTCGTCGTTTTGTCGGTTTTGTCGATTCTCGGGGACACCAATAGGCTTCACGAATCCATTCCCATGAGGCGAACACACACGCGTTTATCTAGTCGCTGCAAAAAAGGAATAATTCCACCTGCTTTTGTCATCTGTAGTAATTACTTCCACTACATACCCACACTGAATTTATCAATCGATGAAAAAAGAAGAAATGCATGGTATTTATAATAATGGATAGAAATCTGATTTAAGTGCTTAATCAATAAATGATTAAAAGATCTCGTCTATTCAGAAAACTACAAATTATATCAGCTAGAAGATAACAAGATATCAGCTGAAATAATAACGTGGGCTTCCGCGGTCAGTCAGTTATAAATTGAACGTGTTTCGGGAACGAAAATTCGCCGTTTCGTTCAGAATCTTACAGATACCTATACAACACTGAAAGATGTTATATTGGTGTTTCTAGAATATATATGTATTGTGGTTTATAGAATTTAAATTTCTTTATAATTCAAAATTTTGCAATTTGAAAAAGTTGAAAGTTCACTACTAGTATTAAAAAAATTCCACCTACTGATATTCAGGTAGTTGGCAAGGCTGAGTGTAGGGATTTTTCATTTAATAACGTTTTCTTGCAGCAGAAAGTTGGTAGTATAGTGGATGTCACATAGAACATAACCTTGTTGTTATTGCGTTTGTAGGGCAAGAATAATATAAATATGGACAACTCTTGGCTATCAGATTCTCCAAGCACAGGTTTCGTATACTTTGAAATAGATACGACACCCTCGAAAGTAGAAAAACCTAGAACGGAGACGTCTGACTTCGTTTCTTTTACGGATCATAATTCGTCCCCGCAAATACGTTTTCAGCCAAATAGTTACAGCAGTCCCCAAAATTTCAGAAGAGGTAGCCCTAGAAATTATCACAAACGCGGTTGGAAGCAGAATTATGGCAACAGATCTTATAGTCCAAACACAAGCTATAATTCAAGTTACAACAGTCCAAGGAATAGAAGTAGAGAATCTCATCAAAATTTTAACGTAGGTGTGGCTAATTTCAAGGAATTTCACGGTACTAGTTTTATAAATATGTTTTAGTTAAGCGGAAGTTTCAATAGATCAATTTATTCATCCTTTTTGGAAGATCCATGGGCAAACTTAGAGAGACAACTAGAACAACAGAAAAAGCAAAGTGAAAGTACTAGTAGTAGTAGAATTGAACCGAATAGTGAAATGTCAATTTGCGATACTCAGAAAAAAGAACAGATGACATGATAAAGGTTAGATATATCATACTCGTATTCAAATCATTTTGCTGTCCACAATGGTAAATTTATATTTGATACAATTAAAATGACTAAATTATGTACAAATTAGTAAATAGCCAAGTGTGGTGTGGAAGATTGTTTGTGAGTGATTATAAGATTCAATATTTAAAATTAATATCGATTTTACTTTAGGAGCCGCATCTTTCTCTTTGTTATTGGTGATACGTTAATTCCTCACAAAAGAACACAATTATCCATATCGAAACTATTGAAATTGTTTTAAAGTTTTTATGGAAATAATCATGTACCACACCTACTTCGAATTATTACAATAAGTAATAGAGAATAATCTTAGATTAAGAAATACATTTTGATGGATTTAAGATCACCTTCAGTTGTTCCATCTCAAAAACAATACGGCAGTGTTGTTAATTTCATGTTGTCAATTATTTTGTGGTATTTGAGTGAGTAATACTGCTCCTACATTTAAAGTAATCGCTATAGTTTTCTAAGAACAAAAGATTGGTTTCCATGAAATAATAGCTTTAAATCTGTTGTTAAGCGTTGCCGTACCAAATTTTCAAACAAAGGTGAGTTTATATCTAGTAACAATTTAATTGATTGTCTCTATATATCTCTATCTAACAATGCAGATTGTTTCAGAAGGAGTTTTAGATAATTTAAGAGATGATAATAGTGATTATTTCAAGTCAAAATTTATAATAAATAAAAAGTAGTGTACATTTTTTTTAAGTAATGGGTTTGTTTGTGCAATATACATAATTTGTTTGGTATACAGAACAAATATAGAAAACGTTACACTTGCTACACTGTTTTATGGTGTAGTACGAGATTATTTTTACACTCGCGCCTACATTTTGATGTAGTAAAAATTTTGCAACATTAAGGTATGTTGCAGAAGTTTTCAATGCGTGACTACTTGTGTTTATTGCAACTTTCTGCACTTTATTAAGAAAGAAATTACTTTACTGCCCTCTTCTAGACTCGTGCACTGTTTAATGCAATTATGTACACTTCGTTGCATTAGTATGATACCAAATAAAATTATAAAGTGTTTCCTTTTTCAAAAAAAGAAAAAAACGAACTTCATTCAATTTAATTAGTACTGTCGATAGACTAGTCGACTAATCCAAAAATATTGACTATACCTACAGTTGTTTAGTCGATTGCGATTAGTTAAGTAACAACAGTGTCTGAAACTTTGGATCCAGATGCGTTGTCGAAAGCCTCGGAATTGGATCCACTATTCGAAACCTTGGATGCGTATCCAACTCCATTATTCGAAATCTTGATACACTGTCCGACAAGTGGATTCCCTATTTGAAATCTTGAATTCGGATTTTTTTTTGATCAAAGCCATTATCAATAGTGAAGAGTTAGTGACATTATCTGTCAACTTTTCCCAGCCGATACCTGTAATAGGTCAACTAATTATCAAGCAATGTATAGCTGTAATAATCATCAGATTTATTGAATACCTATGTAATGCAAAGGAACATTGAATTGTGGCATTAGATGCCCAGTGTTATTCTGAATGCGCGAAATTTAAAAACCATTGCAAATTTTCTCCATAACACAAATTCAATATTTTTTGAATAAACCCTTTCTATATCGCAAGATAATAACGGATCCAGATTCGACAATCGGATAATTCGCTTCATGAGAATGGATTCGTGTTGCCTACCGGTGTCCCCCAGAGTTGACAAAACATGACTCTGTCTAGTCTCTGCAAAAAAATAATAATTTCATCCGCTTTTGTCTCTCTACACAAAAGTATGTGTTATGTGTTGTATAGCATACTACACCACAGTCCTTGCTTTCATTATTTAGTTTAAATATTATCAGTAACTTCTCCATAGTCTTTCAAAACTAGGCATGTGCTTATATGATTTTTTTTGATGATTGCTACCAGTAATTGCTGGTGGTAACATAAATGAGATGTCAATTATATGAAGCAGTTGAATTGTTGTAATGTAGCTCCGCAGCCACAGTGCACCAGTCACTGTTGGTTACTTTTATCGCTTCCTAAAATATTTACAATTCACTCTGAAACATTCTGTATATAATCTTGAATACATGACCTAACCCTTTTTCTTATATTTCCGGTTGAATTTTTTGTTTTAATTCTTGAGGTAGGTATTTGATTATGGACAGGCAAGTGCTAATATTGCAAATATTTCATAAAAAAATATCCAAGTCGCCTTTAAGGTTCTAATTTTCATTAAAAATGCATCTCTTAAAAACGTAATTAAAACGAATCGCAATTTACTGTCGGGGAAAGTCATATCTAGTTTCATAAGTTGTATATAAAGAAGGAATAGTACAATTTTTATAAATAAGATGTAAATTATGTAAAATTAATAAAACATCTGTTTTATAATTTGCGTCTTATTTTTATTTCGCATTAATTTAAATCATTTACCATAGAACGGAAGGCTATGGTAACTAAGGCTAACAGAAGAAATAGATCCTTTAAATTACGGCCCATTTTGTTAAAGTAAGTATAGTTATCTACAATAGTTCAATTTCACTTTCAATCGAAAGATGGCGGAGTATGTAGGCTGTTCGATCAACTTCATTTTAAGCGAGATTTACAAGAGACATAAACACGATTATTTTATCACACGTCTTTTATATCGCATTTAATGAAAGAATGCATTATGATTGTATTTTGATCCAAACAAATAATTTGAATACAAACCGCGTCTTGTTTAATTTCAATCATGCGCGCTAACTTCCGCATCGAAGTTTTCTTGCAACTTCAGTTGAGTGTCGGTTGTTAAAGTGTTGTGTGGTATTCTCTTTGCGAACGCGACTGAACATACTCGAAAAACCTGTTGCATTTCAATGCCTAAGCGTAACAAATTATTGACGAAATGGTAATTTTATCGCTTTCAGTCGCAGTTTTCGTTATAAATCGTGTTAAAGTGTTACTACTAGTGGGCTAGTAAGCCATGGGATTATCCATCTCGAAGGAGGAACAACCTCCACCACAACAAGGACCCCCAGATAAGCCAGAAAGTGTTATATCGTCGAAACATCATGCACGACAAGCCAGTATTAGGGTTAAATCTAAACAACCTATGCCTGACCCTAATGAACTCGAAAGAAGGTTTACTAAAGTATTGGTAAGCAGAGTTCCTTCTTTGTCTTTTTGTTAGATTTCTGTAGTAACGCACACTGGTCTTCAAAAGACTCGTGACGAACTCATACTGTTAAATGCGAAAAACTGTTAGTTAAAAGATTAAGAATAATTTATGTTTTATATATGAAACAGGTAATATCAGATGCTTGCATTTCTTGGTCAGTGTTATGAATTCCCATTTTATGTTTTCTTGTCCGGGTTTGGGTAAGTTTTTGTATGGCTAGATGAAAGTTTTTATTCAAAAAAATACAAAAAGAGCGGCGATAGTATTCTAATCAAATTAACAATTCTGAAATATTATTTCTCAATTACTGGATCGACTTAAATTTTCAAGCAGATACGATTTAAATAGCGTTAAAAATACACATAACCTCGTTATATTGAAAAATGTTCTTCTACGACACTAGTGCAGAAGAAACAATCCTTAAAAGTCTTAGGTTCAACATCATTGATGGTTGCAATTCGACACCTATGCAGAAATTGATACTGAAAAGTGTAATTTTAAACCACATGCATGATTGTAAAATGATGTAATATTTGTGGTATCTGAGAATAACTAAATGCACATGTCTAGTATTCTGCGCTCGTTCAATAAGCTACTTTAAATATATTTAATTTGCAAAAGCTGTTTAAAACATGGGAATGGGTCATTTTGCGCAAATTACTAGAGCACTAATTGTAATCCATTGCACGAAGCTGAAGTAATTGATATTGTAGACCTACTTTATTAAATATTTACAACGTCTTTGATATTTCAGCTATATAATTTCAAACTAATTTAAACGAACTTTACAAATAGGTGTACGACCTCGGGCGTAGTTCAATAAACACGGTTGAAAACTATTTTTACGAACATAGGAATCATGCCAAACCGTAATTTGTACGATCTGAAATGCCGTTAACTTCGAATAAACGAAAGCCTTAAGCTTATTAGAAGAGAAATCTTTTTGCTTTTCTACTGTAATGCCCCCGTACATTGCGAATATCATATCGCGTGTTTATAGTTCGTGAATATTTAATAAACATCAAACAGGATGTCGTTGTCTCCTATATGTAATCATAAATGCTACAATATGTCGTGAAAAAAAAAAGAACTCAATCTCAAGCAATACAAAACAACAATTAAAGAATTTTGTTCAGTTTGGACGGATCCAAGTATATGAAATTGTTATCCATCCCACGTCGAACGCTGCTTATAGATTAGAGTTATCTACCCCTTAAACATCTGTCAACCCTGTTTGAAGACAATATAATTTTGGAACATGCTTTCTAGCGAACTGAAATTAATTATAAATTTAATAGGGCTATCTGCTTGAGCATCTGTTAGCTGTAAAACACTCTTCATATCGTAATGAGACGTTGTAAGCAGGATGTGACGATATTTATTAGGTTCTTAGTAATTGTAAATACATTCCTCATTGTTTGTGTAAGGATCGTTTTAATTCAAATAATCTAGTTTACCTTCTAATTCAGCAAAATTTGATATCTTTTTAGTTGAATTAGAAAACACTTCCGCTCCTCCGAGACATTGGTGTTTGTATAAGAATTCTGGATATATTTGTAAGAAACTTGGAAGGAAATTATTTATTTACCCTTAAATAAATTATTTCCTTGAAAATTAGAAATATCTTTTCTATAAAGTATGATATAAGTTCTTTTGATTGTTGTTAAATGAACGATATTTTGTCATCAAATTCAGGGTTAATCAATATTTACAATTTTCTGATAACTCCAAGCTGATAAATAGTTTGTACATTTTTAATCTCCTTATAGTAATAAAGTATATAACAAAAATGAAGGATTCCGTTATATGACAAATCGATACTAATTTACTGCTTTCACTCCAAGAACTCTAAATTGAAAATATCACTCGTACAATATTGTCAACGGTAAGTATGTTATTTAATTTAGATTTGTACTCTATCCCTTCGTAAAATATTGAAGGTTAAGTTTCTGGAACGCCATTTCTATTTTAAAGATATTTGCTTGGTTTCATACTTTCTTTCTGCCCTGTATACTGTACAACAACAAATTACACGATAATGAATGTTTTGTAAAAAACTTCTCTAGAGGATCTTTCTTACAACTTTGTCCCATCCTGTTATAGTAATTCCTTTCAATTTGTGATATCATCTCTAATTTTATTATAGCAACCAGAATTTTATACAATAATTAGATCAACTGGCTTCTTGTTTAATGAACAAATTAATTTAGCGAGTTTATGATTAAGTATTTCTTCCCATTAGATCATATTGTTAGATCTACTAGCGCAAACATTGAATCTTTGCGAGTGTCGGGTACGAACCTGTTTGATTTTAGCTGTACGGCTTGTTGATACGGCAGGTATCTTGACTGCAGTCAGACATACGACATGTTATAGAAGGAAAGGTGTCATAGCCAAGAAAACAATTGAACATCAAATATGTTCCATTAGCAAATAAATTTCAATATGTTAAATGGAGCGTTTCCAATTTTAAAACGTATTCTAAAAGTGTAAACAAATCTTTTTACGATAATATATCGCATGCCATAGTTATCTAATCGTTTAAAAAATATAAATCGATAACTAAGTAACAACCTAAATAGACTGGGTAGGCGGTGAAACCAATTACAAATATATTTAGTTTATATATATAAAGTTGGCAATACGTTTCTTAAATATTTCAATTTTGTCCATTTTCAAACTTACGAGGTTTTGAAAATAGGCCGACGTTATGCAGGTTAATAACTGTCAATTGTTGTGATATTTTTTCCCTTTTGAATGTAAATCATATATGTAAAAGTTTGCTCTTTTATTTACAATAATATTAACAGGTTATGGGCCCAGCGCGCTTCCAGTGCGCGTAAAGTATTGTTTTGAATCAATGTGGTGGGTTGTGTGGAACTTTATCTGTTGTTAGAAACGGTGGTAGAGTTCTTCTTTTCGAAAACAGCCGAAAAAGAAGTACCAGGAAATCTAACGAAATTAGATGATTAGAGCTTCGCGATGTGTAAGTTTTCTGTTGCAATCACAAGGTTTAACCAAATTTATAGATGGAACCGGTGTGAAGTCCGATAAGACCAACAAGATAGACTGAATTGAACAAATGGACCAAGGACAAACCACAAACTGCGGATGTATTAGCCAGTTCAATAGGACAATCACTGCACGAAAATTTTATTAACTGTCCCTCGTGAGGACGCAAATCTGTTTGCATGACAGCAGTATCATGAATTTCGTATTAAAGATGGGTTACAATACAGATTGAATTATTTGAAAGTATTTGTAAAAACTTGGAAAATTCCGGCGAGACATACTAAATAAGATAGAAAGAAACACAACTGACCTGCAAAAGTTTCAAAAGAAGAAAAGCGATTGACTGAAACAGATGTAAGTATGAATTCGTACGTACATACATTGAGTGTGAAGGATAAACGAATGGCAAAGGAAAAGAAAAAGAACATCGAAGAGCTTAAGAATAACATTTTCATTTATATAGATAGTCAATTAGCAAGCGACCCGAAGTTTCATTCAGCGATCCAAACATACAAGAGCTTACCATTTCACCGGGCAAATTTATGAAGGAGGAGAAATCAAATTGAATTATATTCAATCAAAGGACCAGTGGTTGATCTATTATAAAGCCATTACGAAAGCCGTCTACGTCAAGAATTAAATATTAAGAATAACCAGAAGGATGGATGGATTGCTTTTAGTGAAACATTTTCTAAACAATCAAAGAGAGACACAAATAGAATAAAAGTGGAGGTTGTCGATACTTATACATAAAATGACTTGGTATTTTAGAAATAGAAGAAACAATCACTTCTGGATCCATGTCAGAGAATCCATGTTAATTTCAAAAAAATGTTGATTCCAATACAAATTTTCTATCAATGCGTATTGGGTTATAACATGTAGGTCCTTATTTTTATCAACGATCGCTTCATATGGCACTATATGTCGATTTTCGCGTGGATGATATAACCCTAGAAATACGTCGCGATACGTAATGCAAAATGCATGAAACGTCAAAAGTATTTTAAGTGAAAATAAATGGGAAATGATGGCCCCATAAATTAGTTAGCAAAATCACTTGATTTCTCTACTTTAGATTTATTTATGTGACGTATTCTGAAACAAAAAGTTTATGTAATTTATCCACAAGATCTAGACGATATTATCAATCGTATTCATAGGACCTGCGGCTAAATAACACAATACATGCTAAAAAATACTTTTTTTGAGATCTGCCTATTGTCTGCTCACTTTAAGATATTTAATGCACATCTATACAATATTTGTATTCGCGATGAATTCTTTACTAGTTTCTTAGCAATCAGACACTTAGTAGTTTGCTAAATTTTGAACCACAAAAATAATTTGGAAGTGATACGATGCACATCATCTAATTTATCAGGTGGTATATTATCACAGATATTTTTGATCCTATTTTTCATCAACATCTGGAATTGTTGGTGGCTCTTTGTCTAATTGTTATTTAATGTAACTGAATAGGAAAAAAGCGTTTTACGTGATTTACTCGTCCGGTAAAAAAACATCGTTCGCGCGCTTTACAATTTTGAATATTGGAAGGATATTTAAAACTTGTCGATTTTTATGTTGTATTAATAAATATTACGGTTTATGTTAAGGTACCCATAAAAATATATAGATTCAAATAAATGTGCTTGTGTGTCCTATACATTCACCGCGAGATATATCTAAATAGTATCTCGCTCTAAAAAGTATAAGTAGAGGTTCTTATTTAGACGTGAGAAATATAGCAATTAATGACTCCTTTCTATGTACCTTCAAAGAAATACAATTGAGAAGTAAGCCATTGTTTTTGTTTATTATTCCTAATATGGAGATTATATCAAAAAGCATTTTACGACTACTTTTAAATTTCAAGCTAATTTAATATTTTTTATTAAAAATTAGTCCAATTAATAATGCACCACTTTAGCACAGCCAATTGCTGTTGAGACTTCTTCGCATTTCACAGATGGCTAAATGCATTAACTGCAAGTAGCAATTATGATAAGATCTCTACATTTTTCATGTTATAACATTTAAAAGTTCTTTCTGGTCTCTAGCATCCTTCCACAATTTTTTAAATAATTTTTTCACGCATATAGTAACGACTCTATGAGCCACATAAGCTTTGCAGATTATCACAATTTCGGGAACCTTCTAGTGTATAAATGGGCGTATGTAAAGCATTCTGTGACTTTGTTATTGTTACCCTGCTGGCAGGAAGGCGCGAAGTACAATTTCCTAACAGCGGATGTTGTCTTGAAACTCTACCAAATCCACGAGAACGATCTACCACTACAGCCCTGTTAGTCTCTTACTATTAGGCCACCGAGCCATTTTATACGCTAATAGTGTTTTTAAATAAATATTGAATCGTATAAATGGTTAATTTTCTTTATGTTTTAATGGATTACGGTAAAAAATTCGATTGCGAAATGCATCAAAATCCAGATGAACTTTTCGATGCTCCGATTTGTTATTAATTTTTACGTTAATATATTGGTAATGCTAGTCTCATGCTGATAGCTTCTGTTTGAAAAGCGCACGCCTCATCATATCGCTTCAGTGGCACCTCGACTTATCGGTCTTTACAATAAATATGTGGAGAAACCTATTTGTAGAGACAATTATCAATTCCGATAATGTAACGTTTCCTGTATGTTACGATACTGTTAAAACGAACTATTTCGAATCGCTCTCGAGCAAGTAGGGGATTTAACAGGTTTATGCCCTATATTTTTTACTCTGAAAATTGCTTAAGCGTATTTCTTTCGAAATCTAGAAATACATAGATGATTTGTCGTGCAGTTGTCATTGATAGATACGATAAGGCTCCCCTCTTACGGAAATAAATGATATAGTCAGAATATACGATATAATTGTATAAATAATTAAGTTGTTTTCTTGTAAACGTATTATCAATGTAATTTTCTATAAATCATAAGAGTTCATTCATCAAATTTTATTAGAAGTCTGCAAATAAACCTATTTACTCAGGAGTATGACTAATGTTGTAAGAAACAACTATAATCATTTTTTACAACAGAATTTATGATTAATTCCATATGTTACGCAATACTTAGTTCTTTGGATTTTCTTAAAATAATAATAAAAAAAATAAGTGGAAATTTATTTTGTGATATACCTTAAATATAAATAAATACCCATCATTTCTACGAACACTCTATTTTCACCCTAATTTGGTTTCCAAAAATTGTTCGTCGTTTTAGAATTAATACCACTTTTGCTTTAAATATTGGAATTTCTTTATCAACAACCGTAAAACTTAGGCTTCGATGAAATTCATGGAGTAAGACGTACGTGTTTGGTTTTTTCGTTTTAGCCATCGATTTTCAGAAGTGTAGCCCACAATGTACATATAGATATAATGTAATATTGTAATTATTCTTCGTATTTCTCAATAACATCATCAATTTCTCCAATTGAAGTGACCAAATTTGTTCTTGGCCACACGAATTCTCAACTTATTACTTTGATTTTTTCATGCATTTTATTAAGTTTTTTGTTTCCACTGCATTTTACCATTAATTTCTTAAGTTATTTGATTTTTTTTAGAATCGAATAAAAATTCCGAGTCGGTACTAATACATTCTCAAGATTGTTTGGATATTCACTAGCGTCGAGCAGTTTCTGATCCTAAAATATGCAAAGTTACGATGTTTTACTTAAAAAGAACGTTAGTAAATGACGTAAGTGATGAGTCTACAATTTTTATGGCAGTTATTTCCATGATTTGTGAGCTAAGTCTCCTTGTTTTCGGTGTCCCTTGTATTTTTCAGGGACTAAAAATTACTAATCCGATAGCGTAGAAGTAGTTGTTATTCATCTGAACTACGTAATTAAATAATTCAGTAGACAGTTGTTAAAGTACATTAATTATGTTTTTAATTACAAAATAACTTTATTCTTATTTTAGATAATTGTCTTTTCTAGAAGAATAGTGTTAAAGAATAGTTGGATTTGTCTTATGTCGGAATGAAATTATTTTGGTTATTTCGGCACTTGCTTTTGGTTACCATTTGATTCAAAGAAAGTTGACACTAATATTGGATTTGATAAGAATTATAACAGTACACAGTGCGACATCAATTCAGGAATAATAAATAGTTTCTTATAAAATTTGTATTATGTGTACTGTAATTATTTATTTAATCGTTTATTGTTTCCGAATACAGAATTTTTTTGGTTAAAACATTTAATTCTTTATTAAAAACAAAGTAATTATTTCGTTTTTGTTATGCGTCGGTTACCAATACGCTAGATTGTACAGGATAGAGTTATTCGAATCCTATATCTCAGATTAGTTCTTAGCTGTTCATCAATGCTCATTCTAACATCATTACTCGTAAATACGAGCTTGAATATGTTCACAATACACGCTTATAAACTTTCTTTTTAAACACAATGAGGCTGTTTATGTATCATGATTACGATATACTCTGAAAAGGGCTGAAAACAAGGCAGCAAGGAATTGCTGCCTTTTTTTAAATAATACCTCCAAATTGGTGGGAATTACTAATATGGATAACCAAACAAAATCTATTAACAAGTAACACGTATATCGTATTATAGTGTGACTACTTTGTATTTTAGCTGGTAATTTACAATTGGCATTTTTCTGTTTGAACGAGCCGCCAAGGCCATATTGGCGATTGTGGAGCATTAACATGTATTTTCTCAAATATATAAATTAAATGTAATTTTTTTGCCATCTTTTCATGTCCAAAATATTAGATTATACACAAATACAGCACATGCGGCTGGACACTTTCCTATTTGAAGAAACCTGCAAATCTAAACATTAACTAATATAGTGATGTTTAAAAAATATTTTATACGTAATTTGTTCCTGCTATTATTCTAGAAAAATAAGAGAAACTATCGAAATTTACAAACATCCCAACAGTCTCAAAAGAGAGGATGGTTACGTGTTACATTTTCAGTGGAAATCTCCATTATTCAATCACAACCCGTCTGGTACGCCACATCCACGTACCCAACCTTATCAAAACAGTACTTTGAGGGACGCCAATCATATTTCGCGCAGTAGTGATACAACATTCAGCAGCCCAAACATAGCTTCGATTTCAACCTGAAAACCCGATTTCTCTCTTACTACACATACATAAAGCGCACAAATCGAACTTACAGTGGAATAGTTAACTCCATAACCATCGTGCTTGTTTGTTAAAATGTCATACTTGCTCAAATGTGACAATAATCTATCCAGTTTATCCTCATCATATCCAAGACTTTAGAAAAGCTTCGTCGAGTAGTTAAAGGACGACAGTTAGCTATATTTAATGTTGAATTTTTTTTATACATTGGTAAAATACATCCAATTTTTATTAATTTTGCTGCTATCAGAAAGTCGGAGTAGCTGTGATACATTATTTAAGACGACGAATACGGATACAACACAATAGCGCACCTCCCCACTTTAGTAAAAAAGTAACAGCTTTTTTCAGTAAAACTATATTAAATGCTACATATTTGAAAAAGGCGCTGCAGTTATTTAACCAGCATGGTCACCAAATCTAAATTCTTAATTTACGTTTTTGTGAAAGTGGAAATCTTGTTCTTGTAGAAAATTCTGAAACAAGTAATTGCCGCCGAAGATATTCGTGCTGATCTGAGACGGTTAGCGGGGCTACCTGTTCAATTCTAAAAGGAACTAAAACGTGTACAACAATTCCGAGGACATTTTCAATAATGAATGTAGTAAGTGTTGCTTCAACACCGTTGCGTAGCAGTATTGAACAATAACTTTCATTGTTACAAAATATCTCCGGCTCGATGAAACTGTTTCAGCTGCATTTCAGATTTCATCGCGGTGTAAAATATTTTTGTTCCAATGCAAAAAAATGAGTTGCGGAGAATAGCGAAAACAATTCTTGAAAAATTTTATTTTCAAGAAGCCTCTGAATCTCTATGTAGAAGGGCGGCTGATACTTTTACAAAACAAAGCGCAAACCGTCTTCAATACTTGCTGTCGTCGAGCTCTTTCAAAGGAAGTATATATAAAGAAAATGGTGATCCGGCAGGTTGTCAAGGATTGAAAAAGAAAAAACAAAAAAGAAAACATGGTTGTTTAGAACTAATTTAAATAAAAAGTCAGTAAGATGGTAAATTTAAAATAAGAGCAAGACTTTTTAAATGCAGAAAATACGTGACCAGATTCATAAATAGTTGAAATTAAAATTTAAGTAAAACAGTGGTAAATATATAAATGAATATAAAATTGAAAATTAAATTGACATGGAAATGAGTCTAACATTTAAAAATTAAGAAGCTAGTAAGTGCATACATAAGTAAAATACTAGCATGAAGTGATTTAATCAAATCAAACACAGGAAATGTAAATAATGAAAATGCAAATATTTTGATGTAGCCGAACCGTATAAGTTTAATCAAACAAATAGTATTAGTGATTGCAGTTACTATGTAAACAAACGTTTTACTTTAACATAAAATTTGTGACGATTTAACTAAACTGGCGGGGTATATTTACATTATTACGGAGAACGCACGGCAAAATCGTGTAATTATACCAGCTGCAGTATGTATTGCGACTTTGAAATTGTATAATTTGTATAAATGCAAGGTAAATGTTGGCAATATAGAAAAACTATTATTATGTTGCGCACGGACTTGCGAAAACTAAGCAGATGTGCATGTCTGTCATTACAGCTGTTACAACTTATCGCAAGGTGTCTTTTTCCGGTATTTACTGTTGGTTTCATTTCAGCAGTTCGGGGCTTAATATATTCTAATAGTTGTATGTGTATTTTGAATGCTGCAGAGTATAGATTTCCGACGCTGGAGTTTCCAATGAGGTCCGATAAGGAGGCGAATGAGGGGCGTTGAGGTGCCGCGGTCTTGGTTTAGTTTGGAATAGATTGACGGTGATAAGCAGGGAATGTATTCATTTATGTATACTACCGTCCATATTATTTCGGAGACCCACTAAATTGTTGTAAACTGTACTAAAAGATAATATAATTGCGTTTGTATATAAATAAATAGATAAATAAATAAATGTCCTTTATGGAGTTTATAAGGCAAACTTCAAAGAATATCGATTAGAGAATGATTAAAAACCTTTATGACCCAATATAGTAATTTTCAGAATAATCCTCATCGCTATAAACAGGATTATTTTTAGGACAATATTGCAGAATACTCTTTGGGGTGGGAGCGGGCCATCTGAAAGTTTATTGTGTATTGATAAATGCTTTAGTTCCTAAATAAACCTAGTTGTACGTGTGTTAGTGTTAAAAGCGTATCTTTTTTCTGAGAACCTGATTAAGGTTATTAAAATGCCGAGAGGAAAACCGACAAATTTAGAAAAGCGCTCTGTAATTGTTGCCTTTCGTTAAGAAGTTTACTCGGTGCGTCAAATTCCGAAAAAATACATGTTAATAAATGTTAGTGATATCATTCGGAGACATCAACGCACGGGCAGTTTAAGAGATCGGGAACGTTCAGTTCGTAAAAGAATAACAACTCGCGCCGATGATGGGATGAATCACGACCGTGCAAGAAAAATTTCTGTTACTGCAGTGAAAAGAAAATTAAAATCTGCAAATCTTCACGCCCGCATTGCAAAAAAAAAACACACTTCCACAGGAAAACTGGTAAAAACGGCTAAAGTGGGCAGAAACACATAGAAATTGGACAGTGAATAATTGTAAAAAAAAAGTACAATGGACTGATGGGTCAAAGTTTGAGGTGCACTGCAAGAAAATACAATACCATCGTGGCAACGTATAATCGGAAAAAAGTTTGTATTCGTGCAAGACAACGACCCCAAACAACAACCTTGGACAGGAAGATGCGAAAAGTATGCCCTATCTCTCTAGGCGAAGAAGAAGAAAAAATGTCAACTTTGCCCACGTTCGTGTAAATGTGATAATAGAAATCATCTCCGTTCCAATCGTTCATACGCGTACGAACGTTTACAAGATATTCTAAACATGGTTGTATTGAGTAGGGTTTTAGATCTCTTCGCAAATGCAGATACTAAAGAATTATCTAATTCGGAAGAGGAACTCGTACAACTCACAACTAATGAAGAAGTCAAAATAAAATTCAAACCTGAACACCAAAAGTTTTGGCTTCAAAAATCGAAGCTAGTTCTCTACCCTGGATTATGAGCAATAGTGCAGAAGTTTTTAATTGTGGTTTCGTCCTATATGGCCAAGCGTGGATTCAGTGCAATAACTAATTTACTAAGAGGTGGACCACAGTACATACCACTGAATGTAGCGATTTGCAGTTGATATTCATCAAATTGAAACCTGACATTAATAAATTAAGACTACCAGCCTCAACCATTTCTTTATTTATTGTTAATTTTGTGTTTATCTCATTACTTTTTTAATTTTTATTAATATTCATCTTTAAAATGTTAATAAACAATCTTCTTGTACATTTAATTGACGTTAACTAATTTCTGCTATATGATTTTTATTATTTTTGCTACGTAACCATTTATAATTTCTGAAGGCAACAAATTTATTAAAAGGAAGTTTTGAAGTTTTATTCAAATAACTAAGCCGCTACAATCAACGGTTTAAGTTTTAGTTCTTTATAAGAATATGTTTCATTTGCTTAACTCAAGCAGTGTTTGAAAAATTTAACTATTCTTCAAAATGTAGACCGACATTTAAGAACAATGACTCACTTAAGTTAGATATTTTATATTGCACTTGGTTTTTAGTCGAAGGATGACTTGATGGTAAAATAGAAAACATGCATGGTGGACGGAAATACACTT
Organism: Oryctes rhinoceros; assembly: GCA_020654165.1. Classification (NCBI taxonomy): domain Eukaryota; kingdom Metazoa; phylum Arthropoda; class Insecta; order Coleoptera; family Scarabaeidae; genus Oryctes; species Oryctes rhinoceros. The sequence continues at coordinate 861,589 of JAIOKQ010000424.1, forward strand.
TTAATTTGGATTATCGTTAAAGCCGAATAACTTTTTATATTGAATGGAACATCATGTACTCATTATGGCTAATTTTAACCATTTATAAAATTGTATTAACGTTTCTCTTATACTTATATCTTACTTTTTTTAGTAATTTAGTGTTTTCAACTTCTTTGCCATTTACTTTGCAAAAGTAGACTTTGACGCAGCTGATTATTAATGTTTTATTGGTCTTGGTGCTTAACAAAATTAACCATATGCGAGGGTCGTTCAATAAGTCCTTATAAAGGAATAGAAAAACAAAGTATTTTCAGCAGATTTTTATCTGTCAACATAATATCTATTTAACACTATATATTCTTCCAAACATTTCTCCAGATTTTTAACCCCTCCAAAAAGCAAAATTTCGGAAGGTCATCAAAACAGGCATCTTGGGCGATGACTACTTCGTTCGACATAAACCGTTGTCCATCGAGATATTTTTTCAAATTTAGAAATATAAAGAAGTCGCTTGGGGCCAATAACGACGCATATTATCTTTCATTTATTGTTTGTCCTTTTTCTAAGTAATCGGTGTAGATTAGTCTGCGTGCATTTCAAGAAACTGAAGTCATCACCTTGTCGGTCGATCTCATCATCTTCAACGTCTTTGGAGTCCGTTCGTCTTCAAAACACCATTGTTTTGACTATTCCTTTGTCTCCGTAGTGTAGTGATGTATTCACGTTTCACCCACAATTATGTATCAGCGAAAAAACTCGTCAGGATTGAGAGCAAAGCACCCATGTTTCCAAGATTCCTTTCATATCCAATTTTTCGTGCAAAATGAAAACAGTGCACCTTGCGATGTACATATAGTTCCAACTATTTCGCGCATTTTGATTCCTTGATCATTCCATAACCATATTGTAGTTTTTGTCAATCGTTTCGGTGGTAGTCATTTGCACTAGACGTCCAGAACGGTGTTCGTCTTTTGTGGATGTACAGCAACGTTTAACTACTGTAAACAGTTGTTAACACAGAAACAGAAGTGCCATGAACATTATCCAACTCAGCTTTCAAATATAACTGTTTAACAACGGCTCGAAACTTACTTTTGTCCATTTGTCTGCATAAATAAAAATTCTTTGCTAAAATCGCCAATAAAGAGGAAATAGCGTGATAAATATAACTGAGACCTTAATAGCTGTCTAGTGACCTTCACTAAAAACTAATAATTTTCGATACTACGTCATTTCCTAGATTTTCTAAGAACCTTAAATCTTGAACCAAAATTTTTAAATTTAAGATTTGCTGTCCTGATGTATTATTTAAGCTATCTAAATCCTTACTATCCTTACTAGAAACAAACCAATCCACCAACCTCGTATATAAGTGTTTGTAAATATGCACATAGATCAAAAGATCATTACTTAACAAGCAGAACGGATACCAGGAGTAACATCAGACACCTGGGGCCGATCAGGGTTTGATTGTGAATGTGAATTTAACCTTTATTGTGGAAACTAGCGACTTCAATTATCTGCGAATTTTAAAAACTTGTGCTTGAGTAAGTTCAAGAAGAAAGGGTAACGTCCCACATTACACTAAATGCGAAATTAAAAACAAACAATGTTAGTATGTTTTGGCACCCGTAAGTGAATTATGTAAATCCATGATTTTCTCGAACAAAAGTTCCAAGGATACAAGAATTTTCATAAACAAAGTTTTTTTTTTCAAGAGTTGCGTTTAAATTTGTCTGGTAAACAGTTTTAAAAAAGTTGGCACCTGAAACTGTATACGTTACTATGACATAAATTGTCTAATAAATCGTTCATTGAACTCACGCTAAACTACTAGTTCTAATCGAAATACCATTAGGTATGTGTAAAACGTCTATATTTTTAGTCATATTCTGTTTTCTTAATTGTTTTCCTAAAAATGTTGGGCGACTTTGTTGTAAAAGCTACTTATTTCAGATTAGATAACTTTCTATCTGTTTAAAAGAGGATTAGAATCAATCTCAACTAAAAAACTATAGGATCAGATTGGCTACCTACTTATCTCGATTAGTTGTTAACAGTATTTGTACTTCTTTTTAATCTAAAAGAATATCAGCTCGATCAAGTAATAAAAAAACCATTAAAATTGTTTCCACTTCTAATCACATTGTTAACGTCATTTTCCTTTGTAATCATAAATTTTCCGTATCCCCAATCTGTGAGGCAATAATTTCAAAGTCACGAAAACCTACCAGAATTTTTTTGTTGGTAAAATTCTAATTGCTTTTTTCTTATACTAATGTAACCTTTATTTCTGGCTATAGCCGCTGATGATGTCAAATACACCACATGTAATAATCGTATTCAGGAAGCGGTATGAATATAACGGAAATGATGTAATTGCATGTGAATTGTACGCTGTTCGATTTGACGAAGTGAACGAATCCAATCGAGCTCGTGATTTCGGGGTTTCGGGTTTTTTTCTACTCTCAATTGTGTTATGTATTTGCCACAAAATTACCCAGAATATAATTAATGCCTACACATATTATTTATTCCCAGACGAATATTAGTACCGCTGTTTAGATAATTTTTTTCCTGTCATTTGCTGTTAACTTAATTACTTATATTCCAAACATAAACATACCCATTAAACATTGCAAAAGTAAAAATGTATATAAAAAAACTCGTAGATAGATTGATATCCTTCTATAAAGGATTTTTGTTTAAAATTTCGGCCAAAAATGTCGGTAGTCTCTTTTGGACTCTCAATCTTACCAAGGCCGCGTCAGTGACATATTTTCTCGTAGACAGTTTATCACAAAATTATTGTAATTTATAACAGGTGGCGCAAAAGTAATGTCATAATTTGAATTGGCCACCATTTTTGCAATTGGCGCCAAATGTCACTGCTTTCACATTTATGATGTGGATATATAGAGAATTAGTTGTCAACAAATCATGGAGCGATACACATCTCGAGAACGTGGAATTATTGTTACTTCTTATTTGAAAAATTGTAAGTCTGTTGTTTTAATGCAGCAAACAAAATTTCCGTTTCTGGCTCACAGAGAATCCACGTGAAATGCAAGAAGAACCATTGCATCCCCTGAAAGTAACTGTTTGGTGCGGTATTTGCAGTGAAACAGTATTTTTTTGAAGATGTCGAAGGCACTACCGTAACCGTAAATGGTGAGCGTAACAGACAGATGCTAAACGAATATTTTTTGCCGCAAATTGCTGCATTGCGTCTCGATCATTGTTGGTATCAACAGGACGGAACAACCGCTCACATAGCTCAGGCAGCTATAGAGAATTTGAAACACCAATTTCCAGGTCCAGTGGATCTCCCGTTTCGATCGCCAGATCTAACAGCACCAGACTTTTTCCTTTTCCTTTCTTAAAATATCGCGTTTACCACAACAAACCACGAACCTTGCAAGTCTTGAAACCTAACATTGACGCAGAAATCACTAATCTGGAGCCAGATGTTTTGCGAGCAACAATTCAAAATGCCGTAAAACGAGCGCGATCATGCATCAACCCGGGAGGTGGCCATTTAAGCGATATAATTTTTTCCAATTAATGTGTATCAATTTCACACTTTCAAATAAACTTTTTATGAAAACAAAGTTCTTTCTTTTCATTTATAACAAAATGTCAGCCAATTCCAATTATGACATTACTTTTGTGTCGCCTTGTATATCAAAGATTTCTATGGTTGTGACAATTGTAATAGCTAATCTGCCCGATTGGACCGGGATCAAACATTCAAACCAGTTTAGATCTTTGAAAGCTGTCTGTGAGACAACGTTTATAAAACAAAAATAGATTTTATTTCAAAGATATTCACATTTTTTTAATTGTGGATAATGTTGACATTAATACACTACCAATTTGCCGTCATGGCGATCGAACGGTTAGCATATTTTCCTTTTAGATGGAAGAGATGATCGCGGGGACAACCTAGACCAGGGAGGTTGGATTCGGCGAAATTCTGATAAGGCCGAATAATGAACATAATAATCAATGCTTAGAAGTGAAGACCACTAATCAAATTTTAAAAACAAACTTACAAAATCTTTTACATTTTGCAATACGAGCATCTTAACTACCACTACATCAACAAAAGCTATATGCGAATTTTTTCATCAGAATATTTTTTCCTTAACTACTGTTTGCTACTTTCCATTAACCTTGTAGCTTGATCAAGGATTAAGCTAATAAATGATGTAATGTCAAAAACACACTAACATTTTCAGTTTGCAGTTGCATAAAATACATGCTTCAAATAAAATTTAGGCAATTAATTGACTTTCTGCAAACTTAGGTTTGATGAGTTGGAAAACCTTTGAAATAAATGTTTTAAAGGTTTCCAACTTTTAAAACAACTTCCAACCTCTTTTTAATACAACATGTTTTGAACTGTTCGAACTCGATTACCTAAATGAATACCGGAAATACCTTTAAAAAACAATTTGAAATAGAAATAGGCATTTTACGTTAAGAACAACTTATTTGTAACTGATAGCAGCTTGATATGCGTGCATATTGTATGGTATCGAGACAAGCGCATACTACATTAATTAATTTGGAAAACAGGACCGCGTTAGCGCTTATCGTGGCCAATGAACTTTTAACGTAAATGAGAGGGTGAATGCATGCAGACAGGGTGTGGTACCCTGCAATTTATAGCAGGTATATATTTACAACCTGACATCTAGCCTAAGCTACATTACTGAATTGCACATAGTGATAATTTACTAGTGTATCTATCCTTTTACTTTGTTGACCTAAAACTAAAATAGTCACGCAAACTATTTCGGGTTAATATCATTTAGCTTAATTGTATTTTTTCTGTATTTTCCTTTTCACGTAGTCAATTTTGTTAAGTAAAGAGGGAAAACACTGTGAAAATATGTGTGTAAACGTGACTTTACTGATGATATTTATGTACAGATATTTAAAAAAAGACAAATATTTCCAGTTATAAATATTAAGTTCGAAAAGTCAAGCAGGAATCTGTACAAAAAATTATGAAATGTTTGAGCTTGAAATATTTTCCTGTTAAAAGAATCTATTAGCTGATAGCAACATTCCTTATATCTGTCTGGCACGTGCTGTTTTCTATATGTAATATTTAACAAAATATGTTCTGTTGTGCGATTATTAAATATATTTCTGACAATATCTTTTAACCTTACGGTCCTCTTGCTTAAACGGACGATGAATATCAATTTTCTATTTCAAATGGAATACCATATTTTTTGTTATAAAAATGCTAGAATGTTTAGAATATGGTCATCTAGAAAACACAAACTTTGGTAGACAAATAGTTTATATTTGCATATAATTTTGTAATTGGCATATCCAAAACCTGTGACTGAATAAAACGTTCGCATTGGTGGTTACGTATCCTGAAGCAGTTTTGGTAGTCAGCTGTTGGAAAGCTGGAAAGCTGGAAGTTGGAAAGCTCTGAGAAAGCTCGTCGCATTCATTCGAATAGCCTTTAATGTCGAACCAGATCCTTTGAGCTGAATAATTCATTTTGGGAAAGTAGCAAAGGGTAAAGTTGGGACTGTCTGGAGGCTGGCGAAGTTGTGGAATGTTGTATTTTGCCAAAAACCGTGGCATAAGATTCGCTGAATTATCGCGGTGAGGAAGCCAGTCGTTGCTCTCCTAAAAGCGCAAGTATTTTGATCACGGTGTCGCGTATTATTTTGAGAACGTCTTTATCGATTATCTAACCTCTTGGAGCATATTCATGATACACAATTACTTGGCAATCAACAAATATGCGGGCACCTTTAAATCGCTTATACCATTCTTTTTTTGTGTTTTACCCATACACTCGTCATTTCCATAGTTTCTGCGCGTTTTTTCGGTATAAAGCAAAACTTCATGTACATTTATTGTTCTCATTAATAACTAAAGCGAACTAAAAATACTAGATAAAAGCATAAAAAGATAAAATTAAAAATGTGTATATAAAACGCACAAAAAATTCAATGCATTTTAAACGAACACAAAACCAACGGAGGTGATGAACATAAACAGGAAAGTGCGTTCAACGAATCGACCTTCTCGTGTATTTCCGTTGCAGAGTAAGTAAGTTGCAAGGATAATACACGAAGGAATCGAATTGCTGTCCACGCCGTCTTTTTTATTCTAAAATCATGTACACGTGTCTCAAAGAGATATTAGCACTTATGTATATGGTTCCCATATAATTATTATTTAATTAAATATACACAAGCATAACTTATGCGTTGTAGCATTTTAAATTTGAAAGAAAGTTAGCTATCAATATTGCTTTTAATTATTCATTTATTAATTTTTAGTTTAAAATAAAAGTTACATGGGAGTCGTATAAGTCGTAAGATCTTTTTGAAATAGCTGTTACGAACTCTAATAGTTTATTTTCAAGAATATTTTATTTGTTTTTTCGTTTTTTTTTCTGCCCGTATTATTTTATTATTTTATTGTAATATTTTTTGTATGCTTTTGTCAATCCTGTTTTATTACGTATAGTTGTACATATTCTCAAACATTGTATTTATTTTTATCTGTATATAAAATTTAAAATTTATTTTATCCGTATTTAATGTATATGCACTATAATGAAAGAATTTGCTAAAATTGCATTTTAAAATAATGTATATCAACACGCTTTGTCCCAGATTTGTCTCCGTACTTTGTATTCCGATACGCCAGCATCATGAATTAGCCGTCCCTCCGCCGGTCATCTCTCAAGCTCCGCTGCCGTACAACTACCGCTACGTAAGCGTCGGCTATGGATACAGTGCTTGCTCAGATTGTACGCGCGGAGCTAGGTATTGGCTGACGTGATGTTTTCAGTGCTTGTTGCCGAACAATCTATACGCTTCACGCACAATGTGTGTTTTATGATTTTCTCACTATTTTAAAGGAACTGTAGCAAGAAGCAAGCAAAGCGAAGAATACGGACGTATATTTAAGCACACAGATAAGCATATACATAAATATTAGCGCGAAAGACACTAGGAGGACCTGGGTAGTCGAGACTTGAGTCGTATTTAAGATAGATGTTTACCAACTATTAGTTGGGTTCCTAATACGAAAATATGTGTGTGCATAGCGTAGCAAATAATTTTATATTTATACGTACGAATAAAAGCTATAGTTTGTCCATACCTAAATATTCGGGTAACCGTATGCAATTACATACGAATAAAACATCTTTTTGGCTCATATGAAAGATACAAAGAATAACAAGCAGATTTGAAACAAGCACAAAATAGAGAGAAGCGAGGAAACCGCATATATGTATATATATAGAGAGAGAGAGAGAGTCTGACTTGGAAAAAGAAGACCATTTTATTATTATACACAAATAAGTGTATTTTGTTTATATGTTTTTAATATACGTATCAACTTGACTCTGACTTTACTTTTTGAAACCTCCTAGCAATTCACCGGTAATTAGTCCAATAAATAATTGGACGCAACAACAGCATTAGCGTGCATCGGGAAATTGACTTGTTTTTTCGAGAAATTTAGCAGATGCAGGATTCAATTTTGATATTGACTTTAGTATCCTGCTTTTTGACATTTTTGTGAACTCATTGCGGTCCATGAAATTAGCAACGACGAGGGGATGACTTTAAACGTGGTGTTCGAGCTGATTAGTCTTTCACCTTCACTATGGAGATCGCCTTTTATTAAAGCTATATGATTGGTTTAAATTTAGAAAAGTTGCTAGATTTTTTGTTAGTATAAAACTGAAAAGATTAAAAAGGGACAAGAATGTTTCTTTTTTACTTTGAACATCTCTACTTGGCATCATAGCGAAAAGCTAAAGACACATTTACAAGGCCTTTGGTTATATTGGATATTGACACTGTTGGAACTTTTTTTTGCAACTGTATTCTGAACGACAACGCGGCCGCATGGTATTATTTGTTTACATCTTATTAAAAAGTTGGTCGAGAATGAATGGTTTATTACTAAGCCACGTAATGTGTAGTGTTTAACAGGATGTTCAGTGAAAATCAACGGGTCATTTTAGAAATAATAAATTGAAGGAGAGTTTTTGTAAAGTTTGTAAATTTTGTTAAAAAAAAACTGGCCATTTTCATTAATGAACATTCTTCACGCTTCTGGGTATATTGAATTGGCCGTTGTATGGTTCTTCTAGAATTACATCGGTGTTTTAAGATACTACCTTAAAGTTTTATAATATTTTGTGGGAGATCAACTTTAAAGATATTATTTTTAACAACTCCCCGTAAAACTCCACTATTTCCAATCCATCGGTTTGAAAACGTTTGTCCTAATTAATTCTTTACATTGCCGCATTGTGAGCTGGTGCTCAGTTTTGTTGCCACTGTAACTGCAGTCGTTAGTTTTATGGAATATTGTTATCAATGAAGCTAGCTGCATATTGACTTTGAGTATTTTTCTCCATTTAATGTTTCTTTGTTTCGCCCTATGGGTAGGATTTCCTAAAATGCCCATCCAAACGTTTAATTCAAAATTGGGACGAATTTGATTTTATATGCCTTTTTTGTATACTTTCCCTTATTCTGGTGGACAATTTAATAGAAAACTTTCTATTACTGGGGTTGTAAAGCGACCCGTTTCCGCCAAAAAAACGAATTATAAAGAAATGTACCAAATTACAAATATGTTTGATCAATGGGAAATCAAATATTTTATTTTTTGGCTTTGCACTTTCTCCTTGATGACCTTTTACTTTCAAATTTTATAGGTGGGTGTATTCTAAATGTTTCAACAACATCTACTACATTTTGTTGCTCCATAAAGAAAGCGTATTATTTATATTGCGTTTGTCTACTAACGAAAAAATATCTAATGCATTTGCTTCACCACATCAAACATATCCTTTAAAGTTTGGTACCAGTTCCGAATAATCTTCAATTCAAATTACATACATTGCTTCATGCTGAAGAATAAATAAACGTTATCATTACGTTATCATTTTGTTATATAGAAATGGAAACCAAATATTTTCGGAGCCTAACGCAATGACAGTTGTCGAATTTTTGGGTCCTTTCCGTCTCCATATTCGTTATCAACTGCGATCGACCTTGATACAAGTCATGCGAGTAATTAATAGTATGCTTTATTCCAGTTCGAAATCCATCAAAATATTTATTCTTATAATTCACGTAATAGCGAAAATCTTTAATTTAATTAATAAAGAAATGATTTATAGAATCATAAAATGGGCACCTGTGATTCTGTTAAAGAATTCTGGTGTCTAAAATAAATACTTGTATGTTTCAAGTAAAAACATACAACGAGATACCATAAAAACTAGATTCTCTTAATGAAAACTATAACAGAGCTATTCTAACAGAAGATAAATAACTACGAAAAATTTGCTTCATACACAAAACTAGAATTTCCCAAGAATGATTTAAATTATATAACTTTATAATATATAACAATAAATTAAATCAAAAGTTAACATATTTCATAAGCAGTGTGCTAACAGCTAATAGCCTAACCTTCCACCGTGAAGTTGTGCATAGCGCACGGTGGATACGAGGGTCGTTCAGTACGTTCTTAGAAAGAAAAAAGTATTTTCTGTAGCTTTTTATTTATTTTTCAACATAATCCCCATTTAACTATATACAGTTTTCTAAGCGATTCTTCGGCACTTTTAAGCCCTCCGAAAAGTACGATTCCGGAAGGTCCTCGTATTCGTCATCTGTTTGGGCGATGACTTCCTCGTTCGATATGAATCGTCCGCCGAGCTATTTTTTCAAATTAGAAATACGGCGGATATTGCACTAGTTTCATAATTAATTTAATTCCATAATTTAATCAATCGAGACTGCGCGCAGGTGTGCACGTGTGCGTTGTTGTTAATAGAAGATTTTTTTATTTCAAATAAGGACGGTTTTTTTTTCTAGATTTCTTTACTCAACCGGTCCGTAATAATGGAATTTGAAATTGTAAATAAACAATTGCTCTGACGACTGTATTTAACGTTAAACTCTATTGCAAACGTTACAAACTATATTGATACATCGGTTGACAATTCTGCTGTGTTTGGCGGAGATGCTTGTACAGTGATGTATCTTATAAGTGTAATATTCCAATACATAATGCTTTGCAGTTATTGTTTGCCTTCTTTCCAAGTAATTTGTGTGAATGATTCGGAGTACATTTCAAAAAAACAAGGCTATTACCTCGCCGTCTGATTTTACCGTCTTCGTCTCCTTCGGAAACCGTTCGCCTTCAAAAACCCATTGTTTTGACTGTTCCTTTGTCTCCGGAGTCTAACAGTGTATCCATGTTTCGTCCATAGTTATGTATTGACGAGAAATTCGTCAGGATGGTGTCAAAACAGCCTCAGAGTCGACCACATGATTGCGTTTATTCTTTACTAAAAGAGACGGCATCCATCTTGCCGAGATTAATTTCATATCCAATTTTTCGTGCAAAATTGAAAGCGCTGTACCTTGCGATATGCCCGTGGCTTCATCTATTTCGCGCACTTTGATTCAAAACCACGTCGATTTTGTCAATTATTTTTTGGTGGTAGTCCTCTGTTGGACGTAGAGAACGGCATTCATCTTTTGTGGATGTACGGCCTCGCTTAAGCTCATTTACCGAATTGTAAACAATTGCGAACACAGCAGTAGATGTGCTTATGAAGTTCGTTTACGGTTGTCTGCTTTGTCGTTCTCCTACTTTTCAATTCCTATCTTACTTTCGCGTTATCCTATATGAATGGACGGCAAAAATACAATTACATAAACTCCGAAAGTTTAGATTGTCATTCGATGTATTCTATTATAAGAAAATAATCTGTAATCTCTTTCGAGTTCTAGTCGCTAAACTAGAACTAAAATACAGAATTTCTTAGCAAAAAAGGATAAAAAGTTCGTTATGCCAAAGTGTCGATAACGAAGCATCATTAAGTTCATAAATGTTATCTCTAACTGTGAAGTGTACTTCTCTATAGTCAAAACACTACTTCATTGAGTAGTGAAGATGTTCTGCTGTATCCGGTAATTGTCTAGAAAACATTTCCTTTCCATATCTTTTGGATATTTTTATAAACTATACACTAAAGACGATTTTAAAACTGCACTTTCTATATCGCATGTTTCATCCGTATCAAAATTAAGTATATATCAGATCAATGATGATACCAGGGACTATAAAGTGTATGGCAAGTGGGGTAGTGTTGCTATGAAATTAGTAATACACGAAATGCAAAGATACTTTGGCCATTATTGCCGGCCTCCACTTATAATTTCTAGTCGCGCAATTGGTTAGCAAAAAATATTTAATTACAAACTATGTTGTATTCAAATATCTTCTTTACATTCAACAATTATAACTGCTATGTATGTTTTTTTTATTTACTCGTTACTTTATTTACTATTTCAGCGTAATGCTAATCTTTAATTGAATTATGTTTTTGTTTTAGGCGTCAATGGATTTGCCCCCGGATAAAGCAAAACTCCTCAAAAACTATGATTACGAAAAGAAATGGGACATCATCTGTGACCAGGTTAGTAAAGAAACGGGACATTTCAATTTACTTTAATTGCGATTTAATAATCGGCAGTGGATAATTACACCTTATAGCAAAATTAGCACAATTTTTACAATTTTACCTTCGTTATCGGTAATCGTTCCAATTACCGAGAAATTGCTTGGTGTTATTGCAATTGGTTAGGTTTTCTTGTAAAACTGATACGATTACCAGCGATATATTAATTGCGGACAAGACCTCCATCGTACAAGGACGCCACAACTCGATGTTATTTATTACAAATTGCAATTGCAATATTTGATTCTAATGGTCAGGAGCCTATATTTATTACTCTACTAGTGAGTGGAAAAAATGCAACTTTCTAATTGGCGTGCGCTTATTAATTAAAAATTAAAAATTGGCAAAAGTTTTTTCGAATAAGATATATGAGGACCATTTACGCTAATAATTTTAAATATTACAAAAAATTCGTGTATTATACAACGTGCCTCGTACAGGCACACTAATATCAACAACCATTAATCATACTTAGAAGGATATATTTTACTGTAGTTATTTTTTGATATGCGGATTTTTAATCCAATATACATTTTTTATTTTTTTTTAATTTGCAAAGAAGTGTGTTTGTGGTTTTAACGCGAGTTTTTAGGGGATCTGGACGAATAGTTCTTTTCAATTCTCTAACTCGATTTCAAGTTTAAATGCCCTCGCCTCCTAAACAGTTGAAAAAAGACATCTTTACAAGTGCTTTTTATGTTGAAATGCGAAATCCTCCATTTTTAACCATTTAGATGCTAAAGTGCATTAAAGCTTTATAGAAGCTGTGTGTTTAGTATCCCGTTATAACTTATAACTGTCGACTGGTTAGACCAATCATTTAATTGAAAATATAAAATATAAAGGTGTTATTCCAATATCCTTTTTGTATATATTCGGATATAATATATATACAAGAATATAAATAATATAATACGAAGGAAAAAAAGGATGGTTTAAGAAAATACAGCTGGCAATGATTACCACAATGATATTTTTAACGTATTAGTTTACTTATTACATTGCATATCGCTCTGTAGAAAGATGTGATTACCATATAAAACCATCTTGACTTATTTTCATTTAAGAATTTTAGAATCATAATGAAACTACCGTGCCTGAAAGGATTAAACTTGAGCATCCTAATCCTAATTAGAAGCAAAAAATTCTAAAGAATCTATTTCTGCTTTTTCTAATAATAAAGTTCAGCACCAGTTCACATTGATTTACCAGTTTTGACCAGTTGTCTAGTTTTATAACTAGCGTTAGTAACCAGAGTTGCAGCGTTTAACGTAGTTTGACTGCTGACAGTTAAAGATAGTAGATATCCAAAAAGTGTAGAATTCTTGTAATCAGATGCCACTAAGATGAATGAACATGAATGATTTTCTAGTATGTAACCAATCATGATATTCTCAATGATCAACCATCACCAAACTGTTTGAGGAAAGCTGGCCACAGAAATAATAAGCTCGATGTTTATGACTTAAAAAATTTTACTCGATCCAATTGCTATCTGTATCCGTATGCCATCTTTACTGAAACGTAGCGAAATAGAGCCGGATGATCACGAGTGATAAGAGGCGGATAAGCTGCGATACGAGGAGAAGCCCCGCAGTCTGTGTCAAAGCCCACACTAACGCCCAAGAGGTTATGCAGTGTGTTTAGATAATTACTGTGATTGTACCTAGCCATTCATATGAAACGACAGTCAGCCATATATTTCAATCTCTACAGAACTGTCAGATAATCACGCTTCATAATTTTTGGACCAGAAACCACAGAATCTATTGACTGCATTATGGTATTGTTGCAAAATGGCAGGCCATCGAACAAAATGGTGCACATGTGGTTTCATAATGTTATTTTCGAGTAACAATAAATGTATTCTCAATTTTAATATTTGAAGCTTCATACTTCTTGGACAACAAGACTATTATATATCTCTACTGTGTTAATTGTCTCGAGACATTACAATTTTGAAATTCTAAATAATTATAACAAGAACCGGGTGAACACATGTTTAACTGATTACTCCGGGACAGCTGTTTCAAAGATTCGTCGAGCCTCATTATCAACCGAAAACCAATCGTGTTGTTTCAAGCAGTTGCAACAATGTACGAATGTCGATGACCACTGATCATTTCTTCAGCTGTGTCGGTTCAATGTCATAATTTTGTTACTCGTTTATAATAAGAACAACATTTGGAGTGATTTTTAAGTACTCGTCTTCAGATGATTAGGACAGAAGGCGGACTATCGGTATCGTGGGTCTTCTATTTTTATTTTTATTGTGTTATTTGTTGTTAAATCATTTGTTTCATTTTGTGTTTTTATTGTATATAGTTTAAAAATTTGTTTGTTTAGATAGCATATTATGCTGTTACAGTTTCTAATCTGTCTCGCATATTTCCATTGCTGCAGTTCTTTTTTGAATGCCATATGCTATTTTTAGTATTGGATTGTTGTCTCTGTATTTTCGTCGAATTTTTCTTCAAAGTCTTATTTCAGACATTCATGATATTTATTAGAGAAATTAAGTGTGATATGAATACTGCATGGTATATTAAATTTCTCATATGTCCCGGAATAATACTACGTTTTTGCTAATTAATATATTTATATGTTAGTCGCATTTTAAATTAAATTTTGTTTTGTTAAACCTAGCTACTTTGTGTGCTTTATTTGTTGTCTGGGTTGGTTATTGAAAACTATTGAAGCTCTCGGAGTCTCTGAAGTTTTATTAATTTTGAGTTCATTTATTGCTAGAATTTTTTAACTTTTCCAGAGTGTATTATGCGCATATCGTCTGCACATGCTTAACGTATTCTAAAATAAATACACCTCAGAATGCCAGAATATTGCAATATATGGGGTATTTGTCGTCTATTGTATATTTTAAGAACCGTATGTTTGAAAACCGACCGATACGTAAAGACCTAAAATTATCGGTAAGTTTCGCTTTTAACTGTATATTTATGTATACAGTGATACTCCCCAGTACCTTTCAGGATATTATCGTAAGGGTGGTTTATTATTTGGGACTGAGGTCTAGACACCCTTCACCGTAACGGTGTGGAGACTCTTAACTTTAAATGACAGTGGAAAATACCGCTTTTATATTTCGAGTTGCGCTTAGGGGGAGATGAATAATCATTGTAGAGGAGTGTAAGGTCTACTGCAGTCGATCGGTTTCCTCAAAAACGTAGGAAATCACGCTAGCGTAGAGGGTTTTCGAACTCTTCACCCTCTGTTATTAATCTCGATATGCAAGTATTTCACTGAAAACTGCATCGATCGATGTACGATTGCAAAATTCGGAAAACTTGGCAGTACACTAAAACCGACATATGTTATAATACCAGAAACAGTTATTAACGTTGATGTTTAAAATGGAATATCTAAATTCCTAATTCAATTTAAACGTTTGTTTAAGGAAGCAACTATGTGGAGCCACATTTATTTTTTTTTAATCTTCGAGGGGTGAGTGTATGAACACTTATAGCTGTGAAAGTACAGTATACATCGTGTTTTTTTGGATACAAGTATACATTTTTTTTTCTTTCTTGTCAATTTGCTTACAAAAATATTAAAAAAAATGTCATATTCATTACATATCAATAATTACCAATATCCTTGAAAATGTAATAATATATTACATGTTCCATTTAGATTAACAAAGTTGCCAGCTAATTCCGCGATGACCGAAATTGTCAGGTTATTAAAAGAATTTTGATTTAGTAGTACACATAAACTGTAGCACATTAAGATATTTTCAAAATTTTCTAGTGTATAGTCTTGTATATCGGATAGGAATAGTTCTCGGTTGGCCAGCCTTCAGATAGTATAAGTTTATCGAGTTTTTGATTTCATCGTTCAATAAAAATAATCATATTAAATTATGGTATGGCATATGTGTGTATTTAATTAAGAAGATTGAGTGGTTCAAACAAATTTAATAAAATTTCTACTTGAATGCAACTCAGCGCGCTTTTTTGTTTGTTTGGTGGAGCTATAGTTCCAATAGTGAAAAAGATAGCTGCAATAAAACAAATAAATATTGCTACAGGTACTAATTATATTGCATGTGTTGTAAGTTTGTGAATTTTTCTACTTTTTCTTTTAAGAGATTTGGTAAATAATTGACGCTGTGAGATGGTATTCTATGTCCAGGGTTTTCAGGGTCAATAAGAAGAAGTAATAGAAGAGAATAACTAAAGTATTGGCTTAGCGATTTTTTTAGTAATTTTGGATTTGATAGTAAAACATTCAATCCTTTTCGAGACATAGGACTTTGTATATACAATACCAATCACCTATCGAATGCCGTTATGTTAACGGTTATTAGACTTTTCATGGCAGCAAGTTAAAGAGTGGATTGTTAGGAGACTTTTAAAATGCTTTACTTTAGAAGGCACATTTTTTAAAAATAGTTACAAGTCGTTGTTACTACTTTGCTACAACTGCTCGTTTCAGTACATAGTAGTTTTCACAGGTCGAAGAAATCGTCAAAAGGTTATTTCTGTTTTGGCATTATTCACCCAGCATTTGAAACCAGGTTACCACATTTCTTCATATTGTGTCTTGGTCTTTGTTTCGGTCCAATTTTAGAAAATCACCAACATTCTTAACTGGTAACGTACTTCAAGTAATTGTTTCTATCGCTTAATACAATTGCCTGGATTTTCAACCAGTATCTTTATTAGACTTGAAGTTGCATAGCAGCGTTTTAGCAATTTCTGACAAAATTTAAACTAACGTAGATTTACCGTATTATATTACCTCCATGCAATTAAAAAGCTTCAGGTTTGAAAGGTGCTTTATATGTAATATCATCATTTCAAATTAGAGACAAGGATTAACAAGTATATTAAGAATATAGTTGATATTGAAAATCACGCACACGAATGTCAATCATTTATAGTCCTTCAACTGTTTACTATCTATATATTATGCGAGGAATTTTCCGACACTATTTTAACATTTTTTTTTTTTATTAAATAACTATATTTCTGCGCAACACTGATGATTCAATTGGGCCCTATAGGCCCTATTGATATTCAATAGGGCCTATTTTTGGTACGGACTGTGACTACTATGTTTAAGCTCCCTGACCTTTTGCCTATTCTTTTTTCCTCATTCTTCGTTTTTATTAAAGCACGAAAAAGTGCCGATGATTTAGCAATTGGAATTTGTTAATCTCACATTTATAACATTTACACACATTTATGACAGTTGTTTTTCTATATGTAAATAAGTGAATGTTACTTGGAATGTTTCATAATCTTTAAAAACAATTTTTAACCGTACTCAAGTGTTACAAACCACAATAAAAGATTGATAGTCCAAGAATTTTGAAAGGGACTGTATTATATCGCCATCGATAGGTAGCACAATCAGGAAATTATCACAGGAACAAATCAACCTGAATGTAATACGATATTATTAAAGATTGCTACACTATCTCGTAAATACGACAGATGCATGCGTACCTTTCACGATTCTAATGAGAGAGTGTACACTGTAAGTACAATACAAAACGTTATCTCGATGACCGCTCTTTGAATCCATCGACTTATTGTGACTTGTTCCTTTTCTAATACCTCCCATGTATACCGGCTGCCATCGGTATTTTTCAAGATATCACCCCGTGGTCTAAGCATATACACACAGAAACCAGTTATCCCTTGTTATGTCTCTGTCTTGTCTTCTGTCTTCCAAATTGAGAATGCCAACTATCGTGTGGGCGGTTATTGTCCGATGTCTGGCATAGAAGTTCATTCTCGAAGGTACGAAGTCGAATTAAGATAAGTTCTTCTCATTTTAATTTCGTTCAGGTTTTCATAAATTTATATATTTTTTTTTCAACATTTTTAACAGAATCCTATCCAAACCATGTTTTATACATATGTTAAAATAATTGTCACATTACTTATAAGATTCTAAAATAATTATTCCAAATAGAAGTACTTAAGCATTTATATTTGTAAAAAAATATAAAGTTTAGAGTTGTCACTGTTGTTCATGTAAAATCTACAACAAAGCTTTCATTATTCGGTAACATAATAAGCTATGTTGTAAAATGAATTGAATAAGTTTAGATTCCCAGAAGCAATAAGGTAAAGTCTGCTGATTGTTGGTAATATCGTTATTGTTGAAACTACAAAGAAAATTGACTTTAAGAATTGGTTGTATATGATTCTTAAACAACGATTTTGAAAGAAATATTAAATAAAAGGCATGAATCTCACCGATGCTCGATACATCGGCCGTTTGCGCGCCATTCTCTAACCGTCATCTTTTAGTCTTCCATAGAAAAGTCTACGATATAATTTGAAGCTCGAAGTATAGTTAGGTAGTCATTTATACTCTGTACTTATTGGCGACGTTGTGTTCCCTTTAATGTTTCTAATATTTTGGAGATATGAACGCTATTGTCGGATTTATCTAATCATCATCATCATATCAACAGGATGTATCAACATATCCTGGGGTTATTAAATTATGTTTTTTGCCGGTTTGATCTGTATGTAAGAGTATAATATGGTGATGAAAAGCATTCAAAGCCCGAATTACACGCGTGAACGAACGCAGTTGCAATCAAACGCCGTTACGTGAAGTTGCGCTCACATTTTGTGCGTCATTATGCCAAATGGCGTCGTTGTAAATAGATACAATCTTTGTAGGTGAATAGTTTTTCATTGCTGAGGGTGCAATTTTTCAATAGATCTAAGGGAATGCCGTACCTGTATTAGAGTGCCGAGAAAACACGCAAATTTGTGCAGATGACGCATTGAATCATGCACAAATTCATAACGGGTTCTATCGTCTTCGTAAAACGACTAAGGAAGGACATTAGAAGGAAATATTCAAAAAAAAAACATTGTCATTTTTCCTTTTTTCAAAAATGAAAATCAAGTCAATGGAGTCGAAATTTAACACGGTAGAGAGAAGAAACGGAATCGCAGAGCATTAACAAACAATATTTCCAGAATGCATTCGTTTCGTGGTGGAGACGCAGAAATCAGTCTTTGAGATTACTTTGTGAAAATGCTGCGTATACACTGAATTTTGCAGTACAGAGACTTTTTAGAGATTTTCAAAATTCTCTATAAAGATTGATATTTTTTTCTCATTCGTTCAAACTAACTGTTAAAGCATTTATACCAGGTGCTATCTGAAACGCTTAAAAAAAGTCACGCATAATGAAAGAATTTTTGAAATCACAAAGATGTGCATATAGTTAACAGATAATTCTTTTAAACAGTGGTAAAGTATATTGTTGGATCAACAGGTGCGTCCACGTCGAATTCGCAGTGCTGGAATTGTGGACTGATGTGGAGCTTCATCGCCGAGTCTTGATGAGACATTGCTACTAAGATAATCCGCTCCGAAAATTGTAGAAGAAAATTATTGGGGGAAAATTTTCTTTTCTCAATTCCATTTTCGATTCACTTTTTAAAAAATTCACCATAGTTTAAGTAAGTTCTTTACAGACTCACAATAGCATAGCTTAGTATCGCTGAGTTGTTATCAACATTTCTTTTGAACGTTCTGGACGCTTTCAATGTTGTCTCTGGTGTTTGAATTCTGGTGCATGGTTATGTGGCGAAAATAACACCAACTAATCATTTAGTTCAAAAAAGGATGTTATGTTGTTGCTGATAACGATGATATTCAAAAGTAGTATGAGTAATGAAATAATCAGTACCTACAATTACGCCCAATATTTAAGAAAGTTCTTTAGTTTTAATTGATCTATTCACACGTAGAGCAATTGAAGCATCTCACCGATTTTCATGTGATACGGCAATGTGAGATTGTTCTGGATGGAACAAATCTTCAATTATTCTTCTTATCAAGTATTTTAACCACTACTTGAGTTCGAGTACAAGCATGATACCTATGAACCATTGCGTTGTAAACATGCGTTATTTTTAGGAATGTTATTACACCTAGCTGTTATTTCATGAAGTAATTGTTCGCGTATATTTATTTCGACATTGTAAACCAGGTTTCCAAAGAAAAAAATTAAGCGATTTAGTTCGGAAGATTTGGGGATCAAGCGATAAAACTTCTATGACCATAGTTCAGAAAAATTCAACCGTTGAATTACGTGTCGAATTTACGACGCTGTCGTGAATTACGACCAAGAAACCCCGCGTTTCTTGTTTGGTCTTCTCAGAAAGCATTTCATCTAAAACATTTCTTGTAGTAAAACTTCTGATTGAAATAGTTCTTCGTTAAAGATACTAGCCCAAATATTGACATTAAAACGGTGTTTAAATCATGATTGTCTAACGATGTGGGTTTTGTGGTTATCATCACTAGTAAATTGGACTTCATCTGTCTGTAATATTCCAGTTAAACATACCGGATCTTCGGCGATTTGTTTGTAGCGGTCAAATACAAAATTTCACACGCTTGCCGCAATCTTCTAGTTGTAATACGCGATGAATGTAATAGTTGTAAAGTTACTCAGGATGTGACGTTTTTGGAAATTTTGAGAAAGACGAAATTGAATTACCATGCGTCTAGTGTTCAGAGTAGGGTTATCCAATACTGCGGCAACTGCATTTTGTTCCCTGTTTATAATATTTTTTTGTCGTGATTACCTGAATTACGAACGACTGAATCAGAATCGGAACATTTTCAGCGACACTCGGTAGACTCGGCAGCCGTAGATGCCCCACCGTTAGCATGACAGTATCTAAAAACATTGACAGTATCTGCATATCCAACTGCACCAAACTTGTTCATTTTAAGAACTATCTATTTCTTTTTATTATTATATTGTTCAGCTTGAAAATATAAACTACAAGATGATCTAATCTATGTACAAGATATTTATATTTATTTATAAAAATAAATATAAATATCTTTAAAATAAATGCATTTCTAAATCAATAAAATTTAAATCCGGTGTAGCTCCAGAATAAATAGAAAAAACTACTGCGTGTGTCTGTATATAACTTTTTTTGGTTGACTTCCTGAACAAAATATCAAACTCTTTTACACCTATTACAAATATAAATAAATGAGAAAACTGTTTACTTAGGGTGGGTATCGGACACAATAAATATAGTTGTACACTTCGTACATATATCACAAAGGACAAAAATATTTATCTCGCCTCGTCATAAGTTTACGGGAGCTGCCAAGCTATTCAATAAACAAACGACAAACCGGAAGACATTTTGAAATGACGCCAGCGTAAAGAGAAAAAAAAAACACGTAATCCTACGTATGTATGTAGATACATACATATAAATACCGAAGCTAAAAATTTATTGGATTGCATTCGAAAAGAAGTTTATTAAACTCGATTGGTAACGCTTCAGAAGAAAGACGTGAATGAAATCTAAAATTAATCGCCGATAAAAAAAAAGAGGAAACAAAACGCATCTTGTACTTGTTTCTACGTCCATCATCATCGTCATGCATTAGATATCTTTAGTACGCATTTTAATTATACAGTAGCGCCACAAGTATTTATATCGAGAAAGAGATAGCGGTATGGTGGGTTCATATTCCTCGTTGCTCTATTATTAACGTTGGCGCCCGTTTCAAGAACGCTTTTGTAAAATGGGTAAATTCAATTTTCGCTCAGTGAACTGTATTATTTCAACATCGCTTTCTATGTGGTTGACCTGCTACATTGTACATATATGCATGCACTCCTCCATAAAGAATGCTTTGAGTGCTTTGTGAAAAAAGTTCGTTCGAAAGGTTCGTTTTTCTGCAACACGTACATTCTGCGAAAAATTCTTAACTTAACAGTTTGTAAGATTTACAGGAATAATTTGGAGAAAAACTTGTATTTTAAATTTTAAGGTAAGCCGTAATAAGGTAACGTAATACGGCGTACGGTGAATCGATCGGGCTATTGGTCATCGTAATAATACCGGACGTAATGTGAATTTAGAACCGGTGAATCAAAGACGACGCCTATTCGCGAAGAGCAGGTTCTTGAGTACAGCACAAGTTTGCCAACGTCAAGGATTGTCATCTTCAGAAGCTCGCGGTTATGGACCGTAACTTGACCTCGAATGCCCTAGCGGAACAATGACAAACTATTACAGCTATCGATCTTGTATTAGTTCAGTTTGACATGGATTACTTGTAGTGGGATTAGTGAAAAACGATTCATGTTTTAGCTACCACGTATTCCTTTATACCTGGATCTAGCGAGTCCAATCGCGATAGAAATAATTACATAACTAGTAAAATCGCTCGTTGGCCATTCCAGGTTTGGTTTGAACCAAACGAGAGCATTATTTCCAACGGGACTTGTATTCTTTTAGAGTATGGCAAGCATTACGGGTCGTATTAAACATCCTCGAAGAAAATAGTGCAGAAATTCTTCCGAGGCTACACTGAGAGAAACAAATTGATTCATCCAACAAATTACGTTTGTGTGTTTACCGAGTATTTCCAATTGGCCTTGTAACTTCACACAATGCACTAGCTGTTTGGTTCAATTATTTTTGTTAAATCAAACCGATATTTGTGTTGGGTGTGATTAAAATATATCACTTTTACTCAGTTCATACAACAGGCACAAATAGAGTTTCATAAAGACTTTATTTTGAATTTAAGACAACACATACTCAGTTGTTTGAGTTAACCAATTTTTGGTTAGTTCAACCGATCTTTTGCCCTAGTGTAGCTAAGTTATCCAGTTTTGTTATACATAAAAAATGTATGTAAATTTCATTGAATTTATAACAACGTCGACGAATCGCAAGAAGTTAAAATAAGTGAGATCATGACAATAATTAAATTTAAACTAACTAAAATTATATATGCCATGATGCAGGTTCCGGACAAATGATAATACACAAAAGACTACAAAGAGTAATTAATCACGGAAGAGTAAAGATTCGCGTAAACTATAGAAAATGTCATTAGTTAAAGAGAAACAGGGTTCTTAAGGAAAATAGAAGATGAGAATAGGAAGTACGGAATTAGAAATAAAGAATGGAATTGTTAAAGACAATATCGATTTTGACGAAACTTACTTAACATGATGTTAGTAGGAACGTCATCAAATGAGTAATTGAAATACTAAAGGAAGGGTACCATGAAACAGGATAAGAGCTCAGCATTAAAGATAACATAAATAAAAATAGAAAATACTAAATTTGTAATTAAGTATAAAGAACTAAAAATTGAAGAGATTTTAATCTCAATAAGCTTGCATCGCACGGTAGAAAAGCTTAAATAACGGGCATGAATGGGGGTTCCATGCTTGTAAATTGCTTCTTGCAAGTTGTTTAACAGATTTGTGAATTGATTTTATATATCTTAGTTTATCCGAACAAACGGACAACATTGAGATTGTCCAGCAAGTGTAGTAGTAATTGCAACTGAACTGACTAAAGAAGCACCCCACAACAGAAGTGTTTCTTTGTAGGTATCTACCGTTGCCACCAATAGAACTTCGTGCTGGGTGAAGAGCTGATCCGTTTTGGCGCTATTATGGCGATCCCTTTACAAACATCATCCTGAGCTATGTCAAAACACTGCGCTGATGAACCGTTTGAAGAGTTCTGATGTAGAAGTAGAATACAGAAAGAGGCTATTGTAGTCTAAGTGCCATTGAATTTCTCAGCCTGTCGTTATCTTTAAGCATATATTGTGCGTCCCCGGATTACTGCGTGGATAGGAAAGGCAGATAAAACATTGTCGAGTTAAAATTTCATCCGTTAAGGTTCATTCGCTTGCATAGTGATCTCGAAAATTTGCAGATTTTTTCAATTAGTAAAATATATTTTCTCTAGGAGATACGGTAAGGGGGTTATTAAGAAGTAATGTCCGGGTTAATACATTAATACATGTAAGCCTTTTTACATACTTTTATTTAAACTTACTAATTTTCCATTTGCCGTATCTATTTATGCTTAGTCTAGTCTAGGGAAACACTGTATATGGGGTGAAATTCTAAGAGTACGTCATGATTTTTGATCTTCTCTCATAATTCTTATTTTGCCTTCAATCGTCTTTCTTTTCACGTTTTTCTGTTTTCGATGTATTATGTGATTATATATTTTAAAGTCCCATATTAGCGATATTTTGTAACATGCTGGTTATTTCTTAGTTTTGAGAACTACTTGTGCTGACGATCATGTAAGTTAGTACATTTAGGCACTGCCATTATTTTTTCGCAGAGTATAACTCCATGTTTATAACGAAAAAGACAGAGTATTGCCTTTCTACCACCACCTATCTCGCAATATACCTACATTTATCCATTTGGCATGCTTGGCTGTAGATAACACATATTTCATAGTTCATTGAATGCCCGTGCGTCAATAAAAAAATACTCAAATACTTTGAAGAGGAAAACCGGTTGGACTGGTGAATGTATTGTGAGCTAACCAAATGATCTATGTACATGCATATATACGCCGATGACTCATACGATGGTATATTTACATATACATAAGTATATACATTAAAATATTGTCTTGACCTTAACGTGTTAGACATGTATAAGACGCGTAAGGTCACCACGTTTAATTATGGCTAATTGCGAAGTATTTAAGGCTGATTGAAAGAGATTCCAAGAACAATGAGTAAATCTGTCTCGTGCTATAAATAGCTTTTATGGGTATATAGAAAAGGAAACTGCGAATTATATGGTATACACACAATTTACCTTCGCAAATCAATGCTACGGCCCCGGCCGTGTTGTATTACTGTTTGAAACAATATTGATACGGTTCACAAGCGCTCAATCGTTTACATATTCTTACTTACCAAATTACTGTAAAGTGCCATCTGGAATCTAAAATTTCACTGCACGTACAGTTGAAATTTTGTCTTAATTTCAGCACTTTTCAGCTCCACTTCAATCTTCTGTGGTCCTTCGAGTGTATAGTTGCTAGTGTCTCTAAATAAGTTAGATTTATCTGCAAAATGCTGTTGCTTAGCAAAACTACAAACATAAGGTAATAACTCCTCGTCTACAACTAGAAATAAATATGAATTCAATAAACATTAGGCATAATTGTCTATTATTTTGTTAATAAAAAAATTATTGTATTCCTATTTTCTTGAATTCACGCCTTCCTGTGAAGAAGGATCTGATAAATTATTCAAAATTATCCTTAATAATAATAAATCCTTTTTATAAATTTTCTCTATAAGATATAACCGACCTCATCAGTTACAATTTTTCCAATTTTGAATAATTTGTTTACGGCATAGTGTTTAATAATTGCGAGGATTTTTTTATTATTCCAAGTTTAGAATGAATATTTCAATACCCTCCACTAGTGCAGATGTAATAATAACGAAGGATGATAAAACCGGATGAAATTATTACTTCTTTGCAGAGATTAGACAGACTCGTATTTTGTCGACTCTAGTAGGCAACACATCTCACCAGTAGGCGACACTTATCGCAATCGCTAGTCGCTGCAAAAAAGGGATAATTCCACCTCCCTTTGTTCTCTCTAATAATAACTCGTAAACAATCGATGCCCTATGTGTAGTTGAGGAAATTTGTTGGAGGATCGGAAGGCATGGATTTTAATTCGTATTAATCGCTTTAATTAAAGAGCTGAGCAAAATTAGGTGCTCATTGTGAGCATTGCAATCCCACCAGGACCAGATTTTCCTGCAGATCCAATACAATCCTGAACACCATTCATGGTGAGGAACAATTGGCTAAACCTCACTCTTTACAGTGGGACGGTGGACGGTGAGAGTAACGAAGTTATATAAGTACTCAACCGTCAACAAATGTGCGTTGAACACGATTGCGCCCAGTCCACTACGGTGAACACGTAATACGGTGGTTGAACGTTTTCCCGAACGATGGATTGGTTGTTGGGATTTTATTGTTTAGTCCTCACAGACCAACAGCTGCCTTACATTGTCCAAACAAATACGCGTGAACAATTACTTGTGCAAGTACCAAATAAAATTAATGAAATCCGCCAAGATGGTGCAATACCTCATGTTTACTACTCAACGGTTTGTGAGTGTTTATGCTTGTATTACAACTCAAGCAGGGCATTTTGAACAACTTATAGGCAATATTTAGTTAATATTTTTTTGTCACAGTTTCTTATACCTATTATAAAACTGTATACTGGTTTATTCTAATTTATTTGTGTTTAATGGAATTACTGTACTTTTCCAGACACAATTAGATCTACTTTCAGTTTTAAAATATTTTTTTTTCTTTTATTATAAATACATGTTAAAACGTTTAAAGTTTATTATTCTTCGAAATTGAATTTGAATTCGAACGTCGAAATGTAAAAAAAATAATTTGGAATGTGAACGCTTGCAGATGTACAATGCATACGTGCACCTTTTACCAATAAAAGCACACCTCCTACCCTAGTGCTTTGCCAAGTTTTTTTTTTTAACTGAACGTGAGACGAAAAGTGTTTTCGCTATTTTAAAAAAGACGAATTTTCAATCTGTCAAAATGTAGTTTTTGTGTAGTATTAGCATATTATAGTATATCGTCAAATTCGAAAAATTGAAAGGATATTAACTATATTTTTGCGCTACGCAGCATCTGGGTCAGCCTTGAAACCAGGCGCGTCAAAGCATTGAAGAATAAGTTCACACTTAACAAACTTGTGAAAAGAAAATGAAATTATTATTTTTTTTCATTTATACTTGTAATGTTTACGTAATATCTGGAATTCGAACTTGAAATCCGATGAAAATAATAAATTTAAATTTAACTTTAAATTTCTTTGCGATACTTCGATATATCTGTTATAAACAGTTACGAAAGCAATTGTGTATTAGACAAACATTTTAAATTGCAAAGCAAGACACCATCTCTCGTAAATTAAAGAACTGACGTTAAGCAAACAAACAGCGATAATAGCACTCTCAAATCAGGAAGCAGTTACTTGTTCGTAGAGTATCCGCTGGCAGAATGTGCGACGGGCAAATACCGGGAAATTTTTCGTTATTTATGCAGGCAGCGGTGGCGGCGACTTGGTGAAACGATTTACGCGAAATACCCGCCGATAACTTTGGCATTTGTTTGCTTTGACGATGGTTATTAACAATTTCCTTGTGCCATATCCATAAGTACTCGGAGAGCGCGCGTAACACATGTGCCGCACTTTCACTCGTCGGGTCAGGCACCTTCAGACCGGGGCCGAAGCCTCTCCGGGCGTGAGATCACGGGCGAGAGGTTCACCGAATGACTCACGATCGGTTTTGACCCGCTTCGGACCTCCATTGCATTTAAATAGTGTATTGGAGCCTTCGCGTATCATCGTTCGTCCATTGGAATTTTTTATGATTCTTCTACGCTTAGTGGGTGACATTTTGAAGAACGGAAGCGATTATGCAATTTAAATGTCTACATCATTATAGTTGTCTAAGTTGTCAAGTTATACGTCTTCATTTACACAGCGTATTCATCCACCGCCTACCAAATAAAATAAATTGTTTTACGCACCCTTTTCGGCTACAGTGGCGGCGGTGATCACGCGAACACTGTTATTACGTGTACATTGTACTATGCAGCGGAAATCCACAAAGAAATGGAATGCTTTCTCGTATGTGTCATCGTCATCACGTACCGCTACTGCTTGTAATTGTACAATGTGTCACTATAAGGACGAGTGCTATATTTCCAATAATGTTCTTCCTAAAATGTTTAATATAGTTCATATTTATTTACTTAAATCATTCGAAATGTACAAACACAAGTCGCATACCGTACACAAAATTTCAACAAAATCATATGATTGAGTTTCATTAGAGCACTCTATCTATAGAAGCAAAATACCTAAAAGTAAAAATAAATTAATACTAATCTAAAATATACCGAAACTAATTTAAATTCTACTATGACAAAAAAAAATAATAACAAACTAAACTACAAACTCTTGCATTTAAACAAAATTAATTTTAAGTTCTCCATGCTCATATAAATTGTTGCGCATATATTTTTTGGTTGTGACAGGCGAAAATCTTGTAATGTTCGAGATATAGAATTGTATGTTTTATAAATATTAAATTGAGAGCATCGCTCAAATAATGATGTTTTCTACAGTTAGATAATCCTCGCGAATAAACATCGATGTGTACACGTCCGTTCTAAGACACCTTAAAATAAAAGTAGGAAATACGAGATTTAGTCATTCGTAGCAAAATGTGATTTGGCTTATTAAACCGTTACATTTTCAATAAGCAAGAACTGGTAAGGTTCTGGTGGTAACTTGTTTTCCGATATTGCGTACCAATTACATACAAGAATCCTGGATTTGGTAATGCACATCCAAATAGGGACAATATACTAAAGCATTACACAAAAGAAGCATAAACATCAATCAGCAGGCATAATTTAATGTCTATTAAGTTGGGGTTAACCACTCCGTAAGATCGTAGGCCCACTAGGAAACCAGTTACATATTTTGTTGTTATTTTGTTACCCAAAAATTGATTTTGTTGCTCGAGCCGTTTTCGAGAAAATGCTGGTTAAGTGGATCAATAGTTACAGTTAGCTTAAGGTAAGCTAGCGTAGCCAGTTGTAACTATTGATATCAACACAAACTAAATGTTACATTTTGTTGCTAATTTGTTTCCAAAAACAGACGGAAACACTAGCCGTGGTTTCTCTGAAACGGCTGCAGCAACAAAACGTAACCAGCGTTATCCATATTAGTTTTATTAAGGAGAATCTCGTGATTAACACTGTTAATTGCTTTTGATAAATCGATTAAGTAAAGTTTGGTAAAGTAAAGAAATAAAAACGTATCGCGAAAATATAAAGGGATTTAATAAGTATAGATAACAACATAAATAACTATAAAAAAGATAAATAACAAAAGGTTGCTACAGGAGGCAATTTGGTCTTATATTTACCTTCATTTTATGTTTAACATTTTCAACGTTGTTGCTGGAAATATCGTGGAAAATCAATTATTGTTCACCACTTTAGAAACCAACTATTGTAACAATTATTAACTAATTAACTACTTAATAGTAGCAAAAAATAGTTTTTATAAATTTCTCTCATTCTGAAATGGTTAATATTGGATTGCAATTACTTTCTCTGGAGGTAACTTGAAAATTCAAACAATACACATTCAGTCTTGACGTCAATGTATATAAACCCACCATAAACCTACTTTTATTACATACTTATATCTAAAAAAAAAGCTAATCAGCAGTGCTATTTATAAGGACGAACATTGGCGAAGGGTATTTGAAGCGCTTTGATTATTTTATAGCGGCGCACTTCTTTCTGCAGTCTTATTTCTAGGCGGGCAATCGCTCGTCGCGATGCGTTGTTTCGGGAGAGAAGAGGGGTATTTTAAACTTCCTTCCTCTTTCAAGCGAGAATTTGGAGCGTAAAATGTATGCGGGAAAGGATATAAATATTTTTAAGATTGGGAAAGCTTCGGTTTCAACGCGTTATAAAAGAAAATTTACGACCGCGTTTACGGTAGGCCACTTTGTATATTAACAAGAAAGTATGTTTAGAGGATAGTATTTAACGTGTCCTAATTGGGTGGTAAAGCTTTTCCGACGAAATGTCGAAAGGACTCGATCAAAGATACAAGATTTCCCATGATTTGAAATAGGGTTAGGAGTTGTTAAGTGCAATAATTTACATAGAAACATTTCTAGAAGAACATTTCTAGATAAAAAGTAAAAGGAATTTGAATCAAAAAGCTGCACTGTTATTATTTATAGAATATTACTTTTACAGATAGAAGATCGTCTCTCGAATCAATTAAGGATCGTTGTCAGTAGAAAATAAAATTAATGTGCAATTGGACTTCTCAATAACGTAGTAAAAACAGGCAATTCATATGTATATCCAGGACAGGGACGATAACTCACCGATTACATCATCAAAGTAGTCATCGAATCAATGATGTCTTCAATATAAAAAGACACATGTTAACTACTTCGTACTTTAGTAAACACATTCTACATACTCACCGCGTTCAAAGTTATCTGCCTACCATTGTGAACTACGCTGTTGTTGAACCTAGGTAGATATTCAATTAGCGCTGAATTTTCTGTGGTCTAAAGTAGTACAAACAGGATAACCAATAAGAAATTAGCAAAAATAAAATTTTATATTTTGTAAACTAGGCCATTCTGAGGTCACCTATATTAGCCATGCGTAATAACTTCATGTCGCATTTTGAGTAAAATAACTGAATATTTTCTCCTATTTAAACGAATTACACACATGTTTGATTCATACTGTTAAGTAATCGTCGTTGTTTGTTACTTTTGTAAAATTTTTAAATACCCTTCAGAATTTTGTTCAATAAATGGCGCAGTGACCCCGTAGTAAAAGAGCCTTTGTTTGTGCTATGGCAGAGTTCGAGTCCTAACAGTATCGATGGGAGTATTTTCTTGTGTTTTTAGCTCAATTTTGAGCAGTAACACATAAGAAAAAACTTTTTACTATCGGTATTATAAAAAAAATGTAATTCGCTAAAGTTCCTACGTGTTGTAAAACCCACAACCTTTTAAAAATCGACAGTTTTTGTATATTTTACGCATAATTTTGTACATCCTTGTTTTGTACTAATATCAAGTTGCATTGATTGTATATCTATTATGACACAATTTTTTAATTACCAAAATGTTAACACCAAATGTAAACAAGGAGTTTGTGCTGCTATGGTGTGTTATGATAAGTTCCTGTTGTGACACCTGTGCGTAAAAAATATATTACCACCCTTGTGAAAGCTAGTATTATTATTGGTATTCAAGTTCCAGAAAAAGCGAGGATGTTAGTTGTTTTACTTTGGTTAACGTTCAGCAACTCTTGCTAAATACAAATTAATCACTTTAAACAAATAATGTGGAACATTTCAGCGTATGTTCACAATGTGATAGAATCTATGTGGGGCAAAGCTTACAATATTTGAGGAGTAGGATCAAAATTGTAAGCTGTAGAAAAAACAGCATGAATTGATTACTGTAATCCTGCCAGGCATTGGTTCAAGTTCAATGATTTGTTTGTGTTTGATACAAAACAGTCTACAAAAAAGAACATCTTCATGGAAATAATATAAATACCTAATAATAATAATAAATCTATAATAATATAAATATTTTGAGTAAACTTATTCGTATATTGATCTAACGTATACGACAAATATATGAAGTGCGACTACTTTCCAAGTCCAAGGCCAAACGTCCCCAAGGTGGAATTAAAAATTGGAAACACCGTTTCTCTCCGAAGTTATAGATACAAAAAATTAATAAAAACAACATGTGCTTATTTCCAAAAAAATATATGTGTACGAGAAAACTCATGCCTAAAAACAATAACCAAAAAAATAATGTTAAAATAGTTTCCTTTTGGCCATTTACGGCAAACGCAATGCAAAGAGAGAAAAAGGACATGTTTCTGCCTTCCCGATGTTAGTGCTCAACTAAAACTAGAACAACTAGTAAAAGATTGAAGCAAATGGATAAATAGAAGTGAAATTTCAAATGTCTTATATGTATACTGCGCTTGGATACTTATATTTTGTTCAAGCTAGAACTAATGTGAAAGATCCACCTTATATATATATATCCACCGGTAAAATAAAGAGATACGAAAAGTTATTGCCTGTATGTTGCTTTACTTACATAGCTGCAATATTTATATGGGCATTTGATTTGTAGTTAGCAGTTGCTCATTCGCATCTGAAAAACCAAAAACAACATAAACAGTAACATTATAATTAGAGAGAACAAAGGCGGGTGAAATTATTATTCTTTTGCAGCGACTAGACAGACTCATATCTATTCGTCTCATAGGAAAGGGTTCGTGTACCTGTTAGTTTTCCGGAGAGTGGACAAAACACGAGTCTGTCTAATCGCTGCAAAAGAGTAATACATAATTCCACCCGCCTTTGTCCTCTCTAATTACAATTATAATTCTTAGGTTCGATAAAAATGTGTTTCTTCATGCAAAATAAATTAAACAAAAATTAACAATGCACAATTAACAAATTAATAGATCATTTTATTTAGATATATATTTAATTGCAAAATTGTTGATTGAAAATTGAAGATTTAACCGAATTAAAGACGGACAGAGTTCAAGCACACAGTAGAAATAAGTATCCTTGCGCACATTATACTCGTTTCTATGCCTACCAAGGCAGTGCGCGTCATATTTCATAATCAATAACGTTACGATTTCAAATTTATTATTATTATTATTAAATGCCGACAGTGTTTACTTTTCTTCGTGTTTAGAAGTATACCAGAGTCTTAAATATAATTTCCGATCTTGTACTAAAATGCTTGCGGTATTTCTAATTTTACTCTAGATCCGTTTTGGAAAGGTGCTTGTCGAGGAAGTTTGACTTCCTTGATGGTACGCAGAGTAGAGCATTCGTTGTGAGTGGTATAATAAACCTTGTTCAATACCTACATCCGTAATTATAATACAATTTTAGTTACCAAAACAATTTTATTACGGTGATACGTCGCAGGTCGAACAGCAGAGGCAGACAAAAATGACCGGATATGTTCACCGGCAGAGTGGTGCAAACAAGTTATTATTCGCCGAGGTTGATAGATATGTAAATAAAATTGGTGTCGCGAATCATTGCTCCTAAACATACGCTCCCTGTAGTGCACTACAGTAACAGTCCGACAGTTGTTCAGTTCCTCTCGCTCGTAAGGATAAAATAGATAATTGAGGCAGAGCGATGATGGCAATGAGAGAATCTCTCTTATCAATAGAAGAAGAAGGCGACAGCGTAGGGCAGAGTAGCACTTCATGTGGTGCTTCGAAATAGTCTAAACATGTGTTTAACATTTGTCGAAGAGCACAACCGACTACTGGGTATATGACGTATGCCGCGCTAGTTCATTGAGGGCGTATTTATAGACGGGCGTTCCTACTGAATGCGAGGCTGCTGAATGTGGGAAAGGAACCATGGGATAAATTGATAATTAGGATTTACCGGAAGATGCGCTAAGCGCGCTGCCATTAGTTCTTTTTTTCTTTCTTTTTTGGTGTAAAAAACAGAGTGAACAGAGTGAACTAAACTTATTGCTTATTAATTTACTTATTGTTAATAAGTAAATTCATATTCAATTAGTTTGGTTAAAAAGTAAACAATAGACTTATAC
Organism: Oryctes rhinoceros; assembly: GCA_020654165.1. Classification (NCBI taxonomy): domain Eukaryota; kingdom Metazoa; phylum Arthropoda; class Insecta; order Coleoptera; family Scarabaeidae; genus Oryctes; species Oryctes rhinoceros. The sequence goes on from JAIOKQ010000424.1 coordinate 894,206, forward strand.
GAATGTCTATACATTTTTGTATAAAATCGTAATTAAGGAGGCCTAAAAACCAAGTAATACAAGTGCATTTTTGTTATGAGATAACAAGGTTTGAAATCTCAAATTATTTAAAAATCGGAAGTTTATTAATATTTTAAGGTATTCGTTCCCATCTTTGACACCTTATATTAAATCTTACTTGTACCCTTTAATATTCCTACAGATTGTTATAAAATATTAGTAAATTATATTAAATTAGTAAAAAGTAGCTAGAGACATATAGTACAGTATAAACAGTCTACCAGAATTAATCAAATTAATTGTGGTCAGTGTTGGAAATTGTGTCGGATTCATCATAATTTTCTCCACTGCTGGATTTTGTCATGCTTCCAATTGTGTAACAAGTTTATAAAAAAAATTTGCTTGTTGAATGTTGGTACCGTTGAACCGCTGAGTTATTCACACATATAGATACTAATGTAAAATAATGCTTGCATCTGCAAATATTACGCTAAGAGTATGCTGTGCTATGTTATGGTTAGGGCCATTATTCTCTAAAGAGTCCTCGGACTATCAACCATCCTCTGCCTCGGCATAATTTGGGACGTAAACTAGTCTACAGTCGAGTAAATCTGCCATTATATTTGTGCAAGTTCACCAAAATTGTGTGACGCTTTGGAATTGTTGGAAAATTGCGAAATCAACGTAATGCATATCTATATACTCACAGTTCCGACCAACTTTTCCGGTTTTATCGTTTTTATCGTCGCGCCAACGACAACCACGTTTAAATTCAGCTGCTTAAAATTTCATTATGTGCAAGAAATAATGTTTTTCTTTAATGTTATTAATTATGGGAAAATAAAGCGTATACTGCATAAAATATCGTGTTATGTAAATTGAAATCTCTTTACAGTGTAGGAGAAACGAGATAGTTCCCGACTTAGGCCTCGCAATATTGTAATCGCATAAAACAAGTTTGCATAAAAATTTGGTATTCCATCTGACCTGAAGGCTGATTCCGTAAGAAAAGAATATCGATTTCTGTTTGAAATAGCAAACACAAAAAAATGTTACATTGGAAACTTGATAGAAAACAAATTCTAATAATACCATTTTGTTTCTCCTTCAATGCCGAATAGACTTTATTTGAAATATTATTTCTAAAGTGCATCATTTTCGTGATATATTTATTTAAGTGCAACTGTCTCCATTTCATTCTGTATATAAAACATATCCATTATATCAAAATTAGTTGTCGTTATATGTAACGTATAAACGTGACAACAAAAGACTGAAGAGCTGAATCAGAGCTAACCAGGCCATCCATTTACAATTTCAACTCGTGAGCGTTGAAATTAAACACTGCAATGCGGAAATAATTCTGTGTTACGTCCAATGCAAATCCGTGGAGAAGAGAAGTGTAAATGTAACGACATTCTTGTCAAGAGATCGTTTTGAAATATTTTATAATGACTATTTTATTGAGACTTTTCACCGGTCAGAAATGGGCGATATTTCCCAATATTTCGATTTATTTATGGCGGTTAGTTATTTATTATTTTTTTAGTTATGTAGCCAGGGAATATCGCTTGCTATTCGTGTTCTCGGGTACTAGATAATAAATCTAGATTTTAGAAAACTGAGTGGCAATCATAATTTTTTGCTTGAAAATTGAATACTGTTTTCCAGGAACCAGATACCACCCGGGTATATTAGCACCACCAACACAAGATTCGCGTTAGTCCACTTTAAAACAAACTAATAACGTGTCATCGTGGCATTGCGGTATTAAATATGCTACGTAAACGCCAAAACACACGTAAATTCTAACATGGGTTTATAAAACTTAACAATGAAAAAAATCCTTTGGGCCTAAAATATAGTCTTTTATACCAAAGGTCATTGGCGTGCACTCGTGCACATTGTTGCATATGCTGCAATTTGTGAGTGCTGCTTCGAATAAATCAATCGCCTTCCATATGGCCCCCGTAACTGTTCAGTTTGCAACTTGAAAAAAGACCACCGCGGACGCCGTTTCAGTGACGCCGAGAAAGCGTTTGGGCGCACTTTGTAGACGAAGAGAAAGAATGGTTTTTAGGAGTGTTGAGTTGTTGAAACGTTGTAATAAGTGCATTAACATCAAGGCGAATTACATTGAAAAATAAAAATTAATCGTGGGTCTACGCTATTGGCCATGGCCAGGTCGAGAAATTTTGGCGTTGCACTAAACGACTCAGTTTTATTATTATTATTTAATTCTCATGATTTCTGTATAAACTGAAAACTGGATTAAAGTTCACGTTATAATTGTACGGTCGTTTAATGTACAATCGTCTTCCGGCTAACTCTAAATTGAAGGAAATATTTTTAATGTTAATAATATTTCGTCCCTATCATTATTTATCTATTTCATTTCTTGCATATGTTAATATCTAATAACTCGTTATAAAATTATCCATGGATATAAGTATTGGCCAGGTTAACAAAAATTGGATAGGGGAGAGATCGTGTCTAATTTATTTATGTGTTTATTACTTCTTCGATTGTTCAATGTTTGTTATATCTAGTATATTAATTCTTCAAGTACTAACTCGACGTAACCTTCAATTAACACATATCGAAACATAAACTAAACAAATTTCACTAACAACCGAACAACTTTTACTTTATTTCTAAATTCTGAACAGTAAAGCCGAATATTCGTTTGTCGTAATACAGCGCTTCCATTAAAATTAAATTGCAACATTATAGCGAACTATTAACAAATCAGCGCCTCGGCGTTCCTTAGTACGCTATATAACAACACACAAAGCAAGTAATCGGTATTAGACCTGTGGGTAAATCGAAACTCTTGAGAAATAACGATAACCGCTATATAAATATCAGTATCGTATTTCTCAATGTCGGAGGTCAACCGAGCACAAAGGAACAGATTGTACTTTGGTTTTTTCTCTCCGCGTATTGTGACATTTTCACCATCACGGAGTCGAATCTGGGCGAAGCAACGCTGTATTTTACCGATTCATATCCGATTCCAAAGGTTCCTGCAATTTGTCAAGCGTTGTTGACTAGAAAACAAATCAACGTTTTTATTCATTAAGATGGAAGTAAGAGCGTGCCTGAAATTAAAATCACTTATGTATGGACTATTATTAGTAATGATTCACTTATCTGCATGGCCTTGCCCTGTCTACTTTGATTCAGAAAGGGCAGAGACGTATTAAAAACTAAAAATACTACGTAGCTGTAGTCGTTTTTTTCTTTTCTCAGTTTATGTAACATATAAATACGAGAACGCTTTTCTAAATAAAATGTCATTGTATTTGTATTTCCACATAGAAAATTATTTGAGCCGCGCCTGGAGTCGGTATTACGTACGTAAAAAAATTGAGTAGTCGCCACCAGGCCCAACAAAATATCAATGGAAGATATTTTGTTGGGCCTGCTGCCGACTGCTAAATTTTTTATTTCTGATAGGATATTCGGAGATTGAGAAAAACATGAAGTATTCCTCAGCAATGGCCGAAGAACGTACTTTTTGTTATTTTCACATCTAATTTAATTTTACTTTAAATTACTAATCACAGCTGATTATATTACACTTGAATTGTATTTAATAAAACACTAGAATATACACTTCCGAATTCATATTATTCAATATAATATGAAAATATTCGTAGTTTTGTTTCGTCTGCATTGCTTGTCAACATAAGCAAATTAAATTAGTTAAATTCTGATAGTAATATCTGCTAGTATCACACCTGTAATTTTCGAATGTTGTTTTCAGTTAACTCTTTTGGCAATTAATTCTTCAATATATGTAATAAACAACACGACATCTAGAGAGAGAAATTTGATTCAATGAAAAGCTGTAAATATGATCAAAGTGGCTAAGGTATTGTATTATGCAATCTTGAAGTGTTTAGGAAAATAGACAGTGCAACAGAATAAAGACAAAACATAATAGTATAAAAGAATTTGTGAGATAATGTTAAGCTTCTCGTACAGTAGTTTCTACAATTTTGCCGAAGCATAAATAGCGTGAAGCATTCACCAAAGCTCCATAACTGGCTCTTATTTATGATTTCGAATGAGTTTTAGCATCTTCTTAATATTTCAATGTTTTGTTGTGTTATAGCGCTTTTTACATACTTCTGATCATTTTTACGCGTTATTATGCATGAAAATACACTTCAGATACACCAGTACCATTCAATACGATAATATTATAGATTTGATTGTTAGAAATTAGAGGGGTTTACATATGTGTAAACAATGAAATGTCAAGCACAGATTGAAATTACGAAATTACTAGAAACGAAAAAGTTCAACCCTGTTTAAGTATTTTGGTTTCATATGCGACTCAATCATAAATGTAAATATAAATGCTTTTAATATTCTGTTCTATATGTAACCAACAAGTCCGAAGTAAATAAGAAAATAATCCTACGGATTGCAAAATATAATGATACTATCAATCAAAGGAACTACAACACAAATAGAGTTCAAGGAAAACAAAAATAATTAAAAAATAATAATATACAAAACAGCGATACGACCAATTTTAAGTTGCGGCCACGAAACATGAATCCTTAATCAGAAAACTAACGACATTAGTGGTCTAGGAAAAAAATATTACGAAGGATTTTTGAAGAAAAGAAGACGGTGCTTGAGTCCAAGAGACGGATGAACACAGAACTGTATGAACTATTTCGAGAGAAACCTTTGGGCAATTTGTGGAAGCAAGAAGATTACAATCACGTAAGAATGAAGGCTAGTAGAAAAATAAAGGATGTAGCTTGGAAAAAACCGTAGGAAAGGAAAGAAAATGCGGTGGACCGGAGAGAAGATGGAGTGGACCAATAGAAGAAGATTCGTAACTGGAAAAACATACCAAAAACAGAAAGGAATAGAAGAAAAATCATACAGATCTAGGACTGAAAGATCGGTTTTTAATTTGTTATATATGCAACTGCTTTGGAAAAACTTAAATAGCTTTTTTAAGCTAGCCAAAAATGTAGAAGGTATATTATGGTTACAAATGATAAAACGATATAGAACGTTTTGTTTATATGAACACCACCATTCATCAAAAATATTTCGTTCATGAATCATCAATGTTTATAATAATATAATATAATAATTATGAATATAATATAATAATAATAATAATAATAATAGTGAAAATATAATTTAGACGAATACAAGTATCATATAATTTGTTTATATATAACTCATTTATATACTACTGTTATTTATTAATGTCTGCCTGATGTGATCATGATGATGACATTTAACTAAGAAAATATTTATATAAAGAAAAATTAAGAATCTTGAGGATATATTTTCAGTTCTGGTAATTTCACATGACTCGAACTCAAGAATTAGATAAAAACAAAGAGCTTATAATGTGCCAACTTCATTAAAGGCGTGCTTGTTTAGACTGTTCAGTTGTCGGTGCATTGTTGTCAAATTTATTATTATTGATGTTTCCACGTCGGTTGTTGTAAACAGTTTCACGCTACATTTCCGATCTACCGAAATTATTTATATCTTTAAATAGAACACCTTTTATTGCAGTAGGATGGAAAAGCATAACAGCTACGGTAACTGTAGAGGAATTTTATCTCATATTTTTAGCAATGTTGCTTAAGAGCAATCTTTTTTACAACAAGGAAAATACATTGTTTGGTCAATACGTTTCATAACACCATAAACAAAGTATTTTTATTGGTTTGTAATCTTTTTGCAGCCGATTTTCCTGTTGTCAAATAATTAAAGTAATTGTACTTCCCGTATTTATGTGTTAGTCTCTATTATACTGTCCGCGTTTACAAGTGTGAAATTAGGGAATTGTTAGCATTAATTTAAGAACTGATACTAATACCTTGTTTTGTCATAACTCATAATAACCCAAATTTATCTATAAATAGTGATAATATCTTTTGTAGAGCTCGGAATTACATAAACAATGGTATGTTTATTACTAGCTTCCACGGTATTCTTGATACAATTTCAAAAACAATCGATGCATTGCCATTAGTGTCAAAGTTTGACGCGGTTACGGTTTTAAACTGCATTAATTCATAATTCTGCATTACACGCTATGCGAACGTTCGTATTAATTTGTGCCAACATTTACGCTGCACCTTAATTCTCGGTTAACTTTATACTTCCATATGTGAACATCACTTCTTCCTGTTCGGCCTATGTTAAAATAAAAAATAATAAAGTTAACATTTTAAAAACTTTAAATTTGAGACGAATCTGTAACTTTTTCTGCGATTGATATTTCAACAATAATGTACAATATATAACATTAAAGAAATACGTTAGCTCGGAAATTTTGTTTGCTGCGTTGTAATCAACGGAAAAAAAATTCCAGGATTGGTAATTTATCTGACGCCCTAGAGTCAACAATTACAAAGTTAGCAATTGTATGCTAACAACTATGTAAATAACAAGGCTTTAAGAATTTGGCCTCCATATCAATTTACCTATCAAAGTAGGAAAATTTCAAAGTGCACGTAAAGTTGTGCTATAAAACCTAATTAATTAAAAATAAAATATCTGTGTATGGGAGGACGAGCTGTATATATAACGATGGTGTATTATTTATAGAAATATCAGGAGGGTAATATTATTTACTTTTGTTCCTTTTTGCAATCTACATCAGCATACTTTTTTACAAATTTTTTGTATCTAGTCTTAGTACAATTATTACAATATATTTCAACGATTCATAAAGAATCATTGGATTAATAGCATTTGGTAGCAATCTCGTCGCTGAGGTATACATACGTCCATTGTTCAGGAAATTAATATTCCGTAGCATCGCCCCCTCGAATCTAAATTTTTTTCATTATTTCCGAGGCGAAAACGGAAACGACAAACAAATTTATATGTTACTGTTGGAAAGCCGCGATCATTATCGTACTATAAAATACGGGGTCAAAGGAAGGAAATGCGTCAAGATCATTCTTTTTGTTTTTTGTTTTTTTGTTTGGATTCTGCATTTTACGCCAGACGAATCATTATTTTATTTGTATAAAAAAACTTCTTGAGTTTATTAAATTTGTGTCATTTTTTTGTTTTGTTTTAGGAAATGGTTCATGCGAAAGATCCGCCTTCGTTTTACTTGAATAAACTGAGAACATATCTGGATCCAAAAGCTTCAAGAAGCCATAGGGTTGGTATAATTTTTATTATAATGGTAAATACAATAACGATACCTTCTCTCCTTTAAACATTAAGCAACTATTAACATAGACCACACCTTGCTGAACTATTTCTTCTAAAAGAAAATGCTTTATCTTTTAATAATAAAACGAACCAATATTTTGCCTCAAAATTGCAACCTTCTAGTTTTTCCTTTTTAACAAGTTTGTGCGACATGGACATAAAAATAAATTATATGGAAATCCAATGCTTTTCGATAACTTGAAATGTCCTATTTGGAGTTGGACAATCCAGTATCTACTTTAAATACACTATATATTTTTGGTATGTTCCAAGTGTCCTAAAGGACTCGATTTTGCTTTTGTAGGATCTAGTTGGCATTAAACCTTTTTTTTTCTATGTGATGACGAAACCCCTATGAAATACTCATTCATGTAAAATAGGATCACTGGTTTAGAGTGTAAGATTTTTAATATATACTAAATCATCTCAAAAGTCTCGAGGGTATAGGCAATGTTAAAGATAGCTGACAGGAATTATATTAACTTATCTGCGAATATCTTTTATTTGAATTATATTATTATTTGAAATAAAAAAAAAATAAACTAAATTATAAAACATGCAGCGGCGGCCAACGATGACGTAAACGGAAGGGCGCGGACACATATTCAATTCCCTTGTGTATTTTCCTTGCGTATTTTGGGCATTACGGAGATGCACGAAGAAATTAAATCAATGTTTGCACTCTCTTGTGGTAGGCGGTGACTCATCACCTCCCATCGTTATTGATAACAAGTAGCTTTTCCAATACAAAATGTTTCAAGAAGAACAATAAATACTTTAGGTGATGGTGGTATAGACTATTTTGAATAATCTTTCAACACCTTGTATACATGTATAAAGACACTAAACACAATTATACCAAAACCAACAATTAACATGCATACAAACAGAGTGATGGACCAAGCAGATGCTGAAACACAATTACAGCAACCCATTCAGAAGAGGAATATTCCTCTTCTGAATACAAATATTTCCACAAAATTACTTTTAAAGGCATTAAGCTCCAGGTTTCTGATATCTTGACGAAGAGTATTGAAAGATTTCAATAACGAGTAGTCTTCAGACTAGTAGTTAAGCGTGAAAGCTTGGTGTACAACTGCCCCTTGCAGTAAGTTTCGTAGTTTTGAAATGTTTGTGGCGAAATGATTTACTTTTATATATATGTATATATAATAACGTACGAAGGTGGTTCAAGAAGCCCCAAGGAAATCTAAGAGATGTCATTCGTAGTATCGAAGGTAGATTGTTTCTAGTAAGGATCATTGGACAACTATCAAAGCCTCAGTTATAATTTTCACGATTTCATTTTTACTTTCAACTTAAGCAAGGAATTTTTGTTTATGTAGAAAAATTGAAGAAAGTCAGCTTCGAACGGTATTTGAACATTTAAGACCTAAATAGATTAAAGTTTAGTTGGCAAGTTTATGGCACATCTGCTCCTGTGTTATCCACTGTTCACAATTGGTCAAATGACTTTAAACGTGCCCGTACATTCACTAACGATAAACACCTTTTTGGTCGTTCACTGAAAGCGACTACCTCCGAAATGATTGACAAAATTTACGATATCGTTTTGAATGATGGCTAAATCTAACTGCGCGAAATAGTTGGGATCACGGCCATATCGTAAGGTTCAGTGCTTTCAAATTTGCACGAAAAGTTGAGTAAAATAAAGTCTCCGCAGGATGGATGTCGCCTCTTCTCTTAGTGAAGGTTACGAATCGTTAGGTCGACTTTGAGGCTGTTTTGATGCAAGCCTGTCAAGATTCTCCATCGATACATAACTATGTAACAGCCAGAATAGTGAATGTTTGAAGGCGAACGGACTTCGAAGAATGAACGCCGGTTACTTGGAAAAATAACAAATAATAACTGGAAAATATTATGGGATGTTCTTAAACCGGTTAAGCGAAGAAATCGAGAAGAAAACGTTCTCATTTGAAAAAGGAAAAGATCCCTTTACATCAAAACAATGCACGGGTGTACATCTGCAACTAAAGTTCGAATTAGTGCAACATCTACGGTATTCAACGGATATGAATACGAAGTGACTTCTTTTTATTTCTAAATTTGAAAAAATGGCTCGGCGAACTACGATTCGCGTCGAACGAAGAAGTCATCGCCTAAACAGTTGCCTATTTTGAGTATTTTCCGAAATACTAGTTTTTGGAGAGATTAAGGACCTAGAGAAAAGTTTGGAAAGGTGTATAGTGGAGATTATATAAAAATAAATAACAATCTACAGAAAATACTCCGTTTTTATATTATTTTTTAAGAACTTATTGAACGGCCCTCATATTTAAAATATATTGACAAGGAAATGTTTCTCAGCAAATAAGTATTTGAAGCAATCTGTTATCTACATATTCTGTATATGTATCCCATGTAGAGCCAAGGTAAAATCCTCATTAGTTAACTGATTTGGGATTAATGAAGTCGTTACGATGATGAGCTGAGATAGACAATCAGTTGATTGGGCCTGCTGTGGTACCGCTTTGTCTTCCAAAATTCATCTAGCTGGACTTTCTTGAAAATAGACTTAAAGTATTATTAGTGGAAATTCAAATCTTCAGGTGACATATTTATAAAAAAAATGTGCACAAATAAAAATTTTTTTGGAAGTAGACTTTAGTCCAATATGTATTAAAAAAAATGGTTTCACTGTAAAATATAGGTTGCACAGGGATCCTCCCATTTTAAATGAATTACACAGTATCACTTAAATAATTAGTAAATATGCTATCAACAAGTCATTTGCTTTTGTTTAATACTTTCTGAAAATGTTACATTCATACAGCTGCGACTAGGCAACTGTTATGGATTTAAACGAATTTTTTTATACAAAGTCGATAAATTATTTAAATATGGAACATCCTCCGTAAGGAATTTCTAAAAGGATTACAAAGTAAATGCCACTCCTTATTGTAAAATCATTGTTGGCTTAAACTGTCTGTTCCGGGGTTTTACGAGTTCTTGAAACTATCGTTTGAACATTTTTATCTGAGAACTACGTAATGGGATTTTTTACTAGGAAGTCGTTTGGGCATCGAATATGACATTATCATCGTTCAAATGTTTCCCTCGACATAGATATTTATTTATAACAAATTCCGTTTGAAGTGCGTGAGTTATTTATCCATTTTACGCTAATCGTATCCCACGCATTTGAATCATCCTATTTATTTGTGTTTTCAGTACAGGATTCGAACGAAATCTGTTAGAAAATGTAAATAATTCGTACAAGATACTCCGCTGATGGAAATTATACAGAATTTTTCGAAAAATTCATTAGAAATTCGTCTAATTCCTTTTGATTAACTGAGTTGTTTATTTAGTCGTTTCTACTTTTACTATTGCCTCGTATTAATTGAATTGCAATCGACATTGCAACCGTTTCTTGAAAAATATGTCACGAACACGCTTGGAATGCATCCCATCGACATTGTCAGGTGCACTACCATTTACGTGTTATCGAATAAACTTGAACATTTTTAGTATATTACCTCTCTAAACAATCATTCAAAGAGGAATTAATATACAATACTGAAGAGAGATGAAGCATAGGTTTATGATATATAAGTATAAGGAATTTCAGTAGTAATCGCTAATGTCGATAGGTCATAGTAAAACTATCATTGATGGAATCTAACAATCAAACGTGTTGATAAAAAAAAAAACGGGCGTAAACTTTCGTTTTCCTTTTACATACCACATTTCACTAATCGATTTCACTAACGATGGTTTTACGATTGATTTATGACTTGATTTATTTATTAACTATTATTTACAGTATAACATATATGTTATATGTTATTTATAACATATTTATAGTTAGTAAGTTGGTGTGGATTCCAATAGACAGTTTTATGTAGTAGTTAGAGTCACCAGTGTCAGGGTACATCTCTTGCTTTGAGGCTCGCCGGATATCCACTCAGTACGTACGGGTTTCAATAATTACTTTATAACAGTGATCAACATTGTATTGCATAAGGATCGCGTCCTTTGTAATATACATCAGATGATTTATGTTAGGTTTTTGAAAAATGTTGAGATCCCCAGACTGTGGTCGCTTCATTTTACAAAGAGTAAGAACACTGTTTCGGGATGTGAATGTGGAGCGGTGTCAATTGCGGAAGAACAGGAATGTTGAGACATGCAACTCTCTGAGTCTGTTGAGGCTGTTGTTGTACAGTCTTCTGAGTTGTTTTTAACCACCAAATCAAACAGGTGTAGGTGATCATGGGTCTGATCATTGCTGTACATTGTACGTAGCTCGACAAGCTGGCAAGCAAGTTTTTCTGCAAGTTGGACATGCAGGAATTTTACGTTAGCTTTTTCTCGAACATGACTAACAACTATTTAACTACATCGCTGAAGTCATTGGTTTTCCCTTCGATGAAGGAAGCCTTTTGAGCGGTGAGAAAGTTCGACGGATATCCGGAGTTCGTTTATTCAGAACCAAAATTAACCCACTTGACCATCCCCACTATAAACTATTCCACCAATTATAGCTTTGGGTTTTTTATTGATACAGGCACGGTATGGTCTATCTGTTAGTTAGAGGGCTAGAACAGACAACCGGAATCGTTGGTTCCTGTGCAGGCTCTTAGCCACGATACGACATCCGGTCAGGAGCCCTGTTTATCGACTGGCAAGTCTAGATTCGGCATTTTTGGTAAAGAACAGGGGGCATCTCGTGTAGATTCCCTACGATGTCGGTATTGGAAATGTTACAAAGGGTGTTGGCAGATGCTTTCGCCCAAATCAACCATACTCTCGCCCTCTGTTCGAAACTATCCACTGACTTTAATCACATCATCAATCCATCAATAGAAAATAGGTCCATCACAAGGTTAACAGTCTACTAGAAATGTGTTGGTTAACTACTAATACCGTTTCTGCGTCCTTCCGCTGAACAGAGCAATGCATACTTTTATACTGTAATAAATGTATTCATAAAAAAGAAACAATCGGGGAAGCCTGTTTTTGTTTGGACAGTTACAGATTGAAAGTGAAAACTACATTTATTAACATGCCTGACAATTGGGATTACGTTTAATCTCTGTTGACGAATTTTAAAGCATGTTTACTACAGATTACTGAATCCTTGAAAGGTATTTTTGTGATGGACAGAAGCAACAAAAAGTTTCTTAGCATCTATTGATTTTCTAAATTAATAATTAAATTTAAAAATATAATAATTTTTATAGAATTTTTGGGCATACATATATACTTGGCACCTGTTTACAAAACTTACCAGTTATGAGAAAAAAAAATGTAGATAAACTTTTGTTTCTAAAACCGAACAGTGTTATCGCGGTTTACAACTCTTACGGATTTGACAGAATTTTTGCGCGACTCGTCAAGTTTTTGTTTTTTCTTTGTGTAACATTATTTTCTGTGTTAAATCGTAGCTTAAAATGCATAAAATGCATAAAATAATGCTGCTCTACAAAGATACAAACAAAAAACAACAAATTAAAACACCATTTACGACAGAAATTAAAAGACAAGGACGCCTACCAAAAATTCTGTATGTTAATTAAATAGTTCCATTAAACTTTCATCAAAGGTATTATTCGCGTATTTGTCAAACCCTCTCTATAATTCAATATTTATGAAAAGCATAGAACTCAAGCGACTATGTTAATTTACATTAGATATAATTACGTTATATTATGCATTTATGTTGTTTTTCTTTTCCTTACTCTTTTTTTTTTACTACTTTTATTAAGATCTTTTTAATTTCTTAAATTACGATATAGTTACGTATGTATACGATTGTAAGCATTTGTGTTCAAAATTTAAACGTCGTCTGCATCAAATTGTGTAAAATGTTAACGCTAGCGTCATATTTTTGCACCATCTTTAAATGTAGATAGATGTCAAAATAAGGAACGTAAAAACCAGCTTTCTTGTATAAATCACGGTGGCTTGAGTTGCGCATTGTGGAGTAATTTAGCCATAATGAGCGCTATTGAAAAAATAACTGCGTCTATTTACATGTAAATGTTCTTTAATATCTGCGAATGACGATGATTCATAATGATTACAGTCCTTGAATTGTTACCATTATTAATTCAGCCCGTCTTATAATTTAAATTACAGAAACGCAAAATGGTCGGTGATTCAACGTCGACGCAAGTACTGAGAGATCTGGAAATTTCGCTAAGGACCAATCATATAGAGTAAGTAGACAACTATCTCTTATTAGTAATGTTCTGTTACTGTTAGGTAGCATTGTTGGCTGCATATGTGTTATGTTTTGAAAGTAAGCGGTTTACCATTTGTTATTTTGCTACTGCTTTTCACAATCGACTACAATGATGTTCTTACAATATTGAAAAGGAATTTCAGCCAGTTATTTTTGATCTACACTGTGGAGTCACAATGCAGAATTTGTGGATATTCTGCAATCTTTCTTCAAGAACTCTAGTGAATCTGCTTTATGGATTAACCTCAGATTCTATCATTTAGTTTTTAATTGTAATTATTAATTAATATTCCAGTGTTCTATTTTCTTCGGAGTTTTAGGTATTTGGCGACGAAGACAAATACTTCTTTATTTTATTGTTCCCATTAATTAAATAAAACAAAAGAACTGTTCTTGCTTTCATATGTTATTAGTTGTAATCTTCTTTTTTCTTTCTTTCACTTTCTTTCATTTTATTTTTGAAATGCGGTTAGTTATGTTGTTTCTTTTAAAAATTAAATAAATAAGTGATTTTCAATAAAACTAAGCTTTTAACGAAAAACAATATTGATTGCTAATAACTAAAATTATTATTGATAACGTAGCAAAATACATTAAATCCAAAAAAGAAAAGCGTTTTTTCTTTGCCAAAAACCTCAAAACCGAAAGAAGAAAGGACAAAAGAAGAATATACACGATAACTTCGATATTAACATATCAATAACGAAATAAGCGCAAAAAGTAAACTTAAAAAACAAGCTTCGGTAGTGGTTATTTTTTTATTATTGTTTTACATGCACCGGTTTTCACCTAATATTATTTGCAAATATTTATCAATGATAATTAATTTCTATTTAAATAACTTCTAAAAACCGTGTAAATTGCCTTTATACATGTTATTTTATAGTTGCTTAAATGAGTTCGGTTTTTCTCTATTCAGTTTGTATGTCAAATCAATTAAGTTTGCAGAGCACGGGATGGCGGGGGATTCACTGAATTGTTTAAATTAATTTAATCATTTTCAAGCTTATCTAATCAAGTTAAATTATTTTTCTATTGCTTGGTTATTTTCTAATTTGTTTAATTAAAGTGAATTATTAAAACCAAAAAAAGACAAAATAGTTTTGTCAATTTGTTATGTAATGTGCAGAATAAGTACAGAGTTCCTTACGACTTTTGGATTAACGTTGAAGAGCGTTAGGTGCAGATAATATAGACTACCTAAAATTCACAAAAAAATCCTGTTCGAAAAAGTATCCGATCGAATGCAGTGTCCGATGCAATGGCTAAAATATTTTAGAAAAGAAATAAATCTTGCAAGCCGCAATCAATACATACGAGTCTTAGATCTACACATACACAATTAGTACAGAATCGATTACTTATTATATTAAGTAATATGTTTTCAGCGATATGCATACATATATCGTACAGTTTGCCATTTTATATCATGTTACCATCATATTAATGAGTTTAGGCCAATTGAGACAAATTTAAAGTTAATATTTTGTAGTAACACACTGAGGCAACAATTATGTTATTATTGTTCAAAAAAATAAAATTTTGTAGTTGCTCTACAATTAATTTTTAAAATAAACATTTCCTATTTTTAAGTATTTAATATTTTGTCCAGAATCCTGGGAGTTTTAGGCGTTTTGCCATACTCAGAATTAAATGTTAGCAGCATTTTGGAATAGTGGAATATTACTATTATTACACTCTTCCGAAGATCATTTGTTATCGTTGATAGAGCATTGTATTCATTCACTAGTTTCATTTTAGGATATTCGTAGATATTCTCGATATGATAAAGTAAAGGCTTTGCACAAACCAAGCCACCGTTTAAATTTTTCGAACCGCAACCCAATATTCCACTTTTTCTTGTTCTTGTCCGTTGTCGTGTTCGAAGTCACAACATTTTTGTGCTGGTATATTATCTACAATGTCCAACAAATTCTATTTTTAAAATCGTGTTGTAAGTGTATTCACTGTACCTTCAATTGGATGCAATGGAGCTATACCACTATACGTAATAATGCTATCTCAGCTCATAAGCGAACCACCACTAAATTTAATTATCTGTTTACCATGATGCGTCAAAAGGAAGTTTCCCTTTCCGACATCAAGAACGCCGGTCCGATATAATTCGCCTACAATTGCTTCAAAACTAACCGGAGTATCTTGCGACCTCCTATTGTGTTCCAAATGACAATTTATATATTTTTTGGTAAAATTGAAACGAATTTTAATATTTTTCTTAAAGAATGGAGGTCTTTTCTTCTTCATTGGCTTATAGCTAACCTTCATTAATGCTCTTCGAATCGTCCTTTGCCATATAGGAACGTGGTGGTTAATTTTGTAGATTTTCAATGATCCTTACTGTCAGTCAGACTTTGCCCATCTGTACTACAGGTGTTACGTGAGACTGGAAATCTTGAGGTCGGTCCTCCGGGTATCCTCTCTGCCACGTAAATCTTAACGTAATGCTTGTAGATTCGTTGATTTTAGACCCCATCTTTCAGCTCGTTCCAGGACGCAGCCCAAAGCTCTCTGCAGGCTTGCAGTTACCAAGCTTTTGTTCTGATTAGAGCAAAAAAAGTCGATATCCTCAACATATGTGTATTAATGTCACTGTATGTGCAGTATGAAGTTTTTTTTTGAGTTGCTGTGTATTTATCTAATTTTCTACCTTTTGCATATTTCTGGTTAGTCAGAAACTTGATCAGTCTCAAGGGCGGAGATACTTAACGTTGGCCTTTCGGAATGGCGAATGGTGCTAAACCAAGATCAACAACAATAGTACAATGTCTACCTGACTGATTGTGTGTTGTTAAGTTGGTGCATCACGAGGGCTTAATAAATTTGTCTTCAATGCGTTCAACGTTTCGGAAGAAACTTGTTAGCTTTGTGATATATGTGTGTTATCCTGATTCTTATATCTAATACTTATTCTTGAAGTGATTACCGCATTCTATTTGTTTTTCCTATTAATTTTGCTTTTCGCAGATGGGTACGTGAATTCTTGAACGAAGAAAACATGGGCTTAGATGTTCTCATAGACTACCTAAGTTTTCGACTAGGCATGATGCGGCACGAGCAGCGCATTGCGGAAACGCTCACCGAGTCCGAGGAGCGGCTAAATCCGCAGCCAGGTCTGAATTCGACGACGACAACCGAAAAACAGAACGGCTACGTACGGCCGCCGTTGGATATGTCGCACAGCAGTCCGAGCATGAAAAGACGATCGAAGCACGTCGCCAAACTGAACATGGGCGAATCGAAGAACGACATCCACGTGTGCATAATGTGCATGCGCGCTATTATGAATAATAAAGTTAGTATCTCTTACGTATATCTGGCCCATTGAAGCGTATGTAATTAGTATTATTAATAGTCCATCGATTTGTTTGTATAGTCGTGATAATGAACTTAAAATGCGATAAAAATGAATCTGTTTATAAGTTCGAAAACACTTTTGTTTTAAACCTTGAGCTTCGTGTAGCATCTATTTTAATTATTTTTGAAATGTTGATAGCGTAAAACAAGTAACTCAAATAACACACGTAGTTTTTATTTTTAGGTGACAATTTAACTAATTACCTCCAACTTATATTGTTTTTCTGCTATAACTGCTTCAGAAATATAATAATGTGCATTAATAATAGATTATATTCCCAAATAATGCGAAAAGCCCTACAATTGCTACAAATAGGGTAACTTTGAAATGATGTATGCAGTATGTACGAAATAACAAGTCATTCTAAATACTAGGTGTTTTACAAAAAAAGCGATACAGTAAAATTCACTTTTTAAAAATGAAATGTCTTGTATATTTTTACATGATTAAAGATTGCTGGAGTAGCCTGTTTTATGCTTTTCGGGTTTCTGTTAAAAAATTAAAAAATCACACATCTCAAAGAAAGTATTCCTACGCCCAAACATCTTCAAATTTAGCAATAACATTTGTCGTGTGGCTTAGTTCAGTTTGGGTGACGATGTTAGTAAATTAATAAAACCGGATGTATACTCTGGTCAACAGGAAAATATTGGCTTTACCAATTTCAAAACAATTTTTCTCGATTTTGTCAAATAGAACATCCTATATACTACATATTAGGTTCATCTGTAACTATTTTTGGCGGCTTTTACAACAATCTAGAATAATCACAATAGAAATAAAATAGTATCCAACATAATGCAAAAATGTAGTACTTAACTCCATTTAAACGGATATCGAAGATAGAAATGGTAATGAAACCTTCAAAGTGCCTTTCTTCTTGTTACAAGGATTGTCCCTACTTAGAAATGCCCCGAACTCGCCTTAGTTCTTCAGATGTGATGAACCTCGAAAAGCGTTAATAATTCTTTGCTTAATAGGCTCTATTATTATCAGAGCCTCAGCATAAAGTATACAATTTCTTTAACACGGTCCCGTGAATAAAAATCAAGAGGTGTTAGGATCTGAGATCTAGACGGTTATCCTACAAGGCCATTGTCTACCAACCATCTCCCGGAATATGTGTTTTCAGATAATCTCCTATGGCGATAGAATAGTGTTTAACAAATTCAATCATTGCAAGCCCCGTATGGAAATCATATATACCATATCATCTTTAGAACAATTCGTTTTTATGTAAAAGGAACGTTCTTCAGTTTACTTTTTAGATATTGATAACTTGCCATTTGTTTAATTTCTTATTAGCCGCTAACTTCATAGCCTTTTAGATACATTAACCTTATTAACAACTTTGAAATGTTGTACTAGTAGGTATAAGGAAATCAATATGGAGTACATACTTTCTTCGCTGACATCGTCATTCAATCTCGACCAATCCACACAACAAGTTTTAATATGGACGTAAGAATATGTAATTTTTCAATTTTTTAAGAGAAACGGTTGTAACTCAAATTCGAGTGCGCATCATCAAGGTAGCTAACGAATGGACTCTCGCATGCGAAACACTAGTCAGTATCTAGTTCGCTGCTGCCTAGAACAGTACGTAATAGTAGCAGCGAAGTGCTCTGTGTTCTGTTTTTAATATTGTCGATGGTACGTAGGTTGAGAAAACAGCTATTATTGAAGAGAGTGAATAGGTTCATTAAGGATTATCTGGATTTGACTTGCGATGGCGTAAAAATTAAATGCGACATACATCTAACGTATTAATCACAAACACATCGTAAACGGCATATGCAAATTGAAAAACCGGTGCCGCCGCAAAATTCGAACAATTCTTATTTAAATTATGAACAATGATGATTCAGTGTAATCAGTAATAACCCGTCACCGGTTGATAATGAGGACCATTCGTGTCCTCAAAACGGTCGTCCCGAACTAATTGCTATATGACTATGTAATAAATTAAACTTATGTGGTGCGGAGGGTGTCGATACTTATGTGTTGTTTACAGTCACGAAAATATACACGATTTTTGTGACTTCCTTTTTACGATTATATTCGGATATATGTACAATTATGTGAATATGTATTAGGCACCCCCAATTCGTTGAGGATTTATTGGCGAAGCTGCTTTTTTGACCCATACTGATGTTTTTCGACATTTTTCTTCAGAATATGCCATAAATTTTCTATTGGTGATAAGTTTGGTGACTGTGACGACCAGTCCACCCGTTTTCCGTGAATCACAGCATTGTCGCTCTTACGCGGTGACAAGGAGTGTTACCTTGTTGATAAAATTGTTAACATTCTCATCTTCAAACAATCTTGGTACGAATGGCTCCAGGACTTCCTATAGCATCTCGGTATAACTTTCGCAAAGAAAGATTTCGCCAACGCCTTTGCGTTTCTATTGCGGGAAATATTCTTTTCCGGGTATTCGCCGTACAAACTGGGTCTCCGGTTGTTTGAAAAGCTGCAACAAGAGAAAAAAATACAGCAAACATGATTAAATAAGACTTTTATAAAATGACGTTATGCAACTTACGTTTGATGTAATAATCAACAATAAGAGAAGATAAAAGAAGCATATGTTGATGTCAGAAAAGATTGCAAGCAACCATTCTTCTTCTGTCTAATGCGCGTACTTCTTTGCTCATTCCAAACTTTCTTTTCGATACTTAATTCTTTCGACGATTTTCGTTGGTCCTATAAAGTCATTCGTTCTAAAAGGCGACCTGTTGTTGCCATGGTTCGCCGTTTTTTTTCCATGATTTAAGTCTATTTTTATAAGCCCCGGTTTCTTTATAACGTTTAAGAGTGATCTGAACCGCACATCGCGAACACTTCATTTTTTTTTAATTGCACTTTACGTTAAGCCTTGCGTACTAAGTAATACAATTCGTCCACGTTCTGTCAAGGTTAGTTCGCGTTTTTTAGGCATAATTGCAAACGCTATTGAATGGTTTATTATTCAGTAACTTACCTAGATGTAATCTAACGAGGTAACGGTGATTTATACGCGTTTTGCTCTCTAAGAAACTAATTTGTTCTGCAATGAGTAACTATTCTATTGCTGTCATAAATCTTCATTTATCCACCTATTACAATCCCTTGTGTATAAATTTGTTGCCTCGAAATAGGCAAGGATTTTGTAATACCGGGTTTTCTTTGAAGAGCCTTATACATATTCACATAGCAGAATATACTCACTTTGGAGAATAAAGGAAATAACCAACATTTACGTCTTTTTCTAGGCAGTTGGAGTTTGTTACAGTCAACTAGCGTGCTGTTTATATGTTCGTCCGTTTTCATCACTAACCGCTAATAATTTCGTACAGACGCTAAAGTTGATATTATTACTACTTCGCCCCTTTTCCCCCAAATACCGTCGCAGTCATCATTTCACGCAAATCACATGAGTGAAAGAAATCAATTTAACGAAAACAAACACTTCATACCATATATGTGCATGACAGGAAACTATCGAAAGAAATGTGCCCTACTTACGTACAGAACAGAATAAAATAATAATACATTCTCATAACTAGAGAGGATAAAGGCGGATGAAATTCTTACTTTTTTGCAGAGACTAGACAGACTCGTGTTTTGTTGACTCGGAGACACCAGTAGGCAGCACAAACCCATTCTCATGAGGCGAATAGACACGGGTCTATCTAGTCACTGCAAAAAAGGAATAATTCCACCTGCCTTTGTCCTCTCTACTCACAAGTAGACTTAGTAAAGTACATAAATTAAATCAATTCCATTTGGCAACAATAAATAAATGTAAACGAAGTATTATACTGAACACAGGCGTCCTGTCGTTGCTAAAATAAAAACTTTGACGTTTCGCCCATAATCATATGCGGACTTCTTCAGGAGAGTGATAGGCAACAGTTAGCACGATAACTTAACGTGGAAACTACGGTAGTAATTGGTTTTTGTCTCTGACATGGTTCACACGTTGAATTACCGTGTTCAACTGCTTCTCGCTCAGTTAGTTTCGCCTCTGGCGTGCTTTGCACATTGAGTTACCGTGCTGACTGTTGCCTATCACTCTTCTGCTCGATACAATTGTGGGCGAAACGCCGAGTTTATATTTTAATAACGACATGACACGGTTCATATGGAAGCCTACGTTTTTATTTTTACGTCCTGTTACGGATTAGGGTAAAAATATACAAGGTGTTTCACTTAATGGATGAATTCTACTATATCGCCTTTTTTTTATAAAACATTGAATGTATCAAAATATGTTTTAATAGGTGCACGATCGACACACCCGCAGATGATGTTACCGTACATATTGCTTAGCAACAGAATCTCTAAAACCCAAATTTGTTCGCGGCGTATATGATGTAAATGTATGGCGTAAATGTATTTTCTTCTAAGGAAATGAATTGTGTAGTATGTTAATAATGAAGTGTAAACGGACCAACTTCGAACATACGTAATACGTTGCGTACTGCGAAATTGGAGCCTTAAATTGCGCTTTAAATTGCCCTTTAAATTGTCCATGTTCTCTAATGTTAAAATTAGCATTTTGTGCAGGAATAAACCTGTTATCACTACCGCTGTTAAAAGACATATTACTGTGTGCAAAACCTCTAGTTTACTTTGTTAATCTTCTTTATGGTATATATGTATTGGATTTGTTTCTGATAATTTGATACTAAAAACACAGAAACTACTTTATTAATTGGAAAGATGAAAGCTTTCAATTTGTGCCAATTCCAGCACCAAATGCCGTTAAAAGTGATCTAAATGTATACGAGAGCAGCGCGTATCAATATCTAGCACTCTTTTTAATTTAGTTCGATATATATTATGTCGTACATGAATTATAAAGTCTGCTATCTTAATAGACGCATGCAGATCTTAATTACCACGAAAAGAAGCACAAGTGGTATCTTTTTCTGTCGTAACTCATAAAATTTACGCGACATAATATGATAACGTTTTATCCACTTTGTCGTTATATTTTCGTGACGTTTCTAACGCAGATAAAACGGTATACTATATGTTTGAACACAGTTGTGCTTTATTGATTTATGTTAGATTTTTTTCAAACAACACTAAGTATTGGCACACACGCACCACACAAGTTTAATCGTATGATTGAATTCGCATACGGCTAAAGATGAAGATCCACGAATCCTAGAAACAGCTGTTTTCGATTGATTAATTAAATTTGTGTGATGCAGAGTATGCTGATAGTTGTTTGCTATATTACTCCATAGTCCTTGTTATCATTAATAGGTTTTTTTGTAAAGGAGAATATTCGTAGAAGAAACAAAAAATGTGGGAATATTACTGATTATTTTTCTTTGTTTTGCAAAATGAACGCCATATTTATTATCCATTCGAAATTATGTACATTACATACGAAACACTTAGTGATTTTTCCGTACAAGTTTTTAGTTTTGACAGAAATTTGATGCCTGTTAGTATTTAGACTACTTACGAAATATATTTCACAAGATCACGATACTTCCAGAAGATTATACGCCTAAATATAGTCACCCTTCTTCATTGGACTCGCTCTCTTTGCTAATTGATGAATTTTTTTATTGAATTTGATAACGTTTTAAACTAGGACAGCCCGCCTAGTAGAGCGTAGTGTATTACTCTATTTATGCTACAGATGGTGCATAAAATATATGTCAGGAAGTAATTTAAACCTAAATGATGTAATTAATGACAAACTGCTCGAGAGAGAGGAGAGCTCGTCGACTTCGTTATTCGAGAAAATATCCAAACAACTCAACCAATCCTTCTCACTGTGTTTCTCCTAACCGTCTTATATAAAGTTAAAGATTTAATAAACGAGAAAAAAAAGTTGAGTGCGTGTTGAAATCGTGCACAAATTGGTCGTAAATAAGCCCAAAAGAAAGATAAATATTTAAGAGTGTGACTATTCCTTCCCAAAATTAATAGCTAAACGTATCCTAAATCAGTTTGCTGGTCCGTGAAAGAAACCGTGCCGTTGGCCATTTTCCAACCGCCAAACTCTGCGCCGAAGAAAACGTAAGGATACACGGCTTATATGCATACATAATAAGGATCTCTATTTTAATATAATGTAACGTTATCCTATGCTTTGTGCTATTAATAAACCGATAAAACGTTTCCTTGCTTCCTGCAATTTACAGCTGTAACTCGAAGTGTTGCAATTGCCATTCTTCACGAGGCGGTTAAAATAGTTTCACGTGATCAATGCCTTTATCGCGCTCAGATATCGCATTAATCGAGCTGCATGATAAATTACGCTATCGCCTAACTGTTCTGCGGATATTCATCGAACATTCGCCAAAAATATAAGGTTTACATATTAACATACTAAGTTACTTACTAGTAATAACATTACTAGGCAGCATTATCCGAAGAGCGATCATACGGTCACCATTTCTTGTAGTTAAAGACCGCAATATAAGGACTATGCCCAAAAATTCGTAGCTGCACGAAAACGTATTTCAACTTTATCCACATTCACCCTACTACTTTCAATAACGCAATTGTAGCAGCAAATTTTATCACCATATTGAAGAATTTGTAAAAGATTTGTTTTAATTTCTAAAAGAATTGATGTATGTATTTCTCTAAAATATTTCTTACTTTTCGTGGACTTAAAATATTACAGTATGATCACAGATCAAATGGGTGCGAAACTCTTTCGGCTTTCGTCTTGGGCTTTTACATTTCAAATTTTATGACCTTGGGAAAAACACGATATGTTATGATATGAGGTATGCACGAAATTCAAAATGACAATATATATATTCGTTATTTTGGTTTAAGAGTATTTGATAATTTAAATACAACATCGATTATACGAAAAAATGGGCAACGCCGATAAAGGGGGTTGATTCATTCAATTAAATTAGACATTTCGGAGAGATTTACACACAAATGCCTATTGGTAAAAAGCAATAAATTATGAAAACGTGTTCATCAAAAGAAAACGCTAACTGGTTACAACTTATGCATTAAAGGTGGATTGTTTCGGGTATCCCAAAAAATAATATCCTAATGAAGGGGTTAAATATTTCAATTACTTCAATATATACCTTCAAAACTACTACGATTTAGCCACACCGAAGTGATTTATGGCATAGCATGTAAGAACAACGTATGCAGATCAAATTTGAGACAGAACTCCATAGATTACCTCACATCATACGTTAATAACAAATTTTGACAAATACAAAGTCCACATACTGAAGCAAGCACGTAAACAAAAACCACCAACAACAATTATATTTATGCTTTTGTCAATAGCACCGCCAACGATAGGGCCACTTAACGTATGCCCCTAAAAATTTGAATTCCAGAGTTTCGTATGGTGATTATTCTGGTGTTTTATGTAATGTTTATGTTTTATTGTTGATTACTTGGTTGTCTTCTTTATTGACCTTCCTTTATAATATTCTGCAGGAAGTCGTTAATTAAAAAAACATTGGAACGCACGTAAACTACTCAGCTGCACTAGGGTGATTTTGCTTTGGGATGTTACATTCTTAAAGATTTGAATGCTAGTACTCTAAATTCAGTACTTCTTTATTGAAGACACAGAGTATCACATTTGAAAAAATTTAATTAGTAAGGATTAGATAGATAGACTAAGGATAGAAATTCTTACTTCACTGTTATTATAAAAAAGTACTGAAATCAAATCAATGGTAGCCTTGATTTCGCAACGCGCATTTACAGTTTTTTATGAACGTTTTTCAATACATATTCTATCTATTCCATCTGAAAGCAAAAGTTACAGCCGTTAAAAATAGAAATAGGGTGGTGAGCGATATTTTAGGATTCGTAAGTTCTTTACCACAATTATCGATACTGATAGGGTAACGGTACTTCTAACATCTAGTAGTACCGATTTTAGTAGCATCGATACTTTTTTATTTCAATACTACCTCGAAGGATAAATGTCTATATGTTGATGATGTCGTTTCAACCTGTTAGAGCCGCATTAATGAAGTTTGTCACCAAATTGACAATATCATTGAGCGTTATGAAAGTATTAATTTTTACTTCATTGCAAAACGAATTATATCTGAGTACTTTTGCGTATCTTATTAACATTTTATTAGATACCAATTGCTTTAGAAAAATATCGAATTTTTCCGTATGATAAAAATCGAATGCAAAAAATTTAAATGTAAATGAATATGTAAAGGGGTTGAAAAGGGGTTGAAAAGATTAGATAGTTACCTTTTTTTGTGAAAAAGACTCTTAAATAATGAATAACTTATTTATCAAACCCACAATAATAGAAATGTCTAACTAAATTCCTGTTCAATAAACTTAAAAAAGGACGTGTAGGAAAGACTTGTTACCCGTAACTACTCTCACTAAGTAAGCATTAAAGAAAATCCACTGTCAAAACTTTAGTAACTTTAAAGATATAAACTGTTTTCCTTTCCGCATAAAATTCTCACGATTTTAGTCCCAAAGATTCTCATCTTTATTTGATATGGATATTAGTTTAATACCTTTTCTTATTTTTTAATAGTATGGATTCAACATGGTCATCCAACATCGGGAAGCCATTAACTGTATATCGCTCAGTCTCATACATAAAAGTCTTCGGACGAAGGCGCTAGTTTTGGAACTGCTGGCCGCAATATGCCTAGTAAAGGGAGGACATGAGATCATCCTGTCGGCGTTCGATAACTTCAAAGAGGTTTGCCACGAGAAGACCCGTTTTCAAACGCTGATGGAGTATTTTCTGAACTACGAAGCATTCCATATAGAGTTCATGGTAAGGATCGGTGTACTAGGGGCTCACGGTTTCGAAAGTATCGCATTTCCAGGTGGCATGCATGCAATTCGTCAATATTGTCGTACATTCCGTGGAGGATATGAATTTTCGCGTCCATCTGCAATACGAGTTCACGGCGCTTGGTTTGGACGCGTATCTAGAGAGCTTGAGGCATACAGAAAGCGAAGAACTGCAGGTACAGATCTCCGCTTATCTGGATAACGTTTTCGACGTAGCCGCCTTGATGGAGGATAGCGAAACGAAGACGGCCGCTTTGGAGAAGGTTGCCGAATTGGAGGACGAATTAGGACAAGTAAATATTCTTCCCCTTTATTTAGAGAATTTATTCTTGCAAAATATTGATCCAAAGATGTCTTCGCCAAAAGAACTAACGTTTTAAACATACCCAACTCTGTATGCATTATTACACAGAATGACTTGATGGTTTGACAGAGTGATAAAAATAAAATTCGAGAGACAATATGTCTCCGGATAAGATATCCTACTCTTGTAAACCTCCTTGCTTTCATTTCTCTTTTTTGCTTATTATAGGATGTTGAATGCAGTATTCAAACTTACGATAAAACATACAGAGTTATGAAAATTAGAAAATGTGAAGTTGTTCTTAGGTAAACCTTATTATTACGTGTAAAGAGCCCACGAGAGAGGAAAAAATGACAAATCGATTTCACGGCAAAAATTTGCCGTAAAGCGATCTGGCGACTGCAAGTAAAATTAGGTGGTAAATTACAATTTCGTATGGATATTGAAAGAACAACTTATAAATGCAAAGAATCGGCCATTCCCCTGACGCATACATAGAAGAATCATTTAATAATTAATAATAGTTAAGGCGAAATTAATAAGTAATCGAGTATAGTGAATAATAATAGGAGAATTGTCTCTTTGTTCACGAGAGGGCTTGCAAATTCCGAATGATTATCATTTATCGAGATAGGTTATGGTTAAGTAATAGAATGGTTAAATAATAGAAATCTATACATTTTTCTTTTTTTATTTGCCCCAAAGAAAAGAGCTTAAATTTGGCGTGTTGGTCATTCAATATCTCCTCGTCTGCCAATATTGGGAAAAACATTGCCCAAAGATTGGGCGTATTACAAGCAAATATAGTTTCGTTTTGCAATAATTGCAAGTACGTAGCATACGTTGAGGAAAATGGGCCCTCTCTGGAATGCTAATCTAAACATTTGGGGATACTGCGTATGATACTTTGAAACCCAAGAAAAATTTTCTAATGACCAATATCTGTAGTTATGTTTGTTTACTTCACCGGTAGAGTAAAAAGTAGCTTCGTAAGAGAAAAGAATTTTGTTGGCATCATAAAATTTTACATAAAGATTTCGAAACGTAAATTGATAATTATTTCTTTAAGTGTGGTTGCGACCTAACGGAAGACAAGGTTATAAAAACCTTGTCTTAACCTCAGCAGCCTTTTAGTGTGTAAATTGTACGTGTAAAGTATGTTCCATGTCCTTGTTACTGTTACCCCCTCGCCGTAAAGTTTGAAGCGCAGTTAATTGTACCCCAACCTTTACAGTCGATAACATTGCGAATACTATTGAAAACTGTCAATAGTATTTTTATAGGGATAAGTATACAATAGGTTTGTTCGCTCGGTCTACACTAATTACTCCTACTGACCAATGTAAAGATATGTGTTTATTGGGCTTGCATCCCCGGTTATAGGAAAGTTGTTCATTATAACCGATTACAACCGACTGTATGGTGCGGTTGGAGTCTACAATTTTTACACACGGTGTAAAAAATGTAGACCGTACGCGTTTAGAGGAAGAGTGAGAAGTGTATACACCGAAATAAATAACACGAGTTTCGGCGACAAACGCACGTATTTTAAAGGACAATACTAGTAATCTCGTGATGATGAAGTCAAAAATAAAAGTAAATGGAACCACTATAACGCAAACAAAGGTCAACCTGAAATGCTTCCAAGTTGAACGCTGCGATGAAAAATGACGGTAAGTCGTTCGTTCGCATCTACTTGTAAGCTACACTACTATACACCTCCTTGCGCCGACTGCTAGTGACGTTATCTTACACTACACCGTGTAAAAAGTGCAGTCCGATCGAACAAATCTAATATCGATAACACTATCGATGGTCAAAACTATCAATAGTATCGGTCTGACTAAGCTATCCATGCATTCATGGAATCATTCATTTATGGACATTTGTTTTTCTTCTATATTTCCTCTATTAATTTTTGCACATGTTTTATTAATTTTTCTCTGCCGTATTTGAATAGTTCCGATGTTGAACCATTTTGTGGCCTTCTATTTTCATTTTACTACTTCTGTAATTTGTTCCTCATTTCTTCCTCACTTTCCATGTTTAATAGGTCATCAAAGAACTCTCGCCATTTTTCTTCCTCTCTTCTCCAGTAATAAATTTCCCTGGTCGTACCTTTATAGAAAACTGTATTGACCTAAAATATTCTTCTTTCATTCCTTATTATCTTATCTTATTCTCCTTATCCTTATTATTATATTTAAAAATGAAATATCTGCTAAACCATTACAGATAGAATAAAATAGCAATATAATAGAAGTTTTTGATAATAGACCAGCTATCGCTATAAGTAGAAATACAAAATCCATTTAAAATAAATAAGTTGTTATTGTTCGAATTTTATCCGCTTTAGCAATTACATTTATATGGGGAATAAAAGGATTTGACGTGACTCACTCTGTATATTCTATAAACATGCTTAACATACGGTTCACTCTTATTCTAACATCCTCTAGGTTCATGATCGTCTGCAAGAAGTAGAGCTAGAAGCATTGGCCAAGGTGGCTGAACTAGAAACTGTGCTAGCGCAGACGCGCGCTGAAAGAGACGAAATCTATGAAGCGAGTCGATTAGTCACGGAGGAAGTCACAACGTTACGAAGAGCCGTTCAGCACCATGAAGAAGAATCTAAGAATCGACAGTCCATGCTTGAATCTAAGATCATTGAGCTGGAAAGTCTTACGAAGAGTCTTCCAAAAGGAGCTTCAAGTGAGTTTCTCTATTTTTCACGAATGAATAATGTTGTATTTACATCAGAATTCAGTTTATAGAAAAAATAAAACGCATATTAAGTATAGTGCTAATTACCAATAAATTTTTAGATATTTCGTGCAAGTGTCTTTGAAGTGCATACGCACAAAAATCTAAGAGTTAAAAATTAGGTTGGCCATAGTGTCGGTAAAAGATGTTTCATATGATAAAATCACCAGAAACGTTGCATTTTACGTATTTGCTACCAAATGATAATCATAAAGTAGTGTGCGTTTATTTGAAATAAGGAGCCTGACACACGTTGTCTCCCACAAATTATTTTGTTATTTATTTCCATTTAATGCTGCGACGATTTACTTTACGTCTTCTTCTGTTTATCGAATTTGTACGAATGAAACAAATAATGGCCTGCATGACATGTCAATTTTTTTTGCTTTCATTCTCGGACAGATCTAAATATTATATTATAGATATATGCCATTTGAAAACTTAGTGTTCACTATACGTGATTGCTTTTCTTTAAGCATATCGTCGATTATGGTTTAATTGAGAAAATATTAAGCCTACGTTATAGATTCTTGTTAATACCACTATTTATATTTTAGTTGCAGGCTTAGCAGATTTACTCCAAATAAACACCAATTCGCTGTCCTTACCACACATATCGGGCGACCCTCCTCTACCGCCGCCACCCTCTCCAACTGTGATACCGCCACCCCCGCCACCAGCCCCTTCACTTCCTCCACCACCGCCTTGCCCTCCACCTCCACCAAGTAAGGTGAATGCTCCCATGGCGCCGCCTGCTCCGGGTCTGATGCCTGCTCCCGATGGTGCTATGACGATAAAACGCAAAGTGCAAACGAAGTACAAATTACCAACAGTCAATTGGATCGCACTGAAACCGAATCAAGTCCGCGGTACTATCTTCAACGAGCTGGACGACGATCGGCTGCACAACTCAATCGATTTTAACGACTTTGAGGAACGGTTCAAGATCGGCGCGGCTGGACCGATGACTAACGGAAGCAATACGGTGACGGACGGTCTCAATACATTCCCGAGCAAGCGCTTTAAGAAACCGGAAAATGTGTCCTTATTAGAACATACTAGATTAAGAAATATAGGTAAGAATTTATAACACATCGAAAGAGAAACCGTAAAGGAATATGTTTTGGAGTTTTCAGAACTCCCAAAAACTGGTCTATGTACCCAATATTCATACGTAAAATGCCAATGAATTATTTAGTTAAAAACATACGTATTGGTTACAAATTTTTATTCATTTTTGCACATATATTATTTTATGTATTTATATGGTTTCAGAAATATGTAGGGTCTTTCAGGAGAAATAGGGAACAGACCAAATTAAAAAATATATAATAAATTTTTAATCGTTACGGAAATAATGGCACAATATTTTTATTGTTGAATTTAAAGAAAGGAACAGAAAATTTGGACGACTAAGTATTAGGGCGCAAAGTTAAATTAACTTATTATGGCCCCTTTCCATTTGACAACCGCTCAAATACGTGTTGGCATACTTTTTGCATGCTTGTTGCAAAATTCAGAATTAACATGCCCCAGATTTGTTTAACTTAACAGACTTAACAGAGAGTTAAGACAAAACTTTTATATTCTATTGGCCAGAGCATTGTTTGATTAAATACTCTGTTGGCCAGAGCATTGTTTGGTTAAACGTACGGTATAACACGAGGCGCCATTCTTTTTGAAAATTAAATCGACGTCTCTTCCAGTTTGCAGAAAGTTTGGGCAGCAAATTTTCTGCAAAATTTCTTAATACCTTCCTGCATACATCTTATCTTCAGTCATTTCAGTTGGCCCAAACCATTAGTATATCGTTTGCCCGTTTGAAAATTTAACAGTACGTTTTAAACAGTGTAGAAAACAACGTAAACTCTTAACTGAACATAATTTTCTAATTGTCAAAATTCCAATTTGCTATTAATTTTACTTTTTTACGATTTTCGAGTTCAATTTACTGCATACATCCTCGACAATATTCTTGAAGCACATTAAAACCATTGCGCTGATTCCAAAGGATCATAATTGCTCCTATAGTGATTCTGCGCTCTTTGTAATCGTTGATTCTTTAGATTATTTTAGTTATAATTATAGGTGTACCACTACGTTTTGCCATTTAATACATTTAGTTGCCCACGAAAGTTGCATATTTTTGGAGGTAAACATTCTAACATTGTTGTAATGTAGCTTGCTGCGTTATGTGCAAAAAACACAAAATTATAACTTCGGTATTTGTTGTTAAGGCGTTTTTAAGGTGAAATAACAAAACAAAAACAACAAAAACAAAACAATAACAAAAAGAGTTAAAAGATCAGCTAAGATAACACTACGATATGATAAAAAATAGGATCATTGGCAAACAAGTTTGTTAAAAAATAGTGACGTAATTACTTAGTGCTTTACCATAAGATAAGTAAATAAGAGACAACATACTACGGTTGGTAGTACAGAAGGCTACAGAAAAATGTAATTAAATTTAGGTAGATAGTAAATTAATTTTGTTTTCAGTTTTTTGTTCGGTCTTTTGTTCATATGTATTCATTTACATAGCTTATTACATGTTTATTAAAAACTAAGTTTTGTTGGAAGTATCAATTTATTTTACAACCGCGTATACACAAAAACCAGCAAAGTTCAACAGTTTGCATTGTAGAATACATTTTTTATATTCAATATTCAATATTTATAATTGAATTGAATATTATATTTATAACATAATGTTCAATGTTTTTCACTTGTCAATTGTCTTTCACTTTATACACTATTGTAAACATATTATGTTAAAGTCTAATATGAATTGTTTAAGCTAAACGACATCTTCTTTAAATCACTTTACGACGAGGTTTTAGGAAAAGTGCTAAATATTAAAACATTTCCAAATTTGTACTGTACAGAATATTTCACGGTTCATTACATTTCTTGTTTCTATGCTATACATATAACTCAACTTCAAAATTTGCCCAATTCGTCTTCTTTTATCTATTATCTCATTTTTGTGAGGTAGTTTAGTAGGTCCGTATTTTCTATTATGCGTTTGATATAATAAATAAAAGAAGTTAACTGCAGGATAGGATACTTCATGCCCACAATGTAAACAAATTTAAAATTAATCAATACAACCTTAAACGGGGAATAGGGTTTCCTTAAAATTACTAAAGTCCCAAAGTTTTAAATTTAATTAATATTTATTAATATAACGGCTACGATACTATTCTAAATATTATGTTTAATACATTCTTTTGCATTTTAGCAATATCAAGGCGAAAACTAGATATGCCAATAGAAAAAGTGATAAACGCAATAACAACTTTAGATTTAAAACAATTGCCTTTAGAGAATGTCGAACTTCTACAACGGATGGTTCCGACAGATCTCGAAACTAAATCTTATAGGGAATATATAATTGAAAAGAAGAACGTTAATCTTCTAACCGAGGAAGATAAATTCCTTCTTCAGCTTACGAAAGTTGAACGCCTTCCGGTCAAGTTATCAGTGATGAGTTACATTGGTAACTTCTTCGATAATCTTCACCTAATAACACCTGTAGGTACCTTTCGTATGAGTTTCCAGATAAAGTACTAATAAAGTCATAATTTTTGCATTTTAGCAAATACATGCAATAATATCTGCTTCAAGTTCTGTGAAGAATTCCAAAAAATTGAAGTCCGTCTTGGAAATAATACTCGCCTTTGGTAATTACTTGAATAGTAGTAAAAGAGGACCAGCATATGGTTTTAAGCTACAATCTCTAGATACCTTACTAGATACTAAATCTACTGATAAGAAAATGTGCCTTTTACACTACATCGTAGCAACAATAAGACAGAAATTTCCGGAATTGATCAATTTCGATTCGGATCTGTTGTATATCGAGAAAGCTGCTGTTGGTAAGTTTTTTTTTGCAAAATGCTTTCTTTTCAAAAATCTTTTCAAGGTTTTCTATTTTTTCCTTGTCAAATTCGTTTAAAACATTTTCTTCGCAGTATCTCTGGAAAATATCATAACAGACGTGCAAGAATTGGAAAAAGGTATGGATGCCGTTCGAAAAGAGGCCGACATCCGAGGCAAGGGGAGCCAAAGCTTAGTATTAAGAGATTTCCTTGCGAACGCCGAAGATAAGCTCAAAAAGTTGAAAAGCGACGTTAAAACCGCTCAAGATACGTTTAGGGAATGCGTGGAGTATTTCGCGGAATCGCCAAGAACGACCGACGCGAACTCGTTCTTTTCGCTGCTGGTTAGGTTCACAAAATCTTTTAAGGTACGTAAGATAATAAAAAATTGGTTGTATTGCCTTGCATACTATTAAAGCAGTAACTACATGACACAGGATTTAGACAAATACAAACAGCAAAATGTAGTTGGTCTTGTCATATTTTGGGAAAGCAATGTGCCGGCATTTTTATACAAGAAATTCGTACACCAAAATATTACATGTGATGTGATTTATATTAAAATATTGTAAAGTACATTTGGCAAAACTATTGCACTACTTATGTGCATGCCAGAAAGAAACAGCATGTTACGTCGTTTGTGTGATTTACCTGCCACTGCTTCTGACTTTAATTCATAATTAATGTTATCTTTATTTCATTCGAAAATTGTTGCATCTTTTTCAAGCTATTGTAACATAAACAACAAAAAAATAATAAATCAAAATTAAAAATCATTCGCTCGTGAACAACTTGACCTTCCACTTTTTGCCGTTAACATATTTTATTTTATGCAGCGCAAACCTAACTTAACATCACCGAATGTAATTAACCAAACAGAATATATTATTTAGACTTGAACTTGTTGGATATTTTAGTAATTACACTAAAGCTCAATATTTGTAAATGGTAGATAAATAAGCTGATTTTGAATCAATAATTTCAGTCCAACTCGATACTCCAACTCGTTCAGTTAACAGCTGGATTGCTGCGTGATATATCTTATATTTCGGAGATCGTAATAGAAAGTTTACCGGGCGATTGTCAAATAATTCCATTTAAAAATCTGTCTTCCGGTGAAAGTTCTGCGACCATTTTCTCATTTCTAGTGAATGTAGTAACGATTTAACATTTTTGAGATACCAGTAAACAATAAGAAAAAACTGAATCACTTTTATCACTTTCACTATTTAAAGAATAATTTTATCGACTACTACTTTTTGATTAATGTTTTTTATTGATCATTATTTTGAAAATGACTTGTTAATTATACACATTGCGAGAGATTTTTCATAGGGAAGTATTAAAATATATTTCTGTTTTGTTGTATTTTTTGTAAATGAGTAATGGTAGTAATAATACAGGCGTTTTTTGAATAAAATGCATATTTCAGTTTTGCTAACCACTAGTTTTCCAATGATAACTCTTTGACAAGCAGTTTTATTGAGTACTATTTTTAAATTATTTTAATAAAGGGAATAATCGAATAGATTCGTTTAATATTGCATTTTGCAGTGATTAAACAAGAAATCCTTTTACTAACGTGTGTTTGTATTTGAAATAATTTCCTGAAAAAATACTTGAATCTTGACAGTTTTTTCTACTAATAGCAAATTGAGCTCTTTAGGCTACGAGAAGCAATATTTAAAATCAAGAAAATTACGCTAAAGCGATCTTTGCAAATTGACTGATACTAGCGGCAGTGAACATTTTTTCGAAACTATTTAATTTTTGCTTTGTTTGATATTTAATAATTTAATAAAAATGTACAATTTATGGCTACAGGTAACAGATCAAGAAAACGAGCAACGGCGAAGGCTAGAATTAGCCGCGATGAACGCGAATAATAAAACGAACGAAGACGTTCTTAAAAAGAACAAGCTGAATCAGAAAAAGCAGCAGGTATGTGATCTTGAAACATTGCTGGCTAACGAACTCATGAACCTCAACCTAACCAACACTACTTCATCTAATCATTTCGCTTCTCGTACCACCACTAAAAAACGCATCATTTCAAACGAAGCGGCCGTTAAACTCGAAGCTTTGTTGCTAAAAAAACCTTTCACGAACTACTATCCTGCTTAGTAGTATTGTTACGTTTCGTGAATGCATATTTATTTGTCGTAGTATGTGTTTTGTATGTAATTCTTAATTATCTAATTGTAGAAATACTAGTTGTCGATTGTGATAATTTATCGTGAATAGAAATATTCATTTTTTCGGTGAGAATGGGGTGATATTAGTCATAAAATGAAAGAGACGTACGTTAATTAATTTTTATTTTATATTTTTCGTTAATATATTTGGAGGTATTTTTTCATGTAACAGAGAATATTTGTAAATAATGATGTTATTTTACTGAATTTATACATTTTGTAATTAAATTATAAACACACTTAAGACATGCATAATTATTGTAATAACATTGCATTTACTAACACCTTTTTACGATAATGTTAACTCTTCAACTGAGAAAAGCATGGTTAAGAATATTTAATTCAGCTTACGTCTAATACAGTTTGCGAAGTTACTGGAGAATTACATCATTGCTTCAATAGTGAGCCAATAAGTAAATTGCCAAATTGTTCAGTAAAATGTTTTTCGATTTTGAAATTAATGTTAGTGACTTATATATTTATATAAATTGCGAAATTCAATCATTTAGAACGGATTTTTTTTTAATCTGGTGAATATAAATACATCAAACCTAAACACTAAGGTACGATATATTCCCAGAAAACAACGAGGAAATTCGAGGATGTCAAAGAACTTCCAAAATAAAGCAATTTCTCCCAATATTTTTTTTTCGAAAAATATTTTACTTCAGACCTAAAAGAGTGTTTTGTTTGAAACTGGTTTAACTGTATTTTTAAAACTTGGGTTGCTTGTCGATATATAAGGGTAATAAAGTTCGTTAAAATTTTAATATTTTGAAAAAGGAAACGAAAGGACTTTCAGTTTACATATTAGCTTTCCACGGCAGGTAAAATAGATTTTTTTTGTTTCTACGATATAATTAACTTTTATTAACTGTTGAGACTTTTCTTGTTTCGATAAATCCAATGTTTTGGACATCATATCAGTTGTTGAATTAACAATTTTCTTTAAGAAATGCCATAATATTAATTTTAAAACGTACAGAAATTGAGACTAGGGCCTTGTAACCATGTTAACCAGAAAATAAAGCGCGGACCTTATTTTCTGCATTAATAATTAATTTGAGGTTATAACAAAAAAGTCACAAAATATAAAAGCTGCCCGTAGTATACTTACCGTAGGAGCTTCGCACAGGGCTAATTTGATTGACATCCTTTCGGTTTCTGTGCAGTGAAGACTTGGCCTGTAGTTGCAACATACAACGAAACCTGGCAACTACAGGTTTCGTTGTATGTTTGATAAAAAAATGTCTTGGCCAAGAAATTTATCCAGGCTTCATTACCCTCCAGTACCTGATAGCGATTTCTAGTTTAATTTATAGAACAAAATCTTTTCTTAAGCTAATAAACAAACATGTCAGCTTAACGAATAATTTAACGAATTAACGAATAATTTATATATAATAATTTATTTCGAGAACTTTATCTCTTATGTTCTAACTATTATTTAGAAATACATCTATTTTATTATAATCCTTTCGCACTTCTTAAATTAGTACGGAAGGATTTTTCAGAAATAAATTGTTATTCAAACAATGGTTTAAAATATTACTAAATTAAATTTTGGATGATTATTTTAGAATTTTCCAAATTATTTAAATTACGTAATAAGGATTTACCAAGACATTGTAAGATACATTTTATATCCGGGTTTTAAATGGAACTCCATAATTAGTAATCTCATTTAATATTAACTTTTGGCTATATGATTTTGAATCGAGAATTTGTTAAAAAATATCAGTGAGAGAATTAAAGAATTCGGCTTTACCTTCTCCTCCTCCTAGAACCACGCTGT
The DNA here is from genome assembly GCA_020654165.1 of Oryctes rhinoceros. NCBI lineage: Eukaryota > Metazoa > Arthropoda > Insecta > Coleoptera > Scarabaeidae > Oryctes > Oryctes rhinoceros. The sequence continues at coordinate 930,751 of JAIOKQ010000424.1, forward strand.
CAGTCATCGCTGAATGCTGTATAGTCATCGCTGTATGCTTGTATTAAAACATCCATATGAGACTTTTTCTCATAAACCTAACTGCTTCCAAATTATTCGGCTAATTCAAGACAAGCGTATCCTGTACTTGCGATTAAAATACCATTCCATAGCCAATTGGAAAAATTCGAAAATTATACACAGAAAATTTGTTTAAAAATTTTTACATTTGAAAAAATTTTAAAAAAGCTGTCTAACTTTGGTAATTTTTTTGTAAAATGTGTATCATCGAAGACAGCCAATGGCTTAAGATTTAATCAAATGATCAGAACACATATTTATCTCACAGTTGAAGGGTTAACAATGTCTTACACACAAGTAACCTAATCTAAAACTAAAGCAAATTTGAATCGAGAAATTTCTTCAAAGTACGCTAAGGTGCTTTTGTAGGTTAACAGAAATTATTGTAAAATAAGATTGCATTATTTAATAAATAATATTAGTATATCACGAAATATGAAAAAAAAAAGAAAAACGTAACTTTAATTTAATATTTCATAATTTATTCTAATACCTAATACATAATAGCATTTAATTTGAGATTGACTATTTACTAAGAGGATGTTTAAAAATATGCAAGAAACGAGACCATTTTCATATCAGTAAACATCTTGCCACCCCCCTAAACATCCTAGCACTTGCACGCTTCACAGCTTTTCGTTATAAAGCATTTTGCTTCGCATGCGTACAGATTTTTTAATTGTAATATTCAAACCTGTATCTAACGCTAAACACTCAGTTTGTGGATATCCAAAACCAAAAAAAAAAAAATAATCACGATGAATGTTATAAACAACCAACGCTTTTTCTAACTAAAATTTTACAGTCCTCTTGAAAATACCTCGTGACCTCTTTGTCCACGAACAGGACATATACTGTACACAACCTGCAATTCTATTCTACAAAACGGCTTATTCTCTCGCTCGACTTGCCGAGATAATACACTGAAAATATCTTTTCCGTTTGTTTCGAACATGTAAGTAGGTTTGCTTCAATTCCAGGCATGATAATACATATATAATGTGATTATGAGAGATATGATTAGAGTGATTTGACTTAGTTACGTTAACACATTACAAATGAGATCGTTTAATATGTTACATAGCTAATTCAGAAGTATTTTCTTCAAATGTTATTATTTTTATTTTTTACCGATTGTCAATGCTTTTATGCATTTTTTTTATTAAATTATGCTATAGTTAAAGAAAGCGAATATCGAAAAAATAATTAATTTGAATTATTTATGTTAATCAAAGTATACCATTTTAAGAACGCTAGCAGATGCCGGTATTTCCAATGATTTTTTAAGATCTAGGATGGTGTATTACGTACCTTGACAAGAAAGAGAAAGATATGTCGAGGATCGACGCTATCCCGGATTAATTAATTAAATTATGTGGTGCGGAGTGTGCCGATACTTTTATGTTGTTAATAGAGGTTTATAATGTTCAGTATATTGCTGGAAGACTTTCTACAACATGCACAATAGGTACAACTCTACAATTCCAGAAAGTTAGGATGCTTTGAGGAAATTGATTATTTAGGCAGAGTATTAAATATTGATAATAACTTAAACGAGAAATGCAAACTTTTAATGATGTGTATAATGTTGGTATTTTGATTTTTAAATTGGCAGTTGAAATACACCACGAACATAATCTAATTAACGAAACTTCCGGCTGGACCGCGCTAAATATCCGTAATGCATTCATGTCGTCTTATATGTTTTCATATTAAAATTAGTAACACAGCAAAACCTAGATATTTAGTATTACCCATTCACTGAACACTGGACGTTTACTATTTTGTCATGAGTCCATAATTGCTACTGGGAAAAGCGGCGAAAGTAATAATTAATTAAATTCTCTAAATACACTAGCTACAATTAAAAATTCACCATCCAAATTGTTGCAAAATTTCGTTAAAATGTTATAAATGTATAGATCAATTTAAACGATTGTTTCATTTTACATTGGTCCAGTTTGTATTCAGGCATTTACAAAAGCCTGATCTTCCGCACATGTTTTTATAGGAACACCTGCTACAATCCGATAGTTGCAATCCAAATGTACAAATATGACTAAAATGCGTGCAGTATCTTTCAAGAAATCGTGAATTGTGTCTGGAAGACGATAATGTGCACCTTACAAACAGTTAACCCTTTTCGAACGTGGTTGTCTTATTGCGCTAGATGAAGGCAGTGTTAGTTTCTGAAAAATTGCGCCTGGACTTAATCATATTCATTTGACTGTATTTGAATCTGTGGATTGCAAATCGTGGTAATGTCCCTAGAGCACTAGCCCAGGCGCACCCAGAGAAGATTTTCTTTAAAAGCGCTTGGTTGTGCAACACTGGTTTCAGTCGATCGTAGAACATCATTAGGGGCGTCTAGTGTGTACGAGGTTCCGTGCTCTTTATTGCGATTACCTTAATATAATATAATTATATTATAATAAATATTATAATATAAAAAAATTTAATAAACACTTTTTGATGGTTCATTTTTAATTGCAACTGGTGTATTTCTTAACTAGACTGACATACCGGGTTGCGTTGTTTTACTTGTAACAGCATATCAATATTTATAATTCGGTCACGCCATCCTATACTAACAGCATTACATAATTCTCCTTCATTGATTGTACCGATAACTTCAGTATCTTCGTACTGATATAAATCTTATTATTTAACGAAAGTTCAATCTTTGGAAGGAGTAGTGGACCCATCTTCTGCAGGACTGGAAGATAATCCCTTCGCTGAGTAATTTAGAGAATGAGTAAAAAAAAAGGTCGCGCACATCATAAAATCATATCGAAATATGCAAATGCTGAGTTTCTGTAGTCCACGAATTAATTTTGATTTCTTTTAATGAAACGCCTGTAAATTACTACTTTTTTGGATGCTTCGGTACAAATTTAAAAACATGATGAGGAACTGAAGGGTCGATGCTTTCAAAAAGACAGTGAAAGCTTATAAAACGTTGCATACCTACTCCAACATGAACACAATACAAATACTTACCCAAACGTTCAAAATATTTGCGGCACGATAATGTCTCAACACCTCGTCAATGTGAAACAACAAATAAGGATTTAAGTTGAAATGAGAGCGCTGTATAACTAGGTACAGTTGCGATATTTCCTTTTTTTATATAAATAGGCTTTTGTGTTAAATTTCAATTACCTTGGAGAGCTTTAAACTAACACTAAATGACTACAAAATATACTATCTTCCTAAGCAAGAAGTCGTCTCTAATTTAACTGCTATGTAGAAAATATGCATCAGTAAAGTTTGGTATACCTATATAGCTATTTATATAGGTATGCCTTAGTACTTGAGAGTTCCCGTTATAAAATACAATAATCTTGACAGTCTAATATAATTTTTGCGACAACACTTAAATTTTGCACATAATAAGAAATACTACATTAGCTATTTACGCTTTAAACAAAACTTTAATAGCTTCACTGCTGTTAAATATGTCAAGCGTGATTTGAAATTTCAATTTTCAATCATAGTTTAAAACTCGATATGATTTAAGCAAGATTCAATTATCAGATGAAATTGTAATCAACAAAAAATAATTAAAAAGAAAACATGTCCCTCTCACTTTATATTCTTTATGACTATATTGTATTTTATTGAAGATTTAGGGAATAATATTTTGTGCAATTGCCACGTTATATGACACCACTGTATATAGTTTCTCATTCCTGAAAGATTTACAGGATGTTTCTTTTAAAATAATTAAAATAACATGAAACAAACTTAGGGTTGAGTTTGGTGGTCTTGATATCGACCATTAAAGAAACGAGAGAATTTGGCAGGAATGATGAATCTCAGAAATTTAATTTAGGTAATATTAATTACAGAGATGTGTCTATTTAATAACAAGAATTGAAGAACATTCTGTGTATTTGAACATAACTTCCTATTCAGAACTCATCTCCAAATATTTTTAATTTGGAAACTTATATTGCTCAAGAAAGGAATTATCTTTCCCCCATACACTAAACACGTTGTATAGATACATATATATACCTGTGGAACATATGGTGTAATGTGAATTAGAAATAAGTGTATATAATAATTGTTTATATTCGATCGAGTAATTTAAAACTTATATTTCTGAAATTTTATATATATTTTATTATATATATTTTTTTTGAGTTATATAAAAACTATATCTGCCTCTATATAAAGTCTGCCAACTATAGCAAATAAAGCAAAAATTAAGTTTGTAATTCAACTATGGTTAATCTTGAAGATGTTCGTTTAATTTTCTCGTTGTAATGTGTTCATGTTTGCTTGTCTTAGTAGAGAATTGAATATTTAAAGTCACGAAATAAGTATTTCATGAAGAAATTAACCTAAGATTAATAATAGACTAATAACAAACGATTCCCCAAAATCACGTTTGAGTATTACAAAAATACCGACGCTTCTTCGCATGCTTTCAGTAATAGTAGCTGTTCATACTGTTTTTAGTTTTTTCTTTTTTTTGTTTTAATTTTCCCGATGCATCAACATTGTCCTGCACCTAGAAGTAGAAATAAGCCAAAAAAACAAAAAACAAAAATATTGAGATGTATATTATAATGTTGATGTATCACCAATAGGACGCAGTTATAAACGAATTGAAACACAAAACGAAGATGGTTCACGAAAAGAAATTGCTTCAACAAGACGAGGTGTACAATGGTGCTTTAGAAGACATACTGCTAGGTTTGAAAAGTGAACCTTATCGAAGAGCGGATGCTGTAAGAAGAAGTCAACGTAGAAGGATTGACAATAATAGACTGTCGAAAACGATGGAAGAATTAGAATTCTGAGAGTTGCTCTTTTTCATAATACTGAGTCTTACCTCTTGGAAAACAAATGCTTCTCGAATAAGATCTTGTGTGATTTTTTTATTCATCGGAATGTGATATTTTATGTTGACATATTTTTTTGGTATATTGTTGAGTGATTTTTCTTCATTATTTATATTTCAATTGTTCTACTATATATGTATATTTACACTATTCTATTATACAAATGCATTATACGTACATTTTTTATTCAAAAACAATTTCATAAGTAAACTAATTTTTTTATCGTTTACCTAGAAATTAAAAATACTCTTGCAAATTCTATTTCTACATGTATTATATGCTTTAATATGTATATATCTATAACTATAGTCTGTAAATTTTTTATACGATAACGATGTTCAAAAGGAATTTTAAGTGTTTTTAAGCTTTTTCTACTAAATAAGATGTACAATATTTTTGTATAATTTCATAATCGCACAATATATATAAATATTAAAATACAGTTATTTATTTTTGTAAATAGGTAAAAAAATCTATCTCTCTTTCTCTTTATCAATCACACGAGACCAACGAGTGAATTTGTAAAATTTGATTGATCTCTCCAAAGTTGTCAAACAAAAAAAGGACATTTGTATAACTTTTATATTTTAATAATAAATAAGGTTGCCTTGACATGTATGTGATTCATTTCTTCCCCTATATATGTGGCACTGTACCTCAAATGATCAACTCGCTATCCTAAGTATGCATATCTATTTTCGTTACATTTTAGCAATAAATTCTGGTACACGGTTAGACGATACTAACTTTGCATGTTTATCTAACTAGATACGCCCAAGCTAAATGTGAGATTTCAGATAAGTAGATGGATCCAATGGAGAGCATAATTTAATTATCAATATCGCGAAGGTAAATAATGTACAACGTCTACAGTTTGTAGATATCACGTTAGAAGTGAAATCGTTGCACAACAGTTTTAATATTGACAAATCTGGTTTGCCAGTAATTTTTTTTTTTTTACATATAGAAGAACCAAAATCACTAGAAATATTCCTTAATTTGTCTATTATAAAATCTAATATTTCAAACACATATTTTCGGTAATTGTTTGTGATTCAAAGTATACATTTACTTTTTGAGCTATATGACGAAAATGTTCGTTAATAAAATCCAAATTAGTTTGTAAAGATGGATCCCGTAACAGAATATTCTATTTGCTTCCATTATGCAGAGTGCATTGTCGTTTAAATTATGTATTACATTAGGAACTTTCTCCAAATTGTCCGTATAAAATTGTGAGGCTCCTAACCGCGACCCTCATCTTGTTACGACTGGAGACGAAAATAAAGAAAATGCTGACTCTGTATAAAGTAACTCTTGTAGCTGTTTTCAAGAAAACTTTTTTAGTGTTAATTCATTAACATTCGGAAATTGCTCTCTAATAAATTCCTCCATGAAGGAGGACAGTACGTGTAGTATGTGGCATACTTTTGAAGAAGACCGCCATTTTCCAGTTTTAAGTTACAGAGTCACTCACAAATAGCAAAGCTTTCTCACGTTATTGTATCAGCATTTAACCGTTCTATTATTTTGCTGGCTATTAAATATAGTTTTGTAGAACGATCTGTATACAAAACACCAATACTAACGTGGCGTGTCAACAGTTTCATCCGCGCTCAACCAGCAGTAACTATTTCCTACATCAATTTTAATTTTGTTTACGAGTTTCGTTTTAGAAAACGTGACGTAGACTCGTTTGAAACACTTCTATCCGTATATTTTGCCAGAAAAGGTTTAATGTCTGGTTTATCTAGTTTTTGAAAGGGTATATTTGCAGCCACAAAAGCTTTTCAATCGAGATACTAGGATTGCGCTGAACGTCGGCTTTTAAAATGGTCGATAAATCGGTTTTTTTTTTAACAAATTGTGCAATGAACAACTTCGAAACAATCTAAATTTCCAAGTATTCATAAGCAAGGATAACCAATTCAATATATATGCGAAAATTTGTAAGAAATAATTCCAATAATAGAGGATAAAAAAAAATGAAATTTAATTAAAATAAAAAAGATACGTAAGAGTACGAAAACGCTGAATTAAAAGGTATACGCTAAATATGGTAGAGTAAATTAAAACTATAAACTAAAGTTAATTTGAGAATAAAGATGGTAACAATAATCGGAGAAACGCACACAAACATCATTACAATCTTTTTGTACTTTCAGAAATATTACAAGCGCGCTGAATCATTTTGCAACTTCCATACTACATATTGGGTCAAATCACAAAAATATTTTTACCTGACTCCAAGGAAAGTTGTAAGTCTGATCAAAAATATTAAACCAGCATTTACATTTATCTATGTAATAACTAACTAGTAATATTGAAATAAGCTACTACGTGAGACAAATACTTTTGTATTTACGCAGATATTGAAAACGGTTGATAATAAAAAATGTTTATTTTATATATAAATATTTATTTAATATCCAATACACGTACACAAAATAATAGATCACAAAATACAATTATACAACACGGGAAATCAATAATAAATAAAATTTTTCTGTAGTGGCAATGCTGTTCTATTATTTATCTCCGTCGTTAGCGTCGCTCCCTATAATGTACAAATTATTGGTCAGATTTTTTTTATAGTAAACTGAGGTTTTACTCGCTTCTGGTAAACTTTTCTTACCGTCAAAATTTTTCCTAAATTTCAAATTTCCACTGTAAACGAAAAAAAATTAGTCCAGCGACGAAAAGTCTTTAACGGTGTCATCTGTTTCTAGATTTTCCGTGACGTCACTTTTGACGGACGACAGATCGCTATGAATATGGCGTCTTGTTGAAAGGATCGGTCGCAATGAAATTTTAATCCTGTAATTTTCAATGATTTTATGCTAAATCAAATGCAGTATACCTATAAAAAATACAATAGAGATACTAAAATTGCTATCAATAGAGTTATTTTCTGTATTAAGACGTAGCAAAATTAGAAGAGATGAAATCATTATCGGAATCGTCCGAGAGAACTGATTCTAAAAGAGTGTTGTGACTATGTGTGTGTATTTACCACAGGATTACAAGTTTTATCGATAGTCAGGTGAGTCCCTCGAACGTAAATTGTTGTGTTTCTTTGTGTTGCACTTGCTTATACAAATTATTTCGAGTGAAAATTGGAGTCCCACCCTATTACACGTACTCCGTTTCGCCATTTTTGTTTACTCAAGGTCACGTCAACTAGATTTAAAAATTATGTTTTAATTATTTTAAATATATTTTGCCACGTTCTTATCAAAAACTTAGAGTATACACAAACCCGACAATTAATCTCACTCCATTTAACAATTTAACATAGCATGTTTAGCGAATGTAAACATAACCAATAAAAGTCTAAAGTGTCTTAGGATGAGTTTTTACAGAGAATTACTACGAAGAGAACAAGTACTCAGTACTATGTACTGGAACGCTAAGTGGATAAAATAAAATGGAAAAGGGGCGTCATGGGAAACATAGTAAAGAAAAAAGCAAGCGAACAGGCAAGAAATATAAGTCCCGAGAAGAAAACGGTAGCACATCCATTCCAGCACACACGATAAAGCCTCTGGTAGAATATTCGGACGTTAGTTCAGAAGACTTATCAGAGCCTGAAGCAGGTGAAATACAAAGTGGTGAGAGTGTTAGTTTTAGTGATGGTGAACTAAATGCAGCAATGCACCGCAACAGTCATTCTGGTCGATACGTCATCGATGGCGAGTATTACTTTCGTAAAATGATGGTTTCCTCACCCAGTAGGAGGCATCGACTCGATCCTTCTATGATACCCAGATCTCCTTCCCCAGTTCTCACTTCGAGAAGAGAACGCAAGCATAGTGTGTCTTCACGGTCGTCGAGATCTAGTGATGTGAGACATGTAAGAAGGAAGTTTGATTCGCCTACGCAGGAAGTTAGACAAGTAGACGCATCACCAATATACGAGTATGATGTAGATAGGAAAAAGCGAAAGAAGAAAGAAAAGAAACATAAGAAAGACAAGAAGTCTAGAAAAAGAAAAAAGAAAAAGCATCGATCTCGAAGCTCTAGTTTAAGCAGCGTGGATAGTGATTCTCCTTTATCAACATCGCACAGTCGCGTTTCCTGTAATATGGAAGAGAAAGAAGCCTTATCCGACTGGGAACAACCAAACGAGCTCCAAGTCTATAAACCCTCCGATGTTGCTAAATTAGATCCTGATGCTTGTTCACCTGTATCCAATGATAGTCATATTGCCTCCCCTGATCCTTTAGATGACAAAATCAAAAGTCCCACACCTGATACACCTCCATTACACCTTAAAATTACGGAATCACCGCATACACCACCGATTAAACAGACCAAAATGAATCATGATAACTCATTTGAGGTTATCGATTTACGTGATAAAGATCATAGTAAATCGCCGATCGTTATCGACGGACCATCTAGAGATCATAGTATTTCCCCAGTTCGATCATCACCATATCGAAACCCCAGCCCTGAAATGATTCCATCTTATAGCCACGGTCGTTCAAGCATGTCCCCGTCGAGAAGACGTAGATTGGAGAAGGAATCAAGCCATCGAAGGCATAGACGCGAAAAAGAAAGATTGAAAGAAAGGAGGAGGATGTCGAGAAGTCGAAGTCCGGTCAGGAGAAGACTGTCAAGATCGCCTAGTTGGAATCGACGACACTACAGCAGATCACCGAGTCGCAGTAGATACAAGAAATATCGATCTAGAAGTCCGAAAAATACAAGGGAAAGATCTAGAACCCCTCCTCGTAGAGATAAAGGTCCTAAGAGCCCTTCGCCTCATTCGATGAGGTCATCTTTATTGAAGAATAAGATTACTGATACTAGTTTGTTCGCTGAGCTTGTTAAAGATAAATATAAGCGAGAGCAAGAACTGAAGAAATTACTAGAGAAAAAAGAAACGCCTACTGCTACGGTTACCGATACCGTTGCAAAACGATCCACTACCCCAACGCCACTTCCGGTTGACCAAGTAGATCGAGCGCAACCTGAGGTCGCCGAATCTATGGATATCGACAATATTCCAATACCCACAGAGCAGAAAACACCACCGCCTGTTAAGTTGGACGAGATACATCTTCCGAATAAGAGCGCCGAAAATGTACCTCTGCCTGAACCATCTCAAACTACTACCCCTGCACCGCAACCACCAAAACCCACAGTTTCATCGCCAGCAAAAACGGTGAAACCAAGTACGCCCAAGAAGAATAACATGGTTGAAACGAACAAGATCGTCAAATCAAAAAGTATTACTAAATTGCCTATGCCGCCAGGTATGAATCAGACTGATTTAGAAGCTATTGAATCGCCTCCAAGTCGATCGCCAAGTCCTTTAGTACCGCCACCGCCTGCGAAACCGAAAACGCCACCGAGGAAGACCATTATGAATCTACCAATGCCTCCAGGTACTTTTTTAAATTATTCTAAAGTTAGCTTTATAGACGGTTTACTACAGAAATATGTATCTTTTGTAACATACAGAGTGTCCCTGAATTTTTGAACAAAGAAATAAAAAGAACAAAGTTCAGTTTTGACAATAATGCTTTAGATTATTCGCATAAATATTTAAATTAAATAACTTATTGCATGCAAAAGAACATTAGATGCACACCCTTGCAGGGTAAGAAAATTTATATGTTTTTCCTCTTCAAACTGATTTTTTTGTTATTATTATATATATAAGTTGAATGAACAGTTATTTGTTCGTTGAACGTGGAGATCATAGCTTATTAGTGTTAATATTTTTTTTATTTGTTTTTTTTCGGATGGTAACTTATTAAACACAAATGCCCGTATGTATTCGATCTAGTCTAGATAGTTGACTAATAATGTTATTGCATATGTATAAATTCAAATTCGAAGAAGGAGTGCTTTATGCCTCTGACTGAACATGACTTTAACTTTGTTGTGGTTTGAATTTGATTGAAGTGGAACAATTTTAATCAACATATCATTTACATTTTAATTGTACATATAATGTGTGTAATTTTCCGGATATATTCAAATAGTAGTGGAAATGCTTTTATATTACTTTAATTGAAATATAATCATCTAATCACAATTCAAAGTGATAGTGAATTTTTTAACATATCTGTTAAAAGGAAGGTATATGCAAACGTTTAGATCTGAGTTTCATTGTAATTTAATTTAGGCAATTAAAACGTGTATCATAATTGTAAAGATGTTTTTATTTCAAAACTCTATTTTGTTTTCTTTTTCTGGTTGCCAATGAAGTGGCTGTTATTGATTTAACTGGCTGTTTTGCATCTGGCGTGTTTAATTTACTTCTTAATTTATGTGTTTACATTATTTAATTTACTTTACCTGAATTAGTGGATGGTATTTTGAATAAATATTAGGGTTTCTAATAAATAAGATATTAAATTTTAACGGGCTGCATTAGGTATCGATATACATCGTTTTTGTAAAAAATTTTATAAAAATCCATTGAAGTAACTGCAACAATGCAGTTTGCATTGTTTATATTTCACATTTTGTCTCATAACAAAAAACTGCGTCTAGCTTATATTAGTAGTGGCAGAAAAAGTAATATAAGTAATATTGTTTCCAATATCCCGATTATTCTGATGCCCCACTATTGAAATAATGCTTCTCTCAAAGAACGTTCGTTTAAATGTTCGTAATGAAAAGATATGTCAACGATTAACTTCAAAACCTTTAAATCTAAACAAGTATTATGCAATGTCCAATTTCCTTATTTTTATAGCGATCAGATTAAGTGGACCTGACTAATACATTATTTTAGATATTTTCGGAAATAGGCTCAAATGTTCAGAAAATTTAGTTTTAAAAATATCAAAATAAAGAAAAACACAAAATAAGAAACACCAAAACAATTAGAAAGTCTTAGTAGTTTAAGCCGTTATAACTCCGTTGCTTTCGATTCGGTTTGTAGACAAAATTCATTTTGTCTACAAACTCAAAAGTGTGGTGTTCAATTAATTTCCCGAATTCACCATTGTAATAAGCTGAAAACATGCTACTAGCTTGCTAATTTGATCGATGACGTAGCATCAATAAATAGCTTACCAATTGGATGCACTTAATTTAGTTTATCCTGTATATTAATATACTGGTTCATCGGTAATTTTTAACGAAGTTGTCGTTTGTGAATTCTTAGGAACAATGGAGACCGAAGATATCTTGGAAACTACAACAGTTACAGTATTTTTTTTCATAACCAATCTGACAAAGGGCAAGAAAATATTTTTACAGCAGTAAATGTTAAATTAGCCGGTGAAAGTTCCAGGATTAATTAATAATCCTTAATTAATAAGATTAATTAATAAGACGTTTTATCACATGGTAAATAATAAATGTAAAACTAAACCTGCCACAACCTTTGAAGTTTTTACCAGCAAAGGACGTAGACTTGAAAGGGCGTTTAGCGCTGTTTTAAACGGGGCAATTTGTGTCACCCCTTAATGTTCAAGAAATTACCAGATGATATTCTCTTGTTTTAACTGTACTGTCAATTGTTTTCAATTATTTCTAAAAATTCCAACTAAACGATATGCTTTCTATGTTGTATTTAAAGAGTTTTGACAAACTAAACGGTGGCAAAACCCGCGTAGTGATATCTTTTCCTCTCTTGTAGATAATAGCGAAAAAAGCCTACTGTCCGTAATCAGTTGCAAATGCTTACTTAATAATATCCAAACCTATCATAGGTGACCATAAACAAAGGAATGATTATTTTTGCTTTTTTCTTTGTCATAGTTAAGTTTTTGTTGAAAAGTCGGTGATTGCCAAACTAGAATATATCGAGAAAAAAATCTAAATCCTTATTTAATATTGGAGTCGAAGAACGAAATTGAAATTTGCCCATTATGTCTGATCTATCACGTTCAACAATTTTTAATAGTTGTTCCTGGTTCAGAAGACTTGAGCTGTGATGAAGATGCACCCAATACGCCGCCTCGTATCAATACTAGTGCGCTTACCAAAGTCGCAGAAAAGAGTAGGCTTGGGCCGAAACCGAAACTGAAAAGGCCGAAAATCGTACGACGTAGGGGTTCAAGGAGCAATCAAATTAGCCAGAAAGATTGGGGTGAACGTTGTGTGGACGTGTTCGAGATTATTAATCAAATTGGTGAAGGTAATTTGATCTTTTTCTAAACTAAAATTGTTGATTAGTAAAAAGTGTTTTTGTTCTTATTAGGTACCTATGGACAAGTATATAAAGCTAGGGACGTTCAGGCCGACCAGCTGGTGGCGTTGAAGAAAGTTCGCTTAGAAAATGAAAAAGAAGGTTTTCCAATAACAGCAGTGCGAGAAATCAAAATCCTAAGGCAACTAAATCATAAAAACATAGTTAATTTACGTGAAGTAGTCACTGATAAGCAGGATGCTGTGGATTTTCGAAAAGTAAGTAACGTATTAATTCTATTCAATTATTTTAAGAGGTTTATTTATTATATATAATAATTAAGTTAATTGACTAGTATCTGTATTTATTATTGATAATTGTAATTGATAGTGTAATAATAATAATAATAATTGTATGGATAGTGATATTGTATAAAATATAACGTATGGCGTAAATGAAACTGACGTTAAAAATACATACATATACATGTAAGGAATCTGTGTGGCCCACTCGGGATTTCCTCTCTATAAGCTACCGTTGGGGATTTCTCAGTCGTAAATCCGAATGGTCGTTGAACGAACAGGACGCTGAGTGAGGAGACCCGATAATTGTATTTTCCTTTGACTTATAATTTACTCGCTGATCTCTCATTTATGGCTGATAATAATGTACGAATTATGTGGAATAATATTTACGCCAGTATGTCTATCAAAACGTATTTGCAAACATGTCTGTTGCAAATGACGTAAATCTGTTATTATTCAAAATTCAAATTTTAGGACAAAGGTTCGTTCTACCTGGTTTTCGAATATATGGATCACGACTTGATGGGTCTTCTTGAGTCGGGCATGGTCGATTTCAACGAGCTAAATAATGCGTGTATCATGCGACAGCTCTTGGATGGCCTGAACTACTGCCACAAGAAGAACTTCCTACATCGCGACATCAAATGTAGCAACATCCTGATGAACAACAAGTGAGACTTTCTGATCTTCCATCAGCGGTGAGATTTAACGTTTATAGTTTTCTTCTTCAGGGGCGAAGTGAAATTGGCAGATTTTGGACTCGCCCGGCTCTACAACGCCGAAGATCGGCAAAGACCGTACACCAATAAAGTGATAACGTTATGGTATCGACCTCCCGAGTTACTGCTCGGCGAAGAGCGATACGGTCCCGCTATCGATGTTTGGAGTTGCGGATGCATATTAGGAGAGTTATTTTTGAAGAAGCCGCTATTTCCCGTAAGCATCATTGTATTAATTTCTTAGTTTCGACGGTGAAATCAAGTTACTTTTTTTTAGGCGAATGCCGAAATTATGCAATTAGAGATGATATCTAGGCTTTGCGGTACGCCGACACCAGCTGTTTGGCCCAGCGTCATCAAATTACCTCTGTTTTACACGCTGAAACCAAAAAAAATACATAGGCGACGTATCCGAGAGGAATTCATGATGATGCCTTCATCAGCATTGGACTTGCTCGACAAAATGTTGGAACTGGACCCTGAAAAAAGAATCACGGCTGAAAACGCATTAAAATCAAATTGGCTGAAAAACATTAATCCAGAACAGTAAGTGAGAGATTCTGTTTACCCAGGAGATGCTGTTTAAAATGTGCCAAACCACTGTAATGTAGTTCAAATTTTTGCTTACTATTCAGTATATTTTTTAATTGAAAGAATGTTATGAATGTCTCAAAAACAGGAGGAGTAGCGAAAATAAAACGGTTCACACGCATACGATATAATGAAATACGTCCATAATAGGACTATTCCGAACAAAACGGAGGGAAAATGGCGACATGGGCATGGCATTTTTTATAGCAACAGAAGTGGAAAATGTATAATTATATTTTCTATTCAGTCTCTGATTGAAAGTCACTTTCACTGTTGTTGTCTGTGTTCATAACATTAATTACAAATGGTTCGATCAAATCATCCATCAATCCATCCAACTTCCACATTTCAGCTTCTTATACTATTGTGTGCTGTATGCAGTTTTGCATTTTGCCGCACGACATTATCAACTGCTTCTAAACGAAGTTAACGAACACTTGCCAATTTAAAATGTTGATCTGCTTTTGTTAAGGCGTACTAAATACAGTAATTGAGTACGAATCATATTCATATTGAAGGAAATATTTTTCGATCGTAACCATTCTTGAATGCCCACCTTGTTCCAATTAGAGGGAACTCGTTTTTTAACCAATAAGATGCCAAATAACCGAAGAGTATTGTAGAAGATTCAACTCTAAACACTGTTAACAGGTTATAGTAAACACTAAACATGTAACATATAAGTCGTGTTTGATCAGAACCAACGGAAGTGTTTAATTTTTTGGCGAGGATTTCAAATCACTCTTCCTGTTATTGAGACAAGGTATAGTGATAGACAAAAGGAATTCTTCAATAAACACTTGTATTTAGAATCTTTAAGCGCAGACCGAATTGCAACTAATTGTTACGAGGAGGTGATAATTAATTAGGCTTAGATTTTCTTATCTAACCACAAACTGCTCTACAAACAATTAAAGCTATTTTTCATTTTCAAATTTATACAACCTTTGGTGTATAAATACAAATATTACAAAATATTGAAAACGCAAATTATATGTCTACAAGCGCTTTTTAATGCATGTATTGGTTCTTGATGTATTGGATATATCAAATCAGAAGCCTGGTTTAACTATACTTAAGCATGTTCATCAATAATATCTTCTACCCTTAGGATAGAACTTTAAAACTAGATACATTTAATTACAATTAATAAATCATTGTAAATTATTGTACTTGCTCGATACACAAGAAGAATGTTAGAAGTGGTGCATTTTTAAAAACTGATCGTTGTCCCGACAGTTTTAATCACGTATTGTACTTAAAATCTAAACGTGTTGAGAAATTATAAAACCTAGTCACATTAACGTATGATCAGTGCTTAATATTGCAAATAACCATTGTGCAAACTTTCTTATTTTCATTTTCGCCAACATATTAAAGATTGCGCTCTGCAAAAATGATATATTTTAGTTGTGCATCGTCGGTACTTGCCGTGTAAATACGTTCCAGAATAGATTAGCTATTTTGGATATAATTTTTGACTGACTCTAGAGCAAGAAAACCACTGTAACTTATTCTGAAATTAATATGTATATTTTGAAGTATATCCTCCCTGCCTCCGCCGTCTTATTAGGTAAATCTATCTGCAATTAACGATAATTTCGGAGGAACGGGTAAGTTACTCGTCTACGCTGGATTTTAACACGTTTACTTATACAATAAATTCTATTTTGTCTTTCAATCGTCCGGAAGTCCGGAAAGAAATGTCTAATTGTCATTACTGCCCAATGTCAGATAGCTTCAGTTATAAACTTCTCTGTTATATTGCTATAGTATTGTAGGAATAATACATGGTTAATGAAAAAGGTTTATTATTTATGTGAACTTGGAACCAGAGATTTTGAACATTTACGATAGCTACCTAACGCGGCTAGGTGAGGACTTATCGTTTTAAGAATCCTCCAAAAATATGTTTTTGCTGTTTTTAGTATACTCTATACATAGGATTTTTATACCTAAAATAAATGTAAAATTAAATCTACTTCCATTGGTCGCACGGCGGCCTATACAATGAGTAAATACAATGAGTAATACTGTTTTCTAATAAATTTAAAAGTGAAGAAAAAAAATGATTAAGACGGCTCGTGGAGTTGAGTCGACCGAGATTCAATAAAACTTTTTCTTTTACTTAGATATAACTATAAGTTAACTATTAAATAATCGTCTTTCTCTCGAACTGTGTATAGATTTTGTACCCCGGGCGAGATGTGGTTTCAACAGAATGGCACTACGTGCTATACGGTAACGGCAACCATCGACTTATTGAAACCAAAATTTGATTATTAATAAGTTCATTTCAAGTAGTAGTCCTGTGAATTGGCTTCTAAGGTCTTGCAATTTGGCACCTCGACGCATTGGAAACCAGCGTTGTTCGTGTTATTCGTGACGTACAAGCTGCGGCACCCGAAAATTTGAATTAAAATTACACCTTCAGAATACGCTTTATCGAGAAATCCGAATCGTACCAAAAATTTACCTTAAAAGAACATACATTATAATATGAATGTTCAGTCCGAGTTGCAATTCGAATCCAAACTAGGCGAGTTGTAGACGATATCAACAATTCTCTCGTAAACTCAAATTTCATCAATTTCGCTTCGAGTTCGTAAACATTAGTTGAACTCTCCAGCAATAGAAACATATATCGAATCCGCTTCTTAATTGTTTGTTTTATTATATCTGTTATATGTACAATCTTGAACAATCATGTTCAAAAAACATTTTTAAAATATCTCTCAACATTGATAAAGCTTATCCACACAGAGAATCAGATTACAACTTATTGATACGATACAATTTTCAATCTAACCGATCGGCGCGATTATTCATAGTTGTAATTCGATGGGTAATGTGCTTCGTTATAAATTTGGTTCCCCAGAATTTTTTTATCTGAAATAAGAATTTTAGCCCCTAATACATATAGCACTGAAAATAATGTATTGAGGCATCCTACAGCATTTGTGCATGCAGAAAATGTTCGTGCTTCAATTTGAATGCTTTTGCGTAAATATCAACAGTTTTTGATGTTGTAGTTTTATCGAACTCTAAATTTTCAATGTGTTCTCTTTTTTGTTTTAGATAATTGTATCTTGTATTTTCAGAATTTCTGCTCCCGAACTTCCTACCTGGCAAGATTGTCACGAACTCTGGAGCAAGAAAAGGAAAAAACAGATGCGCGAACAACAAGAAGCCATTCAAAATCTACCACCCGGTAAACCATCTCTGATGCTAAGGGACGGCTCAGAATTCGGCGGGTGAGTCCATTCAAGCACCAAATCAAACTCTATACATATAAATAAGCGTGACGCGTGTGCTGGGTGAGGAAGGTATGAAGTAATTATAATATTGGTATGTGAATATTGTATAATGTTCCGTGTACATAGAAAATGATTATTTATGAAGCAAAACAGGGAATGAATGCTCACAAAAAGTGATTGAGAAATAACGTTTATATAATATACATAGTTACATCGAACGCCTCTTGGACAATAATACAATTGAAAATGTATTTGTGATATGGAATGCCAATACAAGTGCAAGAACATAGTACAGTATAATAATGGAGATGCGTAGATGATATCGTGTTATAATGAAATTATTGATATAATTTATATTTGTGAAGTATTTTATTATAAAAGTCCGATTTTTTGGTTTTTCCCTCTTATTTACTATGATCGACAAGATTAAATAGATAAGTGTATTCCTTTAAGAAAAGAAATCACTTCATTTTGTCTTTGAAATAGGTATCAATATGCAGGGGATGGTCAAAACTTTTCATACAAAATACAACAAAACCGTTATAAATAGTAGAAAATTTCGTAGTTCACATAAAAGGCTAATCGGTGATTAATTTTACGATATAAACTCTTGTTTGACTAACATTGCAAATTTTGTTTTTTACCTACCATCCTAGATATTTGGCGTTAGAAAGTATGTATTCTTGTGGCGTCCGCATATGCTCAAAATTCAATATTTTTAGCGGTATTTTACGTTTTTATCTGTTAAAATAAATTCAATTTCTTTCCCGATACCTTGCCTCAATAAGTTCACTTGAAAATCTAAACATTATTCCACTACAAAGTTTGTATTTTTGCATGATAATATCGCTGCTCGTTATTATTGTATTAATATTTTATTGAAAACTAAACCAAACTAATTGAAAATGTCGTTATTTTTTAACCTCCAAAGGTATTCTCTAAATTCCTGGTTATTTCTAAACATAATATTTCCTACAATATGATTAGTGTTTTGATCTTCCTCTGTATATCACGCGGGTCTTTGAAACATAGTAGATATTTAATTTCATGGAAATATATAAAATAAGTGAAATTGATTGCTACTATATTTCGAAACCAAGTCGTTCGTGCATGTATCGAAGGAGTGCATACTGCATTATTCAATAGATTTTAAGCAGAAGTAGAAGATTGTTGTTATCATTTTTCACATCCGTTGTTACAAAAATTGCAGAAAAAGAAAATAATGTAAATATAGTTGGATTAGTGAATTGAAAGTTTATAAAATATTTTTCAGTACTGATATACAAAGAATTGATAAAATAATATAATGATTAGAACACGTCTTTCCATTTTTTTTTTGATTTTTCATGATCTTAGTGAATCCTTTCGTGTACATTTAATACTATAAATAATCTACTACTACTATTAACTATTACTGCTGCTAAGCTCAGTATCTTTGTATATATGTAGCAATTAATTTTTAGACATTGTTATAGAATTAAAGAGCTCGTAAGTTGTTTATTTATAAGTTGTTGTATATATGTTTTATTTTTATTTTCATTTGTAAATAAATGGGATTTGAATTCAATTAGTTGGTTTTATTTCTTTTGATTTTTTACATTTTTGATTGAGGTTAATAATTGATTGCCATTTTATACCTATATTAGACATACCTTCCCTTTTTGTTTGGATGGATTCATTGATGTCCTCCTGTTTGTTTATTCCTAGTCAATGTTAGTTATTCTATAATGGCATGTCTGTTTTTGCATTCTGCACGGCATGTTTGTTTTACTATTACATTTGTGTATGTTTCAGTAATAGAAAACTGTTCTACTTTCTAACTTTGTTCACTGGTAATATGTTGATTGACGCCATTTTTGAGCGGTCGCGTTGAGCAGAAGTTTATAAAATATTCCGAATGTTAAAAATAACACATATTGCATATCGGTAAAGAAAGAAATAATAGTTTCTAGATTACAAAGATGATTTCTACATTTCAACTCTTGTATAAGAACCGTTAATTTTTTTTCTATTTTCTATTATGTGTATAATATAGATTGGACTATAAAGATTAGCTAATTGATAAGAAAGTATAGTGATATTACATCAACGATGTAGAAAACTAGCACGTTCAGGATAGGAATTCCTCATTAGCTGATAGGGTATCCTTGTACTCCAACGAGCATAAGAATCCGTTCAAAATAATTGTTGACTACGAGCGATAAAAGAGATCACTATGCGACGTTGTAGCAGTTGATAAGTCGCATAAAATTGAGGTTAGAATTCAATTTTAATTGTTGTGAGCGTGTATGAACTTTTCACTGGTCTAATAAATTAAAACCTCTTTAATTTATAGAATTAACAGAATTTATTTTTCTTCTTTAAATTAATACAGGAATACGATCGATTCATGAGGTTAAATAGAATATTACCGGTTTGCAAACCGGTACCGCTATGGCAAATAAGCGGAATTTTCTTGTTCTCTCACGCGGTGCCCGGTATTTCAGAGTATTGCCATGGAATGCCAACGGAATTGATGGGAAAGTAGACGAGCTCTTGGAGACTGTTGATCAGTATAACATCGACGTGCTCGCATTAAGCGAAACGTGGTTGAGGCCCAACAATAAGCTCAAACTTCACAATTTCGTTACATACAGATCGGACAGGAAAACTGGCAGAGGTGGTAGAGCTGCAGTGGCGGTGCGCCACAATATTGTACACAGATTTCTTCCTCCCTCGCCTCACCGTTTGCTGAAGGCGGTTGTTGTGATCGTAGAGGTTCGTGGCGTCGGTTTCATCCTAGTGACAACGTATGCACCTCCCAGCAAGGAGATGGTCCCTACGGATTTTTGCCTGTTTTCCATTCGGCAGGGAACCTTCCGGTCGTAATTGCGCGTGACCTCAACTTCAAGCACGTTGCTTGGAGTTGTAGGAAAGGTTTGATGACATATATCCAGGGGGATGAAATAACAGTTCAAAGTGAGAGTTCACAAGAACAACAAGAACAGTTCAAAGATGAAATAACAGTTCTCAGGCTGTGCTGCTTCCCTAACACCTGGAAGCATGCGATCGTGATCGCTATCTCTAAGCCCAATAAGGATATCCTACACCCCCAGAATCACCGCCCTATAAGCCTGCTATCATCGTTGGGAAAGGTGGTAGAAACCATCGTACATCGATTCAGAGAGAGGAGCTTCATAATCGAGCCGTTGCCGAACGAGCAGTTCGGCTTCAGGGCCGGACTGTCCGCCGATATGCAAATCTTCCATCTCGGAATGCGTTAGGGACGCGTTCGAGGGTAGGGGGACGGTGGGAGCGGTGTTATTGGACATATCACAGGCGTTTGACACCGTTTGGCACCGCGGTCTTGTGGCCAAATTGAGGACGATGGGCTTCGGGGAAGGACTGGTTGGACTTGTGGCGTCATATTTGCCGGGGAGAACTTTTTCAGTCCGTCTGGGTTGTTCGCCAAAAAACCGATCGAATCAGGGGTGCCACAGGGTTCCCTAATGGCTCCAGAATTATTTATCTTATACACCTCGGATATACTCTACTTTCCGCATGTCCATCTATCCATATACGCCGATGACACTACCCTGTATATCGCCTCGCAGAGCGAGGTGTTGATTGCTAGACGTTTCCGGGATGCAGCGGAAGTCTTGAACACCTGGTTGAGGAGGTGGCGGCTCAGGATGAATCCAGATAAAAATGTGGCGGTTCGATTTACGAGGAGACGGCCGCCACCGGAGGAGGTGGTGATAGGGAGAGTGTATTCCATGGAGTACCTCGGCAAGATACCTGGGCGTCGTCTTAGACTAACGGCTGACCTCGAAAGCTCATATACAGCAGGTCAGAGAGAAATACTTCCGAGCGAAGAACATTCTCGCCGCCCTTTTGAGCCGGCGCTTGACGCTGGACGAAGCTTCGGGTTTACAAGTCTTGCTTGCGGCCAACTTTGACATACGGGGCGTTGGCCTGGACGACTGCCGCGGCCAGCAACCTGCGTAGGATCGAGGTCTTGCAGAACCAGATCCCGAGGACCATTGCAAACGTTCCCTGGTACGTGAGAAACCAGGAACTTTGAGAGGACCTACAGGTGCCCACGATCGAGGAGCACTTCCATGAGCTGGCCCGGGGAACCTTACATAGGATAGAACGGTTGCCGAACGCCTTAATGGCGCAACTGGTAGAGCCGCAGGACCGTTCCCCCACCGAAAACCGCAGTGGTTCGAGTCGCTGATATAGATCCGCTCGTAAGATGACCGCCAGAAAAAGATAAGCCGTCGTCTGGGACGGAACACTACACAAGCCCGAACAGCGCGGAGTAAGCTGTCCACAAGTGATAACAGAGCTTAAGGGCCCTTTGCCCGGCTCTAGTAAGAGGAGCAGATCACAGAAATATACCAATAAATAATATAGCGTATACTTAACAAAAAAATTGAAGACAAATGATTAGTAGTACTGAAAAAATACTTTCTAATAAAAGTTCATGAAAGGAATAATTAATGGCATCTTAGATCTGAGAAATGCTATCTCATAAGGATACGTTTATGTTAGAGGCTGAATCCTTGTAAAATGTTTAAATTTCGTGGACAATTGAAATTGATAGTTTTTATAATAAACGACGTATACGTTAATTTTTTGGCGTATTACATGGGTATTTAATCTTTATTGTTAGAACTGCCAAATTAAATTTTGAGGTTATTTAAAAAATTCTCTTAAGGCATAGATGTAACTAAAAAAAAATGGTAGAAATTGGTTTCAAGTGATACGCATGGTACCTTAATGCTCTTATAGTTCATCATGTACGTTATCTAAAATATTGCCCAAAAACTAATTGGATAGATGCAACTTTTGCTTTCAATTGCTGCAGACCTTTTAATGCAGGGCGTAAAGTTTGATAATGAGACTGGAAAAAAGGACTATTTCTTACAAGTATCTCTATTATGTAATAGAATAGCGACTGGATTTCATCGCGGTTCATGCAATGCTCGAGCATAGATAAATTAAACACTGTACGTAGGTATGCAAAATATACACTGCGTTTCAAAAGAAATGAACCACCCCGAAGGCAGAGACGCAGAACTTCGAAATTACGTAACAAAAGTTAGTGCATAGAGACAAACACATCATTAAATTTTGAAAAACAAACGACAATATTGACAATATCGTTAATAATGTGTTGCATCTCCGCGTACTCTTATGCATTCAGTAAACCTTCGTGGCACGCTGAAAATTAGGTGGTTGCATTATCGTGTTGGAAGATTGGCTCTGGAAAGTCTTGGAGGAATGACACTAGCACGGCTTTCAGAATGGTGTCAATGTAATGGCGCGCGTTTAGAGTGCCCTGAATGAATGTCAAAGGAGACCTACCACCGTAGCGTATTGCTCCCCACACCATCACATTAGCAGTTTGAGCCGTGTGGCGACGCTGAACAAACTGTAAGTCGTCTGATCCGTAAACGTCTGTCAGAATTCCATAAGCAAAATCGGGACTCGTCGCTGAATACGATAGTTTCCCATTCAGGTTACCAATGTTGTCGGTTTTGGCTCCACTGCAGTCTGGCATGTTTATGTTGTTGAGTCATAGGAAGACGAAAATAAGGACGATATGAACGTAACCCATATGTGCGTATTCGACGTTATCGTCGAATTATACGTACGTACGATTTATATCGTACTCGTAGATACTTACGACCGCTCGTACCCAATTGATTGCAACAGCACGCGTTGATTTTACTGGGTCCTGTATTGCACCTCGCCTTAACAGCCTATCTTCGCGTATTGCTGTCACTGTAGGACGTCCTCTACGACGAGTTTCTAAGCGTTCTTCCTGTCAATCCATCCAAGTCCGTCTGATGGTGGCGACCCATGCGTCTGCCAATTTCCCGAAAACTCAAACCAGCCTTACACATCCCGATAATTCGTCCTCTTTCAAAGGGCTTAAGATGGCGAAAATTTGCACGTCTTCGAACTCGTGGCATTTTTGAGGCAAGAATTTTACTAACACAATAACAACAGTCACAAACAAACGGCGAACTACTCCTAAAAGTACTATTCAACAACACGCAATTTCAGGTCCTAATAGATAGATAACTTCTATCAGCAGAGACAGATGGGTTTCAAAATTTAATCCTTTGTTTGTCTTCATGCACTAACTCATTCTTCATAATTTCAGTAAGTTCTGCGTCTACTCCTTCGGGGACGTTCATTTCTTTTGATATGCAGAATATTTATTAAACAGTTCTCTTAACAGGATAAAATAAATACGTACTCTTTCGCGCATAAATAAATTCAAATACATGAATAGTATATTTTATGGATTGCATAATTCGATACTTTCTCTGTGTATTTAAATGAATGTTTAACATCTAACGCTAGGGTCACCACCAAACCCTACCAGAGCATGAGCGTCTAGTCAGGCGACAGCAGCAAATAGCCAATCATTACAACAAAAACATGCTGTATAAATCACGGCTACCAAGTAAGCCCGTAGATAAGTTAACACTTTCCGTGCGTTTTACAAAATTAGTAGGTACTAGACAGACTCATGTTTTATCGACTCTCAGGAAAACCAGTATACAATACGAACCCCTTATGAGTTTCCGTTACTTCATATGTTTATTTGGAATACTACCTCCGAGCTGCTGTTCCATGCCATGCATATGTGAGAAAGATAAAAACCAAAAATTGTGCAATGAATAAGCGCTATATTATGCGTAAGCGAAGGAGCGACCGATGATAATCGCGGTATTATGTTTTTTGTATTATTGGTAACTGGCAATTGATCCGAAACATCCGCTAGCAGTAGCTCCATCAAACAAATATAATGACAATTAAGTTTCCCGACGTTGCCGATAATCAGGCGTATATTCCAGACCTAATCATTAACACATCTTCGCTCAGCCTACCTGCGCACAGATATATTCAACATTCTGTCTAAGAGCTTGCGCTGTCGTAGAGGCGGTTGTGCGATGTCGGCTGTTTTTTTTTTCAGAAAGATCAAGACAATCAAATTGAAATATACGGCAACTGCCATCTAGTAGTTAATTCCGGAATTTGTTAGGGTTCCCTACTTCATACACTCTTTCTAATTATTTCTTTTTTATTTTGTGGTAAATAACATTGAGTCTCTAAAATCGGATGTGGACAGAACGAATTTTGCCACCGGTGTTCAATAAACACTTTAAACTCATGGGCGGCATGGCCCTGCTTACGGATACTGAAGAAAGTTATAATTTATTAAAACTTAAGGCTGGCAAAATAAAATTTTTACACGCAATAAATTACCGTAGGTTTAAAGGTAAGAGATGTTAAAGAGTTAAAAGTTTTAGGACTACAGCACTATGGAGTGAAGTAGAATAGATGGCATAGATTTGAGAAAATGTTATCCACTGTTGTTATGCTAGACCTAGACCTTGACAATTAAAAGAACAACATCTAAACTTATTCAAAAAAATCTATGAAGAATCTTTTATTTTTTTATTTGAAAAATGTTAGTCTAAGTATAAGAGTTATTGTTAACTCTCCACCACGATGCATTCTAAGAGATTGTTTTACACTTTCACGTATATACCTTTCTTTCGTACCATTTCATATAGGTGTCCCAAAGTTTTCGATAGATACAGAATAATATATAAGTAACGACTTATAGATAGATACTAACTTTATTTTAAATGTTACGCGTTAAACGTTCACTTTGCGCTTATAATCGTGTATTGAACTTTTGCCTCGAATTTTCCTCCGAAACGCTTTTGGTACCATTATCTTCGCAAATTTATTATTTGTCGGTTATGGCATCTCTTGTATTTTCGGCTTCGATAGTGTTTTTGGAAAATTTTGCACAAATGTATTTGTTTCCATTGTTCATTAGCTATCTAGAAATATTTTTAAGTACGTTGCTTTTCGCAGTTTATTTTCCTTGCGAAAAATAACGATTTTTCGGTAACTTCTATGCTTGGTCTACTTAAAAGATGTATTTTCACAAAAACCATTTATTCTAGATCTGTAAGATTCTCATTTTTGGAGTTTTTTTTCCGTTATGATTTGACACGAGTTGAGTGCGTATGCGGAGATCTCTCTGTGTGGTAAAATTATTTTGTGTCCTAAGGAAGGTTTTCTGAATTTTTTGGTTTTATTCCGGCTAAAGAAGAAGTAATCTGGCTACGAAAACCTAGTTTTCTTCAATTTAGAGCATTGGAAACGATATAACTTTTACGGCTTGGTGTGACGAACAACGCCGGCTAATCAAGCCTCAGAGTTCTTGTGGTGAGTATTAAAAATCATGCAGTGATAACGGAGAGCGTCCGAAAAGGATATTATAGAGTTCAGATGCAGTCGAAGTTGGGACAATGTCTACCCCGACAAACACTTAAGTAGTTCCGCTCCATTTTTTCGTTGAATTGAAGAGCATTTGCCAGTTATTTTAGTTTTTTTTTTTTTTTTATTATTTAAACATCACATTCCTCGCAATAATTATTTAGTTAGATAGTGTGTAGTATCTGATTAGAATAATTTAGTTTATTACATCTATGCCTCTGAAAAGGTGATTTTGGTTAACAAAATTCTTTAGTATTGGTAAAGACATAAAGGTTATCAACTTTCATTCAGATTCAGAATATTTTGAAAACTCTTTAGACTAAGGTAATGAAGCCATGTAAATCTAGAGTGCATATCTGAACATATTTAAAATAGGTCTCTTAATTTCTGACAGGTATTTAGGTCTATCCAAACTACCAAACATAATAACTGTTTCTGTTAAATTGTTGGACTACCTTTTTATTAATTTTGCTTTTATAAATAAACAATGTTCATCAGATTAAACTATGTATACACTTCTGTTTGCGTTGCTTATCACCTGTGCGACTATTCTGGATTTAAATCTTGGTTCCCAAGATCGAGATTTACAGAAGGGTATTCGTGTAATACAGTAGGTGGCGCCTTTCATTCAAAGTGGTTCCTGACGCGGGAACTATTTTCTTCTCGTATCGACTTGAACGACTATCTCCGACTGAACCTATCGGCCACAAGTGTTTCCCTCTTGAACAACGATCTCTCGAAGAATACGCAAGCATAACTGCGGTAGGTAGTTGCGACTGTTGTTAATAGTAAGTTTGTCGCGACTTCCTCTTCTTCTCGCAGAAAGAACTTCATATGTACACCCAACTCATGTCAACTTTTAATTTTATTAAGAAGCTCTAAAAATGAGGATCCTAAAGTTCTAAAATAAAATGGTTTTTGTGATAATTCATCAAAGTGGACCAATTAGAGAAGTTATCGAAAAATACCCAAGATGATGCCAGGAGCCACTTCTGTTGAAACACAACGAAAATAAATTGCGAAGAGAACGTTTTAGATACGCTACTCTTCGCAGTTTATTTTCGTTATAATTATAATATTTCTAGATAGGTAATGAAAAATGGAGACAAGAACATTTTGAAAAATTTTTCAAAAATTGTCCAAGTCGAAAATGTAATAACCGAAAAATAAGTTAGGGAAGATGATGGCGCGAAAGGCGCAATATGGGTTGCCTATCCATGGAATAATCTGTAAGCATTCCGGAGAAAAATACGAGGCAAAAATGCAATAAAGAATGGTAACCGCAAAGTGAACGTTTAGGACGTAACAAAATCAATATAATAATTATGTTATTTTTGCAGATTTTAAGGTATCTACGATGTTGACTTATTTCTATAAAATATCTGAAATGCCATTTATTCTAGCATAATTTTTTATTAGATCAAATTGCATGCTTGCCTCTATCTATTTAAACATTGTATTCGAACCCACTCGATATATTCAGTATTGAACATCAACATTTTCACATACCAAAAACTTAACTCGAAATTCGACGAAACACGAGTTTATGTGGCCGCTTTAAAAGTATAGCTATTGTAGTTATATGTTGCTCGATGGGGTCCACACTTCGTCAGAGAAATGTTTCTAATTTTCTTTTGATACTTACCGTTGAATATGGAACACCAAGAAACATTCAGAAGAAAGTTCGAGGATCGAATAACACAAATGTAATTTTCCCGTCTGTTGCTTTTGGTGTGGACGTACATATGTTCATACATTGCTTTCAGTTAGGTCGTAGGTATTTTAAGCGAATTCGTTTATTATGACTGATCTTGAGATGGTGTAATAATAATAATATATGGCTAGCGAGTCCCGTCAAACATGTACGAAGGCATTTACGATTCGATAACTAAGTACGGCGAATAACACTAGAGTATCGGCTCACTCCGGACCACGCAAGTTATTATAATTGGATCAATTCGAAACGGTTTCGGCCGTTTCGAGAATTCATAGATTCCGATTGTCACCCGTAAGACCGAATGTGTACGCTTAAATATTTGCTTTGATTGATACAATCATAATATATCTAATAGAATTTCTTATATTTTTTAGCTCTTCCAAAAGCTTGAAAATGGACGCATTGGATACAGCCGTTTTATCTTACGCTTTGGCCACAGCCGCTAATAAACACAGACCTGGCATTCTTGGATTACCACCGAACGCGAATATTCGCTCCGAAGAAGTTTCTCTGACACCACCGACCAGAGCAAGTGACTGCAGAGTGGAGGGAGAAGAAAACGAATCGCGGGGTGTCTTTTATCAAGCCTTATGTAAAGTGGAGCACAATATAGTTAACAAAACTCCGATACATTTTCAGCAACTAATGGAGTTATGTCTAATACGGCAAGTAAGATTATTTCAGACAGTTATGCGAGATCTATAAAAACAATGACTAATTTTTAGTTCGATACTCAAACCATTGTGCTTCTTGATACCTTACAAAGCGAACTACGACATGTTTGTAAGCAAGGAATTTCAACTTTAAACGTAGATGGTAACGTTTATTGTATTCGTACAATTTACTTTTCCTTAAAATTACCGGTGCTTAACTACCGCCAGTTTCTATTTGTTTTAGATAATTCCAAAACTTCCTTACAATGTGAGGGGATATATAAAGTACTATTGGAGTTGTGCAATAAATATGGTCTTGTGGAAGGAGTCGGCGTTTTAAAAACCCATTTTCTTTAACCAAAATCACACACATTAGTTGCTTAAGTACCATCATCGCGATGTTTGAAATTCGCCACTTAGAATGTACCAAAGTGTAAGATATTTTTTGTATTATTCGAGTGTACTATAAATACTTTAAATATATTATATCCTAACGGTTTTGTCTTACTACAAAATGCTAAATAAAAGATTAGCAATCTTATGTTTGACTTATTTTCTCGCTTTGAGAACGAAAAGATTAAGATTTGGACACTAAATATATGCAATTTTGTTTTCCTTAAAGTATGTATGAGATTTAAAAAAAAACTCCTGATACAAACATTTATGCGTTAGTGAGGTATACAGGATGACTCAGATGTTAAAATCAAGTTTCGTCGGAAGAAATACGCTGTATGTTTCTGTATATTGAAGAATCTAAGATTACTTTGTACGAGCATGTAGCTGTACTTAAATCCAATTGTATATTTTTCAATGATGAGTTGTTGATGATATTTTTGGTTAAAAAAATGTAATTTGAATACAATCGGACTTACTACCGGATGGAAAATCCTAAATCCTGAATAAAAATATTGGTAATTCCGAGTTATTTCTGGTTATATAGAACATAATGTATTTTTCTCTGTTTTCTAATAGCAGACATTTTTCTACACAAGTTCCTAAAACCTAACTTTGATCGTTTTTGAGAAAAACCGATTTTGGTTAATTTTGACGTTATTGGCAGAGGAATGCAAAATCAATAATCAAAGAAGTGGTTACTTTACGGTACGTTGTTTTATTGTATAAAATTAGAAAAAATAGTAGAATTAATGATACAGACCAATATTGGTCTGCATCATTTTTTTTGTATAAAAGGTTTTTGTATCAACCTTTTGTATAAAAGGTTATTGATGTATATTAGCCGCAATAACTCATTTAGATTAAACGGAATATCATGTATATTACAACCCCAATGATTTGTCTGACTAACCTCCACGACACTTCTTATATCTATTAGTTTATCAGCAAAGTTCACATTTTTTTTGTGGTTCACAAGTGTCGGTAAGGGAATAGCCGTTCAAACGTGTGCTTTGTAATATATACGAAAATTTATGCTTCGTATATTAAACTATGTTACCAGTACGAATATAGAGAGAAGTGGAAGAATGAAATGGTTTTCTGCTATCGAAGCAATATAAATAAAATCGGCAATAACAAATAAAAAATTATGTATGTAATCGGTGATTCTGTAGTTAATATGGTGTACCTAATATGGTGGCACCTAAAATGGAACCACATTAAGCATCATCTTCAATTTTGCTAGCATCCAGAGTGGAATGTAATACAGAAAAAAATTCAGAAGCGGTATTAACAATAATAATAATAATAATACACGTTTATTATCCAAAAGGCTTATACCCAATAATAGGATAATACAACTGACTTAATATATACATAAATCATAAAAAAATAAACAAATAGAAACAAAAACATACTTGTACAAAAAATTTGTACAAGTGCCTCCTTTTCTTGCCTCTTTCTACTTGAAAATGTCCTAGCTGCCCTACAAAGGGCGTAAGTAGGAGCTCGTCGTATAATATTTGTGCTTGCAAACGGAAGAATGGAACAAATATCGAATTTTGAATTTAATCGTGGCACCAGAAAAATTGTTCGTTGAAGTAAGAAGAGACAGTCATGTCACTACGCAAAAATTTCTGTAAAAATCTCTCATAAATACCATCCCTTCTCTTATTCGAAGCTATTATGTTATGCTTCGTCAGTAATCCGTCTTGCGGAGGATATATCCTCTCAGGATATATTCCATCCGTCTTGTATGAGGGATATACAAGAAATCTTGGATGGATGCGATCCAAACTTAGACAATCATGTGCATATAGGGAATACCAGCTTCATTTACTTCGCTTACAGATGTTGTCAATATGCGATTTAAAGGTTTCATTCATTCAGCTTGGTCTTGAAACGTTTACACCATTCTACCAGCACATCAACATCACTTTGAAGTTTTCCTGCTTCATCAAACGAAGAAATTTCAGAGAAGATTTTAATATCGCCTGTAAAAGCAAAGTTTTAGAACAGGATCCATTGTAAGTAATATAATACTTTCTTTCTTTTAAGTACGATTTCAGGAGACTATCTGCAGATGGGACAAAACCAACGGAGCTCAGCTTCAACGACAGCAACCCGTCATCGATTATGTCAAGCGACTTAGACAGGTCTGCCAGATTACATCAATTTGCCCACGCCTATCTAAAATTTCACTGATAAAATGCGATACGGTTGCCAAATTCGTAACCGTAGATCTCTCGGAAATTAAGCCATGTTGTGTATACAACACCTTCTCATATAGTTTTACAAAATTGGATATTATTGAAATCGCCCTGTAATAAGATTAATTAATAAGAAATGTAATAAGAATTTCACGGTTATCTTTTTTATGCGCAGGAATCGTTTTGGCTGTTTTCCAAAGTTCAGGAAAAGGACAGGAAGAATTGAAAAGATTAATGATGATTTCAAGACGAAATACGAAAACTAATCTACAGTCGGGAATAAAAAAACTTGGTAAGATGTTATTATTAAATATATTTCGAGAGTGTTTTAGCGATTATGACAGACCTCTGGTCTCCTAAGAAACAAAATCTATGCTCTACATCTTGTGACAGAGCAGATTCATAGATGTTATCTAGAGGTAGATAGTACAAATACCATAATTTTCTATCTCTGGTTGGTTGAAGAGAATTCTTCTTGAAGGATTCTCAAATCCTCCAAGGATCTCCTCATATCCCTGAATCTCCCCAGCCGATTCAGATACGTTGAGGAACGAGGTTTCAGGCGAGGTTCTACTATTATAAATATGTTGATAAAATAAAGAACGTTGTTTTATTATTCGATCCAAAACAAAGCGCAGCTGTCAAATTAGAAAATTCCCCGCTGTGGTTAACCGAATCAGTGTCAGTCCAAAAAACGATAAAATTTTTAGAAATAAATAAAAATATATGCCTTAGACATCACACCTGCGTTTCTCGGAAGTATTAAAATGTTATGTTTGCATTTCTAATGATCGGTCTCATGCAAGCGAGCATTTAAATAGGGACACTTGTCATAATCTTTTATTTAGTCTTCTTCAAGTTCTTTTAGAAGTAACTTGATATTATATTATAAAAACGTAATTACACTAAATAGATTTTTGTATATTAAAACGCATAATAATTAATTTTCACGGTAGCACAGACTAAATTATTTTAAAAATGGGTCGTGGAAAACATTGTACGCCCGAGCTTCGAAAAATTATAATTACACTTCACGAAAACGGTTCGAGTTTGAGAAAAATAGCTAACCAAGTATCTGAATCGAAAAATATGATTGCTAATTGAATAACATATTTATAAAAATACAGAACCTGCGAAAAAATTCCTAAACGGGGAAGAACTAAGAAAACGACGGTTCGCACTGATAGACACGCACTGATAGACATAGCACGTCTCTCACGTGCGGATTCATTAAAAACGGCGGCAGATATACACAAAGAGGTAATTACAGAGATTGATAGACCAATTAGTGTACGGACAGTCAGACGAAGATTACAAGAAGCCGGATTACATGGTAGGATTGCTAGACATAAACCGCTTATAAGCAAAACAAATAGAATGAAAAGATTACAGTTTGCCAGAAATCATTTGCATCGGACTGCAGATCAGTGGAAATTTGTATTGTTTAGTGACGAGTCAAAATTTAATAGAACGGGATCGGATTGCAGAAAATATGTACGGCAAGGCCCCAATGAAGCGATGAATCCTAAGCATACAATAAAAACAGTAAAAGGGTTTGGAGGAAATGTGTTAGTCTATAGGTCTATGTGTTGGTATATAGGAATTGGCCCGTTGCACAAAATTAATGGAATAATGGATCGACATGTGTATGTTGATATTTTTATCCAACGTTATGCTGCCATATGCGGAGGATCATTTATCCGTACTTTGGAAGTACCAACAAGACAATGATCCCAAGCACATAGCTAAGATTGCAAAGGACAGGTTTCGACAAAATCATGTAGATCTTCTTGATTGGCCTTCTTGTAGTCCCGATTTAAACCCAATCGAAAACTTGTGGCAAGATGTGAAACTTCGTATTCGGGATAAAAATATTTGAAACCTCGAAGAACTGTTTCGATGTGTTGAGGAGGTCTGAACGTGGAACGATGTCAGCATCTCATCGATTCCATGCCTAGGAGATGTGCCGCAGTCATTAAAGCAAAGGGGTATCCCACCAAGTATTGATTGTAGTATCGAAATTCCAGTGTACCTATTTTACATATGGAATAATTTGTATTAGCATGTGTTTTTGTATTATAAAGTATATTTTGCAGTTTATGTATTAATCTATCTATGTATTAATTGTCCGTAGTTTGTAGTATATAGTTTCCTATTTTAAACTTTTGTTTATTCGAAAATACAAATAAACAAATACTTGCTTTCACAATTGCATTAGTGTCCCTATTCATTTGCTCGCAACTGTATATTACTTTAATAGCAGAAGACCAAATGCATATTTCATTCTTCCAGATAGAATAAATCTCTCTACTTCTATACTTACAGCGGTATCAAGATCTAATACTTGTAATATGTGACATGTACGCAAGTTTATGTGAAGGTTCCGAACAAGAACCTTCCTTCGCCTGTAAAGCGCACGGAAGGTGGCGAACTTTATGAATAATTTTTTCGCGTAAAGAGTAAATTCCGATAATGTGAGATGTAATGATTAAATAACTAGATAAGTAAGAAATAGGAAATAAGAACACGTAGGCAAACTGAAATTGAACAATGTAATTAATAAAAATGTCCACTGACAATATTAAACACTCGTACATAATTTCTTTTTAATTACAACAATGTTATGGCTTCAAAATCTTCAATGTTCAATTGAAGATTTTGAACAATAAAGATACAAAAGTGACATAATTGTCATTTGGAGTTTGCTCTTTTCTTGTTTGGTGAAGAACCACGGTTCACACCCATACATATATGCTTATATATAGCAAGAAGCTAGCTAACAGCTAATATGCTTTAGCTTATATAAGCTAAAGCATATATAAGCTTATATATGCTTTAGCTTATATCTACACATAATAGAGGTCACTCTACATATAGATGTACACTTCATCACATGAAGTGCTAAATATAACAGATGACCTGAAATACATAATGTAGGAAGGTTAACAACCAATAAATTGCGCATGGTTAAATAAGAATAGCGATTTTCAAAGTATAGTAGGTATAGACAAGAATTCAAGCGAAAATCAAGACGATCTTCTTAAATTCGCGAACATCACCATAGACACAAATGTATGGAATGATACCGAATGTTTGCGTCAGTCAATATATCATATGTCAATAACACAAATCAAACTAAAGTAGCAATTTACATACATCTTTTTTATTAGTAGTAACGGAGCCGTACGCTACTGAGAAGGCGCTTGTTTCTGCAGTCTTAGTTATGATTTTGTGTTTTGTCAAGTTACCGAAAACATTTCATGATTTTAACGACAAATGGATTTAAAGAGAGAGGTTGTGAAGCGCACTGCCTTGCCTTGAATTCATAACCTACTTTTTAATTATTGCCAAAAATAGGAGTAAGGCTTGGTTATTCTACTACGGTTGCTACATAAATAAAAACTCTGTTCTACTATTTATTTTTTATTGTAAAATGACAAAGAATAAATTCATTATAATTAATATATTATGTATATTAATATAGCTATAATATGTAATAGAGTATATGACATAGATTTTTTTTACTAATAATAACTTAAAATATTTTAATTCAACAAAAAACAACTTGTACCAATTAGTACCCAACAAACTGAACTGGCCGTTCGTCGAAATATATTTTGTAATACTGTCCTTGGCACTTTGTTTGCTGTAGAATAAGAGCCAATTGTTTGCGTTCTTTCTATATTTAAATTTCAAAAATGAAAGGAGAAACGAAGAAACAAGTGTATAAATACGGAAAAAAATGAATAGGTGAAAGGTCATACACAAATTTTTCTTCCTGTGTATTCGGATTCGAAAGAGAAAGATTTCTTTTTTGAGAAACTAGATTTGAAATTTTCCGCTGAATACGGTTTCATTGTCAACCAATCATGTTCATCTCATCTATGGTTAAAATCACATAGCTGTGCAAAGGATTTTTTAAATTTGTCGATTAAAAGATTTGTTTTGTGCCCATAGTTTAAGCTAATTTACACTAATTATTTCTATAGTTTAGATACCTATTATAGTTTATGTAAATAGTAGTAGTAGAGTACATTATGTGAATATAATAGATATATATTATCTATATATTTAGGTTGCTATGTTGATATAATTATGCTTTTTTCATCTTTTTCTTCTCTTGATATAATATTAAATAGATATTTATTCATGATTTGTTTATTATTTGATCCCACGGTTAGGCGCAAAGGCCATAGCGTTTTATATATCTTCATTATTTTGTTTTTATATAGATTACGCGTGTGCCAGTTCACGCTCATAAAAATCACAAAAAAGAGGGGTACAAGGGTACAACAAATAATTCCCTTAACCATTCTGGTGTTTACGTCGACGTTAAAAAAATGTCGACCTCCAATTTTAGCTTACCACAGACTGTATATGAAATTTATGCATTACTTGAATAAATGAATATATTATTTGATTTATGAGAAACAAATTGCGTTGAATATTCATTGAAGAAACGTCGCTAAAAGTCTGAAGAAGAACTTCAACACACTTTGTTCTATTCTAACCAAATTGGGGTAATTACTTTTAGAACAGTTCTTCAATTTTACAGTATCTAAAATAATAACATTGTGTTTTATAATAAATGCAGTTAGGCCTTCTAATGTATTATACTACGGAATCATAAAATATAACGTTACGTAAAAGCAAACGAAAAACGGGTTAACTTTATCGATATAAAAATTCAAAAAATCACAGCCGATCACTTTTACAACCCTGTGTTCAAAAGCGGTAGGCCTTAGATGTTATTTATGCTAATAAGGTAGTAACATTTTGCTTAAATAAATAGATGAGTAGCAAAATTACATTGCTTTTCGTTCTTATTTGAAAAAGAAGTTTTTCAATCAACAAAACAAGATGTTTCTATCACAGTGAGAGCTTTATTATATTTACAATGTTATCCACTTCTGATTTAAAAAATATTTGAAATAGATAATTGCCGAATTTAAAATCAAAACATTTCTATGATGTAATAACATTTTTCTTTTTGGGACCTGACATTTGATTAATCGACACTGATGAAAAATATGAAAAAAGTAATAAGTATACTCGATTCCTATTTCTGCTTTAAAAGATTAACGAATTCGTTTCCAACAGCAAGGAATTACTGAAAAACCATTTTTGATGCAGTATTTCTCTTGCGAGTAATAGTCGTGATATATGATTCATTCCTCAGATCTACACTTTTCACCCAGTATAGTTCGATCTCATGTTCAAGAGTAATAGATGATTTTCCATCAAAGTTTCAAATTTATAATCTGCGTGTACAGAATCTGCAGCAAAGTTAAGCAAATATAAGGTTTATAAGTTTGTTCTAATTAGCAGTTTCGACATGTGCATGGATTTCAGTACTAGTCGGACAAACTATTAGTATTGCCTATTTAATGGTTATGAACGTTTCATGTTTCCAATATCAAGCGTAACGAATATTGGATTTTTTAAGTGGATTTTGTTGAAAATGTGGTCGACGATTTATACATAGATTGATGTACAACATGAACTAAAATATTGTGCGTATTGAAATTTTTTCTTTCTTTTATTAATTATGAAAAACGATATTTATATAGTCCAACAATAGGATAAGTTAATAATAAATAAATCAACCTACATGTCAACATTTCAGCAGACCTAATTTGGTTGCCAACACTGTTCGTTAGAACAAAGCTTATTTTCATTTTAGTCCAATTTTTATTTATTAAATAAAAATTAGGTTTTAACGTAATTTAATAGGTTATTAATATGCGACTATATGTCTGATTCCCAATTTGAACTGTGAAATGCATTTTCAGAAATGATTGCCTACGCCAATGATGATGTTAAATGACTGCCGATTTATTGTTAAGGTGACGAGTGTATATTTAAAGAACAAATCTTTAGATTTCAACGAGACCGTTTGTTTGGTGATCGAAGTCACCTCTAATAAGAATAACGGGTACAGTCACACTTACTGTCAACACCAGTTAGTTTCCAAATTTCAGTTCTATACTGCAACCAATTATAAATCAAACACATTTTGGCCGTACTTTGAAAATCGTGCACTGAAATATGTATATGTAAAAAAATATAAGTGAAAATTCACATTTACTTATTAGTATTCATTAATAACTTCCAATGTTATAGAGGTTAGATCGCTTATTGCGAAACGACGTTAATCAAAAATTAATGCTAATATGAAGTAGATTTCAACTGGAAAATGGCCCTTAAAATTTGCAAATACCAAGAAAATTATTTGTTGTGTTGACCCTCAGATCTTGTTGAATCAGAGTAAAAGAAAACAAAGTATTAACACGTACGAAACAAGTAAAATAAAAACACAAGTACTTTAAAGAAAAATTATTTAATCGTAATAATAATAGGCAAAAGAAAGAAAATACTGAGTAAACAAAATAAATGCGAATCAAAAAAACCTAAACGTAAGATAATTATCTTAAATATGAGAGAAAGCTACGGAAAGAAAAGGATTGTAGCAATTTAAAAACAAAATCTTACAAAAAAAAATGAGAAAATAAAGTCAAATTAAACTTAGAAATTATACAATGTTATAATAAGCAAATCGTAGTTCACGGTGCAGAGATACCATGACGAAAATACAATAATACAAACATTGTGCGTAATAAAACCTTTAAAGTATTAAAAAAATAGATCTTTAAAACATCTTTTTATTGTTTACAACGCATCGACATGCGCTTCTTATCTTTTCTTGTTATAAGTAGTAAGTAGATATTGACTTCGAATTTGGCAAATATACTTTTTTTATTACACGATATGTCAGAATAATAATAATCATAATAATATAGATTCATTTCTTTTTGTCGCTAAAATCGAATTTTATTCAACAGAATTTTTTTCGAAAATTTGTTTACGTTTTACAAATCGTCACATAGTATAATAATTATAGCATTTTCTTTTTTGTTTAAAAGTTAAGTATTCTTTTTCATGATTGTCAAGTATATAGTATATAGCTACAGAGAAATATAAAGTATCAAATGCAATATAATGCCAAGATGTGGAGCTATATATATTATGTATATATAATCGTAATAATATTATAGTTATTTAGATTCATTTACGCAAAAAACAAGTAAAAAAACAATCGAACAAAGAAAATAGTATCATTAATAAATAGCAGATATAGATCTCTTAAATACGCATCTTTAACCCCTCAATTTTTCGCTTTGTATCTTATATTTTATTTATTTTAGCTACACTCACTTACTAGATCCGAGACAGACTTGCCGAATGTTTAGAAATAGTATCTATTAATACGGTACTATCACTAGGGAGATTCAAAACGCGCATGTCTTCAATTGCAGTACAAAACAAGTACATTCGCAAGATCAGTTTCTATCTAGTAGTATGTACAGAACATACAAATATAACAATACGGGATGATATAAGATTTCTATATTGTAAGAGAAGGATATCCGTATTTCCTTTAGCTTTCTTTTTCTCTTTAATTAATCAATTAATTCTAGGGCACAACTACACCCTGTGATAATCCTATACTATTAACTGGCTACTTTTTTTCATCTCTAACAATAATGCTAAACTTAGCTCCTAAAATTCTGCGACATCACTAAGAAATACTAACTTTATAATAGTAACGCTGTGTGTAGATTATGTTACGTCATCGCATCATCGAGAAAACCTTTTTATCCGTATTCCATTTAACGTTTCAAAACTTCGCGTTCTTAGTTGTAAAAACACCACAAAAAATCACTCGCGTGCGTCGTTTTATTTCATATATAAATATATGTATATATATATATTATATAAATATGCGGGTGAATATGAAAACTCGTGACGAAAATACAACAATCATTTGTTTTTTTTTTTTTGCGATGAAACCACAAAATCTCTACACTTCCGTGTTAATAATCATTAAAAGTAGTAAAATGCATTCTTTTACGTAAAATTACAAAAAGAAAAAAAAAACAAAACAAAATATTTCACGGCGTCGACTCCTTTTTACGCTTAAATATTAAAGCCATCCAATACTGAACGCAAAAAACTACGACCTAGGAAATATTGATACTTTGTTGTAATAACAGTAATAATTGTAATAGTAATAGTAATAAGTAGTAGTAGAAGACATTGATCGATATAATCAGAGCTTAAAAAATAAAATTTTCTCATCAGAATCAAAATACTAACTAATACATAATAGTAATATAATACGCGGCAACGTTAAAGTTAAACGTAACAAAATATTAGACGTAATACACAGTAATAATAATAATAATATAAAAAACTAGATCATACTGATTTGTCACCTTACATGAAATATAACCTGCCGAAAACATTGTTTATCTTTATCATTTATATTATATAATAATTATTTATAAATAAGCGCTGCTTCAACTAGCTACCGTCATCATCAATGTCGTAGCTGCTGGAATGAATACTGAGAGAAATGATTGTGTGTTTTTTGTTTTAATAATATTGAGGGTTTACGGGTTCCATTATTATATGCTGGATTTCGAAAAGGACACCCTCAAATGGTTAGACTCCGACAGCTGGTAGTTGTGCATCTTGATCAGTGCGACAACTGCTTCGTCCATGCTCGGTAATTGTATTAGCGCCATCTTTCTATCTTTTCTGGAATTAAAATCATTGTTAGCACGACTTTTTAAAAGGAAGTTTAAGATTTGTTCGAATTCTGAGCAATTCTAGAAGTCTTGCGCATGGCATAGCATTGCGCATTAATTCTGCAATTACGAACTGTGACAACTTCATATTACAGTTGAAGCATGAAATTTGGGAACAATTTACATTCCTACCGGCCGGCCCGAATTTTTGAAGTAATGTATAACAACTAACTTTTATATTTTTCCGACAATTGTAATTTTACATCAGAATAAATTAGAGTTTACCGCGGCCGAGGGTAGTACTATCTTGGACATTTATTCGTTTTGCTTGCCTAGCGAGCACTGTCGAAGAAGGAAATTCGCATAAATATGAGTTCGTCTAGAAAAGATTGTCTTAACCATCCAGACGTATTCTGCTACAGCAAGTACCTAAAAAAGTAAATATATTTAACATCCGTTAGCCTTCAAAAATCTAATGTTTTGACTATTCTTTGGCTCCGGAGTATAGTAGTGTGATGATTGATGATAGTTGTATCGGCGAAGAAATTAGTCAGGATTGCAACTGAAAAGCGTCAAAACAGACGATTGCATTTATTCTCTACCGAGAGCAAACTTGGCAACTATCTTGCCGAAGTTTTTTTCACACCCAATTTTTCGTGAAAAGTTAGCGTCATACTTTGCGATATGGTTATGGCCTCAACTATTTCATGCGCTTTTGATTCGTCGATCATTCAAAACCATATAGTGTGTTTTGTCAATTATTTCGGATGTAATCACTCCCACGGATATCCAGAACGATGTTCACCTCCACATCTAAACTCATTTATCCAAATGTAAACAGTGGTTAACACAGAAGTAGACGTGCCGTGAACTTCATCTAACTCACAATCAGCTTTGATCTCTTTCCGTGTTCATGTAAGTGTTTAATCACTGCTCGAAACTCATTTTTCTCAATCCCCCTACATAAATAGATATTCCTTGTTTAAATCGACAATAAAAATAATAAAAATGAAACAGCGTGATAGATATAACTGAGATTTTGATAGTTATTTGGGGACCAACGATCCTTAGTGAAAACAAAGCATTCTCGGCCATCTCTTAGATTTTCTAAGGACTTCTGGAACCACCTTCGTAGTATATTTGTGCTTAGGAATATCTATTTACACCGTGGTTCTTGTATGTACGTAGGAAATAAGGTATTGTACAAACTAAATTCTTGAGGTGGCGCAATTTGAATTTTTTTTGGCTTTTGAAGTTCTAGCTAAAATTTATTCCTGCTTATTTAATCAAATCCATACGCGCCGGAATAGTGTTATTCAATCTGAAATAAATATCAGGTGCAACGAACGTTGATGACCAGCTAAATAACACAAAATGGTTAGCACTAACGTGTTCCATTTGAACTAATTGCTACCCTTCTTTGTCATTAGAAAAGTTGTAAGTTGTTGAATTTTCAGTTCCACCGACACTAACAATTTTAGCTAAAGGAAAAATTACTTGGTGTATTTTTCAATATTTAAGGAATATGTCAAAATTGAACTTACTACATTTTAATCACCGTGACTGTGCGTATGCACAGCATGTTGAACTTTATTGCGCTACGATTATTCTCACGCTGTGTTTCAAATGCATCCTGAACGCAATAGCAAAACTTCTTTCCTTCTTTAGAAAACGAATCTTTTTTTTTACCGTTTTCTGATAAAGCTATACTTACGGGAAGAATTTGAATGCTTTCACGACGAAGCCATTCTTAGTAAACGCGTCCTTAATATCCTCCTCGTTAACCGTTGCTGGAATATTGCTTAAATGTAATGTGGATGACGGCGGATAGATGTTCTGGTAGTTCTTCGAACCCGGTTTCTTGAACCTGTGGAGCGGACTCTGGCTGTAATCCTTCGTAAGTCCGGCGTCTGGCTGGCCTTCCTTCGGCATCTGCACCGATTGATGTTTGCTGAGCATTACGCGAATATTTTTCCCGAACACCCGCAACTTATCCATATGCGTTATAGCTAGAACGGGAAAACAAGAGGTAAACGTCAATTTGATGTCTTAACGAGGAAACACAGAATCAAACCCGGAAAGGCAACCAGCACTTTTAAATATTTCGTATTTGTTTAGCTAGCACTTCTGTTACCAAACTTCTAGTTGTGGTCGCCTTACACAGGTTACAATGTACATTGAACTAACCTAAATGAGCTTGGTGTGGTTCGGCTAACTGAACCAGAGCTGAGTCTTTCTTGTTGTATAGAATTTTTACCCTTTGCACATCACCGTAGACACCTAAAGAATTAAGAAAAGAATACAGATTAGCGCCTCGAAGAGTAATACCAATACAAGCAAATACTAATTCTATGTGCTTGTATTTTGATATACGCAAATTGTGAATATTTAAATCGTAATTGACCAACGTATATACAAGTGTTAATATGAAACATGCAGGATTTTTCTTTGAATTATTTTCTTTTGTGTGTGTAATTTACAACTGCTACATTCACAATCTGCATATAGGATGATGAATTAATTACGAGTAGGTTAAAAGATTAAAACCGTTATTACAACAAGGGCTGTAAAGGGGGTATTTTAATTACAATAAAATAAAAATAGATCAGAATGAATTCGATTATCGGAAAGTTTTGAAAAATAAAAATGATGACGATACATGCAAAACTGAATGGAGAATCACATAGTATACGGATGTTTGGCATATAAGTAGATTCTACGTTTAGAAAATAAAAATAAAGTAGACGAAAACAAAATAAAACGAATATCAAAATCAACATGACAAAGAATTCTAAGCAGTAAGCTCATTATATCAGGAAAACACAATATAAATATAACATCACAATTAATATATAAAATAAATACATGTAAGTATGAATTGTAAAGAGTTGAATCTGCGCCATTCTCTTATGCTTTAGAATATTCTACTTTTAAGTTTATTTTCCATAAGATACTATGCATTATTTGCCTTTGTTTAGTGTCCAAGTTCAGTTTCAGTGTAAAACGAACTTACTTAAATAATATTACACATTTTTTTCAAGAAACAAAGTATAATATAGAATATTCAGTACTTTAGAAGTTGATACTTAAAAACAATGATTACCGTTGGTACAGCTGGCTGGTTCGGCTAACAGATCCGTATTTAGGACTGAATTGATTGATGTCACTTTAACAAGTAGATACATTTTGTACATTAAGTTGCCTACTTTAGCTATTTTTTAGCTATTATTATTTCTGCTAATTTCATTCGCTCAAAACATTAAATCTTCATCGAATATCGTTTAGAGAAATTAACGTAAGTTAAGTCCCTATCGTCAAAATTCGGAAACATGTAATTACATTTTGGGGTACATTGAATTTTGAAAAGTTTATAATTAATTGTTATGAACGTCTTTTCGCCTTGAATGTTTCGCTTAAGTGGGAAATTGTTTCTGGCTTACTTTTGTAAAGGAAAAATTTCACACGAAACTCTAGGAAAAACTCCAAGAGCGCGAGTTCGTATGATTTTAGTGGCCAGTTAATAACAGCATTCTTCGAAATCACGCATCTAGGAATCTACTGCTGCAATAAAACCATTGTTTGATGAGATATGTGATATGTCCCACGATCTTGTTGAAGGAAAATATTGTTGATGTCAACATCTCTTAATTCTGAGAAAAGATATTCTGTTAGCATCTTTTGTGTCGTTTACTATTAACAGTGATACGATTTCCGTCGTTGTCTTCCGGAACGAAATAGTCCGATCACGCCTCGAACTCAAAAACCGTACCACACGGCGATCTTTTCAGGATAAAGAGGTGCTTCGTGAATTACTCGAGGATTTTCATCATCCCAAATTGTATAATAATGCTTGTTTACAAATTCATTGAGCTCGAAATTTGTTTCAATCGAAAACTTCCAACTGACTTCCAACTGCACAAGATCTCCGTACACGAAACTTCACAATCACTTGGCTTCGGATCTTGATGATTTGAACTTTACAAGTCTTCAAATAGAGACCTATATCCTAAATTCTCAAGTTAGTCATTGGAAAAAGGCCAAGTTCTTGAGAAAGGTTCAGATCATCTCTTACACTTTGAGTTACAGAATAGCAGCAATAGTGACCTTCAAATGAGATGACGCACTAATGCTGACTTATCTAGAATTGAGTTTGTCTAAACTTACGAATTTAGTTGGTTGATTATGGTGAACAGAAACTTCGCGCACCGTTTTGATGGTAATACGAATATTTCTAAGCGTCGTTGAATCCTCAATACCAATATTTGAAATTTGTATTTCAAAGCAACAGATACAAATGGCATTTGACGCCCTAATTCTAAAAGTAATAAAACTGTTTTCTAATGTTGCTAATTATGATTTTGTTACGTAAG
Source organism: Oryctes rhinoceros (assembly GCA_020654165.1). Lineage (NCBI taxonomy): Eukaryota > Metazoa > Arthropoda > Insecta > Coleoptera > Scarabaeidae > Oryctes > Oryctes rhinoceros. Next base: position 974,866 of record JAIOKQ010000424.1, read on the forward strand.
ATAGGTTTAAAAATATAAAATAAATAATTGTAAAATACCCTAAGTATTTGCAAGTGTATTTATTTATAAAGAGGCATCGTCGTATTGGCGTCTATGTCTTTATAACTTGCTTTCACGATTCAAACCATTAGATTCTAAACTCACTTGTTTCGAGCGGATGTGTCGAATATTAATAAATTTCCATTAGCCAGAAATAATATTTTGGTATAACTAGAATTTACATCTTTTTACGCACATACAGCAATGCCTACCTATTCCGTGACGTGAACAATTTGTAGAAACTGTTTTTATTGTAAAAAATATTCAGAAATAAGTTCTTCACAACATAAAATTATGTCCAAGTGTAAAATTTCTTAGCTAAGCTTAGTTTCTGCTACAAATTATACAAGTTAGGGTGCCTTTCTTGGATGTATGTTTCAACATACTTACAACATATATTAATTTTTGAGATAAATGACATAATTTGAAATTTTTTGAAAATGTCGCTGTTTCTTCCGATGATATCCTACTCTTGGCTACACCGGTGATGCAGCTTTTATCTGATTCGGTACTTCCGGGAGTTTTCGGTAACCCATCGGTAAAGTTCTTACAACAACTAAATGATCATTGAAATTGTTCCAGAGTTTTCATTAATATTATTTAATTTTTTTTATAGGATATATATCTTGCATACATTTGCCAAGGATATTCATTAAAACTGATGAGTAAAAGTTTTTTTTTTTTTGCAACTGCCGATCACTAATAAGAAGGTGTAAATAGTAAATAGCAAAAATAAACAGGCAAATGTTGATTAGAATTCAGTACAAAACGTATAGATTAATGTAAAATTGTTTAAAAAAATCGTACAGAAAAGTTGTAAAACAAGTTTTTGGAAAAATTCTTCCAGGCAATAGAAAACATGAAAGTTTCACAAATATTACTCCAGGAATGCTAATAAATAAAAGAATACAAAGAAGCCCATTGCAACTTGTACTTGTACTTGTATTTCGTTGTGCCATTTTATGCATTTAAGAAAAACATTCTGGAACAATTTCTCTAGGAGAACACAAAAAAGTTGAAATTGAACTAAACAAGGTAACGCCAGTTTGAACGAAAGTTTGTGTCGACAACTTCAAGAAATACAAAAAAAAAAAAATTAAATCATCACTAAAGCGTGTAGATCGGTTAAAATATCGCCTGTTAAACATAAACTGTTAAGAGACAACAACATTTCCCAAGAATTTCAAATTATGTTAATTTTCTCAAAAACCAAGATATGTATATACATAGGCATAGAAAATATTGATGAAGGTAGACATGTATCGCATAATATGCAATAATATATAGGCAATAATGTCCTATTTAAAGTACCCAATTTTTGCGGAAATTAAACACGCTGCATACTTCAACGTAATTTTATTTTGTGCAGTAGTATTCCCCGAATATTTTTCATTCGAGAACATTTTCTCTGCCGGCTATACATCAGTACTATATATCTAGTATACAAATGGCTTCAGTAATTTTGGATGAATAGATTTTTGACGCATTTTCAGGTTAATTTAAATAAGTTATAGAAATATGTGATTCAATTGGTTCTAAAGCATATTTGCAAATCTTTTCAGATCAAATTCTTTTCGGGACGGAAAAAATATTTTAGTATAGAAGTAGTACATGGCTAGTATTAATTTATGTTGAATATTCCAAAGTTGTTGCATTTGCGATGGAGTAAAAAAGTTGCATCAAGAACTTGTGAATGAAATTCTTGTTACAACAAATAAATCTTTACTTCTAGTGATTCTAAACTAGTAAAAAGAATGAAATACTTTATTTCGAAGCTATAGTGAGTATGCCAAAGGTAGTGATGTTAAAAAAATTATTTTGAAGTAATCTTTTTTTTTACATGAATAAAAGAATGCACAATTGACTATTGAGAAAACTACTTTTTCTCGGAGAATTAAATCTAATTTTAAATAAACGATAGTTACATGCATAGTAATCGTCTGTCGATTGTTCATTTGTTTCTAATTGAGTAATCTATCCTCAATTAAACTACAACATTTACTCTTGCAAGGTATCGCTTTTTAGTTTGTATTCAAACAGACAAAAGTTTATCGAAGGTAACGAAAATTTTAGTGGATCTTTTGGTTCACTATTTCATACAAAATGAAATTGTATTTTTACAGTATTCCCAAAAGAAATTTAGTAATTTCTATGGTAACGTTCAATTTATTCATTGTGTTGCATTGTAATAATTTGAATTAATACGATAGGTAACGTAATAACATAAATAAGATTCTTTAATATACTGAATACGGACCTGTTAGCTTGATAACAAATCACAGCTGTTTTGATTCTTTTAGTTAATAGTAGAAATGGACACTAATTAAGCTCAATCTATTTTATGTATACACAATTGTCCAAATTACCTGCTCATTATTATCAACTATATCACTATTATTAAATTATAGAATTTGTAGGAATTTTTCCCTTAAAGAACGCGTCATAAATCTAACATTCAACATAAATGCATAAAAAACGTCTATATTTTATGATAAACGTAAAAACTATGTTGATAATAGTGAGACAATTACAATTTGAACATCTAGAAGTAATGGAATTCGCATCGATTCCATCGATATCACTTCGTTAATTCTTTGAGAAAAAAATTAACCAATCATCATGCTATGTATGAAGTATTAGTTGAAGTATTATCATATGTATCTATCTATTTCAAAATACGACATCAGCGTTACAGATTCAACTATCTAAAACTCTGTTATTTTAATAGAATAGAATTAATAGAAAATTATTCGACCTGATGAACAAAAAGAAACGTTCACAAGAAGTTAATTCAATAGACTTATAAAAATAAGGTTAAAAGAACAGAGTTTTAAAAATGGCTAGGTGATATACTTAGTTTGATAGTAGCTGTGCACACGTACCAAATAGGGTAAAGAGAGCGTCAGGCGTGACCATCTACGAAAGAGAAAGATGACAGTAGTATGTAAACATAGCACACAGAAGAAGTATATTAACCGCCAGCAAAACTACTGACAGTCTCGTCAAATTATAAATACATATACAGTTACATTAGATATCTGATATTACAAAGTCATTATTGTCAACTATAGTGTAATACGATGAATTACGTCACATTATATCGGGTTTGTAAAAGACGAAAAAATAAATAATAAAAAAAATTAAACAAAAATGGAGAAAATTCAAATTGCCATTGATGGGACGATAAATAACTGTACACGTTCACATTGCACACACTCGTATGATCGGCAACAAAATGAGAAAGAAATAGAAAATCTAGCTACGATCTAAATTATTCAAACAATACAGAGCAGGACTATTGTAAGATTTACCAAGTTTACCAATCACACCAGCGCGGAGTAACTACGTATTTCATTTTAAAATAGCGTATTTAAGCTACATTTAAACATGGTCCAATTTAGTTAAAATTGTGTTGCGCGAATTGATATATGGAATATTGACAAAAGTCAGGAATATTGCCAGGAATTAGACTTTGTCCGATTCTACCCGCAACTGCGTCTGAGCCACGTTGCGCTTAAATAATTGGATCGGGTATAGACCCTGAATTGTTTAGGTCAAAGGAAGAGTGGGTTAACTGTATAAAGTAGTCGAACTTACAGTTTGGCACAATTCTTCGGAATGATTTTATTAGCGATAACGTATTAAAAATGTTGTTAATATATTTAAAAAAGTATTTTCGACAGCTCTGTTTATTTTATTCCGAAAATTTTTGAGTAAGCAACGATGATAATTGCCATTAAATTTTCACATAGGTACTGCAGCGGCCTACTTGTGGGCTTTTTGTTTCAAGTAAGCATCAAAACGGGATACGGGGATAGAGAAGTCTGTCTACTGTAGCTTGCTCCATCAAGCCGGGAGATATGTACATGGCTTAAAAGTATCTATTATCATTTTGGTCAACGTCCGATGCGTCGATAGGCATCGGGTTCCAAAACACCTTTTTGATGAATGAAATGAAATGAAATGAAATGGCAATCCAAATAAAAAATTTGAAAAAAAAACAATTTTTTTCAAATTTTCATTTCAACTTAAATTTAAAATCGGACGATGTTTGTAACAAAATAGTATTGGTTGGAAGTTATTGTTTGTCATTGTTTTCAAAACAGAAACAGAATTTATATAATATGATGCCCTTCTTCCCACTAAGTTTGAAGTACCTTAAAGTCAAGTCGTCTCAATCCATAAATTTGTCGTTCTTGTAGATTTTGGAGTATTCTTTTTTCAGAACTGAAAGAAATATAAATGTCGCCCATTTTAAGTTCGAGCACCTTATAGATCAGAAATAAATAAAATAAATTTTGCGGGCATTTTTAATTTATATTGTATGTAAATGTATTTTAAGAATTGGAAAACCTTCTATGAGAATAAAAACGATTTGATATGATGATAACAATATGTTAGTACTGCTAGCAAGTATTTAGTAATTTCGTTTGTTTGAAGCTTCAAATTTAAAACTTCAGATTATGATCCTTTGACAGAAATATAGTAAAAAAAAACAAAAAACTAAATATTACTGAGAGAGCGGAGAATATTAATGCTACAATCTTCTATCCCTATTTCTTATTATTATTGAACCAGTTTTAAATTAACCGGCCTATTTATGTTGCGACGTTGATATCAATGAATGACATATAATAATACTCACTTTACAATTTCAAACGCTCGTTACAAATCAATAACGTAATAATCATCGGTAAAGTGAATGTGGGTGTTTCGTTAAATGAATAATGCCGAAATAATTATCGCTATAATATTCCCAAATATATAAGTATGTAAATTTATTGTAATTTAACGGGCCTTAATCAACCTAGGAACGCACACAATTATTGTTTTCCTCCTGTAAATATTGGCATTATAATCGAATGCATTGTCCTGATGAATTATTGTTCTAATTTGAAACTGGGCAAATGAAATTATCGAAAATCAATATCGAGAATATCAATTGCACAACAATGACAGTAATAATAATAACCGTAAGTTCTGAATTAACGTTAACGATAATACAATTCACCTTGCTGTTAAATATATACTATTCATTTGTATATAAGCTCCGAAAGTATTAATAAACGGTTGGCTTAAAATTAAAGCTTTAGAGCTGCATCAGCTACCAAGTCGGAATATACAGGCGGATTCTCAAATTTGGCAAAGTTGTTCAAATTTGTGTTTGCTATGAACGCGAAGATAAAATGGACCTCTGGCAAATGACGATCGGAATTAAAAAACGAAGAAGGCAAATATTTTTCTTTTACCTCTAGCATCTTTGCATATTTGGCCTTGCAAAAAAAAATTAAAAAAACGTTCTCAAACCCGCTTTCGATCTTCTATCCAACTCTAAAACATAAAAAAACATAATTTTTTTTTATGTTTCGGTTCTTTCTGATCGCCATCAACTCTCTCTCTCTTCTACGTCATATAGAATTTTAATTTCAACTTTGTGTAACGTGTTGGCAAAAGTCATGAAATTTCAAACTGTCAGTCACTTCAATAACCGTTCATTAATAATTACGCAAAGCGTGCGTTATTGTGCATTTATTCTTTTTTATGATTTATTGTTTTGTTTCCTATTTCTATTATTTTATTGCTGCTTATTTTCATTTACAAATTTTGCAAAAAGACACTTTTATTTTGTCGTTTGTAAAGTACCCCGTTGATTTGCATTTAAATTCTTGTTTGTTGTTACATGAATGTTACGTGGCTTAATAGGGTATCTCTTCTCGACCTCCTGTGAAGAACTAGAAAAATGATACGATGTGGCTGTTTTTTTTTTGGACTCAACTATAATTTATTGTAATTATTATTATATTATTATATATTATGTTATTATTATATATTATATTAATTATAATTGTATTTATTATTATAATTTATTTATATATTTCTGTCTGTTGAGTAAAATATCTCATTTCTCTTTGATGATGTATGTATGATATTTTTCAATTACTGATGAACGGTTCGATAGTTTGAAATCTCCTGGCTGATTAGCTATGTTTCAACAACATTCTGTTTCACTTAATTCCCTAAGTAAGGTAAAGCTCACATATCACTGCTTAAAAGGATAAATCATGTTACTAAGATGGTGCTATGAACCAAGAATCTTAGTTGACCTAATTTAAATCCGGTAAAACTAATGCAAATGTTGCTACGTCTATTGTAGAACTTATTTATTAAATACAAAATAAAGAACTAGGAATATTAGAAGCAGCATCGTACACTGCTCCCTGTTTGCCAGCGTGAAGATAACATAACACATCAGAAATCTCTTGGATGCAATATTCAAATGAAGGACTCTCGTTTAACTGTAAATATCTCCTTCACTTTCATTGTCAAGGGATAAGCATCATTATACAAATTTTCTATACGGTGGATACAGAGAAAATATAGGGTACTTTAGGTGTTTGAATATGGCCAAGTTCGGTGTTCACTAGGGACCACTCCGTGTATATCGACAACGTTCTAATGCCATGTTTAGATAGAGGCGGGCCTGATCTTTTTTATGAGTCAATTCTGTGCACATTTGTAAGATCTGTGACGCAACCTGTAACACCTGCTTTCAAATGATCAAATTTCAGAATATTTATATCAAATATGTAGATTTCCGTAAATCTTGGGATGACGATAAATTTTTAACAAAAGCTATAAATAACGCGGTTTTGAGAATATTGATGGATTTGTGCGATGAAAGATGAATATATACATACAGAAATGTTATAAGCAAAAAAAATCAAAAAAGAATAAGCGTTACTTTGTAAGTTCGATTTTTTTAGTTATTATTCGAATTCTTGCATTTCTTAAAATTCGATCAATTCTTTGTTAAAAAAGAAAAAAGAAAAATCCGTGAATATTACTTTACGGAGGATAAGGTCACAATAATTTACATAATTTTTCGGCAAAACTTAATTTTAAACAATGTTAAAAAATACGTTTACTTGGGAACTGTTAAAAGTAATCCAAAAGCACTTCGAAGAAAATAAGAGGGATAAATAAACTCAAGACGGTAAGAAAGCAATTGGAGGGGCTTACAACAAGAGGACTTGGAACATTAGCTAAAACAGGAAGAAACTGGATGTTACAAAACAATTCGAAGAAAAAACACTCCCATATTCAACACTGCTCTAATTGCAAGTAATTACAAATCTTACGTAAGTGGACCATTGAAATTAAAACGGGAGTGTTATAAATCTAATTATTCTTTGGTCGTGTTTTTCGTGTACTTGCGTTTCAGACTGCTCTAACATATGCACACCTTACGTTTACAATAAGAACTAATACTACTTATTGTGTAGTTATATTATCTTACATCATTCTTCTATATGTTTAATTTTATATTTATTGTTTGTCAGTATACGACCGAGGTTAACATAGGCCTATTCTAATATTTACAGAAGCTTACACAGAATTGCTCGTAACATAAATCTCTAAATACGCACATAGACTCTTGTGAACTTACATTAACAGTAACAAAATGCACAGAATTGACCTACTAATCTCGTAAAAAATCTACGCTTGTAGGAAATAGATGTAGGTATTTAAATTCAGGTAATTAAGAAGAAAATTATAAATATCTCAAAATCTGTTAGAAATAAACATATTATATTGGTTTATTTCTTGATCGAAAAACTGAGAACGCAATAATATACAGGAAGTTCCATTCAACATGATTTTAATTAACATTGGTTCATCATTTACGAATCAGCCTGTATACTCTAAAATATTTTTGAAAGGTAGTCTGTGGTATCTGAAAATGCTTGCCCTTTCACCGTTTAGGCAATAAGCTCAGTTCTATAATACCAAAAGATTGCTAGGTTCTGTATTTCTTAACCAAAAATATATAAGCTAAAATAGCTTAACTTCCTCGTGGTATTGATGGAATAAGTCACGGCAAATGCAACAAAAGGAAAGAAAAAGTATACTAACACACGCACATGTTTCCGCGCTGATGACGCCGGGGAGGCAGAAACATGTCCGCGTGTTGGTTTACTTTTCTTTTTCTCCTTTTGTTGCGTTCGCCGTGAATTATTCCATCAATACCATGAGAAAGCTAAGCTATCTTAGCATTATATAATTTTGGTTATCGTTTTTAGGCATTTTCTGATGTGTTCCGTATTTCTTGTTTAACAAAATTTTAAAACATCACGTGTTCCAATTTTGTTAATTTATGTACTGAAAGCATTTAAAAATATGATTACCCGAACTTCATAATTTTGTACCAGCTATAGGACATTCGAATAATGTAATCATAATAATTGTGAACTATGTGATAAAATAATTTAAATATTATGGAAACCCGCAACTACGTTTAGAATTAGAACTCTAAACTCGAAGCCTTTCACATACTAACCTCCTCGTTCAGGTTGCTAACTAGTAGAACGGTTGCTAATGGTAGGCCGGGAGCGGTGAGGCTTCGTAGACCGGGCGCCGTTTGGCCGAGGGCGAATCCGCCGAGGCCTGGAATTGCGCTGGCGACACCGCTGGCATACGGAGCGGTTAGTGGCGACGCCAGACTATGCATGAACGGACTGCTCAGGACCCCCGGAGCACCTGCAAGCAACGAATCTGCACGTTTGCACGATATTAGAACAGTAAATCGTAATTCGAAGGCTGGGATTTGGACAAATTATGTATAAATGCACGGATGTAGGCGTCTTAACAGCGAATAGACCAGTGAAATTCGCTGAACACGTATGTTAAATCTGTTATACGGGATTCTCCGAATTAAAGGATAATAATTGCTAAATAACTCAGGTTATAAGTAGACTGTGAATCGACGACTTCCATTATCGGCTATGAATCACACGGCATTGGCGTGCTGTAGTCGTTCAGCGTTGGCATTCATATACGTCAGGGAATGATATACTTTATCAGTCAGTAGTACTCGTGTGGTCGTTTGTCGGATCTTCGACGCTAGCAAAATGTGCTTTTTCAGTGCCGTAGATGCGTGTTAGATTTATATGTATATACGTGGAACATGGAATTCTATTTTAGTTAATAAAATTAAGGTTATGCAAATGTAATTTATTCACATTCATTATTAAGACATGTTCTAAATGTTCTTCTTTGAAATGAACCCTTTATATTTAATGGTTTGTATTTTGAAATATTTTTTTCTAGACAAAACAGTTCATTAGACAAAGTTCATTAACTAAAACGCACTTTTACCTTAATGCATTTTGAAGTGATCAAAAATTATGTTTTCCTAAATTAAATTAACTAAATCTAATAAATAAATAAATATCCTATTAAGAGATTGAAACTAACTAAGCTTTAATTTAACAATAATAATAATAAACACTAAAGTAAACTGCAGTGGTTGTGGAAGAACACATTACGATGAATATTGGTCCATATGGCCCAATTATATATTAATGGTTGTTTTTGTATGTACTGTTGCTCTATATTACTAAATCTTGCAATTGCGTCAAAATCGACGGGAATTGTTTAAATTTAGCAATTTTGATTGTTGATGTAAAAGCACCGTAATACTGCCATCGGTTAAGACAAATTGTAGTAGGGGAGGCGCTTGTTTGGAACGGATTCTCTAAAGATGAAAATATGTCATCAGAAACATCTCTGATCTGGTATAAATATTATCATAACTAGAAGTACAACATCATAATGGGCATGGCGTGAAAATAATCGAAATATTTCTTTATAATAGGACGTCAAATTTAAATTCCCTTTTATCATATATGTATATAAATATTTTAATTTTATTACTCGATTGTTTAAAAAAAAATCAAGTTATTTACTTTTTATCATATGTATTGTGTTGTCAGGGATTTAGTTATTGCAAAAAAAGGGAATTAGTGATACTGAGGAAGTGAATATCTAACACCTAGGTTCGGTAAAGGAAAATTTCTTTTTGTGTTTTGTGCACTCGGTGGTTGTGCTAAGTTTGTGAGCGACAAAAGTCGGTAAAAACGTGGACAAGAAACAAGAAAAGAGCACCCCCTAATTTAGGACAAATTGTGTGGTGTAAAAACCTTCCGTATTATTGTGGAAAAAGTGCCAGTTTCTTCCTTAGAAAGTTGCATAAGGATTGTCGTCCGATAGTAAAGAAACACCAATCAGCGATGAAGTGTATCAACCCGGCAGAGCGAAATAACATCGATAGAACGAATCGGTAATTTTTTTCTTTAGAATATGAAACCTTGTATTTAAATTTTGTAAATGATAATGAGAAAAATCAACGAATCAGTTTAAATAATTTTTTAATTTCAAATTAAACTTATTGTTCCTTATTTGTTTTCAATAGAATTGTTTTGTATTCCATCCAGATTAATTCGCTCGTCTAAGAAATCATGTTATCCCTTTAAAGCCGATCCCTTTTAAGCCGACTTCCGAAGACCACTTCTTTTGTCAGTTTGTTGCATAGGAATTAATTTTTTTGCTCTAGCTATTAATATTAATATTAACGGCTGTTTTGGGTGAGAGTAAATAAAATTTGAAAAACCTTTCGATAAAGAATTGCATTCTAACCAAATTATACAGATAAGCCATTTTAATTTACTTTAACTGAAAAAAAAATGATGGTTCGAGGCACTCTGTATAGGTTGTTTTACATTGAAATACTTTGTTGTTAGTAGATTGAGTGTTTTGTGAAAATTAATTTCCATTTTGCGAACTATTAAACTTTCCCAAATTTAATACAGAAATAGTTATAGTCTGTCAATGTTGTCCTGTTCATGGAATTGGATTTATTTATTTTCATTCATGAATGCACATACGGTAACCTTACTCCTGCGCATAATTCTCGCCGGGGAGGTTGACAATCAATCGGTGTATTTGCATGTTGTAGAGCTGTACTACCGTAGACATCGGTCAATTAAATGCGAATATTAACCTCATAGCGGTTTGCAATCGAAAAGCGGTATTTTCATTGCGATCTTCTATGTCTCCGAATATAGACCAGCCATTGGCAATTACGCTTTGAAATAGCTGCAATCCAATGCTGCGATTGATATAAATTATAAAGGAAATGTTTGTAGTAAGCAGATTATGCGGTATAAAGGTTTTCCTAGAGCTCAAGAAATGCTTTAAATAGTATACGTGTAATGTTATAGATGGATATATCGGTGTATTTTTGTCATTTAAATCGAGCAAATGCAAATTTCCCAGAAACGAAGTGATGGATTTGCATATATACATCGATTTTTCAAAAAGGAGTTTTACATTTATGACGTAATTTCTATCTTTAATGATTGGCACACCTTTAATACTATATGTTCTATAGCAGAAATTAGTATTTATGTAGAAGCGGGATAATTCATAGCGCAGAACAGGAGTTTATATAATATGAATGTGACTGCCAATTTTTTACTTTGATCGTAGCAAGGTGTTTGAATCTTTCAAAAGCACAAAGTCTAAGATCAAAACAATGGCAGCCAATTTTTTTATGATTCAAGGATCTGATACGATAGGAATTTCAGGCTTGCATGCAACATAGTAAGATGTTGAATTTTTTATCGAAAAGTATTTGCAGAGAGAATGGTTTTTCGTTAAGATGTTCTACACTTAATTAGGATTGTTAACCAAAAATTTGGAATATTTGCAGAATTTGTTTATAGTCAAACTGAACATATTTAGCTAATTTCATTGATTCGTTTAAAATAAGATATCTAAGATTCGTATTTCCTAGTGTTATCTATATATACATCGATACATACCTGCTAATCGTTCTCTAGCTAGACGTGGTTGGGCAGCTAACAGTAGTAGGTCAGCACCGATACCACCAGCTAGGCCGCTGCTTAGAGTGGCCAGCTGGTCGTTCGCGTCCCCTGTAGGTAGATTAGGGTTCGTGTAGTCCCGCGATTTATCGTTATTGTATTTTACGTTCAGTGAAGACATTTTCGAGTAGTCTATTCGCAGTGTACAGCAGCTGTTGTAGATGTTCTGGCCGTCGAGAGCCTGCTTGGCGGCTTGTGCTGATTGCGTATCGGGGTATTGTATCAGTGCTTGGAATGAGTCTGTAGAAGAAAAGAAAAACGTTACAGAACTAATGCTTGTACGAGAAATATCCCGAATTGTATTGAAGTACAGTATTAAATATTTTGATTTATTATCTGAAAAATGTTGCTAGCTATTAACAAATATGTTCTGCTAGGTTACCTACTATGTATTTTTTTGAGGTCTCAGATAAGAAGCTTAGTCAAGTCAGATCATTTCTTCTGAAACACATAGCTTATTTTTGTTGTTTTCTAGCAATGCGAAATTACATGAAATACTGCGGATTGTTGTTTCATCTCAAATTTTTAATCGTATTTTTTTAATACAAATGCGGTGTCCATCAACAAAAACTGTAGTTTTAAAAGCTTATTTTCTATTTTACCCATTCATTGCCCTTTAGTAGGAGAAACATTGAAATAACCAGACCAAACTTCTCACAATCTAATATTTACGATTTTAATTGCTTCTTATAATTACAGTGGATATATGTAACAATAAATAGCCATATCATACATTTGTTATACCTAATTTACTGACTAATTAGTAAAGACCTGTCTAGGTTTTTCTAATAATCATACAGAATATACAGATTTGGAGGATAAAACTTGCGACAATCGTAACCGGTGAGTGGAATAGAGTCATTGTCATCAATCCCTCTTTATTTTGATCAATCAAAAATGATCAAAATTTTGATCATTTTTGTATTCGCGTGCCAGTGTTAGCTGGGAGACATATAAACATAACTATTTGACAGTGCAATATTGCGTGATTTATTTAAAGTAATTTTCCAAATTTTAATAATGTCAGAAATTTAATATGATTAGGGTCGTGAATCCGGGAATGTCCCTGGACAAACTTTCCGCAAATAATAATTTTAGAACGGAAAACCAGGAATTAATTATCCACTAACCTTATATGTTACAGCCCTGCTCTATCTAAATACCAGTTTTATATCACTTATATACCACTTTTGTTTTTATTAAAATACATCTTTTAATCACTGTTAATGCAATCTCTACTGTCCAATAATATCTCGACATAAAGTCAATAATAAATAATTTTTCTTAGTTTCCGTTGCCAATGGTTTTATTCCATTGGTTCCTAGGCCCAAACAAAAAAAACGATATATATATATACAGTTAATGTAAGTCTTCCCCACGCTTGCAGTTGGCTAGACTTATATTAACTCTCTTAATTTTACGCCTCAAAGATTTTCGCATAAATTGCCAATATCTAGTATAAATTTATGCAAAGCGCTGGAGTAATGGAGTAAATCATTACGTTACGTTATGTGTAACTTTTGTCTTCCGACATGTACACGATTCGCACTAAATTTCTGCCCAATTTGTGTACGTTGTGAGGTCAGCGTTTTATCCAAGACCTATTATGGGCTGTAGACACGAGCGAAGTCAAGTCAATTTTGTAAACGAATTTAACTTCGCCAATTGTAAAGTGTGTTAAAAAGAATGTTATAAAATTGCTTATTATTTACATAGCGGCGTAACAGGTTTAAAAAATATACACACTCGTGCCAACAATTTCCTGTTACTTAAAAATTGATGAAACCAACAATATATAGTTGTAATTCTTAAAGATATGGCACTAGACAAATGGATTAGACTTATGGTTATTTTCAGTGAAATTTGTTGAAATAAATACAAATAAATTTAAAGTTACGAATCTACATTAGATTAATAGCATTCAGCTTACGGTAAAAAAAGTGTTTATGATTTCGTAATATTGCTATAGATGTAAATTACAAAAACACAAAAAGATTGTTCAATTAATTACGGAATAGGTGATTACGAAGCGGATTTAATTTATTTGGCCGGTACTGTAAGTACTAACCTAGATTTGAAATATATCAAATTTGGACCAATAGATATCAACATTGCAAAGCCAAACGAAAACTTGTAAAAACAGTGTATTTAGGCACGATTGTAAGGCTGACAAAAAAATCAATTTATTTTCGAAATTGCTCGCAAAGTAACAAAGCTTAATCATTTCGACCGACTGCATGCAATTTGACCACTGTAGGTGGTCGCATGAACGCACGCAAAATCCCACGCTCTGGATGCACTCTTTCGTTGTGCGCAGGAATTTGCAAAATACAACGTCGAAAAAGTCGATTAAGTAATGAACGGTGAGAACAAAACACCATATTACGTTGGTTGTGACTAATTCGCTGCCTTAGAACAATGGGTTTTTCTCTCTTTGTATTTTTTCCTTGCACTAGCAACTAATTATAATAGAATTGCACGAAATCAAGTGCAATGACCGCAAATTTTTCTCTATCGTTCGTGAATTTAATGACAATTTTAAGTTGTTAAGTTAGTTAAGGAGTTTAGTAGTTAGCTTAGTAGTTTTTTTTTTTTTCCGTTAACCGTCTATGCCTCATTTGTTAATCTATTCACATATTTCCTAGTATTAACAAGGAGTAAATCTGTCCTTTAAAATTGTCTAATATTCTGGAAATCCTTTTCAAATTATAAATAACTTAATTTTCATCCAACAACACATAAGTATTTGGCACTCTACGCACCACACTAATTTTATTTATTATAGTCCGGAACGGCTGTTTCAAGGACAGGAATGATCTTGATGGAATGATGGTGAAATATCATTCGAGGACACGAATAGTCCTCATCATCAACCGGTGACCGAAGGGTATGAGACATCATTCCTTCAAACGGTCGTCCCGGATTAATTATTATATATAATAAATTAAAACTTGTGTGATGTGGAGAGTGCCGATACTTATGCGTTGTTTACCATACCACGCCACAGTTCTTGCTATCATTATTTTTATCCAATATATTTACTCTTTCTAATTATAAACGACAGGAATTAACATGAACACTCAATTTTGCAATAATTACAATAACAATATTTATGTAATTAACCATATATATATATGGTTAATTACATAACCATATATATGGAGAAATTAAAAAGGATCATTAAAAACCCAGTAATTTAAAAAATGTAAAAGCTTTAGGTTGAAATAAAATAATAGAAATAATAAAAATTTAAATAAAATACAAATTTTGTTTTTGTTATACCTTACACTTTTACTTTTAAAATTTTCTAACGAGGGCAACGATAACTAAAAATAAATTCAGATAATAATATTAAATTAACTTTAGCACATTTATTGTCATCTTTTTTTTTCCTCAGAGGCTACTAGTCCCTATCCACCCAATTCTAATTATTGTTTGAATGTTATTGTTATAAGCGGTACTGTAAAGTAATAATAGTTTTCGAAATACCCCGTAGTAAATCATTAGGTATCCATTATCATAGGTAACTTTGCATTAAGGTTATTCCAGTAGACAAATCGGTGAAAAATTAAATCTAGCTCAGTCGTTAATAAAATATACCATTCGCCGATACCGAATTAGAAGATCGTAGAATTAATAAGAACAGAATATCGCAGAAAGACTGCAACCAGAAATAGTGCAGGCAAACCGTAAACCATTGCAATGTCCACTAACCGATTGAAAAGGCTGCAGGAAGCCCGAGAACGGAACTGGGCGATAGAACAGTCGAAGCGTGTGGAGCGTTGAATTACTCCTCGGGAATTGCATTAAACTTTATTCGATAAAACAACTGTGTTACTAACTTTTTTAATTTCTAACTATACTTGGAAAATCTTTCTGAAAATTATGTAGTGTATGTGAATGTTCATAAATGTGAAAGTGTTTAACTTGGAAAACTGTTGACTACATTGGATAGTATTAGAATCTGAATAACATTTTCTTTCTTGTTCAATTACTCTGATAAAAATACATACTATTCAATATGCGTCTAAAATTGATTGAACAAATATTAAATTTTTATATATGTAGGTTTTTATTCATAGCCATCACGAAACAATCCAGAATTAACGAAATGTCATTCAGTGTTTAATTATAAACAATGCTCGCATGTTTAAATTATAAGAACGAAGATTATTTAAATTTGTTTATTATTTCCAGTCAAATGGTATCAAAACCATGAGATAACCCTTGCTGTTCGGTATCCACAAAAATTTAAAAAAGGGGTTGACACTTTACCATTTGAGTGCTTAAGCGCAATTGTCGAACTTTGCTGTATGATACTTCTAAAAATTTATTCGGACTCTAATACTACCCTATACGACCAACAGTTCCGTAAAATTTCAATTTTCCAAGTTAAACGTCTTCAGAACCGTATAGAAATAACAACATAGTTGTCATATTCAGCAAACCTTAAAATTGAATTAGGAATTCAAAAATGTAATAATATATAGGGTGTTCTATTCAAAACAACGGTATAACCGAAAATGTCGGATTACTAAAAATATTTTAGTTCAGAAGCATATGTCGGCTTTAGTGTATTGTAATGCATGCTCTTTGGTATATCGATCCATGCAGTTCCCGGTGAGGCCATACCCTGTATTTTAAGTGTTCAGTTAAAGTATCAGCGTGCTTGTGACACGATTCGCTAATGAGAGAATGCTTCCCTAGTGCTTTGTACCGACAATAAAATACAGTAATAGTACAGTTATAGTTTGAGGTTGACTTTCTTATTCGGGAATACGAACATTACACTGAATCGACCGAATAATGCGGAAAGAGGACCATCCTGAAATTTTAGAATCCTATACCGTTCCTTTTAGACTGTAAGTAATCGGCAAGAATTTCGCTTTTATGCACGACAAGGATCCGAAAAATATAGCTTCAATATACACACAGTATCTAAATGAGCAAAAAGAGGCGAATATTTTATAAATTATAATTTGGCTAGAATCTCGATCTCAACCATATTGAATTATTATAGGAGAGGAATCCGAATTGTATAAGTACAAGGAATAACTCTGGAACATTCTCCCACAAGCATCCCTGGCAATACATTTTGAAAGGGTGCCGCGAATTGCAAAGAGCGGATATTTTGACGAGAAAAGTATTTAAGAATTTTCTTAATAATGAAGAAAGAAAATTGGATTTTGGGTTAGAGTTTGATAGAACTTCAATGGACGGTAATACGTTAGCTCACGTGCACACAATCTGAATGGGTTAACGTAATCATCCCAGATGATCGATCAAGGGTGGTCGTATTGCAGGGTCACCTAGGTCATCGGATCTTATTTCCCTAGATGTCTATTTACGGTGGCATATGAAAGAAGTCTATGCGCAAGTTTCAAATACTAGGGAAGGATTATTGGAGAGTATTGAGCAGGTTAGCGAGCAAATACGATATATCAGTCGTGAAGTACGAATGGCCGCTACATCTATCAGCTCACAGACGTAAGATTGCATTTAGCAAGGAGATGGATATTTTGAAAATATTAACATAATTTAAATTTTTTACTTAAAAAAGTAGTATTTATTCATCTGAAGTTTATTAACGCTTGATTTGAAAATCCCTACACGACGAAAACAATAATAATCGACTCACAACCAATGCATTTTTTCGTCCCCAAAATTGAACATAACGATAGGGTACATTTACTTGCCTAATAAAATTAATGTATTAGACAGGTAAACAACACATAAGTATCGGCACCTCCGCACCACACAAGTTTATTTATTATATAGCAATATATAATAATTAATCGGGGACGGCCGTTCCGAGAACACGAATGGTCTTCATCATCAACAGATTACCGAATGATGTGAGAAAAATTTCTTCTAAAACTAAACATGCATGTACTATTCCTACCTTCCAGAAAAAATTTCAAGTGTCCGTTTCTACCGCCTGCACACCTTGAAACTACGACATGCGAAAAGATAACATGCATGTACAGTCCCTTCTTCCGAGAAGAAAGAATATATCGTTTACAAGTGGATATTCTACCCCCTGCGCGTCTTAAAACTCGATATGCGTTTATTATTACTATATGATAAATAAAATCGTGTGGTACAGGTGTCGATACTTATATGTTGATTACCATACTACGCCGCAGTCTTGCTATCATTATTAGACGGGGTTTATTCGGGACAAATTTTAATGTAACAATTTATCCTTTCATTTGATCAGGAAAAGAATTATTTTCTATTCACGCTTTAAAGTAGATGTATTACTGTTTACTGTCGTAAACGGTAAAAATAACGCAGAAACTTTTCTCTACAGACTTGCTACGGATGTGACACCACCGATATCAAAACAAAAATTCCCTAAATAAAGACGAAAACTGAATACCTAGCCAAAGCATTATAGTCTGTAAGGGAAAAGATCATAAACTAACATTTACTATTCGTAAAGGAATTCGTAACGTATTTTTGAACTTTCACCTATTTTGAAATAAAAAAATAAAAATTTTAAATTGAAATTTGTAATTGTAAAGAACTGAACAACACAAGTCTTGTTTGTTTCATCCATTCTTTTTTTACGTTTCATATAGTTGGAACGTGAAGTACGTTTTAATTTAAAATCCGTATGCATAGCAAGACTCGCTAAATAGTTCAACCATTTATGAAGCGTAAAAGATTTTAATCCGGTTCCATTACCGTCACTATTTCGCCGCCGAGACGAACGTGTTTCCAAAGCTTACTGCAAATAACGGAAGCGGAATACATACAGGAAGTGCTCCGTTATACTGGTGATTCATTATTCACTATTTGCACTCGAAATGAATTACCTACTGTAACGTTTACAATATCTACGGAGATGGATTCGCGTTAGCATTGCATACGTTACGCTTTAATCGTGAAATTATCGGGAAAAAGTGTAGTTACAGGTGCATTTCAAGTTTGAAAGAAATGGCGTGAGATAACGAGGAAATAATACGTATACAAACGGTATATTTTATGATATAAAGGAAAACACTTTCTTCGTAATAAACTACATTGTTTTAGCTCAACTCAAAAGAATTACCGCCTAGCAGTTCGGAGAATTTGCTAATAAATTTTGCATTGTAATCTTAGAATACGGAAGTTTTCAATTTGTAGAACACTATTAGACTGTTCACATTAGCAGTCTAATATTTCTTTGGGAAATAATGGGGGATTTTCGTAGGTCCGGACCAAAACTTTGCGTGCGTATTTTGATCAGCTGTTAACTGACACGTTTTTAGGTAATACTGAATTTGTGATACATGCATTAGTTATTGCTTTTGTTTATATACATACGTCAATTTTTTTCACCTACTTTTTAAGAGAGCAACTTACATATCAGTTTGATTATCACCAACAGTGATTTTATTGTTTCCGTTACTGGAACAGCTTCAGGGTAACTTTGTGTTGTTGATCCCATATCTGTTAACAGTTTTATCATATCGGCCCTAGTATTTATGATAATGCTTTTTTTGAAAAGGTACGAAGAAAAACAAACTTAAAAATTGATTGGCAGACAGCCGAAATATACTTCAAACTATAATTATACAAAATAAAATGTGAATATACATAAAACTAAAAGGTGTGTTCTAGTAAAAAAAATTATGTCACTACAAATGATTGAAATACCGCCTGTATGATTTTCTATCGTTAGACTTGAAAACAATCACGTTGCACGTTTCAACAATAGTCTGCCATTACGCGAGTATCCCACCTTCTTTATTACCTTTGCTCCATTGACTTCACGTCTTGATGGAATTACTCGCCTTGTTCTTTGCTAAATTCACCGAGGCTTTCCGGAAATCTGTTCGAATGGTCATTCTCTTAAAATTAACTGCCATATTTCGTACGAGTTCTTCATAATGTTCGGCCTTATTGTTACCCAAGAAGTTCTTAAGCGTAGTAACAAAATAGCTCTAAGTAGAAGCTTCAACATCAATCATGGCTTTGGAGAGATTCAAGTCGTTAACGAGCTTGCGAATTTGAGGCTAATCTAATTTTTCTAAACTTACTTTGGGGAACGATCCACAAATGTACTTAAAGCATCGCCCTTCTTTAAGCAAAGTTTTAACAAACTGTTTCATAAGCCCCAGCTTTACGTGAAGTGGAGACAAAATGATTCTGTCCCTGTCAAGCTAAGACTCGTTTATGGTGTTCGCATAACTTACACTTAATTTTTTTCTAAATTACCATTTCTTTTTCGTCGTGATTTTGCTTTGCTTTACATGCCCACATATAGATAAAACAGGTGTACTTGTTGCATAAAGTTTGCTACCCAAGCAACAAATTTAAAATCATTTAAATCTACGTAAATAGGTCAATGTTGCTCTTGATCCTGGATTTTCTGCAAAGCTAACTCTCAACTTTTGTATTTGCCTTTGACCTTCGCTGAGCGGAAAACTGGGGTAGATGCATCGCGATTTCCATTATCCAATAGAACACCTTTCAAGCTTCTTTCAGAAATGTCGATAAAAAATCACCGATCTTTTGATTCATATTCATCATTTGATTCATATCATCTTTTTGACTCATTAAAAAAAATATATAAATGAAGTCCTGGAATGTCACAGCAATAAACAAGTTCTTACCAAGTAATTGCCAACTTTCTTGCTCCATAAGCTGTTTCTGTAACTTTGGGCTTTACTAAGTTCTTGTCTTTCAATATGGATGCTAAAAGTTCAAATGATTATTTTAACAGATCACGTACTAAACCGTTTAGCTCTTGCCGGATAAACTGTTGTAGGGTTCACTGGTAGATTCCGTAGTAGCAGCTGTGAGCTCGGCAACATTTCCACATCTGACAAGGAAAGCAAGGGGTGTGATGTGTAAACTGATATAAGCATATTTTCATCCCGTGGTAATTGTCGTATTGCTAGCTGTAAATCGGAGTACTTTCAATTGTATTTCTTGCAGCTATTAAAGTCTTTCACACTCACAACACAAATAATAACAGTCGTAATTATTGCATTCATTTAAAGTAGCAGTTATACAACAAATAATATCATCTGTCGATATTCTGCGAACGGAGAATTGTCAGAGGTTTCATAAAAACCCAAGGAAAAATGATGTTTTAGATGTAATGTTTGTGTTAAATGAAGTTTGGCTTCATTTGTCAGGATATGTTAACAGCTAAAATTACAGAACGTGGGTAACTGAAAATTCTAGTCTAGACGTCGTATTAATGAAAATATAATGTAGTAAGATACAGCAACCAAATATTGGACGTTTTCAAAAGTAGTTTTCACAATCACAAATCGGAAAGAACTTATTTTCAGCAAGATAATAGCTCAAATGGCATTACAGTAACGGTTTACATTTTAGGGTAAAGTAGATGTCGTTGACCACCAATGTCACCTAATTGAATTTCTCTTAATTATTATCAGTTTGGTAATAAAAAAAATTTCAAAATCGAATTCACAATTTGGAATAATTAATAACATTGATTGCGATCCATAAATATTTGTGGATGTTAAAAGAAGACAATTTATGTTTTTATGAAGGAACGGCGAACATTTAAAAAATTTAAAATTTTGACATTGATGCTTAATGTTAAACATATTGTACATGCCTATTTTGCAATCTGTTTATAATGTTTCAATTTTATTAAATCGGTTTGGTTTCTTAAAAATATTTTAGTTTAAATACATTGTTCCGCTTGTGATGATCGTGTTAATAAAAAATATAACAATTTTATTTTCGCAACTGCCATTTTCTCTGCGAATGGCCCTATGTGTTTTAGCAAAATTAAGTTATTATTATCCCATTTCACCCATATGACAAGAACGTTTGAAAGCCGGAAATTCAAGCTACCTTTAATCATTTAAAATCGTTATAGATGCTAATGTATTTATATTTATTACAACTTACAACAAAATAGTTTACCAAGAATTCAATTTCAAAAAAGAATGTTCAACATTAATAGCCCGTCCCACATCTGAAACGCCAAATTCTCCTCTATAGTTTAAATATTATTTACAAACAAGCACACAAGGATCTCCGGTGTGGTTTAAAAACGTCAGAAATTTGTTAAATAATATTTGAGGTACAACGATTAATTACATTAAGTTAAATGTTAAATTAGCAAGAATTAAAAATGTTTTGGGAAAGATACTGGCTGTAGTTTTTCGAAATTGTACAGATAACTAAGGAACGATCATTATATAATCAATACCTATTTTATGTCCTCAAAAGAGGTAAAAACCCTGCAAAATGGATTAAAACGTGTGCATGAGTGAGTGATTAACAAGTGGATCTGTTTTTAATTCCAGAAGTTGAATTTATAATTAAAGGTTTACTTAATGCTAAAAATAATGTTAAAGAATTATTAGCAATAATAAATAGAGAGAAACAAAGTCATTAGTATGAAATAATGTTTCTTCTGTTCTTACATTAAATAACATTATTCCTGTAACAATTTGAATTTATTAACAGATTGAAAAGAAATGACATTTTATTACAGTTGAACAATAAAGTTGCAGTTGCATCTAATTAGCTTAAAAGTTTGTATGCATTTATTTTTAAATCTTGCGATAAAAGCTTTAATCACGCAAAAAAATTGAACTAAATACAATGGAATACTACTTACTGTTTTTCGTAAACGTCACGATTTTTAAAACTTTTCCGAATCTTTGAAATATCTGAAATAGAGGATATCCGAATTAGTGCGATCCATTATTCACAAGGATTAGGGGCACAACTATACTCACCACATATAAAATATCTAAACTTATAGGATATATCATATGTTCAATGATTACTCGTAATACAGTATTGGGACCACCTTGTATGTCCTGGCCATTCGTAATAGCCGGCGTTTGTGTTGCAGGCGTCGCTGCATTCGTTCCGGTCAAAGCCTGTGCTGCTTGAAGAGCTGCTTGTGCTGACGCGTTCTGGAATAGAAAAAGAGGAATCATTTAAACACATAAAAATTCACAAAAACAATTGTGATATTAAATTTGCAAATTTAATGGTTATAATCTCAACAAAATTAGTATGATAAACCTACCATGAGCTAGGAAGATAAAAAGAACGTTTTTTCTAAACTAATTGACCTATTGAATAGTTAAAGAATCTTTGGATGTATACGTGCACCATTTTAACCGTTCAAAGTTAGACTTGTAATTGCTAACAGACGTAATGAAGATATATATTTCAAACGTAGTGTTTACGCCGTTTATAAACACATAGTTCTAAATGGGAAACGTTGCGTTAACTAGTTACTTTGGTTCTTAGAGTTAAACAGAGAACTGAAGAAAATACAAGCGCGGCAAGATACACGTACGTAAACGTATTCTTGGAGTTCTCGTTAATTAACGTATTTATTTATTAATTCTTTACAAAGAATTAGAACATTGTACAAAATTATTTTGAAGACTGTGTAATATAAGAGTATTTAGACAAATGTGCAGTGGTAAAACTGTAGGTAAGCAGCGTTGCCAGATAACGGAAATTATAGCATTACATTATACATAGCATTCCATTGGCTGCTCTGGAGCAGAGTGACTATATATTTTGTTCTATCACTATGTTAAGAAAGGATAGGATTCCAGAGCAGCCAATGGAACTCGTCCTAAGGTGCTAACTTATTCAAAACTTTTGCACGTTTGATGTATTTTGTATTGTCTTAATTCTACAAGGGGAATATAAGAACGCAGAAACTACTATGCTTATTTATGATTTTTTTTAAGTGACTATCCGAACAAGATGTCAACGTTTCTTTATATCTATTATAAATCGCTGTATATGTAATCCATATCCTTTTTACCATTTTATCGACATAGGATAACCTTTACTTCTTTATTCGTGCTTTCCGAATTTTTCTGTTATTGGCATATATCGTTTTGTTTCTTCCCAGGTTACATTTTTTTGTGAAATCAATTTCGCGTTACTTTCTTTCCATATTTACTTCGGTTTTCCCCTTTTTTATTTCGCATAATTTTGGTATCCCGTATTTTTTGAATCGGCCTTGTTAATGGCATTCGTTGTGAATACACAATATACTAACATCACTCTAGCAGTCAAGGATGTAATTATGACGTATCGCTGCCAGTATGCAAATCAATATATTAAACTGAGCTTTAATATCTACTCTTTCAAAATTTTATTTATTTTTTTTTAATTAACTTGAAATATATTAATAGTTTGATATATTCAAGTATAATTTTGTTTTTTGTATTGACCAACTAAATGTGGTGCAAGCGATGTATCTTGCAAGACGTTTTCCAAGGAGAAAGTAATATCTCGATTTTGTTATTTTCCCGTGTTTTAGTATATTACATGAATCATTTAAATTCTGTAAGTTCTCTTCGGCATCGATTCCGTATATAATAGACATACGGACTGATATGGAAGGAATGGACTAAATTCCGGAAGTGTCTTATAATCATGGAAATAATGTAAAAAAAAACTTATCTTCATTTCGGATTTTAATTTGTTTTTAAGTTATATCATAATCCTAAATGAAGAAAATGCTATAGATTAACATTTCTCTTTAATCACAGGGCCCTTTAAATAAATAGCCAAAAATACCACTACTGAGTTCAAAACATTTTGCGCTTCATCTACGAAGGGCACTGTTGCTCTTATGTATTTTTTTTAAATTGAAAACGAATACAATTTTTTTGAGATTATTTTGACGTCTACTCATTGAGAATTTTTGATAATTGCAAATTGAAAATCAATTTTTATCAAAAAATTATAATATAAGAGGAAAGAAACTTAACAAGCGCGTAAAGAACATCAGTCTGCAGATTTCATTGCGGTTCGTCGCGTGTTACCGTGTGTTAGCAACAAATACGAACGAAGAAATCCATAAAAATTATTGCTTGGTGATCAATGTTCGTAAGATTATTACAAAATATCCAAACTTTAAATACGAAGGTAAAAAAGTCCAAGCTGCTCGTAGATAAGTCAACGGGTTCAAAGAAAAACTCAATGGAACATATTATTGTTCAAATATTAAAATCAAGCGGAACCTCATCTTCATATACTCCAATACTTCAATCGTGTACTAGCGGAACCATTAGAAATGAGATATTGGTCGCTTGCAAATCCTTACCTAAACAAAGTTACGGGCGCCTATCATCTGGGTGTAATATTTGACTTAGTATCATTAAATTTTGTTATAAGTGTTTATTTAAAAAATAGACAAACACTTTAAAACAGAGAACGATAGCCATAAGTTCGTAGAATTAATACTAGAATACTGTAAAGTTGTTTCATACTGCATCATACGAGTAATTAGAATTGTCTATGTTCTCGTAAGCTTGACAGAAAAGCAAAAGCAATTGCAGTTGAATACAATACCTATTAGACGATTCGTGTAGTTAAGTGAAGTTGCAGTTTTAATTTCTAAACTAATTAAAACTTAGGTTGAAAATAAAGTTTGATTGTACGTATAGGAAGTTAATATAATCTTTTATTTAATTTTATCTGTTTCTGTTATAATAACAATAACAACAGTAAAAAAGAGAAAGAAATTAAAGCAGAGTTTTACGAAACGGAGATTTATCGACTTAACATTAATTCATAAACGAGATCGTAACGTAAGCCACGCAAAATTAGAAGTTACATCGAACAAATTCCACATTCCACAACATCCGCAAATACATATAGTCTCTTCTCCTGCCCCGACGATTGTAAAAGATTAACAACTTGTATTGTAGATTACCTTTTTGGATTGCCGCTACTAATTAGCGAGGCCCTTGTGAGTTTAATAACGATATAGATTATGCGGAGAGTAACATCAAATATTTGCTTCTGATGTAGCCTTTATCGGCGGCGTTAATGTTTTGAAAATCATCGTCGTTAAGCCTAACCCGCGGCGTAATTGCTAAATTATCTTTGTTAAAATAAAACGCTTTCATCTGTACGCTCTCACAATATTATTATTGTACAGGTATACGGAATAAAGTAAATTATTAATTAAGGTTAATAAAGCTGGTTCGCAGTATATACGATTTGGAATCTACATACGTAATCATTTATTGGATTAGCTAATAACACAGATGAGGAAAATATAATTGAGTTTTATACTCATCTGTTTTCCGATATTGATAATACGTCTTCCTTGTAAGCTTTAGCAATTATGACCGTTTTAATCAAGTGCCTCTTCCGTTGAACGCAGAACATGTGGGTTAGTTTAGTGAAAAACCAGAAACAGATGTAGATTGTATATTTTCACATAACGATTGTGAAGATAATCGATTAGAAATAGACTAATCGTTTTTCGCGCAGTTGGTTGCTGTTATCGAAACAATAGTCAGGCGTGTGTGTTATATATGAGCTTTTACGGCTAAACGAACTTGTTCATCTCCCCGAAATATAAATTAGCATTAGTAGGTTACTCGGCTAATGCATACTGAGAATTATTTCAGCACTTTGGAAAGCATAATCGTGACATCATGATTTTCATTTCATAACCTTAGGAATCTTATATAAATTATTATGTGTGTAGTACATCATGGCTTTGTTACTATTAAGCCCTTGTAAAGGGTGAAGGACATTTAATCCTTTCGCCGCTGTACACGAATAAATTCTCATGTGCTGTCTTATATTCTGAATGCGGTTGAAATACCTACACGGTAAAAGGGTTAATTATCCCCCAACATGGGTCAAGGTTATAGCGGATCCACCAGAAAAATTTGAGACGAACGCACAGCTCCCAACTTTACCGCAGTCAGTGTTTGTTGCTGAAGATAAGTTTCTTTCTATTATTTAATTCTTCGCCCCAAAAGAGCCTTAGCGAGTAGAAATTTATACATGGTTGTTATAGATATTCCACCGCGGTAATGATTAAATAGTACAAGAAATTTCGCTAAGGAAGAGAATTTACTAAATATTTGTCACGAGATTTCGTGAAAGTGGGATATAGCTTAGGGTGTATAGAGAAGAGGGAGAACATTGTGAAACGATTCTAGCGCAAAGTTTGCTATTAGATAACGGTCCCGCAAACAGCTAGGAGAATGTTAAAACCGACATTGCAGTCTCCAAACACGTCTGTGCTGTTGAGTAACACTCGTATGAGGAGTTTTAAAATTTCACTTGTAGTGTTCCTATTTAATTTGCGATAGCCTTCCAGAAGTATTAAGTTCATTTCGGAAACAACTAGCTTGTTTTTATTTCTATCAATAGTACAAAAATTCTGACATCCTATTTCGTGCATGATGATTTTGATTAAGTTAGACTTCCAAGAGATGGGTAGATTTGAAAAAGTTGCCTATATATTATTAACTTAGAAAAATGTTCTGAGGCAGTATGGCTGGCGAAACATCATGTTTAATGGACAATAGAAGATATTGTTTCAACTGAAAATATAAAATATATAATAACGGAGGAGAATTCAATTTAAAGAAATTAAAGAAAGAATTATTATAAAGAAACAAAGAACTTAAAAAAATTAGGTCTCTGAGTCATAATTGCATCAGAATGCCAACGTTTCATTATGAGTTACATGGAGCTTCTTCTGGGCTGTTGGATGTAACTGAGAGCGAAACGTCGGCGTTCTCATACGGCGTTCTCCGCCTATCTTAGCTAACTGTTAACTAAGGTAAGTTGAGTATTCTTGCTGAAGTGTTGAAATAACGTATTTCTTGTTGAACACATAAATATGCAACGTTTCCGCGTTTGTTGAGTGAACCAATTCGTTTCTGTCAGTAGTTTTAACATTAGTATATAAGGTCATAGTTGCTGGATCACATTCGTGCAATTCCAAAATTGCACGAATTCCACATTCTAATTGAACGTAGAACTTTAGAGTTTACAAACTTCTCGACCGAAATAAACGGAAACCTTTTATATAGACTTTTTAATTTCCAAACTAGGGAATATAGAAAGGCGAACTTTCATGAAAAGCGACTCTTAAGCGCCTTAATACGCAATTAGAATGAATAACTACGTCCTAGTAATTTTACTAAATAAAAATAAAGATGGCTTAACAGTCGAAATAATATTTACTAGGATACTGTAACTTTGGTGGATAGGTATACTTTTGAGATGTACATTTTGATAGAGAACGGCGATTAGCTGAAACGTAAGACGATGTCCTCTACGAATTCTTTGACTAATTCGATAAATCATTGTTACAAATCCAAAACCAGTTTTCTTTTATATTCCTTTTGGGCAACTTCACGTAAATATCGACCCCTTTTCATTGACTGTTTTCTCTTTGTTTGGGAACTTTTAAGGAATTATTCGTGTAAAAAAAGTATTTACTTACCGCATTTGAATGGGTCTGATCCGTCTTCAGTTCTTTGTGATTCGAATATTGTACGTAGACGGCACGCCCTCGCAGCTGGGCCATGCAATTCGAGAAATAGCTGACCATAGACGTGGCGGAGGTCTCGTCGCCCATTTCGAGGAAGGCCTGGTTCTTGCCCTTAAGCACCAGAACATTAGTAACGCGTCCGAAGGGAATGCCTAAATGGATGATTTCCGCTTCCGTTACGTCGTTTGGAATGTTTCGGATATGGATAACTCTCGAGGGTTTACCTACGTTCTGCTCCAGCTTCACCTGGAATTAGAATGGAAGAACGAATCTCTTAGCATAGCTCGGCTATGGATATTTTATCATTTTTATTTGAGATGAGGGCGCCGCGGCGTTTATTTCGAACAGGCAATAAAATTGCGCCGGTGATAAAGTCCGTTTTACGGCGAAGGGAAATTCGAAAATAATCCCCCCATATACACAATTTATACTTTTAACTTGGAATACTAATTGAATAGGCGCAGAAGAAAAAATATCTATTCACAGAAGCCTTTTGAAAGATCAAAAAAAGGACCTCACACAAATATTTCGTATAGTTAAAGCTGTATTTATCACTCGCGTTTCTTGTTTATAAGAAGTTTTAATGGATAGATCGATTCTTAGGAACCTATCAAGCTATAAATCTATTATTACCCTGCTCGATTTTTTTAAATATTTATCGGCTTATTTCGACGAAATCAGTCCATCTAAGGCGGTTTATAGCTAATTAACAATGGTATAACTATTACAAGGTGCAGAAATGTCAATAGCAGCTGTTGACTATTGGCTTGCGGTTGTTGTTTCAAAATTAATATTCGTTTGCTGTTTAAAAATTATTTTACCACAGAAAAAGACTTTGAACTTGGGTTTTGCAAATTGTAAGAATTTTATATGAATGCTCACTTTGTTAATAAATTATCGTATGGAACTAATATTAATGGAGCCAAGATATTACTAAAACATAAATGAAGATTAAAATACGACTTAGGTAAAGGGGACCCGTTCTCAATCCAAACATCGTTATTAATTTACCAGCATGGGGAGCAAAGCATTGTTTACGAGAACGACATAGTACTGCTAACAAGATCAAAAAGGCATTTGAAAAAGGTTTACGGAATATACAGATACTTAGTTTAGATTACAAATAAACGAAACCGAAACGATGTACAGGAAAATGCGTACGGAAGCGGCAAAAGATAACGGTTACACGACATTTAGGGCAGGTGCAAAAGAACACAAGATTCAAAAAGTAAGTAATTTCGAAAGCCCAGTGGTCACAATCATTAACAAAAAAGAAGACGAGATAGACACGGAATACTAAAAGGAAACGGAGCAATGCGATCACTATTAAAAACGTTAAAGGTAAGACGCATATCCAGAACAGCGAAAATACGTATCTACAAAACAGTTATGCGTTCTGTAGTTATATACGCAAGTGAAACGAAGACCAAATCTATTGAAGACAAACTGGATATTTGGGAACGAATAGATTTAAGGGAAGTATTAGGTGTGAAATTAAAAGTGTGGATGGAAAACAGATAACCCGCAAAAATTAGAGGACAAAGGAATAGATGGCTGGGAGATATCCTCAAAACAAGAAAACAGCAGTAAACAAAGTTCTATATGGATGACAAGGGGGGAAGAGAACATAGAGGAAATTTATGATGAGAGAGGGAGCAAAGCTTTTAAAAAAGTGGAGAGAGGCAAACATTGCTCAGCCTCGCAATTGTTATTGTAAAAGTAAATAATTTTGGATAGGTAGCTAACGCAAACAAGAATATCTTTACAATTATTATATTGAAATATAAATTTCTGTTATTGCAGAAATAAATAATTTTGATAACTGATTTACACTTTTCGAAAATAAAGTAAAAAGAACACCCTAGAGGCGCACATATCAACTACCAGAGATTATTCTAGCAAAAAAGAAACTGCTTTTCTAATTATTGCCTTCCGAAATTGCAGGCGATGAAATAACGATCCGTTTTCCCCAAAAGGGAGTTGACTTTTGAATTATCGAGCAGGTTCTTAAATGTGAATACGACCCCGCAATTGCTTCTCTCATGTAATGAAGTGCTGTACGCAGATAATTAACCTACTAATTTGCGAGAAGTCGTTAGCGAGAACCGCTAGGAAACGTCTGATGATTCTATAGCAGTCGTAGCGCATAAGAAATGTTTAGTCAATTCGTATAATATAATTTTTTCCAGTAAAAAATCCGATTATATTGTAGTTTAATTTTCTTACTAATTAGTACCGGTACCATGTACGTAACAAAGGTGACACCGAAATAAAAAAAGTTAAATATACACCAGGTAAATATTAAAGTAAACATTGAAAATATATATAAACTTATGGGTTGAGTTGCGAGATCGAGAACGACGTTTGGAATCTGAATGGGTCGATTGTAAATTGCTGGTAAGGCAAAGTGTACAAAATGACATAATTGGCAATATTACGTGTGTCAATGAATGTTTGAAAAGGCTATTTTTAGCAATTAATTAATTGGCAGTCGCGTATTGTGATTTACTACAGTACGAGAATTAAATAAAAACTAGGATGCAATATAACAGGGCAATTTCCAGATGAAACGTAAAGCTTCGTTCACACATATATACGATGGTAGTACGTTATGCACTTGATGCGTTGCCATTGTGTCGTGTTACTTAATTATTACAGAAGAATTCAAAGCTTATGTCAAATTATTAATACGATAATTGTTTTTAAGAGACACGCTTAAACTACGCAGCGGCCATGATAATGGAATTCTTATTGGTGTTGCGTGAAATCATAAGTTATGAACCGGTAATCGATCTTGACGTTATCACTATGAATCAACATTCAAACGTTGTACGAAGTGAAACATGCGAAGTCTTCATATGCATCAAAATGCGGATGTTCCAAGCATTTGTTGCGGCTTCTCTAAAATCATCAAAATAATTTTTGCAAATGTTTCTATTAATACGAGGTGATACCCAAAAGTTGTCGAAATACAGCGATCAACAAAATGGAAAAATGTCAGGATTTCATTCACCCTCGCTGGCATCAAAGTACAAATATCAATTGCAGCGTTTTTTTCATAAAAGAAATACATCTTTTAAGCCTTGTTTGTTAATGCTTTCGCTCCATCAACATGAATTTCATTTCTGGATGTGTTCTGTATGCAAGATGCAATGTTTAGGCCCCAAAAAGGTCAGTATTATTACAATAAAATTAAATAAAATTAATCTAAGAAAACTTGTTTTCATTCCAATAACTTTTCCAATCGTATTAAGATAAAGCTTATCTTAAAAAAAATGGTATAAACTACAAAACATAAAAGAAATCTTTTTTGAGAGAACAGTAACAATTCAAAGAAACTACAAGAAATTGACTGAACAATATTCTGCTTGTATAGAGTTCTTCTGAAGAGTTGTGAGTCACTAATAACGTATGTGTCTGTTAGCACGAGCTGTTGTTTAACACCTCTGAGACATGCTTCACACTTCGAGTTCACTAATTCTGCTTATTAATACGTTTGTTAAACAAATTGCAACCATGTTTAGTTGTATTCATATTGGGATTTACCGAAGGCCAATCCGCGGTCTTGAATACCGGTGATACTAAAGGAAGGTTTAGGTGATGGCCGCGATAAGAAGGTGAGCTTTGGCTAACATTGCCACAAAATTCGGGCCATATGCTGTTGGCCTACCATAAGTATTGTTCAGCAGTTAATTGCCTTGGAACCACTGCGAAACTTGTTCTCTCATAAAAACTAATTCCGTTTCAAATTCACACAGGACCCACCACCAAATACATTTACTTTTCAGCAGTTTGCATTTTTAGCACCCATTGCCACATTTTTAGTCGTTATTTGAACTTTTTTTATTGGGATTTATTGGGATGTTGTAACTAATGCGGGTAAGTGACATTATGACAAAGAGAATAAGAAAACTTAAGTTATATTTTAATAATAATAAATATACATCAATGAATATAGGTAAGTATAAAGTAGTGATATAATAATATTAGAATGACAACGTCAAATTCATTGTACAAGGTTTACACTTTGGGGGGATGGGAAGTGTTTAAAAGAAGGTACCTCTTGATCACACGAAAATTTTATTGTAAGCCGACATGATATCTTTGTCTCACTGGATGCAAATATACGTCTGATCTATTTAGTGTTGCCAATGAAGTCATTCAATGAGTACACTGGTATTTTAAAAAAGTTGCACCACCTGCTACTTCAATGCGCTTCCTTTGCGTTTTGAGAATTTTCTGTATCGAACTTAATTCCAGAAGAAAATGATTTTTTTTTATGAGGATAATCCATGAGATCCTTTTTCTAATGAAAGTGAAATGGATACCACGCACGTCCCTTCACAACCCAGCGTCGTCCTCTGCGTATTCGAGGTGGTATAAGACAATTTCTATAGCATTTAAGAAAAATTGTAGTAGTAGTCAAAGAATGTATTAATTAAATTACAATGTAAATGTTCCAACACACTATTATCTTCAAATGAATAATAAAGAAGTTATGGTGGATTTTAGTTAATGGCAAAGATTTACTTTCATTTTGTAAAATTTATAGTACTCTACTTTCATTGTAAACCAAAACACTTAGTATGCCATTTTGTATTGTGTTCTTTAGTTTTCTATTGTTATTGTTATTATTATTTTTTGAATATTTTCGGTTGGTTTCGTTGTTCAGTATTAGATAATATCTCAGTATGATATTTCCTCATTCGAAGAAATGCAATATGTTAGAAGTATACATTGTATGCGGAAAAAATTCAAGAAGGACTAGCGAATATTATATTGAACACTATTGTTTACG
The DNA here is from genome assembly GCA_020654165.1 of Oryctes rhinoceros. Classification (NCBI taxonomy): domain Eukaryota; kingdom Metazoa; phylum Arthropoda; class Insecta; order Coleoptera; family Scarabaeidae; genus Oryctes; species Oryctes rhinoceros. The sequence goes on from JAIOKQ010000424.1 coordinate 1,007,705, forward strand.
ACAGTTGCTAAATCGACGTTACTTTCGGAAACTACAAACAATTTAGACAACATGATTGCTTATTTAAAAAGAAGAGACTAACGAAAAAATATCATTATCAACGGAGACGTAGAAATTACAGTATTTTTCCGTTAGAGATGCTGCTAAGGCATTGGGTTTATGTTATGCATCAGTTCAGAGAATTTTAGAAAAGCATAAGTATACCCCACTCAAGTACAGAATCTCAGAAACCTTACAAACAGGAGATTGATTTTCTGTCAATAGTTCGTTATTTTTTGTGATCAAAATTTGAATGGAGCACAATATATTTTATAGAGTGACGAAGAAAATTTCTCCAATAGAGGTATGCGTAATAAGAAGAATGACCGCTAATCGTTGCAAGAAAATATAAGTAAGTTATAGTAAGTTCGATTTACTTTTAATGTTTAGTGTAGATTAATTGCTTCGATAGCCTTTGGTTCAGTGTTCTACAGTGGTACATTGAGAGTAGACAAATATCTGGAATTTATTCGTAACGTTCTAATAGATTTCCTTGAGAACGCCAATTATCTGATGCGCCAAAATTTATAATTTCAGCAGCAAGGTGCTACCGCACACAACTGCCGCATAGTATTTTAAGAAATCAGGTGTACAAAGTGCGGTATGACAGCCTGAAAGAATTGAAAAATAAAGTTAGGAAAGTTTTCCGCGATACGAATGGAAGGTCTGTCTTAAGAGCTACCCAGAGTGTAAGTTGCTGGAATAATGATAAAATGAGGACAAAATGGAAACTTCTTTTTTATGTGTTCTAAGACAATAATGTATTGAAAAATTTACTTCAACTTAATCAACTTAAACATTTTTTCAAAATTTTTAAATAAAGAAGATAATGATTTGAATATATCAGTTATGTCTTGCTTTTTATTAATTTAATATCATAATTATTAAACAAGATGATAGGCAAGTCATATCCGTCAAAATGTAATTGTCGGAAAAAATGAGTTACCAGGTTTTTTTTTTTCCTCTAAGCCATGGAATGTATTCATCAAAATAAAATAAATAAGCAGTACAGCACTTGAAAATCTGGCAACATTGGAAGGTGCCATATAACAAATACTAATATAGAAATCATACAACCGAGTGCTACACGGAGGTCAACATGTCTATTACACACAATATATGCTAGACGCCGTTTTTACAATACATTACTATGGAGTCAGAGTCACGAAGTCGTCATGAGATATGTTCAAGAGTGAAATTTGAACAACCAGGAAGTCTTTAAACATCGCAAGCTTAAGTTTCATATATAAGTAGTAAAAGCAGTCATTACACTAATAAACAATGACATATAGTGTAGTTTCAGTGTAAGTGTGATCGTTCAAGCGCGTAATTTAAATTTAGGAAATCCTCGCCTACTACCTAGTACGTGTAGTATACTACTACAGCGTTTGTTTTTTATTTCATATTTCGTTGGGATAACAGTAAATTCCGCACGTTAATCAAAATCAAACATCATCATCCTATTAAATCACAATCCCAACCTGGCAGAGATATATCGACATCCTCTTCAATATTAGTACAACTAGCGTGCGTCGGCACGTTTGCAAACAAACATTCTCGTGTGATAATGAGCAAGATGAGATCTGCACTCGTCGGCGAGGGGCGCCACTAATCTCCAGTTTCGGAGTTACGAATCGATAAAGTAGCAATGAACTACTTTGCGGTCGTATGTTAAATGAGGTGCTTGAGTGGGTCTTCTAGTTTCCAACTTCCTCGACGCGTACCTAAGAATTTTAGCGGAATTTCCTTCCCGCCCAACTAATGCACGGTATATGCAGCATATGGCATATGCTTTGTTCTTCGGATCTTTTGTTTTCGAAGTATAATTACTAGAAGCGGAAGTGGCCCTAAGAAGCGATCTAGTTTAGTCCGAACTTGACCTTAATCGAATTTACCTCTTGAAAGTTCTATTTACCGTAAAAATGTATGTAAAGAAAAATCTAGTACGTAGATTATCCAAAATGTTTTAATAGCTTGAAAAATCTATTTGCTTCTGCAGCTTTAATAAATATCTTAAATACAGAGCGTGTATTTATAAATAAAACCTACATAACAAGATCTAAATAATATGTTGGCATTGAATTAAATACTCTTAACATTTCTATTAGAAAGTCACAAAGCCAATATTTGAAAGTTTACTCGATTAAGCTTAGTGTAATATTCTGCGTTTTCATTACTTAAAACAGTTCTCTTTTTTAATCCAGTAAAAAATAATATTGTCTGCGCTTGATCTGTTAGTGGCACATAATTATTCTCTCTAAAGTTGTAACGACCAGTACGCTGAGGTTTTCCCTGATTTTGATATAAACTACGATGCAGTCAAACACCATATGCATGCCATAATTCATAAATTTGAAGAAAGATTTGTATTTGCAAAAAAAGAGCCTACTGGCCGACTTACAAAATTAACTGAAGATGTCTGAGATGATATTCGAGAACAAGCAGAGCGTAGGAATTAATTCTAGTTATTTTAATTTTAATAATCCATAACCAATTTTCTTTTCTTAATTAACGCTTTAGAAGAGCTTTAAAATGTAATTGATTGAAATATTGCCAAATTATATTTGTTAATATGGAAATGAAAATCTATAATTGGAATTTTTACTATTAAGTATAGGCGCTGTACATTCTTTAAAATCGTGCTTTATTTTTAAACGCCTCCATAAAACATTTATTCGTGTAGGTTGGTTCGTATATATATTATTTATCAACGTATTTGGGTTTCTAGTTGTACTACTATTAAAAAATTCAATTCGTTAAATATTTACGTAGAAAAACTTGCACTGGCAGCGAAAGATACTTCAATCTTTTACTAATGCAATGTACTGCAAAGTGTCTCATGTGTTTTTTACTGCGTAAACCTACAGTTGTACATAAACTTGCTAAAGTACTTTTTGCTATTTTCACCTACGTCGGTGGCGGGTAAAAAAAAAAACTTCTTCGCAGCAGAGACAGATGCTTACTATTCAATTTTTGTGAAATAGAACCAATGAAAATGGCAGGAGAGAAAGCGTTAAACAATTAATATATCAAATATATCACAATTAACACTGTCAATACGAAATTGTCGCAACTTCTGAATTATGTTCCCGGCGCTTCCACCATAATATTCAAAATTCAATTTAACATATCGCACACTAAGTTAACATTTTGATGTTTGATGTATTTATATCTACCAAAGTAAAAAGTTCTACTGTACATTATCGAATTTGCTTATACATTTATATAAACATAAATTTATTAAAGATACATGTAAAGAATAGAGAATTTGCAAGATCGAAATATCTTTATGTATAGTGAAACATCAATGTATATAGAATGTGCTAATAATAAAAAGTAAGCTTCGAAGCTACAGTTATGGTAGGTCAACTGATGGCTAAATTGCACAAACTGAGAAACAATAGTTTGGATTTTTACGCATAAATATGATTTTCCAAAATGAAGTGAACAGGGAATATTTGCGAAACACAAATCAAACCAATAAAAGAAATTAGCGCTACATATTGAAATATTTATAAAAATATTTTTTGTTAGAACAATATGACGCAATCTGTTAGTTTTTGGCGTTTGGTTATTTCTAAATCACAACGCCACAAAAACTACTAAAGATAAATAAAATGTTACTATGGTTTTTCGATTTTTTCATATATTTAGATTGTAGTCACTTGGGAATAAACTATTATTACTGTTACTATAAAATAAAGTTTTCAGTTTGAGCATATTTTACATATGAAATTGTTTGCTTGAACCAATCATACCAAATATTAGTTTAAGCATTTTTGATTATGGGTGACATAATATTAACTGACACTTTAATACGAAAATATCAATCTTCCGAAACCACTTGCTGCTATTTCGAAGTTCACTTAAATAGCCTCTGGTTTGAAGAGTTTTCCTATTGTGCATATGTTGAAGTATTTAAAGAACTTCAAGAACAACTTACACATTCGGAAAACATCGTCAGAAAAATTTCATTTTAAAAAGAATATAGAAGAAACCGTATATGTTGTACGACAGCAAGTAACCAAGCAAGAAATCGAAATAGTTACCGAAGCAAATTATATAAAGCAAGTGAATAAAAGTAAACACTTATGAACTATATTATATATGAAAGGAAATCTAGACAACGAAAGAATACGGACAGCAAACAAAAATTACTAACCACTACAAAAAATGTATTTAAAATTAATAAAATGAATTTTGGAGAAGAATAGAAGATAAGAACAAATAAAAGAAGGACATCGACACAGAAATGGAATAGTAGTATTGAAATGATACTAAAGCAAAGGAAGGAAACCTTAACGCGTTAGCGCAACAAGAAGATTGGATTATCACGATGAAGTTTACACGATCGGTACAATATAACAAAAAGTAATTAATGTAAATATGTCTAAATTCAACAGTAGATTGTTTTTATATTAACATTGATTTTTTTAGTTGAATATATCCGTGTTTGGAGCAGATGATTGTCTCTTTAAATAGCCGCTTTCCTAATTAATGAAACGGAGTCACTGTTTGATGCAGAGATTAATTTTTAAATTCAACTTTGCATTTCCCGAAGTTTTCAGGAAGGATAGTTTTTCAAAATTGATATGTTTTTTAATTTAATATTCTAAATTACACTAAACGCGGGGTAAAAGGAAAGACACGCACGACGATTCAACTTCCCCGTGTATTTTTCTTCTATATTGTAGTATATTGTAGTAGATTGTACAATGAAATAGAAATACGCGAGCAAGTCCAATCATCGTCATTATATGTACGTTTCCCTGAAGCGCACTTTTTAAAGTAAGATAAAAGTATGCTGCTAACATTATTAACAAATTAAATAGAATTAGTCAACGGAAGAAAGATTTTCCATACTGGTAATTGATAATTACAAATTTAATTAAACGTTTTTCCAACACACGGCGCTCTGCAAATAATCGCTGATGTGCATACACTCGACTTGGTTCGTAATATGCACAAGTATGCGGAATTAGATGAGGCAAGCATCTGCTATCATAGGTATCTAGTTCTAACCGCCGAACTGAACTCGCTTGCAACCGTTAAGTGTTAATTGCCGTGATTGTCCGATCCGTATGCGGCGGATTAACAAACGGTAAGGTATTTACCGTTTGGATTTCAGTGTTGAGCGCGGCCCCTTTCGTTTACACGAGATATGTGAAGTCGCGCCCGATTCCGACTACACTTCCGATCTCCGATTCGTCTTTCGCACACCGCGATCTGATCGATGTCGACGATCCGTCAAATTGACGTCTTAAGTGATTAGCGAAGAGCACACGGCGGGGCTTATTGAGCGTGGGCAAGGCGGAATTGCGATTGTGATGCGATTCTCGGATGATACGTATTGACGGCGTTGATACAAGATGTGATTTGTAATATAAATTCTTGATTTATTTGTTGGAAAGGAATGTACATGGAAATTATTAAAAAAAATACTAACTAATGTACACGTTCTTAATAAATTGCTTCGTAAGAATCCACATGGATCTTAGTATGTGAGTCTGAATACTAAAAAGGTGATAAAATTAAAAAGTGAGCAGGTGCAAACAAATAGAGGTAACCCAAGCCGTTATGTGTTCATAGAAAAACAGAACGTTCTCATACTTTCCAAGAAATGTATTTATTAAAAAAACCTTGCATCTAAGAATTCAAAAAAAGAACAGACGCAAAACTGAATATAACTAATATTTGTAGTATCTCGTGACGTCTCCTTTGTTGTAGTTTGTCGTAAGATTCTGAAGTTAATGTGTCCCAAATTTGTCATAATTTGACTTTCAAACTAGTAATTGTTCATTATTAAACCTGTCACTGAAAACATTTTTTTCTAATAGTTCAATGTTTATGAACAGTATTTAGAGCAATAGATATTTTTCTTTGTATTAAATAAGTTAATTATAAATATTTTTTTAAAACTCTAATTCAGTTTTATGCATACATTTTCGATAGCATATTTGGGTTGCATTGAAACCATTGCGCCAATTTTAAAAGGTCCTAATTTCTCTCACAATGGCTCCGCGATTTTCTTTGCAAATTCTAACCAAGTTTTTTTGACTTTGCTTTATAAAACAAAAACAAATCAATTTTTTTCAATACATACAGGATCAAGAAGTTCATGTAAAGTTTCAGAAGCTCGCCTAAGTTTTCAAGGTATTGTGCGACTTTTCGAGTTCAGTAATAGTGAAATTTTGTTATCGGCTTTTTTGCACTATAAAATCTTGCTTATTTTGTTGCTCGAGAAGAAATGCCCACATGCTATCACGTATTTTAAGTCGTGGTTGAGCTATAGCCGCAGCGAAAGGATTCACTCAGAAGGATCTGAAGTGGTTTTAACTATAAAAGATAACTAAACTATACTAAAACTAAAAAAAAATAATAAATAAATAATAAATATATCAATAATATAATAAAAAAAAGAATATATAAATAAACAACTTTTCATTCCAACATTTTTCAAACTTTAGCGTGTATTATTACATCCACTTATTGAAGAAATAATTAGGTTTATTATTAAATACCACAAATTAGCAAATATTCTTTTCCTTTTTAACACAATTAAAATGTTGAAGAAATAATTAACTTTTACAATTACAATTGTTGAGGTTAATAAGGAATTATATATGCTTATTTCCGAGATAAAAAGTTTTTAATTGAACGTGTATCCTTTTGGAGAAACTATCGGAGAGAAAGAAAAGTAATCTAAAAATTTAACGATCATCCAATTATAGATGAACTTTATGTCCTGGAAAGAAGAAATTTACATTTTCAAATTAGAGGCTTGATCATGACGCTAGAAGATTTTTGAAATTGTTGGATAAATCGAGGTACCGAATTAAATGAAATTCTAGGTTATCCCATCTGAGAATACTAGATTTTTTTTTGTATAGGGTCGTTCTATTTGAAAAGCTTTATAAAAGATGTGAAGGAGTCGATCAGAACTTTGTGCAAGAATAGGATAAATGCGAGTGGAGGTTACACCTCAATTATTAGGCAATGCTTTAATACACATTCGGAAGCGATATGATAAATGTACTGAAATAAACAAGAAAAAAAGTCTACATGGTTCAGTAAGCAACACTTTAATTTTAACTAGGTTTCACTTAACTTACGTTTATTAAGTTTTTATACAAGTACATAATGTTATTTTATTTTGATTTAATTTGGTCAGTAAATGTTGTAAGTGGATTTAAGAAGTATTGCACCGTAAAATACGGAAAACGATTTTATTGTTAATAAATATATTTGAATGAAATTTAAGTTTCAGTGGTGTAGTCACATTTTTAATTAAAAGAATTGTTAACAAAACGTCGCTATTTTTTAACTAAAAAATTTAGACGAGCTGAAATTTTGTGCGGAAGTAGAGTTTCTGATTCACTATGTTTTCAAAGAAGAATTTTAAGTAGGTCACATTGTAGTGTTGCATTATCCTTCTTGTTCAAGTAACAATGTTTTGGTTTTTCTACTCTCCTTCGTTGTCTTTGTGTAGATTTTATAAACTTGCTATCTTACTCGTTTTCATCGGTTTATATGCAAAAGTTGATTCATGTAATTTTAATAATAATTTAAGTAATTACCACCTTGCAGGACAGTCGAAAATGAATTTAGAGTAGCGCATTAATTCAAGTTGTTTCTACCTAGCGATAGGATCAAAATGCCTCATACAACTTTAGGGGCTGTTCTAATTCATTTTCAATGAGTAACGAAATATTTAAGAATAAAAAAAATTATTACTTACTTTTTTAGCATTTTCCTGGTTGTTATTGTCTGCATGAGGTGCAGATGGCGCCATTACTGATACGTTGGTCTGTGACAAAAGTTCGTCACTTCCTCTCTGAAACACAAAAGTACCAGTTAACACATGTACAACGTTATTGTTTCTCATTCTCAACATTAAAATTCTTACGTGTACTTGAAAATTATCCGCAGCTATAATGGTACAAACAACGTCTACAGTAGAAACCCATCAGCAAGTCTAATTAAAATCAGCATACATTTTCAGCCTACGCAAATATTGATTATTCATTTTGCGAACGAAACATAATACGGGTCCCGGAAGTAGTGACATGCCATGAAAGAGAAAAACTTTTTCATTTTTACGCAATGTACAGCCCCATTCTGCTTATATTATACCTAGTATGAATGCGCCTATAACAGCTTTCAAAACAAACCAAGAAAACCGTTTTTCCATCTTGGGTATTTGATCTGCTGTATTATAAAAAAACACGGTTATTCACTACACTTGACCATGCTGCTTTTAAATTCATTCAATAAAGTAGATTTTGTAATAGCATGAAAAATAAGTTAGGAGTACTAAAATCTGAAATCTTGTTTTTGGTTGTTTTACAATGCTTAACGTTTGAAATGTTTAAACGACGTATTTACAGAAATATGATTCTTTCTTGAAAAGATCTCTCTTTTCTTTTTCAATCAAGTACTATTGTTGATTTATGGAATATAAATTACACTGAAGTCAACACTTGTTTTATTTGTATAGAGGTACATATACTCTAGATATAAACTACGAGGGTGGTTCAAGAAATCCTTAAAAAATACAAGGAAAAAGGTTTGTTTTGCAGTAAGGATCATTAGTTAGTTCAATAAGGTTCATGCACATTAGCTCCTGTTTTAGCAAATGTTTACGTGTGTCCGCATCGTTCTGGACGTCCGGTGGAAGTGTTTATTTTGAACCAAAGTGTGCGAAATCGTGGGTAACGGTCCACGTGAACGGGCCAAAGAGATACTTACTTCGAGCGCCCTTCGGAATCCGTAAAAGTTTGGAAAAGTGTATAGAGTTAAATGGAGATTATGTTGAAAAGTAAATACAAATCTACAGAGAATACTTTTCTTTTTATACGGACTTATTGAACGACCCTCGTATAACATCACAGAGTTATTTAGGAACATTAAACACTATTATTGATAATTTTTTTGACCTAATTCCTGCAAATACGTACTGGATTTAGTGCTGAATTCGTATTCATGAAAACTGACATCCCATGTGTTATTTGAAAATAAACGAGCTTGAATGGAATACTAACTCAACGATTCATACAGATTGTTGTGTTGTGTGAATTGATATCGCCTCGTGCTAACGAATTCACCGATGATAAGTATCGACGAATGTTTATTTGATTGTTTGGCTCCGATTAATGCGAGCATTTTACACCAAAACGATTGGCACGTGACAGAGTTGCGATAATATATGAACCGAAACAGTACTAATCCATTCTAATGGTGATTTGCCGCCAATATCTACTGACAGTTGATTCTCCAATTTAGGTTATGATACTGAGTACGTTATTTTAATCACTTCCGGGTATTTTGAATACTTTCTTTGGAATCCGTCGTTATTAACTAGAATAGAACCCGTTACTGCAAAACACACATATAACTCTATCAAACTTAACCTAATATATTGCAATTACTTGCCTTAAAATGATGATGCCTTCGTAGCTTCATTTTTAAATCTAAATTTGCCTTCATAACTCACTAAATATTTTATAATATTCATTTGATAATTTGCCAGTACTTTGTCAAAAGCTAAATTATGACTAAAGAAGAACAAGATGCGAACATTACAATGAAGTATCTTCTAGTGGACTAATGAAGTATTTGCGCAAATGTTAATTTCAAATGAACAGGAGTGAAGTTAGTTATCGGACTTTAAGGCTGTCATAATATATGAAAAGCATTGACTCCGATTTAATTCTTTCTAATTCTAAAAGGACTAATTTTATTTAAAACGAATAATTGCAAAAACGAGCGAAGTGAGCTAATTCTGCAAATTACGCGAGTCAAATAAAACTAGCCTCTTCATATCTACTCTATGTTGAAGGCTGGTGTGAGTTAAATGTTAAAGTATACTGACTTTCAAAAATGTACTACAAGCAAATATTCCACCAGGTTCAGGACTTAGTTTTAGTAACTGTGTTTGTAGTAATTTTGTTGTTAATGTACATATAAACGAACCACAACTGTAATTAACAAATTAATATGGTGTTTTTTGCTTTCTACTGCGTCCTTTTCTCAAACAAAGGCTTTTATAGGATCTATATTCAGTTACGTAAAAGTTGGCGTAGTAAGTAAAGTACATGACGATGTAGTGAAATAGGTAGTTATGAATAGAGATGACCAAGGTAGCAGAAATTATTACTTATTTGCAGCGACTAGAGAGATTCGTGTCTATTCGCCTCATGAGAAGGGATTCGTGTTGCCTACTGGTTTCCCCCGAGAGGCGACAACACACGAGTCTGTCCAGTCTCTGCAAAATTCTCCTACCTTGTTCATTCCTGGTTATGAAAAATATTTCAAAACGTAAAAAATTAATTCAAAATTTAATATTTCATAGTCAGGATATATTTGTGAGTAAATTAAAGAACGTTCCTTAGATTTTAGTGCGGGTAAAAATGGGTATTTTTTGACACGGTTGGGTATTTCCGTAAGTCCAGTGTGCCAAAATTAATTTTCACTTATTTTGCATTTGTGCTTGCAGCGCATTTTCATTTTTGAATATCCTGTAGGACGTTTAATTTTATGAAGTTGGTATAAAAGTAGTAGCAGTAGAAACATCTACCGTTTCTGCAACTTTGTAATATTTGTTGAGTATAGAATATAGACGACGTATAAAACATTAGCTGCCAGGAAGCTAAGACGTGAATGAATGGTTAAATAATAAGAAAAATGTCAGACAATGGGTTGAGAAAGAGAGTGAACTATACCTATGACTAGAATGAGGTGATTGTGGAACATTATGGTTCACTACCGTGTAAAACTCATGCTTGGAAGGAATGGAAAGGAATGAAGGAGTTGCTGGAACATACATTTGTATCACCATAACGATGTAGATTACCGATTAGAAACGTAAAATTATAAATGTCATCGTAATGAGAATACAACAGAATTTCTCTTTGAAAAATCAGCGAGATCTAATAAATGGCATATGAACGACATTAAAAGCATTACATGCTCTAAATTATGGCAAATTCCAAAACTGTTTAGGCCCACTCAGTCGTTATCAAAAGTAAATCAATCACTACCAGATTTAAAAGCCGTATCGGATACCAGTAAAATTTTTAAACTTAAATTTATATAAGAATCTTATGCCCATTATGGTAAACCTTTTTGTGTAATTACTAGAGATGACAAAGGCAGGTGGAATAATTCCTTTTTTGCAGCAACTAGATATCTAGACTCATGTCTATTCGCCTCATGAGCATAAGTCCGAGAGTCGACAAAACACGAGCCTGTCCAGCCTCTGCAAAAAAGTAATAATTTCATCCGCCTTTGTCCTCTCTAGTAATTACGTACCGTGGAGCAGCTTTTTACAGCGTACGTATATGTTGGAGGAATTTTGTAGAGACTATAATATTATTCGTATTAAAGTAGATAGAATAAATAAAACTATTTTAGATTGTTTATCAACAAGTGCAGATTGCCAACAAACCGATGACTGGGAAAGTAAATTACTCAATATACATACATACAATGGAGTTTAAACGCCAAAGCATAAATGTACTTCCTTTGTGTTTCGCTATAAAAGCTTTAGTTTACACGATAAATACCTTTAAAATACGGAAATCAGTGATTTAAAAACGAAGATAAACACAGTTGCCGACTTATATACGAATACGAATACGAATACGAATCATAAAAATAAAGCCGCAACGCCAAAGTTAGTTTTCGGTAGGTATAGGTATATTAAATGCTTTTTTTTTATTTATTTAAAAGTTAGTTGTCATATAATGTGTTTCTGAAAATGTTGAATTCAGGTACCATTCAATGGATTTGTTTTTTTCAACATGTTAGTGCGATGACTCTAAAGGTAGCTTAACTGTACACCTTTAGTGATGAAGCACCATCACACCATCAAATCACAGCTTATGACTGGTTTGCAGAATTTAAGCGTGGACGCACGCGTAGTGTCAGTGTACAAATTCGTGAACGTCGTCGATTAACTGCTATTTTAAACGAGCATTTAGTAGTGAAGAAACTTTACAGTTGTTGGATTCCATTCAATTTAATCAAAGCTAAAAAAATGGCACGTGTGTGTTAAAAAAATGCTTTAAATATTCAGTTATCGTATTTCTGTCAACGAATGCAATCTCGCAATATGTGACATTCACAGGAACCAGAAACAAAACAATAATCCTCTGTCTGAGTATTCCAAAGTGAACCAAATCCAACGAAAGTTGTTCATTCATCATCCTTTATCACGCTAACGCCAGCTTTCCTACGACTTATCGAACAGTCGATTATTTAAAGGAAAATAACATTGAATTAATTACTCATTGTCCGTATTTGCTTGACTTAACACCCAATACCTTTTTCCTGTTCTTCTTTGTCAAAAACAAATTGAGCGGTTTTCGACACCGGAAGAAGCCGTTGAAGCATTTAAAAGACATATTCTTAAGATACCTAATTTAGATTGGAATAAATGCTTCGACAACTGATTTATTCGAACGCAAAAGTACCTAAAATCTGAAGGGAATATTTGGAGGAAAAATAATGGTTTCTTTTTTCGATAAAATATTTCGTTTTCCGAAAATGTTTAGGTTTCCTTTCGTACATAGGTCGTAAGTAGGCACATGCAAGCAGTTAATATAAGCAGTTCATTCTTATACTCAACTGCTAAATCTCCAGTTGGAACATTAAACGGTACAGTATGTGTTTTATTGGCATTCAAGTTCAAATTATTAGACTCAAGCCACGCTGAAATGTACTTGAAATTGTATTCCAACGTATCTTTCATTTTTTCCTAGGTACACTCTCGAACAACGCACGAGGTGTCGTCGGTGTATAATATGGTAGTGCCATTAACGACGTGTTGCAAGTCGTTTATATATATAATAAAAAGAGATGGAAAATGGACCGAGAATTAAATCTTGAGGAACACCAAAAGTGATGTTCTGCCAAGATGAAGTAATTCTAATTCCAGACATGTTAATATAGTTAGCCATTATTAAATATTGATTATTTCTATTGTTTTCTACTTTTTGCAACAGTACTTGTCATTAAGTTCACGCTACCAAATCTCCTTTCAAAATCATATATTTAAATAAAAAAATTACGATTTCCGTTCTAATTCAAAAAGTAGCACGAAAAATTAGGCGTTGAAAACAATACGGTTACGCGAGATATTTACAGTGAAAAATAAAAAGGTTACCGACATCAGGCACGAACGCACCCTGTTACAATCGATGAAAAATATTGATGAAAAAATTATAATCTCATTTTGCCGGACTCGACGAGCTAACGTAGGGTTCGAAACCGTTGCTGGGGTGTTCAGGCACAATGAATGACTGCTGCACATTAACAAATCCATTACCCTCAAACAATACTTCTTCATAATAAAGGACTTATTCTTTGTTCTGCTAACCGTTTGAAAAATGGCAGGACATAATCATTAGTTGACGTAATTGTCCGCGGCTATAGAGTTCGGGGATAATGAATTGTTAAAAAATGGGGAAATAGGGCGGGTAAATGGGAATTTAATTAAGTTAGCTGATCTTTTATTGCATTGCACGTAAGTTGTAATTTGTTGCAGAGCGTGTCTATTCTGTTTTAAAGCATTACGAGTACTATTCTATATGTCAGTATATTATTTTTACATAATTCTTCTGGATTGATTATTATTTAGTTCCAACAATAATGGCCGTCTGTTCCAGTATATGTTTTAAAACCGATCTATTTCGTGAAGTCTAGTTTGGGAGTTCCTCGCAAGTTTTAAATGGTTTTATTATTTAGCAAAAGTTAACGAAAATTTAACACACTAAAATAAACGGTGTAAGCAGTTTCTGCGTTTAGTAGACTGAAAGCTCACTAAATATGTTAAACAAAAGTAGTGCAATAAGTGTTTACGTATTGTGGTAATAAATTAGCGTAACTCAAAAAAAAAGCAAGATAATGAAAGTGGTAGACGTTCCTGTCGCGTTTAAGAATAATTTTTTTCTCCAAATTATAATGGTGCAAAAAAATTATTTCGTAGTTAAGCAGATTGCGTTAATAGTTAAAATTGTATTATAAAAGGCAAAAAACTTTACTCTTGCCGTGTAAAGAGTAAAATTTAAAAAAAGTTAAAAAACAAATGTATGAAATCACATCATCGTACTCGCCTTTAAACTTAATGAGTTTGATAATTATAAAAAGCATAAAAATGAAAGACTGATAACGTCAATGCTAATTTTTGGAAGGCAGATGATTTGCAGTTCACTAGCACAGAATTTCCTGATACAGAATACATATCCTGATATAGAACACATACAAAATACGTATTAAAAGGTGATGTCTTTATTAAAACTTTACAAGGGCTTCAGAATGGATCTTCCATTGAAATTCGTGCCATAAAAATTTAAAAAACGTAGATTACTTTCGGAGCACTGCTTAAATTATATAAAATTTGTTAAAAGCTTTGTGCGAGAGTTCAGTCAACTTTTCAAATCAGAAACATGGAAATTATTAACAATAACCTTAAAATTTGCATAGCCTACAAGCTCTTAGTCAGAAGAAACATACTTCATTTCAGCTATGCGTGGATAAGTTCGGGGCTTTTTTCTTTATAGGCGGTGACGAGTTATTTCTTTTATGTTTGTGATCTGTACAGTACCTTTATATCAAGGGCAGATACGATTATATAATTTACGATACTTTTTTCGCAATTTCAAAATTCATTCAAAGGAATCAGCTCAACCTAAGCCCAGCTTCTATTTTTTCTAAATGATCAACGGCGACGAAACCATGCCACCAGCTCCCTAACCATATGTTGGAAGTTGAAAATACACACGAGGGCACTGTGTATGTTATATATGCATGCGGGCATTCGGCGGACACTAACACAATTACGACCCACGCACACCGATGCACATCTAACGAAAGCGATCGGTTCGGGACCAATCAGTGTGCGGGAATTTCTATAAACAATGAGCGTGTAAGTAACGTGCAAGCACATGGCCTGGGCGACTTGAACGTCTTTCCTACTCGACTATTCTCAACGAGACTTCTCGCCAGACGTTTCTGGTAGAACTGAAAGTTTGCGTAAACGTAATTTGACCGTATACACACCAATACGTGGTCTTTCTAAAAAAACTTAGGAACCAAGACTAATATTTCTTTAAATTCCATTAATCAGATAATCAACAAATTTGTCCTTTGTGTCACTCGCGGAATAAAGTTCCAGTACGGGTCGAATTGCCCTTTCAAACAAAAAAATTGTTTATGCTCGGTGCGAAAAAAAAAATGGTTCCTTAATTAACGCAAAGTATAAAAGGTTTTTCGGGCTCACACAAACTATGATGAATTTTAACGTTATTTTGTAACTAGATGAGTGTTTTTTCTTGTTCTAATAAATATATAATTTGAAAGAACTTTATCTTGCTTATGTAAATTCTCCAATATCGCGGGATCCAATTCTTTATTAAATAAAGTACTGGAAATATTTCATATTGTAGAAGAGAATTCTGCCCGTTTATTTGAATAGAGTTTTAATTAAGGAATAAGAATAATGCAATGGAGAAATGTGTAATCATCTGCTATCATTACTTGCATCTGTAGTGGGGAAAAAAAAAACGGAATTATTCAATTCATAATAGTCATAATTAATGTGCAAAGTTTTCCTTATTCCCGACCAGCATTTACTTACGATCGAAAGAAGACATACTTTCATTTAATGTTCAAATAAATACTGGTGGAAGTGTTCATCGTATTCATTGTTAACATCTTTTCGTCTATTGAGTGTGCAAATCTAAATAAGGGTTCTTATAGACCAGAATTTTAATGGACAACCAGCCAAAAAGGTACTAGGAAACGAGCTCACAACCATATAACCTAACTATAGTTTTTTTTAGTACGGCTTAGAAAGATAGTTACTGATTTGTAAATTGTATCCGTCGTAAAGTGTTCTTTTATTTCAGGTCAGCTTCAGAAACAGAAGAAAGTCGCTAAAGGTCGAATCTGATAAGTTCAGGGGATGGTTTATGAATCTTTCTATCATTTTAGCTAAAAAATGTAACAGAATAAAAGAATCTCGTAGGGAGAGTATTATAATAATGTTGGTGTTCTAGAAGAAATTAGCTATGTACCATCCCGTAAGCTTTTGCTGAAATTTGTGGTTGATCAAACTTTCTGACTGGAAGAATATGACTACCATCGTTATAGTTAGAGCGAATCCAACAAAATTAGTTCAGAAACATTCCGAATGCGTTGTACGACGTACTTCACGGTGAATTTCGGCTAAAAGTGTACGAGGAATTGCTGAGGAAGCTAGTTTTTTTAATAATAATTTAAATGAAATAGTATGATTTCTATGTCAGATTTGGAAAAATGATGAAGTTTTAAAATTAATTCGTATTGCCTGTCCCGAGAAATTTCTTTTCAAGAGAAGCCTTAACGTATTCTGCGCCTTCAAGAACGTTAGTATTCCTTTAGTCTTTAGTGTTTCTTTAGTCTTATAAATACAATTTAAATACAATATGTCAGAAAAGAATTTACATAGAGTTATCAGTTATTAATCATTTGCCAACCAGAAGAATAAGGGAGGAATACCTGATATCAAATGTTTAACAATCGATCATTGAAAATCATCAACTACGTGCCGCTCGTTAGCAATTATTAAAGGCTCAGTGGTTCAGCGATAAGCAGGTTTGCGGCTGACTGGGAAGAGTTAGGAGTTGTAAATTTGAGTCCCTCTAGGATCAATTTTTTTCAGTGAATCCGATACACTTCCACTTGTAACTTTCCCCACTTACGGGGGAATGTTACAAAGGTTTCTGAGGTTATGGCAAGATAAGTTTTAAGAAGTCCATACTGTATTACATGCTTAGACCAAAATGGTGGCGCTTTTGCCTGACATTTTATTTATTTTATGCCTTCATTTTCTTTTTTGTATTTCCGAATAAAAATCTGCTTTTTAATCGAATAATTATAGAGCTTCGCTACCGTGGAGAATAAAGATAAGATGTAAAAATATGAAACCAACATTTTAATTAATTTCACCACTCTTCCTTATTGTTGGTTAAAAAATTTTTAGAATTCGGGTCTATAATGTATGTCATACTTTTTCGAAAAAATGCAATATTTCTTTAATATCGAGATTAAAAACATTTTGGCTAAATCGACTTTAAAGAATAACTTGCCGTACGCACATTTTTAAACTTCTATTTTATTCACCTTCCCATATACCTTCATTCAAGCTCATCGTCGCATACTCCGTATACATCTACGTCGACATCCATCTACGCAGGAACGTGGCATGCAGTTGTAAAATTTGTTTGGAAATCAAAGTTGTTCTAATTTTAACGGACATTAAACGTTTCCTAGTGTAAACTCTGAGCGCATATGCCCCGCACATGCGATCCAATACAATGTTTACAGGATTTATGTATTATTATTATTATACGCTCCGGCTTCTAACACACGTAGGACGGAAAACACAATGGCGTGCATGTAAGTAACTCACATACATAGGACGAGCGCTTATAGCGTTTAATTTTAGAACCGTTCCCCGTTCGGTAAGTAAATCGAACGTGGGGATACGGACCGATTCTTGCGGCTGACCGCCCAATAGAGCATTACGAAATTACGAATTAACTGTTAGTATTTGACGTCATCCCAAATCTTCCGCCAAAAGACTTGATGAGTAGTTATATATACTTTGATGAGGACCGAAAATCGCCAGTTCAGTAAAATATTAAAACATAAAGGGTACATTTTAATATTTATACGATACATATTACACTAAAATTTATACGATAACTTCTATTGCATGTTTGCAGTTGCTTTTTGTTCTTAATCAAAGTTAAAAAACTTTGAACTCAAGAAACTGAAAGGTGAATTGTTGGTAACTGGATGATAAACAAGACAATAAAGTAGTGTATATTACGTTGAAAAGTTTCCTAATTTTGTGGTTTTTTATATACTATACATTTTGCTAGTTATAACAGTGCAAAAGCATAAAGGCCGGGACTCGGATACGAATGCGATTCATATTGACAAGTCCCACTGGGTTTAGAAAGCATTTTGTTTTTTCTATTTTAAATATCTTTCTTGGTTGTACATTTATCGTTATTTGAACATCCAATAGATTTGATGCTTGGAAATGAGAAACTCTAATGACAGCTTTCGTTTATTTTTTGAAATTCGCAATTCTCCTTTCAGACTTTGTTTTAGGAGGTTGGATTTTCAAAAGTTTGGTTTGCTGTTGGGTTCTAATTAATAGTAACTTATAGCCAGTCGATTACGTACAACTGTAAGTGTGTAAGGTTGTCACAAAAACTGAGTCATTCATTATACGTATTATTATTATTATTGTATGTATGTGTATGGCAATGGCGCGTTTATTAACATATATTTTTCCATTTTCGTTTTATTTCCCATAGTGCGAGACTAAACGGGATTATAAGCGTAATGGACTCCTTTGTATAACTGCTCTGTGAGTGAACTATGTTTCTAGGAAATTGGCGCGCTAGTTCTAATATATTTTGAATGAAACGGTAACACTTAACTTAAATGAAAATAAAATAGAGATGCACCAGCTAGAGTGCATACACAACGCTTCACCTGATGAATGTCATTGTGCGTGTTGTCTAGTGTGACTACGTCCTCTTACCAATAATAAAAACAAATAATGTATGCAACCAGTTTAAAAGATGTGCTATTTTGTACTATTCTGTAAATTACAAAATAATTCGAGATTCCAATAGCTGCTATTATTTATGCACGGGCACGATGCAGTGCCCTGATTAGAACTCAACGAAGGTCAGCAAGATAGAATCAGTGTTAGAGCAGGAAACCATTTGTAGGTGATAAAAGTGCCTAGAGGCATTGCACCTTTCGTCGTATTTCTTAAGTTTTATAGGATTAAGCTTGTCTTTTGGACACTTTTTCCTTGAATAAGGAAATATTCCTGTTAATTTATACACATATGTGCGAGGCATTTTGATTACACTCTACAAATATAAAATATCATACTACGTGCATCACTTCCAAGTATGTCTCACAATTAACTCTCAACTTTTCCACATGGTACTACTGTTTTTACTACTCCCTGGAAGCAAAGCGAATTGGATGTGCGCGAGATTCTCACAGTACACTAGTGGGACTAGTGGTGTTCATTTTCCTCACATTCTAAAACTACACTCCCGAAGACATAACAATTTCCTGAATAATTTCAATTTGCAATTTTAATTAAATTAAATTAATTGCAATTTTGCCAGTAAAATTAAATATTGTACAGTTGTAGGTGAGGTTAAATGTTAGTAGCACAGCGTCAGCAGTGCTTTAGTTGCGTTCCTGTATTACTTGCATTATGCTACTTCTAAAAATAAGAATATTCCATTGAGTGTCGTTATCAAAAAATTATTCGAAAGGTAAAGCTATCAAAATAAGCTGTTTTTAAACAATTGCTGTCGCAACTAAATAAACGAGTGAAGATCCGCTAAAGATTTTCTGACTTTGTTGACTAGCTAACACGTGTTTAGTCATGATTTAATTTTCTGTGTTTGTCTCTTAAATTCTACTATCAATTTAAAGTAATAGTTAAGTATGGTAGTTTGAATAAGTTGGTTTCCAGTACGTCGCAATATCCCGTTTCAAGCTCTAATACTAGTTAAAATTCATTACTCTTATCCGTTTGAACTTAAATTGCCGAAAGAGTGTTTCGGAAACACATCTAGACATGCCGATATGGTTTGTCGCAGGTTGGCAATTCTAGTTCAGGTGCTTCAGATAATTCAGCAATAAATTTCAATTTAAAAGAAAACCTAACCAAAATTTAACCGTAAGGATAATAATCTGATACAGTTTTTAAAGGCCCTAATATGTTTGGTTTCTTCTAAAAAATCTTCCCGAGTTACCCATATTAATTAAAATACATCGTTAGTCCATGACGTACTCTCTTGGTTTAGCACCATCGAAATTAATTCAAAATTTTCCTGATTCCGAATCCTAAATATTGGGGTGGAAATGTCCAAAGTAAAATAAGAGCCGATCTCTTCGCCGATGGATATCATTCTTTAAAGGGTACCTCCAAAGAGAAGCATTTCACCAAAGAGTATTCCATTATACAACGCTTTCTTCCAAAAATAAATGAAGCTGCGAACAAAAAGTAAACAACTATATAGAAATAACCCAAATTTTTTTAAATCATATAATGGTAATCCATATGCAACTAAACTGTTATACGTACGAAAGAGAGTCCTTCTAAACTAGAAGCATACTTTTAAATAACTCTATGATCATATCTAATAATCAACTCTCCCCAAAAATATTTATTTGGAATATGTCATCAAATATAAGTCTCTGAGAAGCTTGTCCAAGTCAGCGATTATTTTCTGAATACGTTTTACGTTATTTAACTTATCGGTACATGTATAAATTAGAAAGCCTTTTTTTCCTTTTTGAATTAATTAAGTTTATAATTTAAGATAAATTATTCCAGGTATAGTTTATGGTGCAACGCACAATCATGTTACTATCCATTGTGTACCGCGCTGCTCGAGGAGTAGAATTTTAATTTATTATTTATCATTAATTAGTCGGATGCATTCATTAAAGTACAATAAAGAAACAGAGCGGATCTCCACGCCGCGCTTCCGGCGACAATTAAGCCGCTGAAACGTTTTACATTTTACGGGAAAAAATTTATTTAAGGCATTCACTTAGAAAGAAGAACAAAAGAAGAGTCAGAATAAGAAGAAGGCGAAAGAGAAGAACGGAACATAGGGAAACGTAGGCTTTTATAGATACTCTATCGTCTGCATCAAGGTAGTAGCGTTTTATAAATAGACAATAATTAAGATAAAGAATACTCTGGAAAAAGAAGATGTGGATATTTAAAAAGCACGTGTTAATTGGAGGTGAGTTAGTAACCAAGTTAGTTGGAGAACTGCACACGCAACATGCGATGGTTTGAACATTTATAACGACTCAGAACGCCTAAATGAATATGTTATGGAATTTCTTAAAAGCTCAATGGAAAGGCGCACGAGCCTTTACTGGCTTTTAGAAAAGTAATCGATGAGTATGAAAGAATTAATTCGGCTGGCTGCCAAAATTTGAAATCGGATTTAAAATTTAGCCATCATTAGTTTTTTATTAATTTTAGTTAAGTCGTATTGAGGTTTGGTAATACACGATTTAAAAATATGTCCGTATAAAGCGTAACCTTCCTTTGGAATTTAGGGAACTGATGGACCTGCCTGGACAACTTTCACAGATATATTTTTGGAAGTATTATTTGATTTTAAGGATACCCACTGAAGATGGGGAACAAATCATAAAAGAAATTGGGGACATGTTCAATATTAAACTAGATTTAATAAAACCAATTGCCCGTTCCGATTCTTACAGTAATTTTAAGATAAAAATAACTTTAGTATCATGTTATCATCGCCAATTTTCATTTGTAATTATAAGAATTTCGAGCAACACGAAAGTGGTTCCTTTATCTATACAAGACTCTTTCACTGATTTTTTAAAGTTTGCGATGTACTGAAACACCTCACTAAAACTCTTGTCAGAGCATTTTCACAAATACTAGCGCTGAAGTGATGGTTTAACTAGCGAAATGAGCGTCCAGTGTCGGTAAAGTGTTTTCAATACTGTAATGCAGCAGTGCTCGCATACGTGATTTAATTTTTATTTTTCTTTTTAACAATTAAACCGCGAGTTATTTTTAATTGCTGAAAATTTCTTAAAAACTGTGGAAATGTTTTACGTAACTGGTGCAGAATGATACCAGTACTGTATGAACTAGAGTATACAGGACACTTCATTCAAAGTAATTACGAAACATCATTCGGAAAATGCAATACTTGGCTAAGTGTCGAGAATGGCCAATGACGAAGAGATTCGTCTTTGTAAGTGAATATTTTTAATAAAATATTTTGCTGAAAGTGCCATATTAAATTAAATGTACGTGATGACCACGTACCTATAATACTATTCCGCAGAAGTCAAATCGAAAGCAAGGTAACGTGCCCTCCTCAGATGTTAGTTTCTCGCTGGTGGTTGCTGACGTGAGATATCTAACACTTTACGTACTTTATTTTTGTAACAGATGTCTTGCGTCATACCGGAAGAAGAATTTTTGAATTGTTTTCTCGTTGCTTTCCAGTGATATTATGTTCTTGAAGTACGTCTGGCGCCCAAAACTTCGAACGACACATTGTATTCCTATTGTTATACTATGCAACCACTAAAAGCTTTGACCGAAACCTATCATATAAAGCATTAATATTAATTAAAAAAAAATTAAAACACTTAAATTCTTATGAGTATTTAAATTATATACACTTATCACTTTAACAAGAAAAATAATATCCAATTTGACATTGTAATATATTGCATTGTAATGATTTTTGTAGTCTATAAGAAGGACCACTGACCAATCGTTAGCAGCAAACAATGACCTTGTTCGTTTTTAAAACAGTCACGTCTCTTTCATTTCCTAAATATACTCTTCTCATTTTTTTGGCAAAATAACACCGTGATGTCCAAAAACTCCCGCACCGAATTGTCATGGATTTTTTTCTCGCTAGACTAAACAGAATGCAAAGCCAAATATGTGTACCGTCCTGAACGCAACATTCGTACAAATAACCATGCAGGAATTTATTATGCTATCGGCGTAGAAGTAGGATAATTTCAATTATTTTTTCGCGATTGCAGACAGGCACACGCATAGGGTTCAATAAACGGCAAACGTACAGTTAATCAAACAATCCTCATATACCAGCGCATTTTATATTGCAATTCTAGCAATGTTCCATATGTCGTTTGCCAATAAAAAACATGCCAGAGATGTTTTCGAATCGAGCCGATTCCATTGTTGAATGTACACATACGCATACAGGCGAGCTGAATATAACGTAATTTCTAATAGCCATTGCTGTTTTCGTAGCAAATACAATGAAGTTAATCTTAGCTTAAGTTTAGATGGGTAAATCTGTATATACCGAATTAAAAGGTTTATAGTTAACAAAATCTGGCTAACACTAAGCGAAATAGTGACTTTTTAACATCTTAGAAAATTGCAATATATTTTTACGTATTTTATCAACTTAGGACTAACATTTTAAAAGTGTCGACTAAGTTCTTCTAAGTTTGTAAATATAAACCTTTTAAATTAATATTTAATGTGAAATATTAAAGAATAAAGAAGATAGAGAAGTAGGCCCATATTTCATTTTCCCCAATATTTTAATATTTATATTGAGTGGCTTAAGCGAAAGCTGAAATCCGACTACTGTAGATGTTAGGTATAAATGCTCCTTTACTTTAATTATAAAACAGTAACTAAAATTGATCGTATTAGCTTTGTTAACTTTAACTCTATTTTTTTTTCTGTGTCTATAAATAGAAATGTTTTTAGTAAAGCCAACTTTAAAGAAAGAAAGAAAGATTGATTATCACTGTAATCTGTGTTCTGTTAATACGTTTGGTGTATTACGAAAATTGTGTTAATTAAAATCTCATGGTATTAAATATGTAAACTATCAATAATTTGCTCTTTAACTAAATAAATACATATATTTTAAATCCACTAAAATGTACGTCTGCAATTAGTTATTAGCCGAATTTATAGCTTGTCCAAATCGATCCAGAGTACTGAGAGATAAAATGTTTGCCATCAAAGGTTAGACTTAGTAGTTAAGTAACGTCGAATGATGAATTAGAAAACATTAAGTAGTTACTATCATTTAGTGATGTGATTTGTCTTACACTAATCAGCTCTGATAATCTAGCTTGTATATTATTGAATCGTGAGTAACTGTTTGATTAATAAATACGAAGCTTATTGATTGTTAAGCGATTTGATGGCTATCTACTCTATTCTTTTCTTTATTAAAGACTAATTATGATTTCATTTCTTTCTTCTTACGTATATGTGTTTAAGTACATCAAGCAGTATTAAGTTGTAAGTATTACAACTTAACAATGTTGTAAGTATTAAGTTAACAAATCATCAAGTTACTTGATTTATTGATAGTATTCTGTTATTTTTTATTTGAATTTTGATTTTA
Organism: Oryctes rhinoceros; assembly: GCA_020654165.1. NCBI lineage: Eukaryota > Metazoa > Arthropoda > Insecta > Coleoptera > Scarabaeidae > Oryctes > Oryctes rhinoceros. The sequence goes on from JAIOKQ010000424.1 coordinate 1,031,761, forward strand.
CTTATTGCTAGCGTAACTGAGAACTTTGATTCATTTTATATTTACACATATGCAGTATCGGATTAGTTTTTTTTTTTCTCTTTATAAGATTTAGGAAATGAAATTGTGTTTATAACATTTATAGACAAGCTGGAGCTGAATTGCTGCTTAATCTGTAATCTATCTATTACTGACACTTTCCTTGCTGCACGTTTCTTCTCTCACTCAGTGTCGTGCATGTTAACCTCTAGATTTATGCCAATTCAACAAGAGGAGATTATGTTATCTCTATTTTTTGTGTTAATGAAACTTCGCTGGGTGGCGATAATGTCGAGAGTTACTTGAATATTGAGCATTGTTCTTATTTGTAGAGATACAGCTCGCGGCGGAGGTATTACAATTTATATTACAGAAAGTTTGAATTATAAGATCATTCAGTTTAGTAACATAATGGCTGCCAGCTAATTATAACAATTTAATATTAGCTGTGGGAACGGTTAATGTTTTTATTGACGCTCCTGAAAATACTTTATCTGAAATTCTTCCTGTTGACAATATTATTTTACTCAGTGATTCACTACTACTACGCTTTCGGATTGTATATTTTCCTTTGGTTTAACACAAATACAAATTTTCAGACACAATTTCAATTACACATTTTCAGACAAAAACCACATTTCTAACTCAGCTGTTCAAAATATTCATCTTGAGGGTCACGAACTGATATTTTGTAATTTGATATTTCCTGGAAAAGGTGCACAATATGGCACGTACAGGCCACTAAACTATTTTAATTATATTACTTTACTATATTACACTAATTCGAATCTGAGCTATCTGAACTTCCCTTTTATCTGGTTCATGAGATATACGGTATTAATGCCATGGCAAGCTTTTTAAATGATCAACTGGTAATCCTTCAAGTTATTCAATCAATACGCATGCAGCTGCCGTGGATAGTTCATCATGTTAGAAAATATTTTTAACGCTTCCGTTATCCAAAAAAAGTTGTAAGCGAATACTGTGACCTAGGTCAAGCAAGTATTGTTAGTGAATGTTTTTTACGGACGTTCATTATGTTTGAACACTACGAAAACTGATACAATTTCGTTTGGACCCAAAAAATGTTTCCTTGCTGGTAATAAAGGTTTCACTTTGTGAAACTTCTGCCAAATCTAAAGTATTCTGACTATTTATATATTTCTTGTATATCAGCTGATAATACATTTAAAGCTCAAAAAGTTCAAAATACATGTTTTCACTTAATTTTCAGCATTAGGCTTAGGAAACAGATTTTTAGCAAACCAAAAAACTTCAAATGACTTAATACGAAAAATAGAAGGTTGCTTCATTCAGGTATCGTTATATCATAAGCCTCCTTATTTCTGGGATAAAATTAAATTCAGAACAGATGTGTCTAATATTAATATACGCTTTGAGGGAACGCTGACATCGCTTATGCACGAATTATTTAAACAAAATTGCTCATGCTTTAAAGAAGAAATTATAAAATTTATTCTTCCTGGAGCAATGAATGCATTTGAATTTTATTTGAAATACTCGCATTTAGGTGCTTTCTTTGTCTTTGTTTTAATTCTTGTTTATTATTGTCATGTTTTCCACCTCCCTATTTTTATAATAAATAGTCAGTATCAACGACTTTTTGGGTAAATTATCATTTTCTGTGGATTTTTCTTGAGAATGTTTCTGCGATTTTTAATTTGCAATGAAGGCACCAAATAGTGCTTTTGAAAAGATATAATTTAAATAAAATAAAAATAAAATATCTGTTGTTCTTTTTTATGATTTTTGGTGTAATTTTGAAAGTTTTGTTTTCTCCTAATTACATTTGAATCCTAATTTTTGTTTTCAACAGATTATTTATTTAATTCACTTGTTCCTCCTTAACATTTTGAAATTGTTTTACAAACTAAAAATTATAAAAATGAGTCGTATTCTAGATGGGGCCTTACTTCGCTTGTTATAAGTTTGAGCATATCCTAGACTAGTGAAAAAGATTTCTATTATGTTAAAAGTTACATGAATTTGAAGTTTGAAACTGGTTTAAAGTTAATTATGCTTACGACAATATTACTTTCATAAAAGTACAATTTAAGATATTTGACTTAAGATCTTAAAAAGTATTTTTTGTAGTACAGCACCTATAGTTGTTCTTTGTAATGTGTGCATGAAACTACGAATATTCATACATAACATTTTTACATAGTAAATAACAGAAATAGTGTGTGGCGTATTCGAAAAGTGTTCGCGATGAATCGAAACAACAACACGAAGAAGGGAGCGTCATTCTAGACCCAAATAAGCGGACAGACAGCAAAGTTTTGTAGTTAATCATGCGACACGAACGGTCGACGAGAGAAAAGTAGAAACAAACGCGTCTAAACGCTATCATTTTGTCACCACCACTGCCACACTGCTGCTGCTGTGAGGTGACAACGCAACTTTTGAAAAGGAAAATACGTAACTCGCGTTGAACGAGTCGTTAGGCAAACTTTGTAACTGCAAATGGGACCGAGACTGTCGAGAGGCGCGGAGAATATTTCCTGAACGCAATTTATGAACCGCACTGAATACAGCCTAGCGCCTACCTTCTTCTTCTATACGTAAATACATGCACACTCTTTTCATTCTTTTCACTGGAAACAGATGTCGTTCGTTTACTTCACTTGAACATTAGTCGCCCTCTTTTCTCCACTTTTTTCTCTTCGCCAGGGAAGTGAAATTGTGGCAGTGCTGGGGGTGGTATTCGACCCTTTCCTTTTCCCCACTTCCCATATCTCACCTTCCTTCCTCTTCTTCCGTTTCCACGTTCGTGTAGCATCCCCACAGTCACGCTGCCGCGCTGACGTTTTTGTAAATTTTTGTTTTGTTTAAAAGCCAGGTAACAATACGCCGGGGGTATTAAGGTACAATGGGAGTGATGTATTTTACGTTAAACTTCTGTCTCGGCGTTTTTTTTTTCTCGTTTCTCCCTCCTCGCTTTTGCTTTTTGAGTTTTTGTTTGTTCCGAATCCGCGTTCCGATGAAAAATGTTTCTGTTGCCGCTCCGATGACGCTCCTCGCGAAATAAATTCTCTTTAGAAATTTATTAGTTCGCATTCTAACTGCATTAGGGAAATTATTTGGCGTCCTACTTTTGTAGTGAATATAGGTAGCAACGATAATTGTATGCGATCCATTTTCGCTGTACGCTTTTTGAGAAGTTTCGTGCTTTCTCATTAAGTCCTCTCTCGGGATATCAAATAATGGAAAGGGCGCGTATGTGTGCAAGGATTACTCATTCGTCATAGAACCTATTTATTCCAAACGGTTTGAAGTAAAATTTCAAAACGTGTTTGGGTACAACAGTGTAAATTTAATGAAATTACATTGTAATTGTGTAATAACCGTTTAATTCTGACCGAGTTATTTAATGTGGTTGGTGGTATGACATGCTTGAGGTGCAATCGGGATCTTTTGATGTTGATGGCATATCTTCTTCTTGACAAATCACTATACCGCTATATCTCATTCGTAAGTAAATGTTTCTGAAGGTTTTGGAGTACGAAGATGGGATCTCTCTATGGGATGAGAGATGATATATTCATATACCTGTGCCTTGCCTAACGCGAGGTATTATGCAGAGAAATATCAGTCCTTAATATGATTTGTAGACTCTCTACGTTTTGGCTGTTATCCAATGTACTTAATGCCTATCAACATATTAATCCACCTACAGTCAACGGTCAAAGTTCTTCTATGCCTATAGATACATTCGCAATCTTTTGTGAATGTTGTTCTACACATATGCTAGAAGATTACCGCACCGCCATTGCGCAGTTAGCTGATCACAACATGGTTAAGGTCTATGTCTATTTGAACGGAATGATGAAATCGCTCCACTTTCGTTCGTATGAAACTGAGAACATTGAATCAATTACTCTCCACAACGTTTGCACATACTCCAGAAGAATCATTTATTTAATGAAAAAATATAAATTATTTGTTTTTATATCGTTTACAATTATCCGCAAAAATGTTGCCACCGCAGTGGTGTAATTCTGAACAAAGCTTTGGGGTATTTGTGAACAGCACGTTCTATTTACAGAACAATCGATATATCACGAAAGTAGAACGTAATTATTCCAGTTATACCGAAGATGGTACTGCCCATGTAATTAGAGTAAAAGATTGAAATAACTTCCAGATAAGTAAAAGAGTGTTCTGATTTATTAAATTTTTAGTAAGAAATTTTATTAAGTTAGTTCAACTAAAATAGAGAATAATAAGAGTTATATTCCTCGCATTTCCATTGAAATATGGAGAATGTACTTCACTTTGATAAAAATCTTTACGACTTGTGATGATAATAAGGACTGCGGGATAATATGGAAAAAAAAAGGTCTTGGCACATTACGCACATAAGTATTTAGTTATATGGTTGACAATGAGAATTCACGATATTTTTGTAACCGATTCTGTAAAATGATAAGATGATAAGTATCTCTTGTAACGTTACAAATAAACAACTACGAGGTTAGCTGTCTCCAGCCCTATATTTACATCTCTTCTTGGCATATCACACTGTCCATTTGGATCCATCTATTGGTAGAAAGTCTAATCCCTAAGAAATTTTCTGTTTTTAGCCGAATATTTTAGGGGCGTAGAACTAATAATAACAATCTCCAAACTCCAGCCAACGGTAATTGTAGGAAGGACACGTATTAACTACTTTTCTGTATTGTTCTAGTTTTCGTTAATTAATGTCAGCTTTAGAAAAAGCTTATAGAAATTAGTGTATAGACATTTTTATCAATTAAAAATGTTTTAGTCCGTTTCATCAAAATTCCCAGTGTCTTTTAATGTTTTAGTGTTGTATATCGTTAGGAGTGTCATCAAAAACTATATGTAGAATCCCAGGTTTAGTTGCACCCCTGTATTATATATCGTATGACAGATGAGAGGACAAAGGCAGTTGAAATTGCAGCGACTAGACAGACTCGTGTCTATTCGCTTCACAAGAAAGGATTTGTGTTGCCCACTGGTTTTTCCGAGAGTCGACAAAAGACGAGTCTGTCTAGTCACTGCCTTTTTCATCTCTACTTATAAGTATGTTATTAGTGTTAATAATACTCAAGAAGTGTTTTCGCTATCAGCACATAAACATAGTGTTTGAGTAGTGGAAATTTTAGGGTTAGTAGTTATTCAGTTCTACATCTTAAAGTTTCATCTAATAATTATCAATTGCTGAAAGAGTGTTTAGGGACAATCTCGAATTCCTAACCCTCAATTTCTGTCAACTTAAATCTTGAAAGAATTCGAAAATTTTTTCAATTTTATCTCGCAAAAACATTATACTATACAACATTTAAGGCACAACTAGTGGCGAATCTTATAGTCAATGAGAATTCAACAGTTCTTGAAAGTATCGTAGAACAAATTAACAGAGCCCACACTTCATTAAAAATACATACGTATTTGCTTTTGTTATAGTAACAATTATAAGTCCAAGGTGTGAACATCTTGGATTAAATATCATAAATTAAAAGATTCACATTAGATGAAAATTTGTAGAACATTTCCATTCGAACTTCTATTCAAACATGACTTTCTAAGCTTGGTTAATAATTTCACAAACTTACAGGTGTAGGTACGAAACTTTACAGTTATATTTAATCTACCAGAACTAAATTTATCCCGGAGAATTAATGTATTTTTACACATACATACGCTGCTTCAATTCTATCCTGAACACTATTTAAGCGTAATGTTAATTAAACGTCTTATTAGCTTTTCATCTATAGATAATTCCACTTCATAGTTAAACGTGAGCTAACAATTATTCGGTGAATTTAGTTTCCTTTGTTTTTGGAATATTCATTAATCGAGCCAATATTTGTTAGACAAGTTGCTAACAATAGTTAGGAGTGTTCGTACGATATAACGATTCTGGATAAACAAATTCGCTAGAATCAATGAATCAACTTCATTCTGCTGAAGGAAAACATCAGACCTACACATCGTAGATTTCTCAAATGCTTTCCATCTGGAAAACAAAACCATGTTGATTCATACAATACGTCTGATTGGTGTCATCAGAAGTAGTCGTGAAGATCTGCTTGTAACAAAAGAATGGATGCGAACAGGCAAGGATAATAAAACGCTATTTGTTTCTGGGAATTTGCTTTAAAAACTATACAAACACGATGCCAAAATAATAGAAACGCCAACATAAAACTGACGGCAAAAGCATAAACAGAGCAATTATTGCCAAACAAATACACATGGCATTTTAAGGCATTTGGAAAATTACTTAGTATATATAATTTGGAAAATAGATAAAACCAAGTCCGAGAAAAAAAGGTTTCAAAAGAAGATAAAAAAAACTATATAGAATTACATTATTTTATATTAGGTTTTCGTCGTGACATGTCAAATTTTACCATAAAAATTTTGGTAAAATACTTCCGGAACGAAAAAGATATTTAGGTGTTGTAAAAGACCTAAATATTTTTTTCGTTCCGGAAAAGTCTTCGCCGATTCCTTCATCTATTCATGTAAACAACTTTAACATGTATCTCATAATTTCGTAATAAATTGATTGCCTGGAGTTTAGCGCTAACCATTGCCTTTTACGTAACCGACCGTGAAACTTCTGTACGATATTACATAAAATCTAACATTTACAATTTACTGAGTATTTTCTGAAAAATATGCATAAACTAAGCCATAAATAGTGGCCGTATTTATGCTTCTTCCGAATATACATCAACGTACAACGGTCGACTTCTTGAATATATAATAATAAAGGGAACTTTCTCAGAGAGATCAACATGAAAGAACCTAATTGTCAGCGTGTATTAACCCCGAGACAGGATGACCTTCGTACAGCCGGAGCATTTCAGGTTTTTCAATCGAGCGCGTTCATGAAAAGCTTGATGCTTGATGTGGCAATACATTTTTGTGTACGTATGTATGTGTATCTAAGGGACCAGAGACCGTATCGCGTATTACGGAGGTTACTAGTTTTTCTAACGACATCTACGCGTAGAATAAAATGGTGGATATGCCATGCTATAATCTCATGAATTATCGATGGGAAGAAAACGCAGTGAACGTAATATTGATTACTACAGGACAGGTTTTCAATTAATAATGGACAAGATAATCATTATCGAATTATTTACGGGAAGCAAGTGTGATAATGCCGGCAAAAGCAGGAAACAAGGAAATATGTTGGTGATGTTTTTATAAGTTCAACGGCCAATATTTTTATTTCGGTGAATTTATTTGTGAACGTAGGCAGATCAGGGAAAGAAAATAGAACGATATTTAACGATTAAAACACGGTTAAGGTATAATTGTTATTAATGAGCGATTGTACCGAAGGACGGATTAACGTTGAACGAAGTTTAATCAAAGGCGCATTGAATGTACGAAATGCAGTACTTGGAATCGATTTTTCGTCAAACAACCATTATAAATCAATAGGTATAATAACGGTTCATTTGCTAGACTATTGAACGTCCGCTAGTTGGCGCTCACTAAACCGACTTGTTGAACTCAAGAGGTAAGAACTCCTGGAACCCAATGAGAATGTTAATTTTGGCCCTTTAATAAGCCTATTTTACACACCATCATTTAATGGCCAGCTAATTGAACGATTTATCGTAAGGTTAATTGAATTGAATAGGACATGACAGAGCTAAAAAAAATATCCGATTTATTCTGGCATGTAGAATAACATATTTCAACCGATTTCTTGATCAACAACTTGCTACATGAACATTTTCTCCATAGTGTAGCTAGCACATTATTCCGCAGTTTGCAACATGTTTATGATGTTTATAACCACAGTCATTGTGACCGAAAATGCCATTCAGTCTTGTATGTGCATCAGCGAACTATGATAGATTTGTTAATTTCGGACTTGTTTGATTCTGTTTGAAGCTTTGAACTACGGGAATAAGCACGTTTATTATTTACTGTATCTGTAAATTATTTTATTTATTATACATTTAAAAATATGTTTATGTCTAATACTATCATCATATACTTGAATTTATTCTTATATAGAAATTTACAGTGCTTTAACATAAACCACGTGCTTTCTCTATTTACATCGACGGGTACCAAAGTTTGCGTTCTGTGCTTTAATATACCGAATTTAAGGTAAATTGAAAAAAAATGATGCTGGTAGTTTCCCAGAAGGGCGGCAAAAATGCGGCTCTAGGTCCATCGCCAGAGTTGCCTTTCTCTTACGTTATTCTATCGATTTGCTTTTCTACAACGTTTGCGTTGTGTTGAAGTTTTGACGAACGCTGTTCAACGATGAACGCCTTTCTAACTGGCTCTAGAAGAACGTACAAAAAGTGAATATGTTTACCTTCTATGCTGATCCAATGTTGTATAGTTCAGTTTTTAAGTAAATCCCGCGTTAAATTTCTTATATTTATCAATAATATTCATTGGTTAATATAATCCGGCTTCCGTTGATAAATATGAGAAACTGGAATTTGCTTGATGTTTTCCAACGTAATTAATTACATTAAAAATATCCCGGTAAGGAATCGAGCCTGACATCTTCTGTTAGCTAGGCGGCTGCGCTAACGACTGTACCATGCGCCTGCCAGGGACATTCTTTTAAATAATTAGAAATTTAGCTTTATAAAGGTGATTGATACCTTTCACTTGTAAGGCTTGTATCTACTACGTTTTAATCTATTCTAATGGTTATTAAAGTAAAAAGCCTGTAAAATAAGCGGCTCTTAATAAGTGAAAATATTCGAATATTTTAAATAACGAGTTTCCTAGGTTTCTTTAGATTTAGACGACATCTATTAGATTGATGTTTTCAAAATTAGTTGCTACATGTTTAAATGAATATAATAAATGGGTTCTTGGGAGAAAAAGGGAAGGGTGCATCTTTAAAGCTTAAATAAAAGTGATTGCGAATTAATTAAATCTAAGCGAATATGTGGATATATTTGGAAATGGTCCAGTTGGAAGGAAGTACGTTTCTGAACGTGTTTATTGATTTGTAGATCCACATGGAAGCTTTAAGGTAAAAACATTGCAATTATATTTGCCAGGTTTCTATTTGATTACATGGAGTCCCTGAAATTGTATATTTTGTCTAATAAATTTCTATGTTATTGAAAAATTATTGCATCAACCAATACGTTCTTATCAACTACAGAGCTAAAACATATTGTTGTCGTTTGATACTATGTACATACAACTATGGTTTAGACGCCGTTTAATCACAAGCAATGATTGAGCCGCAGTTCGGCGAAGTATTCTGCTGTACAATTAAGGATTAGGATCGTTTGCGTAACTCAAATTTAAACCGCTAAACATGCCAGCTTAATAGCAGCTTAATAAACACCTAACCTTAATAATTCTAGGTTGAAATTTATTTTTGCCTGTAAGAATTTGGTTGAATTAAAATTATGGAAGATTTGATAGGAGTTTAAATCGATGAGAAAGACATGTTTGAACTGGCTGTTCGGTTTTTACTGGAAGAGACATCTTACAGGAACGTAGGTATCTGTAACATTGAACATTGCCTAATGAATTTATTTAATGTATGTGTTCTTTAGTTCATAAGTAATGCGGTATCCCCAGAAACAATGAATTTTACATAACTGGGCCATTTCCACAAGTGGAAGCAAATTTTGCTGACATGGACAGTCAAGTCGAAGAGTTCATAGGATTAGCGGAGTAGTTATGGGATTACATACAACATTCATTAACAACAAATGAAGAAATGTTTAGTAACAGTGCCGGATTTTATAATATTGATAATATTTAATAACAGGAAGAAAATTTCTATAAATATGCAAGCAATTTGTAACGCAAGTACAAAATATATCAACATTGTACGTAGATGATTAGGATCACCACATGACAGCGCAATCTTCATTGATTATATGTGGTGAATTTGAAAATACGGAATTTGGACGACGGGGACAGTGATTATGCTGTAAAACAATACAACATCTTCATTGCACTCTGTAACACCAACATAAAATTCATTTAATGAGTCTTAGATACGAACACGTAACCAAATAGAGCAATATTTTGGTATATGGAAAGGATGATTCCTTGTTCTAACACTTGGAATAAAGCTGAAGTCGAATAGAGTTGAAGCTGTACTACACAATATAGCTGTAATGTTGCCAAGAATTGCCATCACTAGCTAAACTTTGCAGTTGATATATAACGTTGATATTGATTGTGTCCAGGATAATAATGGAAGGGTAAACAACACTGTGCGATCTCGATTAATATATATCAACCAACTATTGTAATATAAGTACTTATAATGCATATTTATTGTACATATTGGTACACATTGGTAAGTATTCCATAATACCTATTTAACTATTTTTTTTGAGTTTTGTTTTTGTAACTGAAGAATTTAAATGCTTAAGTTATGTTCTTTCTTTTCCGTTAATTTAATATAAGTTAAAAACAGGTAACAATTCACACTCCACTGCAAGAGTAAATGTTGCCAACCTCATATAGTTTTTACTTAAGCGGCATTTGAGAAGTATTTGTAGAATGGACGGACGCTTAAGTGTGAGATCGCGAGAAGCAAAGTTTATAAAAGCTGAAGTTAAACGTATATATATATATATTTCTTTTTCCAAATTTTTTTGAAAATACAACAAAATTGTAGAAAACTAAAAGATAATAACAAAATTCAACCAAAAATAAAAACAAAATGGAAAAACCAAACAGTGAAAATATAAATCCAATATCAGAACAACGTTGTCAGAATATTGTAACAAAATTTTACATTCAAACTGTTTCAATTCCATATCAATTCACGAAAGTGGCTAACTTCGCAACAGCAAATGCTTTAAAAATACCGAACATTATCGGGGCATACCTATCGGTGCCCATTGAGCAGCGTTTCTCCCTCGAATTGAAAATCTGGTTTTATTTCACCGTTAGATAGCGGGTATTTGGGTCAAGCTCTATCTGACGACACTGCTGCGTACTCTATCGGACATCTCATTTTTTTTTTCCTATTTATGTTGTATCTAATATACTCGGCGCTCTTTTTCTCCGCAACGGAAGCGAGCTACCAACGTATTTTTTCTATTTAACTTTGTTTTAGACGCCCCTTTTCAGGTGGTATACGACCGACCGGTCGAAATGGAATTCGAAGTTTTCATTTCCATCAACGCGCAGCGAATGTGTTTTGTTTTTTTTTTTTAATGGCGGGCGGGGATCCGCGTAGAAAGAGAGTATCTAATGTCGGACAGGTTTCAGTTTCAAAACAAACACTTCGCTGCATGATGTTTTCTGTTTCTTTCCTTTCTTTTTTTGATGTACTTGTGCAGCTCCGAGCGAGTGTTACGATGATGGATTAATTTAAAATTTGACGAAGGCGAGATAAAAGGAAGCGGATAATTTATACAATATTACAAGTATCCAACAGTACATCCTATATTTATTTGATATTGAAGAATATTTTAATGGAAAAATTCTATACCGCCGGAGATTAATTATAGCGATTGGTGTATTGTTATACGTACAGGGTATATTAGTACCGTTTGCATATTTTTTGTAACTAAACTATTGCAGGAACGATTTCATCGCTATGTAATATTTAGATGTGTTTGTTCAATTTGTTGCTATGGAAACGCAGGGATAAATAGTATAAGTCCGTAAGAAAACGATAAAGTATATCGGAAAAGAAACGACTATATTTCTATACGAAATTATGCAGGTAGTGTAAAACACTCAAAAGATTCTATAAGACTGGAAGATAGCAATAATTATTTATTTATAAAAAAGAGGATTAAATGACATATGGCAACTATAGAAGAATACTTTTTCCTCTTATCAACTTAGCTAGATATTGAAAAAAATATTAGAAGAATAAGAAAACAACTACAACTTACTTTCTAACTAAACACTTAGAATTTAAGGCATATAGGTCAACCCAATACTGGATTTTTATATTTAGACAACTATCAAACAATTGTAGCTACAAACAGAAAAAAATTATGTATGTGCATTAGAATTGGAGAAAACATTCGATGCTGTTCGAACATCAGTAAATATTGGCGACGAAACATTATAAAATAAAATACATAACAATAGAGAGCAACATATATGACATATGGCTGTGAGTTACAGACTGCTACAGAAGAGTTTTCAAATAAAATGGAAGATACAAAAATGAAGATTTTGAGAAAAATTGAGGGGTAACAAAATATGAGGCGTAGAAATCAGAAGAAGAGTGGAAGTGAAAATTATAACTGATAAAATTAAAATGCAATAATAGGTGGTACGAACATATATACAACCGGGTAAATAGTGTGGGAAATCAAAATTTCGGAAAAGAAGGAGTGGCGGACCTAAAAGCATACGGAACGTTGGAATTGGCAAAGTGGTAGAAAAGGCAACTTAGACACAAGCGAGGAACATTGGCGTAGGAGCAAAAAGCATAGCGAAACATTGCAATCTCTACACCTTTCGTAGAAGATGGTTCAAATTAAGTATTTAGAAGAAACAGTGAGACAAGATTTGTGAGACTTCTAATTCTTTCACGCGTTACAGTGATTTCTAAAAGAGCGGTGATTCAATTGGAACGTTAAAGAGCAGTCTTTTGTCCGGAAGCGATTTAACAAACAACTGCGAGAATTTTCACTAGTAGGGAATGTATAGGTTACTGTTACAGTTATAGGTTATAGAGACATCTTTTCCGTTCTTTGAAATATGTTACTATACGATCTTCAATAGAAATGTACGCTACTACGTAAAATATTAGGTGTGGCTCCTGTTTACGATTAAAAAAATCATTGTTAAAATTAGCGTTTTACAGTTACTTTAACGACACTTTAATGCTTTCCTTATTCCCGGACTATTGTATCGAGAAGCGGCAAATATTAAGTGTGCGATAAAATAGGTATGTGAATAGAGTTAGATACATCCATATTTTACAGAATCGTTATATTTAATTTTGGCAAAGAGGTATTATATAATTTTGCGTAATATAGAGTCTGTGTAAAGATCAAAAAATAAGTAGAAATAAATATACGATAGAACATGCATTTTTATTTTAAAATTTACAGCCGAAGGTAGAATATACAAATTTATATCATAATGTCTAGGCTGTTCACAAAGTAGTACTACAAGTGTATCAAAGTAGAAAACAAAGCCGGAGAGACGAAGAAGGCGATGAAAAAACAACTCCTTGAATAAATAAAGTGAATAGAAAAGGATATAGATTTAATAGAACAAAATTTTGAATCAAGCATATCCAGAAAAATACACTTACTAAGTCATCCCAACGTATTACGTAGGTTGAAATTTGAACGTAGCAGTTGGGAATCACTAAAGTCTGACGAATCAAGAATATGTTCATTTGGTTCAAATAGAGGATAGCGGATTTTGCGCGACTGTTGGCTGGAAAAGGGTATTCGCCGCACGGTTGCTCTTTGTAGTGCGGAGTTGGATAAAAAAAAAATTAATCAAACGCATTACGTGAACATATTAAATACTATCATGCATTTCCCTGCTGAAGAGGAAATGCCGCTACGTAGTGTTCCAACGGAATAACGACGTTAAGTAAGCATTCAAGGCAGGTAAAGCGTGGTTTTTAGAAAATAGTGTTAACGTTAAAACCGGCTAGTGGTGCTTGGTATTTGATTCCTATCGAAACATATGGAGACAAGATACGCACCAAACATTAGCTTTTTCGGCAAATTATCGAAAATTATTACGTAAATGTTATCGTAACTTTTATCTAGTGTTTTTTTTTTTTGTATTTACCTATTATTTTGCGCAGTTGTACCTTTCCTGTTTATTTCATTTTTAAATCTATATGTATTTGCTTTGTTCATTTAACCGTTGTATAACGTTATATTAATATACATCTACAAAGTAAAATACAAATATTTTTCAAAAATCTGTGCTTTTATTTGAGAGGTTATTATTACATTTTATATAAATTTTTATATATACCTATTTTTTACGCAGGCTATACTTCTATTGATTAACATTATTATTATGGTATTCAGCCATACATATATCTATATGTACATGTTTTATAATACTGAAATATGCGTCATCATTACTAATCGATCGATAACGTCAATATTTATATTATCTTTATTCAGGAAATACTATCGAATCGCTAAAAGCCTAGCCTGAGAATGAAAGCTCTCAGCAGCTACCGTGCAGCCAACTTTCGTACTTCCGTTAATCACGTTCGGCTCAAAATTCATAAAACATAATAACTTCTGCGGAATCAACAAAATATGAAAACCTTGAGGTAACTAAATGGTTTATGTTTATACATATATGAGAAGCAAATTTACTTGGATTCTATCTTACGTGGGATTATTTTCTATCTTTAGGGGAACCGATAATATAGGTTACCCGAAAAAATTATATTCCTTGCTACTGCAATCATTACAAAACACGAAGACTACCAGCAGAAGTACGTATCTTGACAATTATGTTAGCCCGACTCGGGCTCACTCGTTTGTTAGCACGTCCCGGCCTGATCAATTGCGTTTATCAACTAGAACCGGCCATTTGCCAACCCGGCTCGGCTCACCTGTTGATCTGTCGTTTTCATCGGTTATTGTTCCAGAGGTTTTTCTGTTACTAGGAAAATACTGTTCTAGTTTGAAGAATTACATATTTTCGTGTGCAAATGTCAATAATGAATTGTAGCAGCTAGTGCTCGCGAATTTGCATCAATTAAATTAATATAGTAAATATGGTATTCCCGTTAAAAGTGCTATTTGATGTAATTGATATTGCAAACTTTGCATCAGACTTAGAAAAAAATATGAGAAAATATAAATAAGTTTTGACAAGACAGTGCAAAATTCTTCGATAATTTAAAAATGTTTCAATAAAATATGAAACTATTTAAGTATATAAAAAGGTTAATTCTTGATATTATACAGATAGCCCATTGCAATAAACGACGATAAAACTCATTTTAAAGACAAAGATGTATAAACATGATTTCGCAATTCCTATTGCGATTCTATTACGTCTAGATACACGCTTTATACCAACCAAGCACGGCCTTCTTATGTTCGGTTCTACTGGAAACTAGGGAATTTTGTGTTTGAATTATGACAGGCGAAATGGGAACAATGAAAGTAAAATATCAACATCGAATCGTAAAATGATTGAGATGATCGTTCGCCGTTTATATTCGCGATAAACTTTCGACGATATGAACTAAAAGGTGGTTTATTTGCCTACTAAAAAAAAAGAGAGTGAAGAGAACGAGATTTATGGATCATCAAAGGAGTTCATTTCTTTTTAAACAGTTTGATCGTGAATATGTGTATCAAAATATAGAGGCTGTGTATATGAATTGTTTAAATTCTTGCAGCGTGGCATGAGGTAAGTATTTTCATGTGAGGTAATTAAATTATGCTTGATGTTATTATTATAGCAGGTAACTGTTTAACTTTTAGGAATTTAGATTACACAATTTTTATTTTAACTGACCGCCTAAAATGAAATAGTGAAGTAAGTATGCACATTCTAAATAGAAGTCTACGAATCTGACGTGATTTTACAGTTATTACGGTTTGACACAGTCTTATTTGTAAATCCTGTTAACTATATTGCGTTTACATACAAACACATGCACGAACATTTTAACTTTATTTTGATTACTACATATTTCAGTTCCATTGCAGATACAAAAAAATATTTGAAATAGATGTTGTAGTCTTTTACATCGATTGGATGAGAGAGAGGGGCCGTCAATTTTGCATTTTTTTAACGGACCACTGTATATTTTTAATATTGGAATAGTTTTCCATCTCCTAATTCCAAGTGTATTGTATTATTTCAATAATATTTGCGACTTTTAAAACACGTAGAAAATGTAATCACTAAGAAAAGTAGTCGCAGCCCCAGAGGGAACAAACAGTGATAAGTCGGGACCATTGGATGGCTACTGAATAATCGCGGCATTGCCAATCCAAACAGAAAATCCCCTCAAACATCTAAAACATTCTGCTAAATCGTTTAATTGACTTCTTAAACAGTTTTGTAGTGAGTCATCTACTCGTGAAATAATTGTTTTCAAAGATGTTTTCGTTGTATATTTGAAATTATAATTTGGAAAGTTCCGCATTATTTGCATCAGGTTTGCGTTCCGACCAGTGCATATTTATTCTACTAAAAACATTCACAAAATGGAATTTTTGTGGAAACTTGGATCATTTGCTGGCAAAATTGTAATCTTGTTAGTTATTGGCCTTTTTTTTACCGAACTCGTGGTCCGATAATACTTTATACGACCCGCAGTTATACTTTTATCGCTTGCGACAGTTAATAAACTGTTTTCCGAATCTAGTGTTATGTCCAGTACTAACTGACATAGAAAATACGGCGCAGCCGTTGACTATGCTTACGGATAGAATTTTGAAGTAGACAAACTACAAAATTGGACAAAACAGATGTTCGCCCAAATTTATTCAAATCACGTATAGAACCGAGAGGACTAACTTGTATATGTACAGCTGAAAAAATAGGAAGTTTCAGCAGATCACAGGCGATATTTAACAGGTTATTGTTAAATATCGCCCGTTAACACATATATGCTCTACAGCGCTACAAAGACAATAAATATTTCCAGGCCATAATTCTTGATTGATTAGTATTTCAGTAAGTTGCTCAGTTATAACTTTGTACAATGTTATAAATAATAGTACTGCTTTATTCCACAACGTTTTATTTTGCGTATCCTTAAACATTTCCTTCTAAATATATGTACATATCCATTTCTTATAGTAATAAATGACATAGATATACAAATATAAAGATAGATGACTGATTATACATTTATATAACAATTTTCAAAGGCGTTTGTAGAATGCCCACACTAGCGCAAAATTTCATAAACGAAAGAGAATATATATATATATATATATTTATAGAGAAAAAAATAGTCAAGGTGTTAACAATTACAACAGAACGATATTCTGAAAACCTTTGTGACATAATCTATATATATTTATAAAAAGTTTGAGAAGCAATTTTGGTTTTATATTTTTGAATACAGCCATCCCGAATTACTTATGCAATATTTGAAATTAGCAAACGAAGGACTATCCAAAAATATACCCGGTATTCTATAAAAAATATATAATATACACAATAAGTACACTGTAAAATAAGACTGTTTAACGTTATTTTATTCGCACATCCATTCGATAATTTCAAGTTGTATTATGGAGCAAGGTCCTTTGAAAATAGTACTTCTACGTTAAATGAAACGGTATTTTTACAACGTGTTTAGCACTCTTACAGAATACATACAAGGTTTGGCTAATGTAGAATTTTTCTAAAAATCTAGGGTGTAAATTTCGACCATCTTTTTACAATAAATCTTTGTCATTTGCCATACTTTGTGAAGTGCGATTGGTAAGTTTTTTACACTTTGGATGTTGATTATTGAAAGTGTCAAAAGTGTATAATTACATAAGTCAACATCCGGAAAAATTGTACTGCAAAATGTTATAGTAGATATCTTAAATTAAATAATCAAAGCAATTACCCAGATAATTTCTGGTACTCCTACTACTGCTACTACTACTTAAACAGAAAATCTTTTAGAATGTTAACACCTTTTCTTCCGATCTTACCCAAGAAATAGCGATAGTAAGCATGTTATATACATCTTGCAATGTCTAAAGTGCTTTTTACTATTGCAGGTTGTTGTATGTAAAGTTCTCTCTATTTCAATAGCTTCTTACATTTACTGTGGATTAACACATTTGGATAGCTATGGCAGACAGAAACATATTTAATTTAAACATGGATATCTCAATCTTGGAGAAACGCTTACATACTAAGGTCCAACACAATTTATTACTACAAATATTGTTCTTTGGTAATCCTCTTATTGCAACTCTTACAGAAAGCACATATTACTAATTGAAATGAATTTTTCCCCTAAATTTTTTGATTTTTCAGGCAATAATATTATGGTACGAACTAGTTACCATTCAAGCATGGCCGATCTTATAAACCACGCGTTCTTTTAGAGAAACGGACGTAATAAAAATTACACCAAATTTACCATTTTTTAATGTAATTCACTTCTAAATGCGTCTTCTACAGTAACTAGTGCTGGAAACCATCAATTGTCACTGCGTGTTTTCTTCACGATTTAAAAATGTTATTTTTTCATATTTCTTTAAGTAGTAACATTAATGAAATAACATCGTGGCTTGCAGGTTGAATACAAAAATTTGTGTTCACAAGGACCAAACTATAAATCATAAATGTAGTTTTTAAAAAGATCAATTAAATCAAAACATAGAATTAACTTTATTTTATTAATGTGTGATGAATTTAAAGAAATATGAAAGGGGAAAATATTTAAGTGCCGAAAAATTGTTGTCAAAACGTAAAAGTAGCGTTTTAATCTCATGCAATTGGTGAATTAAAAAAAAAAACTGAAGCTGCTACCACCAAGAAAATTACAAAAAAAAAAATTACATAGAACGATTTATGTAATAGATTTCTTTCCTAACTCTAATATATTGCTAAGGTTTGCCTTTCAGTGTTAATGTGAAATATCATCGCTGCGCATGTATTACCTTCTGTGCGTTTCTTAGTGAACTAGCTAACTTTTTAAGGATTTTTGATTCGATAAGTTATTATTATGGCGAAGCAGATTTTTACATCTTTAAATTTCAAAATTATATATTCGTGTTCGAATATTCTCTTTTCTCTGAAATTGTAGTTGGTGGATCCACCAAATAAAACACTTGGAATACAGAGAAGGATTCAAAAAGTTTGGATTCGCCACCCCTTGTGGTGCTAATTCCATACTAGGCTTACACTAGTGTTATTTTTACCATTCAAATATATTTCTTTTGAAATTATTTATAAAACACTATATCCTACTTTTATATAATCGGGTTCCTGCATACATATGTTGTATATCTGTTTTTTTAGCTTTGCTCCAATACAGCGCCAATTATAGATGAAATTAGCCAGAGATTCGGTTGGCTAAAAAATGCCGTCAGACTAATTTGTGATTTCTGTTGGAATAAGCCGTTAACGTGTTAAATTCCTTGTTGTTATTAAGTCGCCAATGCAAAAATCGATAACAATAGTTGTTGATTGTAATAAAATACTAGGCAAATATTTTCTTGCATTGGTTAAAAAAAATATTTCTATGTATGTAACGATTCCGTAAATTTGATATGCTAACGCGAGAATCTCGTCAATTTTCGTTACACAGCATCCTGGGAAAGTTTCCTAAGTGAGTTGCCGAGTTTTTATGTAAATTGCCCCTATTTATAATATTTGGGGTACGAAGTTGCGGATTTTAAAATGCGCATATACATATTTTTATATAAGACTTGTAAATACCTATTTCCCTTCTTAAGGAGGATATAGGAAGTTTAGAATATCGTATTTTGAGGTTCAACGTCAGTTCGAATCCTCTTTCCGTCTGCATTATTTCGCTAATTACATCTAATATCATGTAAATGGGTTTCCGTCGCAAATTAATTGGGTATCCTTCTTCCTATCAAAAACTTCCCGGGTTCCTTCGAATAATTTATTTTCATCGAACGACGTTTTTGCTTACATCGCTTGCCACTCATATTAATGGCTATAAAAGAAGACGCTTTTTAAATGTATTCAGATATTCAGATTTGATAAAAAGCATTCTCGCGAAAGATGAGAGTTAAAGTAAATCATATTTAGCGTACATACGTACATATATGCACATATATATTTATGTATACAGAAGCAGTAGGCGCGGTACTTGAGCAAACGGCTCGTGGGAATATCTTTGCCAATTCGTTATGTGAGAAATATTTTATACAAGACGCTGCCATTCTATCACCTCGTATGGTACATACTTACAGCTGTATGTAAGACTAGTATAACTTGCTTCCTTTTACCGAGTTGTCGAGCGCATTGACATAACATCTATATACGTAATATACAAGATACGAACATCTTGTGCCCGTTTCAAACATTCAAACAAATCTACATATTTGAGAAAATCCTTTCCCGCTCGAGAGTGGGTGAAAATTTATAAATCTCTGGAAGAATCAAAGTACACATTGCGTTTTGTAAAAGACAAATACGTTCATAAGATGAAGTTGCATTAAGATCATTTGATTGCATGTGAGAATCGATTACTACGGATTCATCTGATGATGAAGAACATTGGAAGTAGTGATAGTGTTCGTGAATGATGGAGGATACGTTAAAATATTAAATCTATTCATACTTTATGACACTTAAAAGGTAACATTCTGTTTGTTACGTAACAATTTGTAATTAGAAAATAAATTTTGCTTTAGTATCCTAGTTAGTTTATTTGGAATGAATTCAAAAAGCCACTTCTTAATGTAGCGAGCTGATTCACAGCTTGTCGATTCTTGGGTTTCTCGCACGCTCATTTAAGAAAATCATTACCGTTTTTCGACTAAAAAGTGGATGTTTCTCTTTCACCGTAACATCTCCTATTCCATTCAAAGGATTTTCTTTCTCTTAATGTCATTTTATTCAGAGATGTTCGATATATACATATTCCTTGCAAGAATTACTCTCTTAGTGAGGCGATTAAGTTTTAGTAGGCTCTAAAAGTGTTGCTAATGCAGCTAAAGCATTGTACCGTTTTCTTTCAGTGAATTCGGTGATTTCAGTGAATTCCTTAATTCTTTTCCTCTAAATCAGAATTATATGTGTAGCCTATGATTTAATAAAATATGTAGTTTATCAATGTCCAAAGATAGTCCTATTTTTTATCAATTTCTTTTTATCTATCTCCAAATCTGGTAGATATTTAAAAAAAGCACTAAATCATCTTGTATTATTGTTCTACAATATGGAAAAGAACTATGTTGATATCGCTCATTATGGTTTTTAAGAAAAACGTTCCGAAATAATGTTGCACTATTGTAATGTGATATAAAGCTAGACAATCTAAAAGAAAAGCGAGGAAAAGGTTAAAACAGAGTTTGAAAATGCGAAAGTAGGGGCGTCCTATATTGCTCTAAAATGTTAATATCAGATAGTTATTTTTACTATTATCATCCTTTTAAATAAAGATCTCTATATTATAAATCCATAAGTGAGATTCAAGAATATTGGCCGCAGAGGTTTTAAATTTATGGCAGCCAAAGAATTATTGTTCCGCAAATTTCAATAATCAACACCATTAGTTAGAGCAAAGGTAAAATAATTTTTTTTAATTAAAATAAAAGAGACGGTTTTTAGGCCGAAAAATGCACGAATGGTGTTAGATATGGAAATGTCCTAGTAAGTGATTAATTAATGGAATGTTGAAACGACTATCTAATTTCATGTTCGCTTTTCAAGCATTATCTACTGTCTTTTGTTTCCGAATACATGAGAAATAGTGACCAATTTGTTCCGGCACAGGCAAATAAAATACTCTCTTTACACTTTATTACATCATTTATTGGTACACTTTTAATTGATTTGGTCTCCTAAATTCCTTTCTGGAGAGACTAAAAATAACATCGGAATGATAAATCAACCATTCGCGTGCGAACTGCCTTTTTTTCTTTCTCATTATACCTTTAAACGTAAACATGACGGCATCCAACGTTTAGATACCTTCCTTTCTCTTTTTTCTTCTTTTTGATTGGTATAATTACCGTTTGTTGTTTCGCTTTCTTTCCCTCCACACATTAACTTCTTGTATTCATCGAACGCGATCGTGCGACTGACTACGGAGTTCAATGAAGCAATTAACTGGCAAACGAACCTTCCACGCAATCTCTCCCACCGCGTACACTTTGTATTGCGCATTATCCTCATAATTAAGAAAAATTGGTACGGTACACGTTCATTGAATAAAGGAAGAAAAGAGGCACACGTTTCGAGGCGTATTTAATGATCGACCGAACAACAAAAGCTTTCGTCGTATCCTCCATCCAGTCTATTCGACGTAGGAAGATTGCTTATTCGCGAAAAATGCGAAGAATAAAAACACGTTTGGGAACGGATACAGAGAATAACAACAAGAACATGAAGAAACGTTCGGAGATGATGATAAACTAATGGATTAAGCGCTGTATAACATTGGGAAAAGAAATTTATTCATTGAAGAAAGGTAAAGATCTTGCAATCTTTCGTCCTCTTCTTCGGCGGAAGCCATTAGCATTATTAATAGAATAAAGGACCGTGGACGAACGAACATGCTATGTATAAAGGGAAAGACGAAAGAGGTATACAAATATCGTAGAGCTTGAGCGGTATACCATTTATATAACAGCGACTCTAAGTCTGCGAAGAATATAATATTTGACGACAAATGTCAGTGATATGTATGCAATGATATTTGTTTTTAAAATAAATATCTTTTCCTCGAACGACACTAACCTTGTTCATTATTCAAACCGGACGCATGCATTATCTTTCAGTCTAGAACTGCTGAATCTCAAATATGAAATGATGGAAGCTTTACAATAGGTTCTCTAGTGCCTTTAATCTTAATACGAGTAGTTAAACATCAGCTCAACTTTGATAGTAACTGCCATATTTACTAGTTTAAGAAAGTCGTTTGCATACCTTAATTTTTAATTTTAAATTAATATAAAAATAAAAGTAATAACCAGCACCAATTTTTAAACCGTAACCTTCTCTTTTTTTTTAGTTTTTGATATACTTTCTTGTTACTTAAGTGATTAGTAAATATTGGCACCACGATTTGTTTAAAAAAATTTAACTCATTTATAGAAATGACATTTCATGCTTTCGCATTCCCCAGTAGCTCTCGCCAATTACAGGGGACTTGCTTGTCGTGAGCTATTACTATGCCTATGCTCATAGAGCATCTTAAGATGTTCAGCCTCAGTATTTGCCACATTTGAAATAAACAAAACCATGGAAGATTTTCCGTGGTTTGTTTATGTTTACGTTTGGTCTGATGAATATTTTAAGAATTTCTTTATTTTTCAGACATTGAGACCCATGAAAAGCATATTTTGAATTTAGGTAAAGCGCCTTTTTGATCAGTTATATATCAAATTGTTATTGAGAAAGTTATTCAAAATGGCATGATGCATATTTGTCAATTTCGTTTTAGGTAAAGTATTTTCTTCGTTCACAGTTGTTTAGAACGGGAAGTTATGTGGTAATGCAAATTTTCAGAATAATCGGTTTACTCTGATAATTATGATGGAGTTCGCAATGGAGCAATTGGTTTTTTTTTAAGTAGGCCGATTATTCAGAAAATTTTCACAATACCATAACTTTTGTTTTTAACAATTTTTGATAATACTTTGAGGTACTGTGAACGGAAACCGGTATCTTACCTACAACGAAAATAATATTTGTTTAATTATAAATATAAAGGCTTACTTGATTTAAAAGAATCGACCGCAGATTGAAAGCAAGTTCTAGACAAATTAGGAATTTCTTTGCAAATATTAAATTTTAACTCATAAAGTTTTGTCGATTATACCTATAATGAACTCAATCTGGGGATACGCTGTATATGTCACAGGCTATTATTGATAATTGGACAGTAACAAAAGCTGCAGTGACTGTTTCCCCTGAAATAATAATAAAAAAAAAATAGCATATCTATCCCATAGGCTGATTTATTCAAACAGCGTACATATTCATGATGTAAACACTCTAATAATAATTCCTATTCGACATGGTCTATACTAAATAGAGATCAGCACATTTGCCGATGTCCATTGTCAAAGTGAATTCTTTTTTTTCGCTTCTCCTTTCAGTAATGTCTTATGTATTCTTTCGGTTATCTAGACTACCTGATGATTCCTTCTTTCGCGTTCGACGGTTTTCCTCTTTCGATCACGTCTTTTAAAGCCCCCGTTTAGACGTTCCAGTGGCTCGGCGCGTCCCTGACTCTTCCAATTATTTACGCACAAAAGGAAATCGCGTGCTTCTGTTGCCGGGCTTTAGTTCTGCGCCGTATTCTTCGCTTCACGTGGAATAATACTTTTATGTAAGAGCTTGTGCACAAAAGAGGGTACACACACCTGTAGTGGCGCTTTTCCCGACGCACCACTGTCAAAGAAATTGGTGAAGGGTATATCTTAGGACAAACATAAACAAAAGAAATTATGTAAGAAGGATTAAGTTTATTATTACGTTATGCTACAATTTGACATCGATTGAGCAAGTTTTAATTTTATAATTAAAGATGGTTTTGGTTATTTCACTCAATTTTGTGTATTTTCCTTTTCATCACATTCATGTCTTTGTGACAAGCGTATGTGAATAAATGCGGACAAGAGTCTGTTGAAGATAGGCTTCGTATTTGGAAATCGCTAATATTCGCGAATACGGGCGAGGTTACAAAAGTTCGTAACATGATGTACGCTGACCACAAGATTATGCTCCATCAGCTTGCTAAGAGAGAATTTTGTGTGGTTCAGCGCAAACTATTGTACCACATCAACTGGGAAGTTTTTTAAAACTCAAGTATTTAAATGATAATAATAATTAAGAACATGTATGGATGAGAGTGCGTGGGTGCGAAATGGATGACGACAGCCTAAATTCATTAGGAGCATTAATAATAATATTTATTTAATTGCTCAGCATTTTTACACTCTTAAGGAACAATAACAAAGTTCATACGTATAAGCAACAATATGTACAAGTATTCACAAACCAAACCTACAAATTTAATGCAATGGGTTAGGGTTTTTCTAGCAGAATAAATTGGCGGTGCCTTCTAAAGAATATTAGTACTGGGAGTTGAGATTAGTATAGTTTCGGTCAGTATTGATGATGGAAGAAGCACGTGAAAATTCACATATACAATAATTTAGACGAGTTGATTCTGTGGCTAACTCTGCATTTTAAAAGCGTAGCATTGGCAATCAATTCTCTCTCAGTAAGTGATTTAAATCCTTGTCGATCCAAAGAAATTTATAATTTAAGCCACGATCAGGGTAAATTTCATCAGTTTTAAAAGAAAAGAGATTTAAGAATTCTCGTTGCAAACGCTCAAGTAACGCAGAAGAGGTATAGAGGAGATTTCATATTATGCGTCTCTACACGTGCGAATGATGACACCCGTAGTTCGAAAATGGTCTGTAAAGTTAAGCTTCTCATTAAATAAGATGCCACGATCATTAATCTGTGTTTTGCGTGCTATTTGGGTATCATTAATGCAGCAAGGACTGCATTAATGATACTTATATATAAGTGTATGCCTACATGTACTTATGATAATCTCATATCCTTATGAGAATATTTAAAAGATTAAAAAAAATATCTTATTTGAGCGTCTCACGCGCCTAAAAATCGACTCGAGCCATCTTACATCGCTCTATTTCTAAGATCGTAAATTTACGTTTTAAGAAACCTTTTATTTTACCCGTACGCACTTTAATAAAACCGGACGGGCTGCCGCGTCATGTCAAACCCGCACGAAATACAGATAGCAGCAACGACATGACCGCTGGTGCGGATTGTAAATTTTAATAGCGAACATATTGTCAGTCAAATTCCATTATCGACGGAAGCATCTGTTGCAATCTATATTTTGAGGATATAACCTCTTGACGGAGACGGAGATGGTGGCAAAAACGACGATTTTCGCCAGCGCTTGCGTTCCGATACATCGCCTTCTGGGATTAATTTTAGCGATACCGTAATACATACAACGTATTTACATAAGTACGGTGAGCTCTTTCTCTTGTCCTATCGCTTGTAAAAATATGCAAGGCACTCTAGAATTAATGCGAGTAATTTGTCAGCTAACGAATCCTAATAGGTGAAATGGGTTTGCGATAGAATTTCGTTAAATTTGCAAGTTTTAGAGGGGAATACGAAGATTTTACAGTTGCAAGTTACGTGCGTACTGCACGCTCTACAACCGTTTAGGGTTGTGACCGCTTAAAAATTCAACACGTTCATAACTACAGGTTATCCACATCCGGTAAGAAAAAAAGTTGTAGTTGTTTCTTTAGAACAATAAAAAGATTGTATTCTTTTCCGGTCATCGTTTTTGCTAAGTATATTTTAGCCTGTTAACTTTCTCCAATTTTTAATTTTTTTGACTAGTATTGTTTTGGCAGAACCTCTTGAATTTACAACTGCGTATTGATTAGTAAACAATTATTTTTTAATAATTTCGTTAATTAATTTATATCCCTTGTTTTTTGCATTATTTTTTTAGTCTTAAGGTCTGATGATGTGTTGTCATCAAACGAAATTTTATGCAATAAATGTCGCTCCACAGCAATTTCACTATGTCCTCTTTAAGTTATCTGAAAACACGAGACAGATAATGTGAATGGCGCATGGAGCATTACTTTGGTTGTGAAATCATGGTTCACATCTAAGTACTTTAACATCTTTTAAAAAGGAAAACTTCTATTAATGACTTGCATGTAACATGTTGTGTGTTGAAATGAATTTCATCTACTTGCCAATTTTGTCTTTAAAGTAATTATTTAAATTGGCTGTAATGTTTTTATATACATATATATCTATTTTCTTTTTAATAACCATTACCAGCAGAACATGGATAGCCAAAAAAATAGCCAGAAATTCTTTCTTTCGTTCTCACAGATAGCTTGCAGCGTGATTCCATAGAAGAATCTTCGATTTGTAAAGGCTTCAGAATTATTCCTTTGGTCTTTGTTCGCAACGTACATTCCGCCAATTGCACCTACAATCGCAAATATTTTTTCCCCAGTGATAGAACTCTCTGTTATTCTTCTTTTCAAGAGAACCACGTAAGACTCATTAATAGTTATTAAATTAAAACTAGGTTTAGCAGTAGGGGTCTGGCGTTGTTGAAATGTAAACTGTTGTTAATAACGGGATCCTGGTCTTGATTATCTTGACGCACATGAAAGATTTTCCAATTTATATTCAAGCTTACGAAAGAGCCAGTGAATTGCCAATAATCTAGCAATTACTGCAAACATTTTCAACAGTTATTTGAACAAAATTATAACGGACAATTTTCTATTTATTCTTGTAAAAGGGTTGAAATTAATTTCATTCCATCTGCGTCCTCTGATCCTGAAGAGCAACAATAAAATGTTGTTGTAATAATTACAAGCTGATAATGTGCTTCTGTTTGTATTTGAATAAAGGTAAGGTTAATTCCTATAATTTAGTAATTTAAATTTTGAAATCCAAACAAATTTAATTAAATATGCCTTTCACACTTCATCAACCGTTCACAATCACCGGGAAATTTTTGCTCGTGATAGGTCCGGTAGAGAACTTGTCTAGTAGCTTTCTTTCATTCGACACTTATTCTGAACGCGCTTCATGTGCGAAGTGCTACTTTTGTCTTTATGTTCAATTAGGTTCCGCTTATTCCTGATATTTGTTAATACTTGATGATAACATCAAAATATAAATATATGAAAAATATTTTTAATTTTTGTTTGGTAACTTGTAAATAATCATAAAACATGAAACATGGCATCTACTAGTTTAGTCAAAATAATTTACAGTAATCATGTAACTGATGATTAGTGTTACCATTCGCCGATAATCTATCTAAAATTTTGTTGCACTATAGTAACTAGTTTAGGTGAGTTATTTACGTGCTCTGCTTACTGTTTATGTTACACGTACGCAGCAATTAATTATTACTTCCTTTTTATAACTCCTGTATAATCAACTAACATATAGCGTTAATCGGTATCGTCTATAGAAAGCTCCATGTCATTGTGAGCGAGACGTCAGCAGATAAATGCAATTTCGACGTTTTGAAAGTAATCTACATTGCGGAAGCCTACATCAGTGATGTAGCAGGATGTCGCACTGGTAGAATAGTATTTAATACATTTTTCTATATGATTCCTGTTTAATATATTGCTTAAACCTTAGATGCCTGTATCTAAACGGATATTTATGTATGTACATGTACTTTCAGAAGCTCATTATTGTTGGCAACGCAGGCCGTGCAGTAGCGAGTAATTAAGTGATACAGTTATATTTCATAGGATTTCGAGTATATTGGTCCCATTGTGCATCACTGAGAAGATCTCCAGCCGTAGGAGGAGAAAAGCTCCTTGGTTGTCGGCGTTGAAAATGTGAAAACAACAGTCATGGATTTGGTTCCTTCATAGGCAGCAGATTACATTGACATCGGAATTCAAAAATTTATTGAACAGTATGACCATTGTTTGAACTTTGAACATTGTTTGAAGGGAATTATGTAGAAAAGTAGATAAAAGTATGCAAAATACGGAAATAGAATGTAGAATATTCTTATGATATTTATATGACTTTGTCCTTATTCAAAAACTAACCTTATGCACTGCATATCTGTTTTATAAATCTGTAAAAGCTTTTTCAATATTGTTCTTCAAAATGTTTACTTATCTTCTATTTTCCCTTTTTAATTGGTTTTTGTTGAAATATGTAGTTATATATCGTTTGAGTTTTGGCAGTTGTTTATTCCTTTTTCAAAAGATGTTTTTTTTCTCCCTTTTCTTACTTACATCTTAGATTATTTACCTCTTCCTCCAAAGAAATAAATATTGAAATATTTAGAAAACATAATAGTGTTTCGTTTGAGATAGGTATCTTTTTTTTATTATTTACAAAATATTCATATTTTATAGATAAAAATATGAATAATTATCAAATTTTCTGTATTTTTCTACGGACGGAAATAGAAATGTTTATCCATTTCTATTATTTGAAAGCGTTATGGTTAACTTAAATGAAATATTTTAAAATTGACAGTAATAACACACGAATTGGAACCATTAACAATTTGGTAAATTTAATTGCGGAAGGTTTAATTAACGGCAACTTGCTTGTTTAACATTATCTGAAGTTAGTATTTCCTAACAGCATCAGCTATTATCTACAAATATTATTTTACGTACTTATTCTCATATATTATAATATTCACAGCTTCAAGGTAGCACAGTGTAGCATTTGGTACGCTGCTAATATTTCGGCGTGATATAACTCGTGTTTATTGTTCAGCAGTAAAAACAATTTAAGCGTTTCCCGTAACGTAAAATAAATACCAAGAAATTGTAACAACTGAATTTAAAATACGATTATTTATACACGTTCACGCGAAATAATACTTGAACTCGATTCCTTAGCTCTCGAAATAAATATGAGGTCTAACGAGTGTGTTTATCGAGAAGAAGTTGCATAAAATTTATTATACGTTCATATTTCTAATTTACTCTTTTGCGTTCTAGTTCGCAGGCGATTAACAATACAGAAAGCGATTTGCAACGGTCTTATTGCTTAAAAGATCAAAGCAGGATTAATTAGACCGAATATGATGTTTAAAACTCTTTCGAGCACGATGGTACATATCTGTGTCTCATGGTTCGTCGCTGATGCTAGAGAGTGGCATCTATAATATAGAATCCTATGCAGAATATATATTTTCTGCTATATCGCTAAATTGATCGTTTTGATCGCTAAATTGATCGTTCGTTTTGATTTTATTGTTTTGTTGGTTATTTGTGTGGGCCCACTATTTGTAGTTTTCAAATAAAACGAAAACATATGTTTATCTTATGTATTTGAACAGATAAAAATAATTGTAAATATTCTGTTAAATATTTGTGCTTAGATTTGAGGACAGTGACGGCAGTGTATTGGCGTTATTCTTGCTGTTATAAATGGTAAATTAAATTACGGCTCTTCTTCATAACCTGCGTTTAGTTATATTTATTACATCAGCTCTAAGTTGAGGTATATTTTTAACAGAGGATTAGTAGATACAAGACACCTGTTGATCGTAAACACGTAAACAATGATTGTGGATTAAGAAAACCGGCGACATTGCAATTGCATATTAACAAAAACTAATTGAAAATATTCATATGCCTTCTTATGATTTCAATAAGACTTTGTATCAATTGCAATTGCTTAAAGGCGAATATCAAACTTAGGAAACACGTGTTGACAGAAATGAATTGGTTCATCCGATTGAAATGTTGCACGTTTATATGTTCAAGTATTTTTGTTAAATCAAACTAATATCCGTGTTGGTTATTTATTTAAGACAAAATACATTCCGATATGCACCATCGGCATTTGTATGCGTATTTTCTTGTTTCATGATTCCACACATGCATCTTTTTTGTTTTCTTCCAACAATCAACAATTGATTGAACATTCATTTTAGAGCTGATCCAATTCAATAGTTTCAACCAATTGTGTGACGTTGTTCCAAATCCTGTGAAGTCCTGAGTATATGCAACAAATACAGTTGGTTGAGTTAACGATGTTTTCGTTGATTCAACCAATCTTTCTCTCACATGCTTAGCTTCATTTTTCCCCATTTTGAAACTGTATTTCATACATTTAGTTTCTTTAAAAGAAACCCATATTGCAACCGACATATCAGTTTCGCTTCGTCTTGTTATTATAAAGTTTTATTGTAAGCGTCATCTTCCATATAGTTAAAAAGACAAATAGAATAGTTTTGTGAAAATTTATGCCAGCAACCTTATGAAGGTAGTGGTTTTAAATACGAAAATTAACCGTAGACTACTTTAAACAAGTGATGTAGTTCTTTGTGCAATAGTGAAGATCTACTAAAGAAATCCGCAAGATTAAATTATAACCATACCTGCGCGTATCGTTGATAAGTATTCAACAACGATACATACTTCTTGCAGAACAATTTATTTTGATAGAGTAACATTTAAAGTTGGCAATAATATAGAAAGCATTATTCTCAATGTAGGTATAAATTTAAGGATTTAACATTTTATAAATTTAGGGATCTATAGAACAAGACTACCAACATACGATTGCCTAAAAGCGGCGCAGTTCGTATTTATTCGGCATAGTGTAAGTTTATTTAAATTTTGATGCTTCATTGATGAAAAAAAAATATGCAAGTTCTCCAACGGGATTACAAAGCGTCTGAAATATAAAGAACATGCATGAAAAGTGCTGTAGCTATTGTTAATTCGTATTTTAATGGCGTTAAATCTAGGGCATCAGCAATTGCAATTGTATCTAAAATAACTTCAAAAATAACATTTCGTTGGCTGTAGACGATGTGTTTATATGCGCAGCTAAAAACGTATTCTTATACAATACATGTCGATCTACGAGCAGGCAATTTCATAAGTGCCTTAAAAACATAATTGCGTGACTATTACAATACCTAGATTTTTCGATGTATAAAATTTATTTACACAAATCCACTTATACAAGTAAGTAATTAAATTAATGTATTACTGCAACTAGTAAATAAGTTAGCCAAGTATTGTGCCCAATCTTAAGCTATGTGTTTCTATTGTATATAATCTCGAGTTATGCAAATCATTTATCTTTCAGCAAGATAACAACTTGCAATACACCGCAAATGTAGTCGGTAAGGAATAATAGTTAATATCTAATGTACCGAAACAACCTCAAAAGCCCTAACAATCGCCGGATGTAAACCCTATTAAACATTTGCGCGATGAAATACTGAGGGTAGAGGCACGAAAATTAGAAACAAAGCCTTGTTGAAAGGAGCAATATTCCAAGGGTGACGTACAATTGATTTAGAAGTGATAAGAAGATGAATAAACGGTATGAAGAAATAGATACTGGAAATTCTATAGGGAAGAAGATACGTAGCAGCATTAGGTATTGATTTTCCAATAACTGTTTTTGTTCCTTTTACGGCATTATTTCCCTCAAAGTGAATACATATTTTTTATTAAATATATGGCGTTTTGAATCTAAAGCTGTATGTTCATATGTCCTACTACATACTTATATGTGCAGGAGCAAAGTTGTTTTAAATATTGTATTGTGCTACTACGCCAACTGACTTTGATTAAAACGCCAGAAAAAATAACGACGTCGTACAATTTGGGAAAGAAATATAAAAAAATCGAAAAAAGAAACACAGGAATTTTCTGTGAAGATCATTTTAATATGAATGTATTTGTGCAATATGAATTTTTACTTCGATATTCTAATGTATGTAACTGAAAATGCTTAACATAATTTGAGCTAGTGCTCCGAAGGTTCTTATTGTAGGCAACGGAAGCCTCTAATAACGTATCACCCTTTTTCAAATGTGTAAACTTTTATTATATTCAGTTAAAATTGGATGTAATTAAAGAAGAGTATCAAAGAAAAATCTAAATTTTATAACTCGAACTATCCTATACAATTAAATCTGTTCACAGAGACTTCAAAAACTGATTTCTAAATTTCCTTCAAATAATTTTTACGTTTGATTATAAAACACGTTATTTTAAACAAATTACAATGAATTTATTGCACGCAATTTATTTACAATGAATTAATATAAATTTTATTATGTACGGCTTATTTCAAAAAATACGATTTCACCAAAATATTAAAAAGAATTAAATTTAATTGGACGTTGTTTGAAATAGAGAAAAACAAATTATGCTGATATGTATTTGAAAATATCAGTTTCAAAACTTATCCCTTAGTATCTCGTACAGTACTCACCACTTGTTTACAACCATATATGTATCTTGCACTTATACTTAGCCGAGACATGAGTGTCGCAGCCTTCTAGAATTGTAGAATCGTATAAACTGCAGGACGTCAACTTTTAGATAATGGATTATATATCATTAAATATATTTTCTAAATAATTCCATATTTATATAGGGTGATCGACAAATAGTGACTCTGCAATTTACTTTGTTAACAACTTGTATTATAGATGTATTTGGTTTCTCCGTTAAGAAATAAACGAATAATGTAACCACTTCTAACCCATTTCGAAGATTGTCTCCGTAGTCGGATCAATTTCTATACTAGAACGTCCTCGAAATATATAAATGTTTATAGAAACATTAGAAACGTATAGTACCATATATTTTTCTCTATTTGCTGTACAGAAACTTTATGTATCTCTTATACGCCTGCCGAAATGGGTACGCGCTTTATTAAATTATCAAAGACTGGACAGGCTCGTGTTTTGTCGATTCTCGGGGACACTAGTAGGCAATATGAACCCATTCTCAAACACGAGTCTAACAAGTCTGCTAATTTCGTGAATCGTAGTCCGTTTCTGCAGGTTTACTCTTTTGTTTTTGTATAATGACGCATATGTCTAACATTGAAAGTATATTAGATATTTACTTTCAGATAGACATGAATGGTGCATTTGCATATTGCATTCAAGTCACCTCTGCTGTTAGTATTGAGTGGTTAGTATGACAACAGTAGATAAAGCATGCTGATATGAGTGGTCTTAACTACTAATTCAACATATTAATCCTAAATAGCTACTTAAGAAATCAATTGCATAAATACGAGTTAATATATATGAGGTTAAGGATACCTAACTGCAATACTTATTGCCGACAGAGCCCGAAATAGCTTTCATAAAGATTTCCGTAGCGGCGGAAGGAAGGACTTTCAAGCGTTCGCTAATAGATAGATAAACAAGAAGATGGTTACTAATTACTGTGTTTACATCTCTTATTATTGGCTTTATTTCTGTTGTGTTTCTTTACTAAATAAAAAAAATGCCATCGGTTCTTTTATTATTCCTACATCATCAAACTGAACGTTTCTTCGGTAACATGCAGCAAACTTTAGTTTTCATTTCAAACATGTTTTTGGTTGTCGACATCTAGGAAAGTGCAGCTTTTACTCTATGTGTATCCTGCTAGCTGAAATAAAACATTTCTTTTTTTTTAAATACTTGACTTACATCAATTACCCAAGACTTGAAATTTTGAATAAAGATCTTTCAATGAGGTAGATATGTTTTTTTGTTGTTGTCATGGTATTTAAACCAAAGTAATAACCAAAGTAATTTCGAAATTCAAGAAATCGTGAATTAAATTTATCGTTATACCAATCAAACAGGATTACCACCAGAAATCACTTGGATGCAATACCTAATTGCAGGACTCGCGCCTAATTGTATTTTTTATTTTTATATGGTGGACTAATAAAACAGAAATATGCGATGTTACTTTAGAAAATGATGTTTCTGTTGTTTCAATTTGGAAATTTTGGTGTTTATGGTTTTACTGCACATCCTGTATATTTCGAAGTCTCTACAGAAAATTAGTTTCCAATTATTTAGAAACAAATAAGTGTACAATTCTAGAAGATTATAACGCAATGTATGTTCAAATATATTGATTGAAGACAAGTGAATCCATGCCAGTAAACAACCTTCTCGCACATCCATTCAACACGAAACTTTAAGACTCGTGAAAGTGCAGACTTATAATCAGTAAAATTAAAGGAGACATTCACACTTCGTTGTAATTCCTTCTACGAAAGCGATCCTAAATATTATATAATACTACGCGCTGTAAAAATAAACGGTTACGATCTGACCGGTTGCTTAATAATTTCGTAGCTCTTACATCGGCGATCATCTTGTGGCGGCCATCGCGTTGAATTTCTCTCGACCAATTCGTCTTCGTCCTAACTATCGTAGATTCTGATTTTCTAACGTTAAGTCCCGGTACGAAGCGGCAGTACGTTCCGTGTTCAAGGTCAGTTAGAACAAGTTCAATGAAAGGTAATGCAAGTCTCTGTGTGTTGTACTCCGTGTACGCGTTTTACTCGCTGTCTGTGTGTGCGCGTGGTAGGAGCACGTTTTTATTTCGTTTTCTCGATTCTCACTTCCTCGCCTGCTTGCTTGCCTGCTTGGCTTGCTTTATAACGATCGTATAAATTGTCTTGTTCGTTTGCTCTGCGGTCGGCTCCCCCTATTCTTTCTCACGTGCTCCGACAACAACAATACAATGAGAGTTCGGATTTTTTTTCGAGAAATTAAGTGGGTACTTGTATGTGTGTCCACAATACAATGGGCGGTTTTTATTTGAATGGAGGTAGTAAATATGAAAAATGCATAATTATAGAGTAGAAAACATATTTTGCTCTTTCTATGCCGGTATTTTTTCGTGCTAATTTACCTTAAAAGACTTCGCAATTGATAGTCCAGTCCAGCAACAGCAATCCAATAAGTGTATGTAAATAGAATTAGTGACTCAACGTTTTGGAGAATATATGGGATAATTTTTTTTAGAAAGACCTATTTTTCAAAATATCAATATCCACATTTCAGACTGTGTGCGTGTAATAATACAAGATATCGGAAAAAATCAGTGAAATTAATAATTCGGCAGCAGTTAAGCGCTGATAGATCATAATTGATTGATTTTTTAAAAAGCATATTATTTGCATTTTGTGTGCTCTTTGAATGCTAATTAAATTACTAATATTAATGATATACGGCCCTGATTGAAAAAGACCCGAAACGCTATCGTTGCATGTTGCGCTGGGGGGCTGTTCCACGCAGCACTTCTTTTTATTTATTTAAATGTGAGGAAAATATCAAAAAGAGGAATTATTGAAACGAATGACTGTGTTCTTATTGATTTCCAAAAAACCACCTAAAAAAGCAATAGAGTTGCTTGTTAATTGAATCTGGGAATTATAGTTTATTAGTGCTACTCGTTTTCGTTCATTTGAGAATGAAGTAGTAAACGAAAAAGCAAATGTCCATACAAATACTGTGTACAACCTATCAAGTCGTTGATTTCCACATATAATATAATATATTTTACTTTAGCACTTACAGTAAACTTCATTTGTTTGTGCAGGTGTTTCAGCTTCGTTAGAAAATAAAAATTCACCGGAAAATGTAATCGAAATAATAAGTGTCTTGCCATAATTTAGATTAAGGCCTAACGTTGTTTTGTTACCTGTTTTGCTATATTTTGATACATTTTCGTTTAATTCTAAATTTTGAACTTCCTCTTAGTTACCTACAAATATGTACGATCTGCGTGTTATACATTAAAGATATTCATCTTTAACAAATTATGACTAAAAATTTATTTCAGAAGAAATGTTTTAAAACAGTTAAGGGCGCACAAAGTTTGACGTAATATGTTTAATTGTTATAAGCTGAATTACCTGCGACCTAAAACAACTATTTATAAAATTTAGTACAGTTTGCTCTTGCGCTGGAATTCATAACATCAACACTATGGTATGTAGGATTTGCCAATTTTACAATGTATCTAAGACGATACTTAAGAAGAATTGCATTCCTATTTTCTCAGTTCTCTTTCCTTGTTCTACTTGTTTGGACTTGTAAGAATATCGATGCCACTATCGTGGTAGTAAAGACCAAACAAAGGCGTTAGTTTGTAGAATCTTTGAAACAAAACTGAAACTGTGTCGCATTGTATTCTAACACTGATAGTGCTTCCAGGTTAATATCATGCTTCCTTCAATTAACCAAAGACGATTAATAAAGATATACAAAACGGAGCAACTTCTTTTCTGTTTGTTTATTTTTAAATATTCGAGTACGTATTATCTCCATTATTTTTTAAACACATGACCGATTCTATCTCACCCGTTCTGTTTTCAATATTCCGTGACCAAGTTCAACGGTTTCGGTTCGCCTTTCAGTTATATTCGTCGCCCTTCCCCGCGCCTCCACCATTTCTAGATAAACGCGGTGAATGAATCCACTTTACATCACAGCAAAATTAGCAATTTAATTTACGTTTTTCTTTTTTTTCTGCTCTCTCGGATACGTTCCGCAGATGACGTTACAATACAAAGACGTTCTCAAAAACCGGAGCTGGTAACGAACATCCAACTGGAGAGTTCAATTGAAACGACATGTGTTGAGTTATGTGCGCACTTTAACGCGTTAAGCTAGTTCCGTATACTCGGTCATTTGAATACGCTCATACGTACATACGTCGCGCGCTAGTTAGCCAGTCGCTCTACGGGAGCCGCCGACCGACGTTTAATAGAAAACTAGTTGTAAACGGAATACTTCGAAAATTAATCGTATTACCGCCGAATACATTCGCTAATGCATAAATGCGCATTTTGCTCGGTGAGTATTAACGAGATGGTACAGAATAATTACAGCATACAAGAGCTTTAGATTCAATTCAGAACGTGCACGAATTGCTAATACACAAATATATATGCAGCATTCAAGTAGACTTTTGGCGAGCGAGTGAAGGGTTTATCGCACCGTACTTCGTCGATAAATTTGCACGAGAAGAGAGGAAATTAATTCGCTTGATTGGGGTAATGTTTAATGAAAAGACGGCAGTTCTTTTTTTAAAGTAAGACTCGCCGGGATATGTTTTGCAAAGGATTTTTGGGGCGTAGCATATAAATTTTACTATTTATATCTATAAAATAGGAAACCAAACGTTCTATTGGGTAGGTGATAGGCTAGATGTTATTGACGTTCTTTGTTTATGTAAATATTATCGTTCAGTATTGTTATTGGCTCGTTACACCGTACATTACCAATTGTATTAACTTTTGGTTATTAATTGGTATTTCCCCGAATAGATAAAAGCATGCTGTCGCAATACTTTGCTTCAAGAGTGCAAATTCTAAAGAATTTAAGGATCTAAGACATTTAATTGTTTCATCGGTATTATCCATGCTTTTAGAGCGAGTTATGGAACAGCAACTGAAATGTAACATTAACTCTCACAATAAATTACCTGAAGTTCAGTCTGGCTTTAGGACAAATCACAGTTGTGCAGTGACGCTTGTAAAGGCAACAGACGCATTCTATTGATTTAAACCGTCCGATTGCGCGAATCTATTTTTAAAATTCACAAAATTAAGACTTACAAGACCTACACGATGTCTTGTTAAATCTGATCAAGTCTTGGGTGATTTTTTGGAAACCTGAGAGTCTGTGATAGTTTAGCATCTTCTGTAACTTTACAAACAGGTAGTGCGGGTCTTCCTACAGCAAAAAGAGTAAAAAATCTGTGGATAACAGTTGGCAATACATTTCGTTCCGGTGATTAGATTTCCAGCTATACAAAAAAAATACTTTTATCTAAGAAAACCTCGTCTCTGTAGATCTTATCTAAACAAAAATATTAAAAAGCTACTACGTGAATCGTTTGTTCTTTCTCAGACTAACCTTGGTACGGTGCTATACTATCCTGCTATTGATAGAGTCACTGCTTGTCGCATTCAAAGATTCAAATACTTTTTTTCATTATATCTATGGCATTTGCAGATTCCAAGATACTGCGTGGCTTTCAATGGAACCTCGATTACCTTATATTTTTATCACATTTTGCTATTTAAATGGCTACCTTATCTATTCTTTATTCTCTTCCTTATCTATTATCGGACCGACGCTCACAACCTGACCACTCGTTTTCGAAGATTGATTTCCTCACCGGCTCACAATACCGCGCGTTATGAAAGGAACTTCATTTATTCGACAAAATGTATAATTCTGAGCAGCCTTCTTTTACTGCGGCAATGTGAGCGTTTACTAAGACTGATAACTTGTATTTTGAATTAAATAAAGTCAATTATTATTACTATTATTATGACTACTGTCTTTGCATAAGTAAAAATAACAATTTTTACAGGCGAATTTCCGTATATTTGCCATTGTTATCATTCGTTAATCAATTCAATTTTGTTCCAGCAGATATAGCTTTAAAACTTGAGACACCTATCGAGTCCCGTACCCCCGATGGTAGTGCATTAAATCTTCAAGGCAATTCAGGATTTCTAGAATAAGTTCCGAAGCATCAAATAATTTATTGTGTCTTATGTTGATTGAATGAAATGAATTGAAATTAATGAATTCTTTTAAAACGAACAAATGATAACATTCTGATAAATATATATTTACAAAATTCCATATGGTAGAGATCACATATGAAATAAGACAAACAGTGCTTTTTTACCACGTCATATATTTCCTACCGTTGTTTATTTTGTTGCTAATTTCGGGTATGGGTCTTTTTGTAGGTTGCCTACTATTACTGTTATTATTATTATTATTACCAAATAAAATATTTTAGGATTCGCAACATTATCTACTTTTTTGTGAGTTAGTTTATATATTTCTATAGAATATCCCATCCCTATTTTAAATGTACTCTAGTGATAAATTGAGCTAAATTACCTTTCTCTTATGGAAAAACGACTACAGCTGGTAAACGAACTTTCATGCAGGCATATGTGTTCTTACACGTAGAAGCACAAATGAACTTGAAATATTAGTGGAATTTCCTCTTTCTCATAAGATGCACAGATACGAAGAAGCAATATGGGACAAGTAATCATTGCTTTTGTTGTGTAAAATGGAATATATTCTTCATACTATCGGTATTTGATATGTGAGATTCTATATAACATTCTGTTTAAGCTTAACCTCCATTGTTTCTTAAATTTATTTAGTAGTTGGTTGGTAGTCATAAATCTAAAAATATCACAATATATATATATATATATATATATATATATATATATATATATAGAGTATAGCAGCTTCGGACATGGTGAGATATTCTTCGATCTTTAAACGGATATTCTAGGAGAGCGTTAGCGACCCGAACGTAAACTTGAAAGCTAAATACTCTAACGCTGGAGGGCAAACAAAAGCACGTTCGTTCTATCTCTCAGTATTCTTCTCTCTCACTATGTACATAATAAGAGCTTGAAATTGCTTTAGTTCGTTACCATGTACTATTTTGTATAGGGTTTGGAACGCGGTCCATCTCTAACCGGCTTCGCCGAATGACAAATCCTTCCGGCTACAGAGGATGATGACGGTCCGATTTTAATTGAAATTAAATTGTTCTCTTAAAGAGACGCAAAACCAGAATCGAAATAGAAACTTGTTGAACTTTTTGCTTTCGCTGCGATTTTGAGCGATTGGAATTATGGGTACTAATATACTGATGTTTTAATATGTGCAGTTATTTTTTCTTTCGTCTAATTCTAGCGTAACCGACACTGCGTTGTTCAATTTTTCATGGAACTGATAAAACAGCTCATCGACGTTAGTTTGAGCCGGTAAAAATTTGTTACTTATCATCCATGTACTTCTTGAATTGAACAATAGTTGAACGTTGTCTTTTTTTTGCTGGAGATTTCAATCTCAATGGTCGACATTAAAAATGTGGGAAATAGAAACCATTCGATTGTGTAGAACATTCCCTTTTGTTCTACATACTGGAGAGGTACGAGATCAAATGGTGCTGGTTTAATGTGGTTCGAATTTTACCTTTCGCCGAGAAGATAATATGTTATTCGCCGATGATATTAATATAATTGCTTCCATATCAAACATTATTGATCTTACCGTAACAGCTAGTTCTATTTTTGATAACATTAGTGATTGGGTAAGTGTGAATAAATTGGTTTTAAAAGTCTAATCATGTAGACTAGCTATGTTCTAACCTAGAGAGGTCATTTTATGCGCTTTATAATTGTGTTTATATGTTTCTTGTTCATTTGTTATTAGTTGTAATTGTAGTTGTAACTAATAGAGAGCACTACTGCTACTAATTATTTATAAAATTGTTTCGTAAAACAGTGCACCTAGTATACACTGACAATTATACCACATGCAATGTTGGTATATTTAATTTTTTTTATTCATAAGAACCTTTTATTCCCTTATTGGTTTCATTCTTGCAGAGTCTAAAAATTATGCCCGCTTTACATGAAAACATGCTTTCCAATAATTTTGTTATCCAAACCACGATTTTCAAAATTTCTTCGTTCGGTAACCCTTTAAAGATTAATAAAAAAATCTGGTCGACAAGCGAAATATTAAACGAACGTGAAGAGTAACGGGAAATGGTACCGTATCGTACAAACCCTAGGAGCCGCCGGTGAAATGCTCTTATGC
This sequence comes from Oryctes rhinoceros, assembly GCA_020654165.1. NCBI lineage: Eukaryota > Metazoa > Arthropoda > Insecta > Coleoptera > Scarabaeidae > Oryctes > Oryctes rhinoceros. Next base: position 1,072,376 of record JAIOKQ010000424.1, read on the forward strand.
ACGTTCAAGTTTTTTTTTACCCGGTAATTACTTCCTATTATGAAGAATTACTGAATGATTTGACATTCTATGAATAGCGAAATGGCTGAATTGATTATTAAATATGCACCGGCCGCCAAGCGGAGACAATGAGCGGATCATGTTAGGCAGAAACGGAGATTCGGGTCCGTCGTAAATAATTTCGTCCAACCACGCACGCTGGCTGTTCGGAACTTGATGTTTTATGGAATAGTGTACGGAATAGAAAAAGGTTTGCTTAAAGTATTCAAAGCGCCTTAACGGCAGCGAACAATTTACAGCATTCGTACAATAATTTAAGAAGAGAGATGATGTTGGTGGTTGTTGGTTGGCCAGGTGTATTTTTAGTCGCATGTTCTTAAGAAATAATGGCACTTTTTACGATTCGCGCAAATGTAGGCGTCGCAATAGGTTGTACTTTAATTTTTGGACAAGAATATTCTTATACGAAATAATTCTAGATATGTTCTAGATATTAATCCAGATCGATTTTATAAAAAACAGCTTGCTTGATCTGATTCTTTGATCCTTGCAACGCGTTTTATTGTCTGTATGTTTGGATTTACAGTGCCTTTAAAGTCATTGGAGTCACGAAGTTAACCATCACTTCCTTCAACATTTACGCAGGTTGCATTATCTAGATTCTTGCGAGACTGTGGACTACTTATCGTTTTTCTTTGATTGTCTTAATAGGGTTTTTATAGTTTGGAGTCAAGACCTTTCAAACTTAGACTATTTCATTACTGACTTATTTTGAAATGTATTTTTTCCATTTGATTTGGTATTTTTTTTATGCTGTATTGTTAGAGAGGTGTATGAATGAACGAGAGAGGAGTTAAGAGTTGGGAAGGACTAGAATAAATGTAGGCAACAGTCTTTGGTTAACTTACAAAATATTCTTTGGTGAGAGATATTAACATAACATTTTTTCCAGAAATTCATAATTTTTCTTTTTGCAATACTTGTCTGCCTTATAGCCTTTTTTCTGAAGATGTACCTAGTGGTACTGGTGGTTTGGTTCATAACAGGCGTTTTCATTCTAGCTTCGCTTTTGACTACAGCAATGAAAATACTGTTTTATAGTCGTTGGAACCAATAACTGTTCTAGTGAGTAAAGTCAAGAAAACAACATCAATTTTGTGAATAAAGTCAATTGATCTTCATAGGTCGAACTTAATTTTTTTATAGTGTTATCAAAATCCTATATTGTATATAGACCGGCTAAGTGTTTGGTCTAGGAGAATTTGCTTGATAGTTAATGCGGCTTACAAAATGATGCGGATTATATTGTTTTTCAGGCTTTTTACTACGAAAATCATGTGTATTTCGCCCCAATGCATGAGATGGATGTTTTTTGGTAACAATTAACAAATATCTCAAGAAATCGAACGTAACAATGAAAACATTTTTAACATTAATTAAATTTAAAAAAAATTTAAAAAATGGCAACCGAAAGAATATTTCTTTACCTGTAGGTTTTTCCAACTTCGTTATGAGATAAGTGTTCATGTTCTAAGTATTAATAGGTAAAGTAAACTTGGTACCTATTGAATTTAACAGAAATTAAAATAAAGTTACTAAAAATAACCTACATATGTGTACCAACGCTGCTGATTTTTTTAGTATATTTTAATATATCTATATCATTATGTATTATCAGACATGATTCTAGGGTAGAATCGCTTTGTTGATTGTAAAATTTCAAAATAGAATAATAAACAATTTTCTGAATATTCTTTTATGTTACTTTTTTGATTTCGATTCAATTTCTTTATCAGAATGTCTGTTCTTTTTTTTAACAAAGAACTGGAAAAAAAGTTTACATTTTAGATTCATATACAACTTGTTAAATTTTATTTAAATAAATGGTGATTAAATTGATAAGTACTGACAATTTAAAATTGGCTAGTAAATCTGTTTAAGTTAAATAAATGTTCTTATAATCATTGCCTATTTGGGAGGTGCCTTACAGATGGCGTTTTGAAGGTTTTTTATTTCAACTTGAAACATTACTCTTGCTCGATGCCCGATTTCACAATTTGAATAATTAATTATTGTTTTTAAGAATATAAATCTACCTAAGTTGCAAGATATCCCAAATTCCTATAGCAAATAGCATATTTTAGCTTAGCTTTCAATAAGAAATAGTCAATAACACTGTACATACTTTTCCTTCTTCTTCTTACTTCTTTACATGGTTTTTAAAGATTATAAAAGTTGATAAAAAAGTTAATTTACAATAGTGGTTTTGAAACCCTAATTAAATTTCAGTAAGGTTGCTTGAAGAACTATTACCTAAGCAGGGGTCAAATTTCACCAAGTATTTATCAAGGACCAAATAACATCTTCTAATGTGAAGGCGACTTCCATATTCAAACTCACAATTTATGAGAATATTAAAAAAATAAAGCCTTATAGAACTCTTCCGAGAACAATTTAGAATAGAATATTGAATAATAAATACGCCTTCTTTTATTTTTCAATTCCTTCAGCTATTATGCCACGCTACTATTGCTGCAAGTATTCTATATTAAATTCGAATAAATTTGCATACATAGTAGATAAGATTCATTTATTGTCAAGCATTGCAAATGCTCGGGGTTATCGATAACGAAATATGTAAATTCCGTACGTTCCACAAAAGAAAATATTAGCAAAGCGTTTAAGTATTTATTATTTATAGGTTATTGTTGAAATAAATGTAATTTCCGGCCTTTTGTGCGTGAGTAACCAATGTGCAGACTAAATAAACTGTCCATAGTCGTATTATGTAAACCTTCATTTTTTTTCCTGCAAACTCTTTATTTAAGGCTCTCCTTCTCGACAAATTAATGGTGTAAATTTTAGAGAAACTATTCTACGTTCCAGTGAATAGTAATATATTAACTTTTATCTGAAACGATACAAAAAAAGTTTGAATTGAAAATTTATTGGAATCGTACTTAAGAAGACGAATGTTTTAAGCTTACGTTTCGGAGAATTAATTCTGGAGTGTTTTGGGAATGTAGTTTATATATACAGTAAAAGTATACAAAAAAAATATTGAAAATCGAACATATTTGGTAGACATGTGGATGTAGATATGTTGGTTTTGTTTCCTACAAAACAGAAAAAATTTCAAAAATATTCAATTTATCTTATAATGGAAGAAGATGATCGATATATTGCACCATAAATTTTTCATTGTTCAGGTTACAACTAATATTAATAATTTAAGTCGACTGTTCGTCATCACTGGAAAATTTACTGAAATGTTTCTTTATGCCATATTTTTTGGTTATTCTTTGATTTTGCTCCTTTTTGTTATCTTGTTCCTCCTTTTGATTTAATTTTAATAAAAGCATTACATTATACGTGTCTGTTACGTATTGTTACGTGTAATACGTATTAAATACCGGAGTAGGTAGGAAATATTTCAGAACATACCGGACGAAATTTTTATATAAAGGAACGCGTTCGGCTAAAAATTAGATACTTATTTTAATGTTTTCCTAATAAACCAATACCACTCAAAAAGAATCTTTCGGCAGGTCTTTAAAAAACTTTAAGCATGTATTCGATGAATAACTTAACTTAAAAAATTAATTTAATTTAGGGAAGGGATAAGATGGAAACCTCGAGGGCTTTCTTTGAATGGTAGATTTCAGTTCTTTATTTGTTTTCAGGTAGACTTTGCTAGATATTTTAGAGTCTCAATATACTCGATGAACAACATTTCTTTGCATCGTAGCTATCAATTTTCATTATGAACGTTGTAATCTTGCTTTCACTCCATGAATTTTTGTTTCCTCGGTCCTTCATCATATTTAATTCACAAATTCACTCATAAGCTTTCATGCAGGATTTTTGAAACCCTAGCTTCTAATATCCCTACTTCAATAGCGATCATTGAAACTCTTGCTCTTCGATCTGTTAAGACCAGTTCCTCAATTTTCATGATATTTTCGTTGGTTCTTGCTTCAACAAGACCTCCGAACCGTGGGTTACCTTGAGTTGATACTCTGCCGTTCGAAAAACTTTACCTCGAAATATGACGGCGCATTTCTGCGTTTTAACAGAATTTCGCTAACCTCTTTTCGATTAAATCTTTTATTTATCTGTTGCTAGTATGCATTAAGTTTTAGGTAGTAGAAAAACATTCGAATCAATGAATGAATAATTGCCAGAATAGATGATGCAAATAAAATTATTACATTTATCCTCTTCTATATATATATTTTGAAATTCGATGCGCATACTTTTCCAAAAGTTCTTACATCTTAGACATGTCTTAACAGAATTAATTCACCAAATTAATACCAATTAAGTACATGCACATATAAAGTTATAATAATTTGCCCAGTTCTTGCTTAATAGTGAATGTATTAAATACTATAAAGTATAAAAAGTAAAGAATCCTTGTTATTGCAAACACCAGCATTGCGAAAACGACAGCCAAACTTAATCTAAAAAAATGTAACAAGCCGTTATACATAGCTTTAAATGTTATTCTTCCTTGGATATTTTAACGCTGTGCTTTAAATAATCGGAACTTATAAATAAAATAAGGTAGATAACAAGCACTTTTGCAATCACCTTAATCCGTACGTCAGTGATATAAGTACATACACGTTGGAAATATACGCCAGAGCACCACATTTAAAAGCCAAAATTACCGAAATACAACGCCTTTGGAGTTCTGCCAATCGATTAATAAAAAGCGTCTCAGCATTACAATTAAAAGCAAAAACATTATCAAACAACGACCAGCTCGAGACCGGAGAGAAAACGTTTATTTCACAGTTACCTCGGTCGTTATGACAGTTTGTTTAATTTCTTTTGGATTCAAACGAATGACAGTACCGAGAAATGCTTTCGATGTTAACTATTTATTTTCGATTGAGAAAAAAAGTTGTTTCTATATCTGTTTCGGACTTCAAAAGCTTTACTAGGGATTTCTTATGCAATAACTGATGCAAGAACAGTTGAATAGCATCACATTTTATTTGTGTATACTTTTAGTTATATACAAATAATACGCCGGGTTTTCTGAATTTGCAAGGGGGCAAAACGGGAAATTTTTGTATGTTTCAGGATGAAGAAAAATACATCATTGCATTCTCTTTTTCATTGAAGTTTAAAAAATCAGGAATGTAGGCATTACAGCATCTATTTACTACTTACACAACACTTACATATACCTATCAATTAAAAACAGGCGATATCTTTTGGTATTCAAACAATTCTCGTGTTAACAGAGAAACATCTAGAAAAAAGACACAATTCCACCTCATTAAATTTGCTATTGAAAGCATTCATTTTCGAGACTGTCTAAACATTTGGATATTATGGCTTTTATTAGTTACTCGGATAAACATTCAGAAATCAAAAGAATGCATATTTCATCTGATTCGTTGTTTAATACGTGCTATTTTGCAAACAATTTCGAAAAAAACTGTGGAAACAATGTTAATGCTTGTCAGTAAGTGTATTGATTAATTAGTTTGCCCAACTTTTGCGAATTAAACTTGCGGTATAACATGAAAACTTCTTAAAATAAACTTCTACATGTTAAAAGCAACCTGGTAGTTGATTTCTGTTCAATGTTAGTAATAATTTTTCTAAGTGACCATAGATTATGTGGTCTACCGGTCATGTTCATGGTATGTGGTCAGGATCATACTAGACCGTAGATTATATGGTCATTATATGGGGTGTTGCACTATTATCAATCGAAAGCAATGAAGAGCACGTTATTCGTGTGACAAATATGAAATGAAAAACAAATATGAAAAAGGTATTAGAAATTAAAGATTATAGGTTGGTCGATTACGTAATTCAGAAAAATAGATGCCGAAGCTTTCACCACTATCAAATCTATGGAACTATTTCGCAAGGCATATTTTCATGGATTTTCTTCTTCAATTGATGGTAGCATAGATTACAGCTATACTATTTTATTTAGATTGTTTTGTTACTGGTTGTAATTGGAAATAAATACACAACAATGAAGATTGAAACCGTACCACGCTCTTAAGAGAATCGTAATAAAATTGTCCTGAATTTGGAGAACTGCTTCCTTCCAAAAGCCTCTCGGGAAAAAGTTAAATTAGTTTCGTCCATTCTAACAAAGAAGGCTTTGCTTTAAGATTCTGATTTGAGAAGCCGATTCTATCTCTAGTTTTCCTAGACGCACCATTCTCTCCGGTTACAACACGAAATGAATGAATTATAAATGATTCTGTTATTAGAAACGGTAACTTAGAACAGGAAATGAGTTTGGGATAAAGAAATGAAGATATTGGATTTGTTTGAGGTCTTCCTGAATATATTTAATGATGTTTTAGTTATTAAGGTAAATAAACAAATAATTTTTTAAATCCTCGTGATATAAATAAAATTATCTTTGTTTTACTAAAGGTTAAACTGTGTTCATAGCTTTATTTTTAAAAATCCTCTTTGTTAGTGAATATAAAAGCGAAATTGTGGTGAATTTCTTGTGATGGATATTTCTATTGGACATCACAGATGTCGTAATACGCAACGGAAATACACGAAAAAATGTCTTCACGGATAAAAGTATAAAGTGGGGGGAATTCTATTCGGCTCATGGTGAATCTCGCGGAATTGATGGAAGGAACAGTTTTTAAAAATTTATAGCGGGAAAGGCGACCAAACGAAGAGAAGCAACATGATCGTTATAACAAAATTCAGCTGTTATTATGTTATTCATCTGCTACTATGGTTTCTGTTTCACAATGATAAGCATGAAATTATGCAATGAACAATAGTAGGAATTTTCAGTTTTTTTAATCTTTTTAATATTATCTTATTTTCGTATCGAGTCGTGCATGTAATATATTTATTAAACATATGGAGTTAAGAGAAATGAGGAACAAAAGAATAAAATAATAACAATAAGTTTAGGCCAGAATCTTAACAACTGCGCAAACGATTAGCGGTAAGGATAAATAAGTCGAGATCTCTATTTTATAGACAGAATGTCAAAACCAAAAATAATAGACGTAGGTAAAATAAAATATATTAGGTTGTTTTAAAGTCTTTTGTTTGAATAGAAGTGCAATTTTAAAGCTTGATAGCTTACTTTCTAAGATTAGATTAATATTACTTTATGTGAAACAATACTTTAGTTTTGCTATTACCGTCATGGTATTAAAAGACGTGGAAATTCTTTATTCTGCATCTTTTAATACCACATAGCTAAAGATGAAGTAATGTCTAGGAAATTCTCTATTCTACGATTACTGTAGACTACGCACGTTCAGAATTTTGAAGTTCATCCTGTTGCTCTTCATCTATATTTATATAACATCGGCGAGGTAGATAACAATGCAAGGCCACTATATATTTAATATTAATTTTTGCGTCAATGATACTTGCAGTAGTATTGGTTCTTGGATAATGTCGAAAGAGTTTAAATCAAATAAATGAAATAAGTATATGCAGGCTCTTACCATGTCGTAGGCTACCAATTTCTCTGGCGTCGCGGATAGCTGATTGTCGAAGTAGTTGATCTCGGTGAAACGGTTAACGATGAGGGTGCTTGGCGCGGTCAAGTGGCTAGTGTACATATGAGGGGCGCATTGGGCGCAGGGGCAGGGCGCTGCTGGCAGTGTAGCTGCTGCTGTCGCTGTGGTCGCCTGCTGATGGTATACCGGTGGTGCTGCTATTTCGGGACAGGGCACGGGACAAAGGGGCACTACGTAAGGGATTTGGGTGGGTGCGTTCAGAAAGTACGTCGTGATTGCTTGGGATGGACCGCCGTCGGTGTAGATGTGACAGCGAACCGCAAGGCCGCCGTACCAACCGAAATGTTAAAATTGGACTTTACCTAAACGTTCTTCACTTTATGCGTTTTTCTTAAATATAGGTTTTGTTTGATTGATTTTCTCGCGATTTTTTCTAAAATTTCTCTAAAACTTTACTTCTAATTTGCCTCCTTATTTACTTAAGGTTTTTTTTTGTATTTGATTGTACGCGTTACCCGATATCTCAGCTTTTATTATTTCCTTATCCTTGCTTAATTGGATTGTCTTTTTATAATTGATCAGATTCGATTAGTCTAGATATTGCACGATTGTCTCAATTTCTTTATTTTTTTCAAATAGTAATATTATCCTTAGGTGCTAATATAAATACTTCCTAATAATTTCCTAATAGTTATATATGTAATATATATATATATAGATTTTTCTTCTCTTTTATTCTTCTAATCGATAAAATTTTAAAATAACTGAGCAATATAAACTTTGACTCTTCTTTACAATAAAATATTATATACTGAGATTAAGCCTACAGATATGTATTTATATAAGATAATAACAACTTCTTTTTTTATTTAAATTCAAAAGCTTATAATAGGTATATTTCTAGATGTTTTATAATATTATTACTATTTATAATTATTAAAAAACAATAAATTAATACTGAATACGTATTTTTGAATTGCAATTAGCACAACCTTCGATTTACTTTTTTTTACTTATTTATTTATGTTAGATTTTACGAACAGTTTTGAAAAAAAGATTGAATATTCTGGTCAAATTTATTACTTAGAGAAACGAAAAGATGTTGGGGGTAGTTAAATGTGATTGTCCGAAAAAGATATGCTTCAATCTTTAATTGAAACGTTGTAGGAAGGAAGTTTCTTCTTTAAAAATTCTCTTTTCTCCTTTAGTACATTCCCCTATTTACAACACTTTTTGAGTGAATGATTGTCGTTCTAAATTACACAAATATATGTTATAATATATATGAAAAATTCTTATAGATATCTTTCTATGTTAATAAATAGTACAATAGTATATTAATATCAGTTTAATAGATAATATTGACTTGATTGCGAGTTTTTAACATGTGTCACACGTTAATTATCCTTTTAAGTATCTCCTAGTTATAAATTACGTTAGATTTTCATTAATATTAATATAATAATAAATGCTTTTTCATTAAATATATATATATGATGTGTATATTGCACTGGGCCCTTTTTCTCTGATTGAAGCTCGGTTTTTTCTTGTTTTCCCTATTTTTTTCCTTAAACAATTAATTCAAATTTAATTTTTTACTTTGAGGACGGTGATTTCTCGCGTTGCGTTTTATTGTTGTTAATTTGATGTACGTGTACTGTACTTTATACGATGTTTGCGGGCAAGTTAGAGGAGGTCAAGAAACTCAAACCGATCCTCTCACTATGGTTAACGGTTAGTCTCAACGCGGCTACGTCGTGCTAGTTATTTTTATTGTTATGACGAAAAGTTTTATCGTTTTACTTTTAAAAATACTTAGAATAGTCTTCTTCTGTATTATTACAAGAAGATGATAGATATTTTTGTGTATTTCTGTATGAGAGAGCTTTACACTTAATACTTAATTTATGTATATGTATATAATATAGATATTATTTATAATCTAATATGTATATATATAATTCTACTTATATTAATATAATTTAAATGCTTATATATTTTTTTGGAAATATACAAGCATGTACGATTGAATTTTAATGATTGTCGTAAATTCTTGTTGATGGACAAGACTGCTTCACTGCTGTCTATGCCGTCGTAAAAATGTCGAAATAAATAAATTACTTATACGATATATATCGCTAATAATAAACAACAATAAATAATTATTACTTCTTCGCGCTTTGCTTTAATCCTTGCTTTCTAGCTTTCTTGTTTGTACTCGTGGTAATTTTCGCGACGCAAAAAATGTGTTAGGATTTGAAAGGTCCTGCTCTTCTTTTTCGTTAAATAGTCTTCGGGGTCGTCCTTTCAAATGCTACCACCTGAATAGAACTATCATATGAGATAGAGCACGAAAGAAGAGAATTTACACAACTAGCAACAATAACGTGTATACGATTTACATACAATATCCGAACAAGTTTGTTCCTATACAAAACACTCGACTTGATTTTCAAAAAAAAAGAATTTAATTAGTAGAAAATTTACCTTTTTATTTTCGTGTGTATTCGGATTATCGGATTCTTCGTCCTTCGACGTTATAATAGGAAAAATAAAGGGCACACCATGTAAGATATACTGTTGCTTGGAACTTTTCCTTTGGCTTTAAAATTTTCTCTTTCGTATATTCGATTAACTTTTTTTCTTTTCAGTTTTGTTGAATGTTGTTGCTGTTGTTGTTGTTGCGAAAAAACGAATTGCACTCGGCCTCCCCCGTTTTCTTTTAGTTTAATTTTAGTGTAGAGATTTGACGAGAGTTAGACGACAGGTTCGTAGATGTTTTTCTTTTTCAATCAAAATAGATGAAAATTAATCGAAGATTTTTTAATTAAAATTAGTACTAAATACTTGAATTATATCAAAGATAAATTTAATATAGGCAAAAAACGGATCTCTTAAGATTTGACAGCAGATAGACACGGCGTTCTTAATCGCGATCTTTTCTCAGATCTTCAGATTCTCTATCGATACCGATCGTTCTTTTTTTACTTTACTTAACTTGCTCTCAGTGTTTAGCGATGTTCGCTGCGACTTTCCTCGAATGGATAATCAATTGGAATTTGATACAATGTCGTATAATAGTAGCACTTTTCTCTTTTATTGTACTTCTTCGCAAAACGATCTTTCAGAACACCCGGAAGGATTGATTCAATATATATGATGTATGATTGATGGTATGTATAGGATGTATACGCTGAATGTACGATTAGTGTTGAAGGACCGGTGATGGTGTGGAATATAGAGTAAAAATAGTAGTTCGTAGGAAGTTGAGAGGTTGTTGTGGTGGACCGCCGCACTCGCTGGCTTTTTAGCCCGGACTGCACGGATCCAGTACTTAGGCGAGGAGCACCTCGGCCGCGGCTGTCGAACCTGCGCACAATCCTTCCCTCCGCGCCGTTCGCTCCGTCTCTGTTGGCGCGCGCGTTCCTCCGGTGCTCCGATGAACGCTCGCTCGCCGCGTCGCATCGTGTATTGTGCGCGAGTACGTGTGTGGCGGGAGAGCATAAGGCGGAGAGAGTGTGTTGTGTTACTCTTTACTCCCGTGCCTCCATGCCCGTACGGATTCTATGTGAGTGTATGCGTGCTCAATTATATACAGTCAGTAGTAAAATTATTATTGTTAATTATTAGGGAATTTCGCCTAATTAGTTTTTGAAACGCGAACGTTACGATTTTCGCAACTGATAATGTTTCTCTCCGTTTCTTCCTTTGCTATTCTTTGTAAAAGAAACACTGTAGGTTTACTATCTAAATGATAATAACAATACAAGAATAATATTTTTTATTTTTACAGAAAAAGGGAGTTCTTTATAAAAAAGTTTGTCTATTTTTAAAAAGACTAATGAAAAAAAATTCAATAAATTGTGTTTGTTGCCTTGGCTCTGTCAATAGGACGAAAAAATAAATATAATAACTAGTAACTTTTTTGTAACGATGAACTACGTTTATTAAATTGAAAACGTTTTATCAATGTAATACAATGATTAAATGTTTGACTATTGCTGGAATGTCGCGTGTATAGCGTACGTTGTAGTATTCAATTTTTAGAGCGATATAACATTGGCTTACATGGCCAGAGTTACTTAAAACAAAAAATGTTTCGACGTGCTCGGGCCCAGTCAAGGTAGATAATCGAATACTCGGCGTTGCGCCCACAACCATAGGTCGCACTAAGCAAATATAATAAATAAATAAATGTATCCTTTATGTCAATAAATCCGCTTATTTCAAATCCTATATACACGAAAATATCATTATTAAATTGATAAACACTTGTATTAGTATTTACGTATCTTTTTTGTTCAGTGTAGAATAAATTAAAAATTAAGAAAATAGGAAATTCGTCAGGAAAATATCAATAATTAAAATATCAATAATTAAATGTCATTAAAAGTTTAGATATATAGTTCGAGTGGCGCCATCCACTATTGATACTTCAGTTGGGCCTGGTTTTACGCGAGTGGCGTGTATTATTGTGAGGGTTAAAAGAACCATACAACCATTAGCTATAATTCTAGAAACTAAAATTAACATTCGCGAAATGAAAACGCCGTTGTACTACCGCTTCGCAAATTTATTAAACAAAACACTAAGAGCTAACAAAGGTTTAACCAAAAGTATCTCTCCGCTATATTTAATCGACAGTTTACTAGGCGACTGTTTGGAAAAATTTCTTTCACACTTTTACATAATTTGTAGCGGTTTCAAAACCAATAATGATTACGGACGATGGGTTGAAAAGCGCTTCACAATTTTTTGCACTCTGCCTTCACTGGTTGAAATATGCAGCTCTATTTCCTATCTTTCAGCTTCCAGTAAGAAAAATACAAGAGCCAAAAAAAAAACTTTACTCGGAAAACAAAAATTGTAAACAGTTGTAAAGAATACATCATGTACACAATGAAATGTTGCACGAAAACTATAAATTTGCATAACAACTCATTTTTATTATGTTGTATGGACATTGTAGTTAAAAAGTTCATTCTTGAAAGCCTGTTTACATATCAACTGCTGATGCTCATCTGGATACGGCCGCTGGACGTTCCGGAAGTGTTTTTGGTTTATTGTACTACAAAGTATGTATCTTTATGTATCTGATATCGGTTGATGTCAGGTTTTTGTAAGCCTTCTGGATTGCGATATAATTCGGGATGAATTAACTTTGCGTTTTTTTTTTTTTCTTAATAAAAGCCGATTTATTTGCTTTTCTCTTCAAATTGCTCCTTATTATTTGCCGGATGAGCAACTTTCGAGCACGCTCGGTGTGATTATGATCATTAAGAAACCCTTGATATCTAAAACGATATCACCCTAAACCGATTTTGTACAATTGTATCCAATCTCAATGAATACATTCCCGTGCACATCGTGCACATCCACTTTTTTAACTGCACTCCATTCAATGAAATTTACGGTTGCTATCTTCAAGTAACATTGTCACTGTTTTCCTTTAATAACCCCTTTCACTTGCATTTTGATGAATTTACGATATATTCTAGGTATTTGTTTTCCGGATTAAAATTGATTTGAGGGGTGTGGCAAACTCTAAAGAAAACCTTGGTTTCACCTTCTATTGCATCTATTTTTGGAAATTATACAACATATTTGCTATGATAAATGCAAACTAATAAATTTAGATAAAAGTTCCGATTTACTTGAGTACTAACATTCTACAAAATTGCGATACGGTAAAAGAACAAATATTCTTTTCGCAGAAAACGGATGTAATTACCTTAATAGTCGTAATTATCCCTTCTTAGCTGAATTTATGCAGTGTACTAGAGGTCATTAAAGCTTTGGGATTAAGGGACTAATGAACTATTTACTATTCTTGTTTCTTTGGAAATGTAAGAGAGTAATTATGATTACCATAATTTTACTTTATTTGTGAAGATTCATATTTCAATGTTTATTCATTTAATAAAGTAAAGTACCAATTATCTAAAAGTAACAAAAAAAATAGCATAAATAATGTTGTTTCAACTGTTACTAGAAATTCAGATATGAAGGTTTTGTTGTTACGCTGGTTTTATATGCTAGCCATTGAAGTAGATATGGATGATCCTTTCGTTTTTGTATTTTTATTACAAAAAAAACTTACTGTGAATTTCCTAATATTTAAAGAAAGATTATGGTAAGCATGAAATAAAGCATATCTCTTTGCCTGAATTTCGCAATAATAAAATATCGGCTGAATGGTTTATAAGACTTTAAGGCAACAATTTTTTAACATAAAAGCAGGCCCAAATAAGGAAAACTTGTATCCCAACTTCACGTCTGCACTTCTAACGACATTCGGAGCAACATTTACTGAAATCATTTTTAAATAATTGGTATTTTACTATAAACACTGCTTCCCGTTTTCCTATTTTTTAGCCGTCCTGTATTTAATCAATATTTTGCTTATGATAATGCCTCAAAAGAAGCCAAGCTTTTCATAAGCCCTTAAAATGAAAAATATAACGTTTATAAGTACATGTACTAGATAAAAGAACAATGAAGGATTGGAATCAAAAGAAAGGGTTTGTATCTCACAAAAAATTGTATTCAATAAATTGTGTGACTGTTTTTTCCTGTTTAAAAGCAACACATCTTCCGGTTAGAAGCCGGACAAATAAATTTCTTAAAGTTTAATTTAAAATTTAAATGTTGAAAAATTTAGATTATTTTTAAGAAAATTTTCAAATTTAGTTTAATTATTAAAATTAGCGTTATGTTCGTCAAAGTTCGTAAAAAATGGCCAAGGAACTACTATATAATGTACACGAATGCATTTTGATTGCCGACCTAAATATGTCATCACTAAAGAGTCCAAACGATGTGCCCGACCATCGCGCACATCCGGATATTTCTGCAACAATGTAAACATGTTAGATAAGTTATTTATGTTTTTTCTTAACGTTTTGTAAAGTGATTCAATATATTTATTTTTAAATAAGCGGACTGTTATTCTGGTAAACTCTCTCGGGCTCGGGCACATCGTTTGGACTCTTTGGTCATCACTATTAGTCATCACAGGCTTTATTTTATAGTCAACAAGTAAACCGTTTATGTATCACAATATCAAAATAGTACGAGCTGTATTTGTTTTGTGTCTATCTCTGATTAATTTTAATCTATTCTTTATTAGGAAATTCGCCGAGAAAGGAAAATGCATCGCAAGCTATTATTACATCACTTATTCGATGTAGTTCTTTAAATTGTGTCAGTCGTATTGCCTGTCATCAGAATTATCTCGATTATTTTTTTTCCTCGAAAGATATAACTCTAACTAACTAACAAATTTATGTGGTTTTCTTTTGGTAGCTTGTTATTAGCTTTCATTTCCACTAGCTTACTTAACTTGGCTAACTTAACACTAACAGATCCATACTCATTTTCTAGTTTAATAACACACGAAAACTAATACATGCCACTTTTTTATTAAAATTTATTTGTTGGAATTCAGTCTGGGGATTCCACGAATTCCCAACATGGGTGTTCCGAATAAATTAAATATTTTATGTGGTGCATAATGATACTTGTTTGTCAGTTATCCTTTGGAGATTCTGGAATATCCTAAATTATTTTTTGCGTTTGTTTTAATGTATACATTACATAATGTTTTATTCCCGCTTGAAAACTCTAGAAGGTGTTGCAATCATATGCAAGTAATAGTAGATACAAAGTTTAAAAAATAGTATTACCTTTATCCGTAGTAAAGTTGCCAAGGGTATTACAATGTAGCCCAACAGCACAAAAGGTCGAAAATACGGTGTAACTATATTGTTTTGCATGATATGAATTACTAGAGTCACTAGAGTAGAGCGCACCAAACACAAACACTATCTCTAGAGGGTATTACCACGGAATGAACTGAGCGACTGGGACGGCCAGGTATACAGGTTTATAGTGAGGAATAATTTTACTATAATAGTAGTCTATCTAATGGCGGCTCCCGCTTATTATCATTAGGGTTTGTTTTGTTTAACAGAGCATAAACATTTTCAACTTAAAGGAATACTTACACAAAACACAACCCACAACCCACAACAAGGTTTCCAAACTCAAGTTTTTAAATAACTTCTTACCGACTAAATATTTTATTTAACAAATTTCACTACTTACAAAATAAAGCAATAGCAGAATGTAGAACGTTCTTGTCATTAAGGTGCCCGTGGTGCAGTAATTAGCGCACCTGTGTGGCAAACAGCCTCCTGTTTGCCACAATGCCAATAAAAAATGTGGCACAATTGTCACATTTTTTCCATTTTTTTTCAGGTATCTAATTACGTCGATACCAAGAAAACTTGCAAATCTTAATTATTTACTGACGGAAGCCAAAACGCGTTGATCAATTAGTGATTGGTACATAGAATAAAAAATATATCAGTCAAAATATTGTATATATTCGTAGATAAATAACAATTACGTATAAAAAAGTCACCGTTCCCGACATCAAAGTCCTCGTGCTATAGAAGTTAATAATATAATAACATTAAGTTAATAATATAATATAACTGTGATCATCAGTTACCTCTAAGCTTTCGTAATTCAACATTTAGATTTTAGTTAGTAACATAACGTAGCGGGCTAAATAATTCGTTCATAGACTGTACGCGTGGCTGCGTAGAGGGAAGTGTACGTATGGTGCGCGGTAGAAAGCACATACATCGATACAACCTGATGCATGCGGCGAGAGCAGCAGCCAGCAACGGTTAGATGGTCGGTAATGGTTCCGATACCTACCCGTTCGTCCGAGCTCGGAGCGTTCGACTCGCACAACGTAATCCTTTTCTCCTCTATTCATTCTTTGCAATGTGGCAGGTATAGGTATCGGTATACCTACGATTCCATTTACGTGTACAGATTTCGATCAATCCGTCCGGAAGACCCACCGAGTTTAATTACGTTAGAAGGCTTGCATTGGAAGAAAATGCAGTGTGGAGTGAGCTTTAGCGTCGTATTACAAAGCATTCGTTTATTATTCAGGATACATGTAACTATTATTCCGCAATCGCGTTCATATTCGAGATTTGACGGTTGGTACTCCTTATCCCGGTGTTTGAAAATGTCATATTTATTTTATTTAAGCTGTTAAAATGTATATTATCAATGCACGTTTCAATGTCTGCAGCTAATGCATCGACGTACATCTAGGAAGTGATTGGATTCAGCGGAGAACCTTACCACCGATATAAAAACCATCCAAATAAGCTAATGCAACAGATGCTCTTGTGCAGCCCTCTTATCGCTGTTGCCCAGTGGGCGTAGGTTTAACCTGCCATCTAGAGTTGTTAGGTGTTCAAGACGTCATCATAAGAAGTTACGAAAGTAGATTCTTCTCTAAATACTTGATGCTTATTTTCTTATTCATTTTGAAAATTTTTTGTGTCAAATTTAAAAAGCTTTATGTTACATATACATTATTATCTTCTGCCTGGAAGTTCTTGTTTATAGCTCTTCCGCTCTTGTTGATACTTTTGTTCCTAACAATTTGCCCCATTTAAATATACGGATCGGCGTGTATAGTGGAAGTTCACCTTCAGAATCATATTCCATCGAACTGTCAATTCTCTGCTGTAAATTTACATAAATCATCAGCTGTCGGATCTGTTGTTGATTAAAAATCTAAAGAACTCTGCTAGAAAACTACTAATCTTAGAATGGTGCTGTTCTATTATTTATAAAAACGACCCTGCACATTTTTTTTATCTTACATTGTTTTTACATTTGCATTTTGCATAGAAGTGGTAGATAACACAAAATTAATATTTTTCTAGTTGGATACTTTTCAACGGAATATTTTGTTTATTACTATAAATCTAACCACATCTATATTCTATACATTTAAATGTTTGGTCCTGTAGACAGTATACAAGTGTATACTTGTATTTGTATTGTAAAAGTATTTTTGTGTTTATTTTTGTTAGTAGAGTAAATTTTACCAATTCGTCGGGGTAGTTTCTGAAATTTCGAAATTTCTCGTGTTTGTGAGCTAGTGATCAAAGATTTGTTTAGATCTACAACAGCACCGATAATAAAAATTTGCACGCCATCAAAAGTAATGTATCCAATGAAATCTTAAAGCGTGTTACATCAGTAACTCTACTGCAATAATATCTACATAATGATGTAGTTAGTTTAGTGCCGGGAAACAACGACCTGCAAAAATACGAATTAAAAAAGAAGGCGGCAGAAAAGGGTTAATTCGCCCCAAAGGAAAAGTCATTCTGAAATTAAACGACCTCCACTCAGTTTGTCCAAACCTTAAATCTAATTATTTTGTATTTTTTCAAGATTCGCCGTCCCATTTGGCAAAACGCCGACAATGTTATACGCGGACGGTCCTCCTAGCACCCGTTCTCTCCCGTCCTTTTCCGTTTCTTTTACCCGTCTCCTGTTCTTGTTCTTTTTCATATCGTTCTTCTATTTGTTCCCATTTAAAGCAGTTATTCGTTACTTTTCCGTTTGCGCAAGATTTTCTTTGAATTAAATACCTACACAAAAGCTATCTTTTAATTTTCTTGACTGTTTGCATTTTTAATTAGTAATTTTCTGTCCGGAGGAATTAGATTTTCGCGAATTACATCGCAAATAGTGGTACTTATTACGTTCTCAGTCTAAAATAAACTTTTTAAAAGACAATTTCCGCCGTACCGTAGCCCTTGGCAGCGACACAATGTTGACATTCGTCTTTTCAGGATCAAATTTTACAGGTTAATAGAAGTACATACAGTGGTGGCCAAAAATAAGTATGAACTAGCATTTCACACGTATGGTGTTATTTATCATTAGTCATTTATTTATTTATCTGAAAACACAGATCTTGATATTTGAAAAAGGTAAGTTTGATTTAAATTCGTCGTAAGCATCTAAGGAGATCCAAGGAAACGACCAGACGCTGTGTAGATGTACTTAGAAAATGCTGAACATGTAGACCAGACTATTACGTTTTGAGTATTTTCCTCAACGTGGTGTAGGTCCTCAGATTTGATTAGTGACGCAACGATTCGAAGGAGGTTTTGCCCATTATCATTGGGGTGATAATATGTAAATTATTTCCAAATCCTGCAGGAAAAATACAACTACGAAAAGCATCATCAATTCGTTATCGATAATTTCAAAAACAGTGTTATAAAAAAGTTTTAGCATATCCATGTTACTTGTTCCGATTAAATAAACAATAAGTAAATAGTCATTTGAATCACTATTTTAATATTGAAAATAGTAGAATATAAATTCACTTTTAACAAAGCGCAGTTGTCGAGACAAACAGATTTGATCGGTTAATAACAACCGGAGAGGCTATACGGCCCTGTTGGCAAACGTCACGACCCAGGTTGAGCCAAGCTAACAAACGTGTTGGGCTAGGCAAATAAAGTGTGGGGCCAGGCCAGACCCATAAAATTAGGAAACTATTGCCTAGTTGTAATAGATTCCCGTTTAAAATTGACCTTTGTAACTTTGTACTAGCGCCACTGCGTATTATCTATTTCATAGCCATCTGAACAATCGAGATAAAATTCCCAGAGCGAAAACGCAATGACCTTTCTGCTTTTATTAGTATTTTTGCCTTTTAACAGAATGAATTACGTGGAGTGAAAAAGATTTTCTTATGTGTGTGCGAACAAATAACCCTTTTAGGCACATGCATATGTGAGCCGATACTTTCTGCCTAATAACCGTTTTTTGTATCTTATCAATTGTGGAAAATTTTATTCCATGGTTATGGAGTTAATACGGAAACGTAATGCGTATTATCACAAGGCCAGGTCATTTTATTTAATTCATATAATTTAGAAGTTGATTTATGTAGACGTGAACAAGTTGGTGTGAAATAAACGGCTACAAATTATGACAATTAAGATAGGATTTACAATATTATCGCATTGGTTTTCTTCGTAACAAAAAAATAAGGCTTTATCGTATATTTCAATAGCATTTCTTTGGACAGACTGGATAAGAGGAATACGCGTTGAAACACATTTATTTCAATTATTTTTCTGTTATAGCCTCACAACATTGTATAATCTCCCAGAAACATTTTTAAACATATTTGCTGGAGATATATACTTCCTTTACTTATTGTTAGATATATCTAACAACATATATATATATATATATATATATATATATATATATATATATATATATATATATAATATATATACAAATATTGAAAGATAAGATTACCAACCGCCAAATAATTGTTTTAAAGAGGTAACGCAGTTTTACCGACTACTTTTACCATAACTTCTATATTACCATTACATTGCATACTTGCGTTTTGCAAAAAGAACCTGAGATTATCTATACGTGTATGTTCATACTAAGAAAATGCCAAAGCAGCAGTTTACATGCATCTAATAATGGATATTGGTGGTGGGTGGTGGTTCAGAAACTAGGGCATGACAAGAATTGGAATCAATTTATTCAGTCTTTTTCTCGTTTCTTTGGCACTTATAGCAGTAGAAAATTGAAGATAACCATATGCTTCAAAAGACTTTTTCTTTATAAAGTATGAAAATTATTTTTTTTTAATGGAAATCATACTTGGCTTAAAAAACGGTGGATGGATTTTGCATTAAGCGAGCTAATATGTTTACATCTGTTTGTTCATGAATACCTCCGGCAGTCTTATTTAGATTGAACAAGAAACCATATTTTGCCAAATTATCATACAGTCTCTTAAAAGTAATTAGAGCAGGTTGTCTATGATCAATACTGCTCGAAGTACTGCTGTGCAACTTGTACAGCATTTTTACTAACGGTCATAGTGATTGGCAAGGTAAGATAATGACTAGATGTATTCGTGTCTCATCGACTCTCGAGAAAACCGGTAGGCCTTAGTAGAGAGTAGGCCTTCTTATGAGATGAAAAAATACGAATATATTTCAGAGATATTGTCACTTTATTCCTCTAAATTTTCTCATTTTATCCTTATAAGTTATCATTTGCTCAAACACTACACCTTGATGTTTAAAATAAGAGGGTGAACCACAAATTACATGTCACAGTAGATGATCTTAGAAAAGCTGTACTAAAAACTTTTGCCAATATTGACAACGGTTCAGTTAAAGACACAATAAATTTAGTTTTAGAAAGGTGCAAATTATGCATTAATTATAATGATGAGCTTGAACACATTTAGTCTTATATACTTGCACACCTTAATTATGTTATTTAGATGTTATTTTAATTTTATCCTAATTTCTTTTGCTGTGTTTTGTTGTTGAAACAAGTTTCCCAAATGCAAATTGTATGTGTACGTACAAAAAATTATTACCATTAAAAACATAAACGCCAGGGATTCCATAAAGCTTTTAACGTGGACTTTCATTTGTTTTGGTCCTTTTTATTGTAGAAACCTCCACTAATCTCGGTCTTTTTATTGTTTCATATTTCTTTTGTAAAATACCCATTGAGTGCATTTTACAACCTAAATTTCGGGAAAGCCTTTGAATATAGAAAAGAAGCACGCTCATTACAGAGCAGCCGCTAATTCTTCAGCCGAATCATAATTAGTGGTTTCTTGTCTGATTTAACGGCGTGTAACAAGGTTCCTCAGTCGATGTTAATTACGATCATACTAATGGGTGCATATATCTCGATGGTACGCTGGCGAATAGTACAACACGCTAATGATTTTAGGTGCTCGTTTTCAGGAGCACCGGTGTGGTAATGTGAACAACGTTGCGGATATCGAATTTTGGCAGACAGTGCAAAGGAGAATTAAATCACCTCCATTAAGTCACGTCGAAGGATATGCGTAACGCGTATAAAGTGATAAGAAAAAATAATAAATTATTTAATTGACTAATTAATTAATTAGAAAACTGTAACTTTGGTGACATTAAAAGTTCCCTAACTGAAGATGATGTTACCCTTAAGAAAGGCTTATAAATCGAAATTTTTTTTCTGTTTTAATTAATTTTGTTACACGAGTGAAGTTTTATAACTTTGTCAATGATGACAAAGTAATGCTGTGATAGAGCAAGTTAAAATAAAATCAACTAAAAATGTTTGTAATGATGTTTCAAGACTACTTTGGAGGGATCATGCGCCAAATTTTCTCTGTTGGTCGTTCTCCTCACTACGAATATTTAATGAGTAGGTGCAGATACTATGCATTTTAATTAAAATGAGCCACTCTTTATATTATTATTAGTGGAAATTTAAAAACAATGAGATACATTATATATTTCTTTTTAAGATATATTATTACCTCTTCTGCCGCTAGATTTCCAATTTAAGCGAAAGATGTAATCTTGGCAGTAAAGTGTTTATCCCAAGGTATAAAAATTGTGGATTTCTCTGAAAATATGACATGTAGTGGATTTGGATGTGATAATCTTATATCCTGTGAAATCTGGTAAGTAGTTTTAACATGGAAAATTTTTTATTCGACTATCTACTACTTTTAAATAAATTTGTTTATACTTAAATGTATTTGTTTTAATATACCCGCTATAGTCAATTATCGTAGAAACAACATCTTCGATAGAATTCTTAGCAATTTCTTGCAAATTATATTACTATTCTGGATCACTTCATTATTCTTCAACATACTTACTTGTTTCCTAGATATTCGACCGTTTGCTTACCTGTAACAAAGAGAGAAACGCTTAGTTCTTATATCCTATTTTTTTATGGTCGTTAGTTCTAATTTGCAACTTAATAGCGAGTACAACGGCTAAGTTAAGACCTGAAGAGAACTGGTGCTGGGATGGTGTAATAACAATCATTACATGGTTGGTTACACAGGCAACATTGTTAATTCACTGTGCGAATTTCGGAGCAATATATCGACTTACGGAATGTATATTAAGTTTCCGTGACCTTCCCCCCGGCTACCATCCACCTTCGAGACCGTAGGCTTACACCTTATATACCTTCTAAGTGGTTGGGGTCTTCTTGCGCCAGACCTTCTTAGTTCGAAATCGGTGTGTGTGCGGTCAAGTAACAAATCTTAATTATTGCTAAGTTTCATGCTTTAATTGGAGAAATGTTTGGTCGAAAAGTGTTCCGGCGCCTCTTTATGCCGTCGAAGTTTGCTAAAGCAAGTTATCCGCTTTGGCGAACTTGTTACAAATAGTGGTGAATTTAGTTTGTACGGTTTTATTGAGGTATATTGAGCGTAATAACTTTGTAATGAATTTATTAAGGAAACTACTGTAAGATGTTTGTTCCCAGAAATGATCTTATTTCAAATACGATTCTCATACATTGCATAAAGATCAACATTTTGGGACCATGAAGTCCTTAGAGCAAGTCCTTTTATATTTAACAACTAAGTTAGTCGTACTGGTAATTTCGTCAACAACAAAAGTCGTCATTTGATTGTCATTATAAATAGGAAACTTCCCTTGGAAGAAATTATGTCAAATCTGAAATAGGAATTTTTTAGATTTTATATAAAAATCCATCCGCTTACTTAATTAGGGCTAGTAAATGGCGACATTAATATTATCAAAATATTAAACAATTATTCATTATTTTATTTTAATTTGCCAAAAGTGAACGATCTTTACGCTTACTTAAAACACCCAAATTAAAGTAAGTTTTAACTTCATTGCGAACTATTTATATTTGTTTGGAACTTCACATCTGAATGCGAGAAGAATTTTATAGAAAGATACTCTAAAATATTAGAGAAGAAAGTATCAAAATCACCCATCACCTGAGTACAAAGCAACCCAAAAATACCGCTTATTACGTTCGCATGGAAATCACGAACGTAATAAGGTAGTATTCTATGTGGCTGCATGTTCTTTACTAAAGCGAGTGTACGACAGAAGTTAGGACAGTAGAAGGTAGTTCGTAGCAGAAAGATTTACTGCAGTAAATGCAGATAGCTTAGAATTAGTAACAATTGCTATTTGTGATATTTACAAAGATTTGAAAAAAATAAATGTTAAGCATTACCAAAATTAAGAACAATTTAAGATTTGCCGCGTTGTGAATTCGTCTCTATGTTAGGAATAATTCGTTAGGTTATTTTTTTTACAACTTTCTTCATTAGAAATGTTACTAAAACCATTCCCTACCTTATATACATACCCAGTACGATTTACATCTAAGCGTCGTAAAAAATGCCATTGTACCCGGTTTTTTGTTCGTTCGAAGTAATACTTTCAAACTGTTAGTGTTGTTAGACGTGGATTTCACCATTCCTTGTTAGTTGCCTTTAAGAAGCGTCATTAGGACGACCGATCGCCGGTAGAAAAGGAAATCTTACACGTCCTACATTATACATTAGACGGAAACATCGATTCTACAATTTTCAAACACGATGCTTGTTTAGCCTTAACCTACGCATATATAACTAACTGAGGAGAATCCTGGCTTTCCTTTATTTTCTCTTATTTTCAAAGAACGCTCACATATCAGCAAGAAACAGAAAAACGACGAGCCCTATTAACAAATGAGAACAAAATAACAACGGCGAACTGAAGGCATTGTGTTTTGCGACCGCATTTATAAATATTATTTACGTACTACATTTTGCATACTATTTTTCGTAAAGTATTTGAACGGATATCCCAATACTAATGTTGCAACAATTTGTTGATGTTAGCTACATCTTAAGCGATTTGCATGCTCCTTGGGAGAAAATATGCTGCAGGAGATTAAGATTTTGGAATAAGAATTTGAAAAGCAACAAGTGCAGTCACTGAGTGACTTTCGCAATGCAGCAGAAATTAGTTTCATTCTATGTGTTCAAGAAATGTTTAGGCGATCAAATGGCAGTTCTGTCCGCTTCTGCGTTATTAGGATTTCCAATGTATCCACTCAGTCATATTATCTTGACGTTGCTTGTTTCAGAGATCAAGGCTAGAGTTCTTCAGTAGTTTAATAGCAGGTTCCATGTTATTGGTGGCTAGTTTAGCGTTGATAAATGTTTGCTGAAAGTACTAAAAATCAAGTTGCGGTAAAATATTAATAATGTATGCCTTAGATTCTTGGATATGTTGGAAAACGAGCTTTGGTCACTTGAACTTCTTGAACTTGAACACTATTCACTATTGCACTCGGTTTCTTGAAACTTCGCAATAAATATTTAACAAAGTCACCTTCATTTACGGCTGCCTATCTACGATCCAAGTCATAATTATGTCAATATAATTTCTTCACAAGGAAAATACTATATATTTGCAACTACGTATCGTAATGTTACAACTTTCATCTAAAAGGTTATCTGTCGTCAGTACCATACACACATCTGGTTTAGCGACTTCACTTTGTTCACCTATTCGAAGTAAAGGTTCCTCTAGTGGCTGAAGGTCGGTTGCTACAAAGATTGGTCGATTATCTTTGAAACGTGAGTGGTAGAAAGTAGTAATTGCGTCCTAGCATTATTCGAATAATGCTACATCAAAATGTATAGTTTAGATATCAATATATTTTTAAATAGTCAAATCATCAAAAGTGGCTGTGGAAATTACGCTAATTTTATATTTGAACACAGCGTTTATGTACAGGAATCTTGTTATATAAGGTTAGTTACCGGTTGAATTTCTAACATCTCTAAATTTAAATTGCCGGGAGAGTGCTTTAGAGGCATTCCCGAATTTCACAAACCTAAATTTCACCTAAATAACTTCCAAAAATCATAATTCCGAAGTTTTCTCTAGCATTACAGTATGTGATAGAGCCGATGTTTTTGTTTGAGTATAGCGAGTATTTACAGCTTTCTTAATTATCTTGTACTATCGGTGAAAGTGCTATTCGTTTAATACGAATACAACGATATGGTTTTTTGTTTGCATTCAGTTTGAATATTTGGGATAACATGAAGAAGCAACACGGCTTTAACAGGTAGCACATGACTATGCTAATGGAACTGTTGCCGATTATCTTCACCGAGTTGTTAATAATTTCAAACAGTTGCAAATATAATGTTTGTAGTACGTAAGCAGAAGTATTGATTGAATGCATTCTATTGAATAAATGTAGCCCAAAATGTTTATGACAACAACGACATAGCCAATTTAATATGTAGACTTATTTTTGAGGACGATTATGATTAACTGTTTTAACACACCCGTTATTGGTTTCTGTAACTCTTGTCCTCATACATAACTCATGTGCATTAACGCTTGTTTGTAGTTCCTTGTGTAAGTAGCTACTTGGGTTTTTAAATCAACAATTAAGAATGATTACCTCAGTATGCTTTGTTTACGGTTGTCATCGTAACCAGACAGTACAATACCAGAAAAACACCAGAATTCCTTTATCTTTAATATTAGATATATTCATATATGTACAAAGTTATACACGGGGGATACAGAAAACGCATATCGAGTCATTAAAAAAATTGGTATTTGAATTTGTTCAATATTGAACCCCCTGCACCTTCTAAAAGCATTTTAATATGACATTCGGATGTCGTCAGGTGTGTAAATTAATCTCGTAAAAGTCTAGATTATAACAATTTTGAAGACAATACGCTCGAAATACACATATGAAACTTATTGCTTTATTTTTAAACGGAGAAACCAAAAAAATATATAACGAGTTACATTTGCTTTTTTAAAAATATCGAAGTAGGTTCTTGGTTTGTTACTTATCGATCGCCCTGTACATCCCTTTAACTGTGAGGCAACAGCGATAGAGGGCCACAAGTTAGCGTATTTTCTACTCTCCTTTTGTTGCGCTTGCGTTTGTGAATTATTCCATCAATTCTATGAAGAAGCTACCTTAACATTATTATTGCTTTTTTAAGTTTATATCATTTACATAGTACCTCTCCAGAATATTAGGACCTTGTTGTACAATGACATACAATTTAATAATCGTTGTGTTTGCCAATAAAGTAAGTGATACGTGAATGTAGTGACGTCTATATCATCTTTGTGGAATGTATTTTCTACCGAATATAAAATAACATGGTTTGTTCTTGATGAATAAATACAAATATAAGTACAGGTAAATAGATGGCATATTAAAACAGGGGTTTTGGCAAATATTACATACGCATATAATATTCCTAGATTTAATTACTATTGAATATAGAATTATATGTAAACTGGAACTGTTTGATAAGCAACTAAATTAATCTCAAACGTAGTATAAAATGTACCAATAACAAAATACATATACACACGATATGTGGAACTTAACATATACAGAAATATACGTAAACTTAACTAACATCTAAAAACAAGTCCATTCGTTGTTTGTAATGACTACTTGGAGCCTACTGGGTACCGACGCTATAAGATTTACACTAGTCGGTCTCTCTAAGGCTCTCGCAAGTACTGCCTAACGTGGTTGTGTAGGTTGTCCATGTTCCGTGACACTCGAACACTTTGCGTAAATTTTCAGTTGGGTTTAAATCTGGCGATTTTGAGGCCCAAAGAAAAGCTCGGTTTCAGGATGACTACCGAATCACCGCGATATGGCTCTTGAGCTTTGAACCGCTGAATCGTCGTGCACCACGATAACATGAGCAGCTGATGTATTCTGCCGCATTCATTCTAGTAGTTGTAGGAATGGGTCTTCTGTAGTTCGTTCTTTCTGCCGTATCCAGTGTTATAGGGCGCCACGCAAATGTTCTCGCTTCCTGTGAGGTAGAAAAAACTTTTTCATCCGCAAAGATGATGTATCCGAGTTGCGATTTAAGTTTTCATTTACAAAATGTAACCGTCGCTGAACACGACGTGGTAGAAATTCCATTTTCTTTGCCGGACGACTGTGATGTACGTCATTTGTCTTTAAAGAATTGCGTACCTTTGTAGATATACACTCGTTCTACCATATGACGATATGTAGTTTTCGTATTGTTGTTTATAAAATACTGAGTTTCTATCTTCAGCATCGATTTTAGGTGATCGACTTTGAAAATGAAGAAGTTAGGCAACGTCTCCATTTTAATTTTGCCATCTTCTTGTCCAACAATGAGTTTGCGTTTCTTGTTATAACATATGAAAACATATATGCGTTAGATAATTAAAGGTTTGGTACAATACATTGGGATGGTAATAGATGCAACTAAACTTTTGTTATTGTGAGAAGCAATAAACTTACAGATAAATGCACTTCCTCTCTAATTTGCCTACAGTTTCCAGAAGGTACCAATTAGAGATGACAAAGGCAGGTGAAATTATCACTTCTTTGCAGGGACTAAACAGATTCGTGTTTTGTCGACTATTGGAGATACCAGTAGACAACACGAACTCTTTCTTATGAGACGAATAGACACGAGTCTGTCTAATTGCTGCAAAAAAGTAACAACATCACCTGCCTTCATCTGTAGTAACCATTTTTATACGAGTTTCTGCAGTAGTAAATTCTAGAATTTGCAAAGAAAAAAATTCCTCTGAGTACTAAATGAAGAGGTAATATTTGCCAACAATCCCTGCTTTATTGTGTGGTATATTTACGTACCTACTTACATTTGTATTTATCCATCATGAGTGGATCCTATTATGTATTGGATGGAGCAAGCAATTACAATACATCTCACAAAGGTAAGATACACATCGCTATAGGCACATACCTATTTTTTTTTACTTGCAAACACCGCGATTATTACATTCTTTTATTGTATGAGTGTATGAATAATAGTCGAATACTACGTTGAATACCTTTCTTCCTTAACATTCTTAAGAGAAAACTGTCGCGTTTTTTGGTTTATTTTGTCCTTAGGCTCAGAATTGTCAATAAATTTACATTTTACATTTTCGCAGTCAAATCATTCGGGTAACGCGATTTAAATTAAGCGTTTTGAACACAATCGGATAAACCGAAGACGGTGAATTGATTTCGCGTGAGAACCGATACATTCACCGCGGCATACCTTCATGCGTTACCGCGAAATCCAAATATCGATAATTAGACTATACATATTACCGGGGCATTGAATACGAACGAGTTACTATTGTACGTGAGTGTACTCACATCTGTGCACGTAGCCAATGTATGTGTGCCGTACGAGTTAAATACCATCGACGTATACCTTAATATACTCGAATTATCTCGAATAGCACTAATATCGTTTAGCAGTAAGTGCTCTTAAATTACTGAAAGCGCGCCCACTAGCGGTAGCCGTAGTACGTAGCGATGTACTTGGGTGCATCTCCGTGAACTACCTCTCCCTATGATCGTGTAAAGTCCGCGTTTTCGTGGTAGGTGCATTCATTTCAAGTTGTTCAATTGAAGAAGGAAAACGTTTATTGCACTTTTAGCTTAGATTTATCTATGGACGTTAAAACGAACGGTCGTAAAAATGTTATACTGCGCGATGTAAACATACAGCAACACGGCAAAAATTTGTTTCTTGTAATTTATGAGCAGTTACTTATACCGTTTGTTGGTAATAATTTGCTTTGTAAAATGGAAAAGAGTGTTAAATTAAACAAAATAATTATTGTATTTGCTGAGAATATTTATATTTATAAGATTGATGTTAGAGATACATTTTACAGCAAAATTGGTAAGCTTTGATGACATGGATTTTATGCCATGAATTCTGGCAGTTGATTTCAATAGAACAACAAGCAATATTTCTTCATTTCTTTGCATTTTAATTCTTTTGTACACTATTAGTGGTCGGTATTTCGATGTGATGAATTTATGCAGCCCTGTTGGTATCCCGACAGGCGATACCCAATTCGGCACAAAATAATCCGATAATCTCTATTGGTTTGCCGCGATTCTTTTCGATATGCTCATCCCGGTACAAGTCGTAAGCTACAATTTTTGCTATGACTCACTAAATACACATTGTAAACGTGTACCAAGGTACCGAGTTGAGATGTCCAAAAATGTGGGTCTGTTTAGCTCTTCGTCGAGCTGAGCTGTAAACTTGCATTCTATGCCGAGCTAAATATTGTCCTCTTTATAGTAACAGTAACTTTATGGCGTTTTGAAAAATGAAGGCGTTGTTCGAATTATAGCGCAAATTAGTGTTTTATATCAGCTTCACGGTCCTACAATCCGTGACACAAAGAAAAGTGAAATGCCAGCGCATAATATCTCTACAGTTTTCAGTGTTGTTTGAAAAATTGTTTTCCCTCATCGTCCTGGTTAATTTAAGAATACTGTTGAATTATTATGTCTGAAATAAGGCTAATGTTCGTGAAGATTGCGTGCGACATATCAAACTGTTGCCGCAACACGTGTAGAATCCCACGCATTAAAACAAAATATTAAGTTTTTGGCATAAGCAATTAGCAAAATTATAAGCAACAAGCAATGGAATAAAGTGAATAAAGCAAGCTAACATATCAGGATAACATGTACCGTTATAATCTATTTAGTAGTTGAATTCTCTTATATTATTTAACATTCGATTATATTCTTTGACCAACTACAGAAGTATATCTCATATGGCTTTTGTTGTAGATCAAGCAATAGTGCATTCTTTGATCTATTGTTAGTTTCAGTTAGATATCTTATAATTTGGGGATGATAAATAAATAATAATAAATATAAATAAATAAAAAATAAATACTAATAAATGTTGAATAAATATTATATCGATTTTTTTAGTGGGTCCGGTACACCCCCGAGTCACGGATTTACACCTTTGTGTTTTGAGTACATCACGGTAAGCCTGTCGGGGACGCATATATAATAGCTTTCAGATTGTTTAACTTTTTCTTAGAGACCCTTCAGGTAAAATTTAATAATATGTAGATTTGAATACGAAGTAGCTCCAAGTTCGGTGTTCGATGTGTGCGATGATTCTGGGTAGTGTGTATCTTGAAACAGTTATTACGAACATAATTTGGAGGTGTGCGTGGGAATGATTAGACCACATTAAAGCGTTCCTTTTTTGGTGAAAATGTGCCAATTTTTAACATCAAAGGATCGCTGTTGACAGCTCAAAACTTTGAAGCTCAGATCTCACCTCTGGACTCTTTGTTTTTATTACTTGAAATATCAGATTAACTTTGAAATTATTAAATTACGCCACTTTATTGACTATTTTTATGTTATTATCAGTATTGTAAGTGTTAGTATGTCAAAGAATATCAGTTTGGGTATTCTCGGTAATTTAAACATATTTCCAGAAGCAGATTAGCCAGAATTCCAATTACCTATTTTTAATTTTATCCCGCCCACTACTTACAAATAATTTATAATATACACAGAACCTAGAGATATAATCATACCAAGCTCAAACAAAGGAACACAACAATCACTCCCTTATCATTCTTTATGACTTATTGAGCGAGTAACGTAAACTTTATACAATTTTTTTTTACTGTAAACCTTATAATTAGGTTATCGCGATGAAAAAGTTTCCATACCCAGCAGTGTGTTACCAAAGCATAGCTTGGTGCTGATTTTTTCACCCCATATTTCCGGTGAAATGTGACCTAGTGCGTATCAACCCGCCGACTATCGGTCATCAATTACGTCGCAAAAAGCCTGGTGTTTGCTTTATGCATGTTACGGTCGGAGCGTTGGAAGTTACAACATGTATGTAACGACTATAGACTATATGGATAACAATCTCCTCGTTTATGACGGACGCTATAGTATAGTAAACTATACATGCATAGGATCGGTTGTTCGACGAAAACGCCTGCATTTCGCAAATAACTGCGTCAAAGGATTCTTTATCGCGCTACAGAGCTGTTTGTTGTTAGATAGGTATAGGTAGTATCCACCACTTCGCATGATGGTATTATGCAGCATACAAGCCGCTATTTACCACTGGTCGTACCAGACGTTATTAACTACCGAAATGATCAAAGGCATCCTTTCGAAGAGCGCTCAAACGTTTTAATTAGTAATTTTTGCGAAGAGCTATTATTTTAAGCGTAATTATTTATGGAAGTGATCGTACGTGCCCGTAAATGGTGTCGATGTGAGCGTTAATAGCGGTTAAACGTGTTTGGGGAGTTGC
Source organism: Oryctes rhinoceros (assembly GCA_020654165.1). Classification (NCBI taxonomy): domain Eukaryota; kingdom Metazoa; phylum Arthropoda; class Insecta; order Coleoptera; family Scarabaeidae; genus Oryctes; species Oryctes rhinoceros. The sequence continues at coordinate 1,103,705 of JAIOKQ010000424.1, forward strand.
AAAATTGAAATGGCTACTTTTTGCACACATAAGAGACGTAGTATACACCTTTTTAAAATTGCAAATCGTCGTTTTTTAGTAACAATGCAGATTTTCTTTATTTTATAACTGCCGATTGCTTACCAAGATTAGCGTTAGAAATCGATAGAAAATCGTTAGAAGTCGAGAGAAAAAAGGATTGAGAGAAATTGAAATATAGAAAACCAACACATTATCATAGGTAACTTTTCAAACCATCCTCATACGGAAAAGCTTGCTTCTTTTAAATAGATTGGTCGATATCCTACTTTCCAAAGAAGGCTTTGATAAAGAACCTCACATTATTAAACAAATAGCGATTAAGAACCATTACAAAATCCCTCTCGCTGAACATTGTTGAATAAAATATTGCGGAGAATAAAAATTGAGAGAGGGCTGCCTGCCTTTATAACGTTAACTCAACACCTTTACGCATCGATGTAAAATATATTTCACTCCCTTTTATTGGAGCATTCAATATTGGAGCAATCATAAGCCATGACTAGTCACACCGGTTGATGATGAGGACCTTTCGTGTCCTCGAAACGGTCGTCCCGGACTAATTATTAAACTATATAATTAACTATATGATTAATAATTATTAATAAATAATATATTAATTGTATAATAAATTAAAGTTGTGCGTGCGGAGGTTACCGATACGTATGTGTTGCTTACCATACTACGCCACAGTCCTTGCTATCATTATTAAATGACTAATGTTTGAAATAAACACCTTAATATGGCACACAAAACATTTCTTTCCTAAAAAAAAAGGATTTTAATTAGTAAGAAAGGTGGAGTTACTAAACTAAAAAAAAGATGTTCATGTTTTACAATGTGCTGATTATCAATATAAATACATTGGAAGAACTTACAAAAATTTTAATGTACGTATTAAGGAACATCACAGATGCTCGGAACCGCGTTCTTCTGGCTTTTCCCATTTAGCTCATCATCTTATAGAGTCTGATCATAGTTTTAACGTGAATGGTGGTTCTAAAATGTTGCATATTGTCCAGGGAAAGCATTTTACATAATTTCAATTGTTTCGAGACTTTGAGGCAACAAAGCGTAAATAAGAGCTATTTACGCGTTGTAACCTGTTGTTTGGACCGGTCGCCGAGCAACCACGGTCATTCTTCGTACAGCAGCGACGCAACATGCAGCAGCCCAGAAAAAGCTTCATACCATAGAGAGCGAAAGAGTGTCAACCCGGAAACCTAAACTCTTTAAAAGAGAACAACGATACAACAACCGATAAGAGATATGTCGGCGCAGATTATTTTCGGAAAAAATCAAACAACGACGGGACCGGAATACCCTATATCCCACAATTTTTTTTTTTTATTTTTTAAAATTAAGGTAATTTGAAATGCATACATATTTGTATATTGTTCAGATAAGGATGTTCTAAAAAAACGACGTTCTGTAGAAGGTTTGAAACGTAATTTCAAAAAAGTGAAATCGTTAAGCTAGATACATAGATGGCAAGAAAGCATTAACAGAGGTGGCACACATACAGATAAGTAACTATTGCTTAAAGAATATGTTACTTATAATATTTGAAAATAGCGTTGGCGATGGAAAAAATAATTCAAGACATGGATCTTCGACGGTGAGCTTTAGACGCTAAACAAGGAATAAGACACCAAACGTTTAAAATAGAGTATTGGTGGGTGCGGCACTTCAAGAAAGGTATCTAGCAAAATAACAACATTAATTATTCATTCTAAACGTACTGGTAAGCAGTAATGTTATTAAGGAAATCAAATCCTATATTTCTAGTTTGGGTTCAAACTTTAAGAACAAACGGTCAGAAAAATTGTGGAAGGTGTTATGCAATCTTTGTACGCTACAACACATAGTTATACAATTTTTACCAGCCATTGTTGCAGACGGATGCTTAGTTTCGCTATTATTTTTAGTATTAAAGGATTCTGTTGTTTAGATCCATAAATGTGTATACATTGTCTTCGACGTCTGATAACCTCACTTTAAATGATCTCAAAATCTACCTAACAGATGTTTTCTTTCTACATATTCGACCCAACAGTGTTTTCTTGATCGAGTCATGGAATAAGCGTTGTGTTGCTGATCTTCAGAAATTGGTGCCAAAAGACAGAGCTGTGAATATTTTCAATGTACCCAAAATGATAAGAGCACTGACAGAGCGAGTTTTATAGACTGCGAAATAAAGTTGTATCAGAGAAATAATATTATTAAGTTGCAATCGTTAATGCACAATCAGTTTTCGTCGCTGTTCGTGACGCAGGCAATATTTGTGTTTTCTGGGCTGTAAAAATATACTGTTTAAAATTATATTATCAACGGTTTATAGTGAAATCTGCCTCGCTGTTTTTCGAAGATGTATTATTGTTACAATATATATTAATCGCTACCATTGCGTCTACTGCCTTATTTTTAAAATTAATAAAAATGTAAAATACATGAAGGATATGGGATCTCCTGGTTCCCCTTGTTTATTTTTTCATTTAATCTGGGTCATCCTTGACTACACAATATATACTTTAAATTATCTTATTAAAAAAAAAAAATCTGGGGATGTAGGTTATCCAGTTCGCCCGTTGCATATTTTTTCCGACAATAATTTGCGTGGCCTTTGAGAGCATAATTTCAAATTACCCTTTAACCAAAAAAAAAAAAGAAAAAACATGTTATAGTTTCCGATTTTCAAAGTCATGGAGCCCTCCTAAGTACAACGTAAAAGCATGTACTTATTTTTTTGACTTCCCTAGATCACGTTTAGGATTCTCAAAAAATTATAAATAATTACAATCAACAATTACTACAGCTACTACTAGAGCAAAAAAAGTTAACACATAGTGATTTTTATTATTATTATTTTTTTCAACGATTATTTACTGACAACTTTTAACTTACTTACAGGTGAAACTTAACAAAGTTTAATATTATACATAAAGCTATGTCAGAAAAAAAGAAAAAATAGCCAAATCTGTGCAATAGCCACTAGCTTACATGTTGTAATCTTTATCAAAAAAACTGCGTCATTTAAATCAGCTCTAAATGCCATCTCAAATTAGTCCTGGTTCGCTCAGTTTGGCTAATGATGGATTCTGGATTTAAATTTGTAGGCATTCTTAGTACTTTAAGCTAGAATTTTAAAACATTTTCATTACGTTTGGGGTACCTTACTCATGTAGTATAGCAAACACCAAGGGTATTTGCGTACGTTGCTCAACACAAAATCTTTAATTAGTGCTAACGCTTTAATGTTTAGCATCGCTTCAGGTGTAGTTTACAACATATTTGCTGCCACCATCCTCCTTGAAACAGTCAGTCCTTCTTCTCGGCAATATTTACGGGGAACCAACAAATGTATTAAATGAAAGTTGTTTTTGCAGAAACGTAAATTCTCGATACTTAGGTCAGTACAAAGCAGAAGCCATAACGGATACCTATAGTTATACGTAAGCTATAGTATATTAAAATAAAATAAAATGCAGTTCAGCACACAATATATTACAATACTTAAATTTGATAGAGAGGCGTTAGAATAGCGTAAACCCTGCCATTGATAAAACTTCTTCATTCGACTTGGAAACGCATCCTTTAGATCACATCAATGGTAATAATTCTCGCTCTTGATCGCAAGCAAGAGAGGAAATCAACGGGGAAACGATGGCAGTAGGAAATCTTCCACGAAGTACCTACCTAGTAAAATTAATTGGTATCTCAAAACAACCATCTCCACCAGACGCGAACTAATTTCTTCGACTCGGTCGTCTTCGATGGCGGCGAACGGATTTCGCGGAAGAAGTAACAACCGGCGGCGATAGTTGGCGCGATGCTACTGGCGGCGGTGGTATGGTAGTGGTCTTATAAATCAAAGTTTCGACTTCCACCTGGTCCGGTTCCGGTTCGAGAAGCTCTCGAGCGTGTTCCTCTGCAGCGGATTCGACGCCGCCTCGCGCTTTACCCGCTCCGGCTACGGTCATTGAGCTATGGTTCTCTCAGGACGCATAAGCCTGTATGCACTAAATTCTCGGTAATTTTCGAGTCTCTGGACGATTTCCAGTAACGGAGAAAAAATTAATTTCTCCCTGTCCAAGTTGGAGGATTTGGGAAAACCGCTGTTTGGTGGAAACGTTTTTAACTTCAATTTTGTATAAAAAGAAGCATGAAAAGTCAGTACAAAGTATGTACGACATAAATGTTTAATGTTCTGAAAGGTCGTTTGTCTGTTATCCATCGAGATTTAGTACAAAGTTCCGGAACGGTCGAATAACCTTCTTATCTTAAAATTGATGTGGTATGAACATTTAGTTAAAAATAAAGAATTTATAATTACATAATTGCATCAGCATCTAGTATATTGTTACATTTTCGGATATCCCTATTCATGTCAATTTTCTTCGATAATCTTCGTATTCATCTATTTTTTCTTTACGTGTAGTAAAATGTGCAAAAAGAAAAAATACGAGTTGTTACTTAAAAAAGGTTTGCTAGTTACATATGTCCATGCTTCGAACCTCCTGTGTAGTGTTGGTGTTTGGTTAAAATCTGACTACTTATACAGTTAATAAGACTAGCATATTAACTCTGCCCAGTTAAGTCGAGAGCGCCATAAAATTAAAAATATTTCTAGAAAGTAGATCCTAATCAATAATATCATCCACCAAAATTTCAAAATATCAACTACTTTCGGAAAGAAGTCTAATAGGTTGTCGCCGTTAATAATTCTTTATGCACTTGTTGGAATATACTCGGAAATTCGCGTATGTGTTGTACATATTTCAATGGAAGCTGCACATTGCTACTGTTCTTTTTGCCGCTGATGAAATTATTATAATGTGCCATTGTTAATAATAGCGTATAAACCGGATTGCCATTTTATATCCAATTGTGAATGCGGTAATGCGAACCGAAATTAATAAATTAAAAACTTCGTACGTTATTAATTCGTAAAATTTCAGCGCAACTAAGCGCGTGACGAAATTAACAATTTGAATATTTTATAACACTGGGGGAATTAATCGCCATTTTCAAGTTACCCGCTTGTTGTGTGTGTACGTATCAATTATTCTGTGACAAATACCGCGCGAGTAACTTACTTATAACACAAATGATTTATCGTTCATTTGTTAGCAAATTTCCGATTAACGAAGTCTACACTCTCTATTATAACGGTTACCTGTCTATTAGCACCACAACTATTAGCACTGGAAAATTATCATTGATTGTGTATTAAATTATAATAATTTACCTTGTGTTATTCGATTAATTTGTCAATGTTGCATAATAAATGCGCTGCATTTATGGAGGTACGCTTTTATACGGAATGTCGAGACATTGCGATAGGTGGAGATTTGAAAATAGTATGGTTTTCACTATATTCGTTTGCTAATACGTAATGAATGAGGGAATGTGTGAGGGATAATTATAATCACCGGCTCAGAATGTTAGTATCACTACATACGTGAACAGACAATGAAAAAGTTGCATTGGAAACGGACACGTTAGGACAGGTGACGATTCAAACCAAATATAGAGGAACTATTCCTGCCTAAAGCTTTTCTTTCGATCGCTCCTCATTATTGTTCTAGCAAAGAATTGCAGTATTTTTGGTCTTATATTTCGGGTTCCTTCATGGAGATCCCGTTTTTGGCGAATTGATAATTTTTTCCTATCTTCTACTTGAGGAACTATATGTCAGCTACAGCCACTTACAAACAAACTTCATTACAATTCTACAAAATATGTTATCATTCTGCAGTTGATAATTTTTGGGACGTTGTTTTATTTTCATTATTATCAAATTGTGTCTTAGATGAACATTCAATATTTAGATAGAAAAATGTGAACATTGAAATAATCAATTTGCCAACAAATATTGCTGATGAATGCCGTATGGAAATTTTGGCTAAGGTAAAAGTTTTAAAACGTTGAAAATTTTAAAAGTTGAAAAATACAAATATACCGCTCTTTATAAACTTAAGTAAAATATGGCGAATCACTTAATTCTTTTAGTTTAGACTGGATGAACATTTTTTATTACAACCATCTCCATTTTCCTATTTTAAATCCAGACTTATGCGATTTGGGATGACATGCTTTCACTATTCAAAAAATAACAGATTTTAAGACCATACAGTTTAATCCATAGTCTCGCGATAGCATGAATATAAAAATTTGGGCATGTATTTGGTATTAATATCTCAGAATATCTAATACAGTTTCCTAAATGTACGGAACTAAGGATGTAGAACTCTGTATCAAATTTATCAAACGAAATGGAAATCTTAAGCACTACAGCAATTTCTCAAAATACAGTCAATTTAAACAGGAGGAATTCAATAAAAAAATGCAGTTCCAAAAAAAGCATTTAATGTTTAGAAAACTATTAGATTGTTTTGGAATTTAAAAAATAAGGGTTTCATCAATTACATCACCATTTTCGGCCCAATTCCGCTTGAGGCGCTGCAGCAACTTCACCCAACATGTTTGGACATGCTCGAATCTGTCTTCTTAGTTTGTCTCACAGATGTTTTATTGGATAAAGTCGAGAGTGCAAGCTGATCAGTTAATACGCGCAATCCCGATCTCATCTAAATATTCGTTGACTTTTCTAAAATTATGTTCTACCTAGAGCCTCAACCATCATCAATTCAATACAGGCTTCTCTGCTTATGTCGGCCCAAACCATAACGGTAGTTAATTTTTTTCAAATGTTTCATTCAATAAATCGTCTCTCTTTTTCAGATTCTTTGCTGGCGGTCTGGTGATCTTAGGAAAAACCGGATTCATCTGAGAATATTAAGTTGTTTCAATCAGCATGATTCAAGCTTTTGTGATGTCGCGCAAAGGCTAGTCGAGCTCTACGGTGTTTCACAGATAGTTGTGCGCATTGGGTTTAGAAGTATTCATCCGCCTATTTGCACACTTCTTACTTCTCGTAGTCGTTTTGCCGCTTCAACCAAAGCTAAAGCAGTCATTAGAAACTGAAGAGATCGTATCGTTTGGATGTTATTATTATACGGCCCGATCCTGGTCTCCTAGTATAGCTACCAGTTTCATTAAAACGTAGGGCGGCTCTCTGGATTGCTGATCGAGTAACGCATTACGAATAATATTGATTACGGTCATCTTGAACTAAGGTGATCATTTTGACAGTTAAATGGGACTTGAAATGGAAAAGTCGTTGTTTGTTTTTTTTTTTCTAAAAACACCCGTTGAAGTTTAAGATACTTTTTAGAAGGAAGGTTCCTACTTCAAACTCTTTTTAACGATCAAAATATCCAGCTCCAAAAGTAAAGACAAAGTCACCGAATATCCTATCGATTATCGACTGCAAATGTGTTAATAGAAACATCATTCAATATAAAATAATGTTTTAATAATAACAGTGTCAATCTAAATATATGTATATGTATATCATGTCGCAAGTCTTTTATAAGTACAGTAAACAGGTAATGGATGCCATTTTCTGTATCTGAGTGAATATTAGAAAAATTGTTGGAAGATGTCTTTGTTGAATACTTCTTTGTTGAATGAGCATTCTTTTGCGAAATTGGGCTGTTATTTATTTTTATATCATAACATCTGCGAGCCACGCTTGCAAATTACTTGTATAGTTTCGATTTTGATTGCGGAAGGAATTATGTTCATATAAAAGAGACGGGGTTAATGAGGAAGTATTTGGTAAAGTTTCCATCAATTATCGATCAGTTCCTGTGTTGGCTATCTAGAGTCCGATGATTTTATCTCGAGAAATAATTACAAGAAATATGACGTTAAAAAGCATCCTATTGTTGTCATTATACACTAATAGTTGTAATTCGAATCTACATCGAATTAGATGCAGCAGCAGCAGCAGGCCTGACACGAGGGATAAGTGGGTTGAACGGCAGAAAACAGGGGGAATCTCTACGAGGTTATTGAAGGGAGGGTGGTAGTGGTGTGCGCAGCTTATCCTCGGCACGGTATTGATGCGCGCACAGGTGAACCGGATGGCGTGGCGGCACAGGTGCAACCCCCGCTCCTCTGCCTGGTACCCATCCCTCTGTCCGCAGGTGCAGCGGCGACTCCCACCATTCGTCCCTCTCCCTCCAGTCCCAGCGCGCGTCCCTACGTCCCTTTCGAAAGCCCATCGTGTCGCAAAACGCATACACTCGCACAGAACGTATATATTTCCATTTCACTCTTATATAACCCACTTAATGATTATTAGAACCACTAATGATCCTTAACTTAGAGGTGGTAATTATTAGTGGCAAATTACTCATTCTATAGGCGGGTTTAATGTCGAAACGGCGGCTGCATTTAAGCGGAAGCTGATCCGAACAATAACCTTTAATCTTAAGACGACGATAAAGAAAAGAACAAGAAAAACGGTTGAAACTACAGAAATCTTTCGGGCCGATATTAGCCTTTGGATATTCGGTTAGATTTTAGTTTGATTTGGTAAAACGTGGGGTAGAAGCAGATAGTTATTTTTATGTAAGGGTTCTGGAGAGAAGGTAAGTACCCTTAAAACTTGATTATCGCAACGGCAGTAGACTTAGATGAGTTTTTGGAAAGGTCCTGTTTACGGCATACTAATTTTTTATCTTCATCGTATCTAGTCCCGCAGAACGGATTAACTTAATAAACAATGTCCGTATTTTTCCAAAGTAAATGTCGGAATGTTCCAATAATAGGATTAGCGTAAGTCCCCAGTAACAGTCAATTTGCTTTATACATATAGATATAAGTTGAAATTAATAAACGTCAAGAAGCATTTTCGAGATGTGGAAATCTAGGTTTTTTGTGTATACCTATACCTATGTACATATGTGTCTGAGCACAACATAAATATAATTGAAGTTGGTTATCTATAAGTATAATTGGTGTAATAGACTGAATCCACTGGAAAAAATCGATTTTTGTCACTGATTATTTAATAAAGGAGATCGTAATTTAAAATTTTATTTGTTCTAACAAAATTAATTTTGCATCAAGTTAGTGCTTCCTTAAACAATTAAAAAGTAATTATTTATCAACAGAAACACTTTTGAATGGTCATTCTAAAGAAATAATTATTGTATGTAGGGTTGACTTTGATTAAAGGAAAATGAAGGTTGTAGAGGGTTGAAAGTTAAGAAAGCGAAAAAATTGGCGGAGTCAAAATTTATCTACATTATTTATGTGTGTATATAACAATAATACTGAGTACAGCATTTAAATATTCCTTGACTTTCTTAACGAGATAATCTAATTCACACAAAGAAATAAAGGACGTAATTGAAAAATATGCACGAGCATCGTACTAAATTTTAATGTATTATCAAATTCTTTGTCCAAACTACCAGGATTCTTCTGTATTGCAATTAATTGTAAAACAATCTAGTTAGGTCTCAATAAAAAAAATCTTAGCTAATGCAAATTATCAACAAATGATAATTTTTCATTATCGTAATGTTCGGGGTATCTAATGGACATTATTCTATCAGTTTCAATAAAAGTAAACAGCAAATAATGTTTTACAAAAATTAAATTGGTAAAAAACAAATTAGCTTCAAAGCTTCGGGGTTGTCGTATGATTTCTGGCAACGCCTTACGAGAGATCAAGATTTTGTACTGTTGAATAATCAAAACTTGAATTAACTCTTCGCCTCAAGGCGACTAACTTAGACAAATACGTTCTCTCTCAAAGGGAACTAAAGAGACCATAAAATCCTGCAGGGTTACTACTCGATCTCTGGTTGGTCATAGAACAATGGACGTGGTGGGAGTAATTATATAAAGAGAAATGCAACATTTTGCTGCGTCGATCGCCCTGGCTGGTTGGTGAATTTTTTGGATTCGTCTCGGAGCTAAAATATCCTTAAATGGACTCTAAAGCCTGAATCTAGCCGTCGTGGATTGATTCAATCCCAGGTATCTGAGTAACAAGCGAGTCGACTGTACGGTCGGTTTCGCTCAGAGGGCAGATAGATAGTACTTCGACGGCCTTGGTTTCAACGAGCCAGTAGTGTTCGCTTGCGCTGCTTTCACCCCGACGAGCAAGACGTGAGGCAGGTTCTAAGAGAATTATGCCAACCGTTACCCATTGAACGTTAAGAAGGGAACTTCTCTAATATGAGGAGTCATACGGGTAGTTCTTAGTTGGCTAGTAGGCACCAGCTGAATATTTCAGTATTCAGTAATTTCAGTTTCAGTTGGCACCGATATATTTCTGTGATATGCTATCAGATTTCGCAATCTTCCAACGATATGACATTAGCGAGTGTCGGTAACCGTTGAATGTGAACATTTATTAGTAGACTTGACGATTTTTCCTCGATATATTTGAATTACACGTATCGAATTTTACTCAATGGTACTCACCTTAAATATTTTTGTTTGATGATTCATCACAGTTCTTGTTCAACCCTCAGTACCAAGACAAAGCATCTATATTTACAAAAAAAAAAAAAACATTTCTCAACGAGGCTTCCTTACCAACCCGAAAAAGTTTGTACAGCTATGATAGAACGGAGATAGAATTAACTAATGAAAATCAGGGACAAGAAGAGGGGAATTTGAAGTTACAAAATTCACTGAAATATTCGAGAACGAGGCAAGAATGGCTTCCCCCTATTTTTAAAGCAGGACATTAACCACGGTGTTCTATTAATCATACCTTTAGCCATTGAATCAACACAAACGTTACCCAACCGCTTTTATTGTTTGGTATTTATAATTAATACTTAAATTTTATTGGCAAGAAACTGCGTTTTTAGACGATAGGATAGTGTGTTTTTATGATGTTTCCATAGGAGAAACAAAATTTCCATCATTCAAGTTTATTACGGTCTTCCTTACGTAAGTTCTATTTAATCATCATTCGCGTCCATTACACTGTAGATACTGGTTTGACGTTGATTTTGCTGTAATAGTCCATCTTGTTATCAAAGTTTATAGATGGAAATTTTCGAACCAGAGCAGCTGTATAACTTCGACAAACTTCACGGTGCAATTTAGACAGTTTATGTAAAGTGTTTTCGGAAGGTACGTATGTACGCATTATGTATGCAGATTAATATAAACATACGAATTTTGTTGTGCAACATTTTCAGAAGAAGTTTAGAAGATTAAATACAAAATGTTAATAAAAACGTTCTACCGTCGTCAATTATTGTAACCTTTATTATATATTCTTATGTATAGGTATAACACAAGAAACGATATTAAGTATATTCATTAACTTCTATGATAATTTATTTCTTCATTTTTAGCCTATCAAGTTAGAATAGTTAATTTCATAATTTTATTAGCAAAAGTATGTTTCATTTTGGTGGAGGCACTGGTTGTCAACGCCTCTAAGCATATTTAAACTTTTTATTATCCTCAAAAAAGCAAGAAAATACTCGAAGCAACTCTTTGTTGCTATATTTTATTTATATATTGTATTTAAGTATTGGATGTACGTAAGTGAAGACTGATGTTTAGAAGAAAATGACAAAGCTTGGGGAACGGTTTCATACCATTACAAAAACAATTGGAAATTTATAGCCTGTCTAACGTGTGAATTGAAGTATTTCTCTTGGTATATATGTTGTTCCATTTAGTAATACATACCACGTGTATCGGTTATGTAATAGTTTGTAGCTATCAAAAGAAATACGCTTGTTATAACTTAAGTTGTTTTCACGTTTAAGCTACTTAAAGTTATACTATTTCTATTGAAAGGCCTAATCGAAGACAATTTATTTTTATTCTATTTATTTCTTCTACAAATATAGGAGAATCATATATGTTATTGCATATCAAGTTTGAAAGAAAGAATTAATGAAACGTATATTATATCTCATGGATACCAAATGCCTTCCTATCATACCGTGGCTCTTCCCTTATTAAATGTTTTCTTCATATGAAGTAAAGAAATTGTTCTTTACTTCATAACGGCAAATACAAATTACTACTTTCATTACGTGACAAATGTAATTTTATCAAACCTCAGCAAAAGCGTTGTCGTATCTCCCATTGATTTTAATTTTGACACCGTGTATCATACCATGAGTGAAACTATGGACTTCCCGCGTAATTATTTGCATTTTATACATTTACAAGCATGTATTCCTGTAGGTGATATTTTAACTTTTCAGTTTGTTCACAACCGCCAGTGATTGGTTTTTTGCTTTTTTTTTTCATTGCCTTGAAAAGATTTTTTTTTTAATATAAAATATGATTAGACACAAAAAATCATCTGTATTTATGTTCCAGAATAGCTTTCGTTTTGGCATCATCTCTTATAAAGTGTTCATTTGCAAAACCTATGACCTCACAATTTTTATACAATAATAATTAATTATTATTTTGCAGTAGAAATTTGAAAAACTGATTTATTTAACACGAGAAATATAAACCTAATTTGATAAACCGCAAATGGTTACTATACTTACTTTTCGAGTGGATCGAGGCGGTTTGAAATATCAATTAGGAGGATTGGTTTTTAATTAAGTTGGGGTATGCCTTTCTTGGCTAAGGAAGTAAAACCGTAGGCCTTGTGTGATTTCCGGGCAATTCAAAAATGACTACCGGAAATTGAAATAGCTAGCCAAATTTTAGTAGGATCGGTTAATTATTTTCATAATAATTATTGCCTAAACAACAACAAGAAAAGTATTGCGTTAGGAATCAAGACAACCAAAAAATAGGCATTGATTTTAGTTCTCAAAAGTCAGTAATACTCCATAATATACACTTAAATCTCTGAAGCAAGCTGTAACTGTTTCAAGTAGTTTCTTCAAGGTAAGTTAAATTAGATTAATATTTATTTGAGTTTATACGTGTAAGATTATTCTACTACAATTATCACAACTATCCGTTTATACTATTTTTGCATTCATACATATGTATTTGCGTCTCGTTCGTGTTTTATCAATTCTATTACGTTTTTTGGTATCACGAATTTCGATGAAGCCTTGTTTGAGACTACTCATTCTCGACGGTTGGATCAGTTATAAATGCCTTTTACGTAAGAGAAGATGCTCCAATGCATTAGAAGCATCATCCAAATATGTTAGGTATTGCTAAAATTATTGCCCGCTGAATCATAGGAAATGACCTTAAATTACGAAACAAAAGGTATTAAGAGCTATCAAACGCTTTCACTAAATGGTAACTTTTTCCAAAAGGAAATCTATCCATTCGGCTGTTGTTAACGAGGTAGTAATTCAGTCTATAAAAACCATCACGACAAATAATACAAAAACAGGTTACAGCTGAAGTTAATAGTTAAATTATTATTTAAAAAATAATTATGTTAGATGAAGCAAAAAGGCGAAGAAAAAATTATTCTCTCTCTTCAACTCTCAAAACAATGCAGATGGTCAGCAGAGAATCCTGATATTTATCACGAGATACTGTGGTGTCCGATAAAAATTGCTACCTAAATTGGTAGCCGCAAATTATCGTAACGTATTGAAGTTGCTCATTCAGCATCACGATACTAAAAGCGCTTGTACGATAAAAAGGATTATTGAAAATCTACAAGAGGTTAAGACAGCAGGCTAATCTGTTCGAAAAAGTGACTTCTAAGACCACTTTTAGATTTCCTTTTGTTTGTCACCATCTTATTTAGTATTTAGCAGTAAATGCACTACTTCAAGCACGGAATCTATTCCTTCTGAAATATAACGCTCAAAATAATATTAATGGAGGAAGTCATAATTTTTGCATTGCAGTACATTTTAAGCAATAAAATATATCAGATTTAAGAAGACTTTTAAATAAACTCATTTATTTAGTTGATATAAAGTATCCTGCTTTATCCAGTAAAATAGCACCAAATTAAAAGACTATAACTTAATGCAATTTTATCTTACAATAGGCAATATATAAGAGGCTTAAACAGAATTTCTTCCATCGCGTTCCATTTTCATAATCTTAGTTACAGCTAGGCGAAGCGCAAGCTAGTAATTATGGTCATACGCATGCCGTACATCGGGAACATCCCGCGATTAGCATTTATTTACGCAAACAATGCATTGTTCTTCATTACTGGAAGGCCAACGAACTTTCTTATTCACCAGAGCGAAAAGTTTAGAGAAAGAAGATGGCGCGGTTTCCCTCTACAAGAAGCGATGTATAACTACGATAAACCAAGTAGGCCGGATAATTAAAATGCAAACGCTACTATTTATGCATACATCCGCTTAAAGTAACGATTAAAATTTGAGAATGTGTTATGCGAATGCGCCACGCTGAGTATTCATTTGTCTTGAAACCAATTTGGTTAGCTAATAAGTAATAACTTTGGAGATGAAGAGTCGATTGAACATCCGACTGATTTAAATGGGTAAATAAACCTTCTATTATATATATTCATTTATGTTATATCGTAGAGTTTATCGGGAAATTTAAATTAGTTTCTTCGATTTAATCGAAATTACGTTAGTAGTAAATTCAACTAAAACCCATTAATTTTCAACTAGTATCAATTTATTTGCTCTGAATTTACGGAATGCAACAAAAAGAAACTATCAAATAAGTTAGGTGCTATCAATTTTAAGAGTGAGATGCAGACGTTCCGCAAACATCTTCAGAACATTTTAATTTAAACCAACCAAGAAATAAGATACGACTCTAGGAATCGGAAAATTTAAAATTCTTAATAAGATGCAGACCTAATAATTTGTTTACTGGGCTTCTTACAAACTTCTCAAACTACACAGTGCATTTAATCCCAATTTAAAATGAGCATTTCAATTCGAAACAAACATTTTCGAGTACAGAGTTGTACTCGAAATGGGATCTTGAGCAAAATTTCAAATAAGTAACTACATCTTAGATATGTTACCAAGATCAAGGAAAATCGACAAAATTGAATTATCGTTGTCTTGTGCGTCTTTGTAACTTGGATGCTCAATGAGTTCAAGGATGTTTTAAGTCATTGTTAAATATATTAACATGGAAAACAAAGGCTGCAAAATTGCCAATGCAAGATAAACTGTAAATCATTTTTGCCTTATTTATCTTCTGTTGCAGTTACTCTTTAGCAAAATTTGTACATTGTTAGTTAGTCATAATCTTTAAAATAATTATGTGATATAGCTACACACAAGTATAACAAAATACATCAGAAAATGCCTACAAACGATACAAAAAATGCTAAAATAACTTCCTCATAGTTTTGATGGAATTATTCACGGCAAACGCAACACAAGTAGAGAAAAGAGACACTATCAATGGACATGATTTTGCCTTCCTGGCGTCATCAGCGTAGTTTCGGAAGTACGCTGACACCAGATATTGAAAAAGGTTCTTTCACACTGAATCTTGAAATGTGCATAGACCTTTTCCTTGAATAGTATTTGCTTAAAGTAAGTAGACGCCTTACAGTAACAAAAAGCATTTAGATTGTCCAGTCTTCCAGAATATTGCATTGAGATTTAATATCAGCATGCTCCCTACAGATTTTGAAAAAGCTTTTGTAACGTATTGTTAGATATTAGGCCTCGTACGTACTTATTTAAACATATAACGTTGGATCAAAAGATACAGCATACCCTAACTCAATTCTTGGTAAGTAAAGATTACCAGTGACATTGCCTCATAAGTTCCGGGAATTAAATACCAAGAGATCAATATTCTAATTTATGTTTCCTTTTGAAGCTCTTTCCCATCCACAAACAACCATTTTATCTTTGATGAACCGATACCCGCAACTTGTGAGGCTTGCAACTGTTGTAAGCGTGGCCTGTGGAGTCGTCCATATTATCAGACTTTCATACAACTTTCTTAACAGTAAAATAATCAGACAGATTCTGGCAAACAATTGGATTTTCCATTTCGTTTATTTCTTGTATGTCTTTAATCCGTAGATAAATAAGGCGTGACGATGAAGTCAAAATAATGATTCATGTCAGGTGAGTCCTGGAAAGTTTTTATTTACAATGTTTTTTTGACCAATGAATGGCCTTGAATGTTTACGTAGTGTTTATTAAATTGACGTAAGGCGCAGCAAAAGAAAGTAAAGACTATCGTTGAATTGACACACAAGACGCATTTAAAATGAATAAGTTGTTGTTAAATTGACACATGGCATATATTTGATTATTATATGATGTATATTATATTATATTATATTTATCTGAAATAAATTATATCATATCTTGGCCACTTATTCGATTTAACTAAATACAAACTTTTAGCAACAAATTTATATTAAGTCTAAATACATTTTGTTATTGTTTCATATTTAAATACAAAATATATTTGAGCTTAATACATTTAATTTCATCAAAAATTTTTCTCTGTGTGCATCTGGTGATTCATACTTCTATTCTATATTTACATTTGTATTTGTAAAATGCAACTATTACTAATAAAACTATATCTTACAAGGTATGAAATTTTCAATATGCTGTCGTGGTAAAGGATTCGCCATTGACATCTGTACAGTTTGAATGCGTCAATAATCAAAACGATCGATGTTTTCATTAAATCAGTACCAGATGTTATCTAGATTTAAAATTTACTGCGAAACAAGGGAAGTTTCTTCGCGAGAATAAAAAGAGGAACATAAAATATACAGCGACGTTACAAATTTATTATTCAACAAAAGTATTTAACGCAATAAGTCGCTGCTTCGTAAAATTTTCGTCGCCTAATATTGCAACATCTTCTTCCTATTTCGCATTAATCCATAAACTACCTTAAAAAGTTTCCTTTCATTTTATATCACCATCACCAGCCGTTGTCGGTTGGTGGTCGCCTGGTTCGGTTGTATAAATCGCTTCTGCGATGATGAACTCGATACCGTTTATGTTCCAAAAACGTAAGGGACGCCCCGTGTAAGAGACACACGTGCGCTTAATGGAAAGGGCCGAAGAAGCGAGCTACGCGAAACTCACTCAATTTGTGAGCCATTTTATACAAATTTTGTCATTTTTAACTCGGCTCGTAACGGTAGCATACAAGCGCCCACACTTTTCATCCACCGGCAACAAACCTTTGCCAGAAACAAGAGAGCGTGCGGTGGAAGATGATGCTCCCCTCCTTTTTTATGCCTGGAATATGGATACGAACGCTGAGATGGGTTGGTCGTCGTTTGGGTAACTCATAAAAGTTTCAGGTGTATGCTGCTGATACCTGTCGCTAGGTGGTGCCGTTGTCGTCGTCAGCGTGCGAAGGTCCTTGGTCTTTTTTTGTTACGCTACCTCCCCCTCTTTTATAGCTTTATTTCCTAATATCTTTTGTCATCATGTTTACGTTCGGTTGTGTATGTGTCGCCATTATGCTAGTTTTGGTTACCTTAATATTTACTGTTGCGGCGATATGAACTGCCACCGAGCGCGGCCCGCATTTATTTTCTTTTTTCCGTGTTCGTTTGCCCGGTGACAAATGACGCTTTAAGTTATACACTCTGTAGGTGAACATATGAGTGGCAATAATTTATTTTTTCTTACATATTCGGCACAATGGTTGTATAGGGTGTATACGTAGATATTTGCATTTTTTCTATATTGCGGGTATATTTCTTGATGAAATATGTACATCTATACATATACTTCTTCTTTTTTTATGTATCACCATATCTAACATTAAAGATAACTTTTTTTTGGAGATACGTTGATAATGAAATAACTAATATTGGTATTTTCAACGTAAATATCTCACAATTTTTATAGAAAATTTTACAATATTGATATCATCATAAGTAGCTATGGCATAATGATTGGAAAAAAAGTAATAATAGAAATACTATTGTTCATTATAGTTTCAGACGTATATCTCATGGAAAGAACAAAGGGCATGATTATGTATAATTATCATTGAATATTTTCAAAGAAAAAATACAGTAATCACTGGCGATATATACGGTGGCGTTGGTGATGTGGACATTACTCAGATTTTGCACTCGGGTACATCTTCGTGATTCAAGTAATTAAATATGCGATAGTTCAGCTAGTTGGACACTGCGACTAGTGTGGCGTAATGAGCCCACATGGTCTAAAAATGCCGTGGCGTTTAGTCTATGTAGGCAGTTGCACTCTGTCACTATACTTCGCCGTTTCTTTTCGTTATAGAGAAATCAATAAGCTATTTTAAATGAGGCCACGTATGAATTTTTAGTTTCTCAATCTCAAGCTAAACCAATGAAATGTTTTGCACACCCTCTCTACATAAAGATTCAGATCATCAAAATAATTTTTGTATAGTTTCATGGGAAGCGTCACTATTTAGATGATGCGGATCTCGAAGATACGCGCTAGCAGCAGATCGATGTCACTTGCCACACAATACGAGGCACGAGATATTTCTTGATCGTCCAATCTACACCGTCGGACTTCTCTCTCTAGAGTTTTTCTTTAAGTAAAACTCAACAAGCTTACGATCATCTAAGTTTTAAAAGAGATCAGACGCTGAAGTTGTGCAGCAGTACTGAAAATTTTGTAACAGAAAGACACAAATGTACTAGCAAAGTTAAGCGAGCACATTTATCAGATGTGTTGTTCCATTCGTAATTATCACATGTCCACCTTATGACAATGAATCAGAATTTTCGGAGTTTTTAAAATATGTCACATGTTATAGACTTCTTGTGGAACGAATGCTTCGGGTAGTATCAAATGTTGGCTTCTGGTTGATAAATGTTTTTCAGTTGTGAATATTATCGTTCAGGATAGAGTAGCTCATACATCTTTCTATTTAAAATACACAATTTTTTGTATTCTTGTTTGCTTTGGTTCGAATTTTGAATCAACGTCCTTAGTAGATCACAATGGTGTAACAATATTAACACCAGAATGAATTTAGATACAATATCCAATCACAAGGATACTTGTAAAATATTGCCTCTACGTTTGCAACCTCTTCCTATCGTAAGAGTGTGAAAGCTTTTAATCGCTATTTATTTAAAGTACATGTAAAACAACTATTTTAGTATGTGTTCAAAAGTACCAATACCGAAAGAAGGCTCTATAAACCTCCATAAAATAAATAGGTAATAATAATAACCAATGTTCCACCTTTGAGAATTACGTAATATTCTTTTAGAACATAATCGCGAGTTCAAAACAAGAAGTAATAAGTTTAAATTCCTTCGGGTCGTCGTGTAGACCGACCACAATACGGACGTTCTATTCGCCGATCTATTAAAAAGGGAATGTTTGTGGGCAATAAATTTTCTCAGTCAACCGTTGGGTTTTCTATATAAATTGATATTTTACGATCTAGGGGTCTAAAGATCTAGTTACTGGATTTGCGTTGTTACTGATATATGTTTCTCCTCCGGTTACGGAGTCCAGGAACTGAACGCATAAGGATGAGGTGGCGGTGGGAAAAGGGGAGAGTCCAGAGAATGGATGTCCACACTCGATTTCGGACCGCGCGCTAAGATTTATGGACTTTCATTGATGGGAAAAGAGAGGAGACCGCTGAAGAGGTGGGAAACGGGAATGTATAGCGACGAGAGGTAGAGGGTGAGGTCGTTTGCTTTCTTTCTATTATTCAAACGATCGGAATTACACTTTTACCGGACGCGTTCTATAGAGTACTACCTATAGATCTGTTTTTTCGTCTCTCCCGTGCGCTATTCTTCTGTTTTAATCTTTAACGATGCTGAGTTTATTAATGTATTTGATTTTTTTTTTGTTCGACGATGCCGATCCGGCGCCATTGATCTAAATCTAAATGGCGAGATGAAAATTGAAGTATTTATGCGATCCGTTTCGTCGGACTCGTTCTTATTGGACGGTTAATAATTCACTTGTGCCAGCTTTTGTTCGAAGTCATGTTGGCGGGGTGAAATACCTTAATTTTGCAGCGTATGGTTTTAAAAGGTAAACTGCTGGAAGTTGTGGTGATATAGGTCTATTAACAAATAAATAACAACGACTATTTAACGTATCTCTTATAGCAAGATACAATGAAAAATCAGAGTTTTCTTCAACTAACTGGGCTACTCTATCCAGTATACTTATACAGTCTTATTCGGATATAGTACGAAAAAAAAAATTAGGTGAAAGAAACGCATGAGTAATGCCTAAATACAAAATATTATGGTTCTATGTGCACGTAGTAACGAGAAAATGATTTTTCTTTATTCGAGTCTGACTCTGTCTTAGTTAACATATGGGAATCACCGGCAGTCGCTGAAGCAGCGTTCGGATATCCATTTAGTATGCACATAGCATTCACCGTCATTATACGCAATTGCAATGGCATCCTATACGAATATCGAATACACCGATATGATTTTGATTTATGGCGAAACAGGACAAAATAGTCTTGCGGCAGAAAATTTGTACGCGGAACGGTTTCCCAATCGGCGGCATTCATCATCCGAGACAATTGTGAGAACCGTGTATCGACTTCGAGAAACAGGATCAGTAATTCCACGTTTCGAAGGTGGAAAGATTTCCACAATGGATTGGACGTGGAAGTCGTACTCCATGGCCACCTCGTAGTCCCGATCTAAATCCATTAGACTTTTTTCTGTGGGGATACATGAAAAGCTTGGTATATGATCGTCGCCCTGATATTGAAAATGTGGAAGATCTGCGAAATCGCATTTATGTTGCAGCTCAACGCATTCGCGAAGACATGGTAAATTTTACTCGTGTGCATAATAACTTTCGTCGCCGAATTGATGCCTGTATTAGAGCTCACGGTGGACATTTCGAACATTTTTTACATTAATAAATTATTTTGTCCTGTTTCGCCTAGATCGGTCCTTGTTAGGACCACCACAAATTTCATAAAAAGAAAAAGAATGTATAACTACAAATAACTCAAAACCCGACATTTCGGATGCATTAACTTTAAACATTAAGAACGCAAATCATATGGTTATCGGCATATTCAATGTAAACACATAAACACTTCGACATCAGCTGTACGACAGACTAATGCATTTCAATAGACTATTCACTATTCATAGCATCTACAATGCTTTATCGATTTTTATTTGCATCTGGGTTAACTTTGATTCATCAGCGGTATTTGTAAAATATAGGAGAAACAAAGATATGGACCGGCTTTACCTGCATTTTGGGCCCTAAAATGTGAAAAAAATGTATATGTTACAAATAAATTTCTTTTTAAATTTTCAGTAACACATTGATAGGTAGTCTTCAGATTTCGGTAGCTTACGTGCTATTTACAGGTAACCCTGTATGTCTATTATATTATATATCAGTATATATATATATATCTATCCAGCATAATTTTATTGTTGTTATTGTGCTTTTTATTGTTTTTTAGCCAACCAGAAGATGCCTAGAAAAATAATGGAAAAGATAATATTAAAGTAGATTCCGTACGGTATTAACGTAATCATTTGCGGTAAAAGCAATGCAAGATGAGAAAGAACATATTTCTGTCTCAGCTGATTCCCAGAGCCTCTTGCTTTGTCTTGTACCGCTGTTTGCCTCACAGTTAGGAACGTGCTCTTGCCGGTCTCATATGCTGAGAAACACATGCCTGCTGTCTAGAAAGTAGCTTTACTATCGTTCGAGTAGTTTTTTGGACTGCTTACCACTAGATGGCGTGTGCAGGAGCGCTTAAATATCTTATTACTCCTGTTAAGGATAGAGAAAACCAGTTATTGGGACGATTGATTTTGTTGAAATGCTGCACGAGAGCATTTTGTTGTAACTGAGATTAAGATGTAGTTCATTACCAACTGTTGATCCAACTGTTAATTCGGTCTAGGTAATTTTGTAGATGTTTTAGACTCCTTTTGGTATTGTTTGCATCGCGGAAGATTGGTTTCGTTTTTTGATAGCGCCAACCAGAGCAAGATGATCAGGAAACGCAGAGTTAACAGTCGAGCTTTCGAAATTGAAGCGCTTGGTAAGAATATCGTTTATGAACTCGTCGTATTATCAATATTAATGACGGAGTTTTATGATATCATAAAATTTGTTCACAGCGTCGTTTCGCCATGTCAAATTATAACAATCAAGTTATAATTTGGTTTACTCTTAACGGCTAATTCCAATATTAACTCAACAGTAATGAACAAATTGTTAATGTCTACTATGGATGGCCCATGTATATTAATAATCATTAACCTTTCGGAATTCAGTTCAACTGTCGAAGATTCAACAATTAATTTTATGTAAGACGTTTGCTTCATTGAATGTAACTTTATCTCTAATAAGCTACGCATATTTTCTACTTTTGCGAACGTAGCAAGATGCTATTAATTTGAACTAGCTAGATTCCACCATCAACTCATTGTTATGTTGGAGCAAGCAAAAATAGATCTAATTTGTTGATTTTATTTGCACTACGTGTATGTACATTTTAATAGATTATATTTGTATGATACATTTTAATGGTTCCACTGTTTACGGCATTAATTGTTTCTAAAGAACATTTCGTAATCTTAAATTTTCCCAACTGGAATTAAATTTTCTTATAAGAAATAAAAGAAGTGGGAACAATCGGCCTAACAAAAAAAATTGAAACTTCATTTTATACGTTTTAGATACAATTTAAGCTGTAGGAAATAGAGTTACATACAAAAATCAATACAAACTTGCAATTAAATAGAAGTAAGTTTACTTAAATACAGGAGTATTATATAGATATAACTACCTTTTTCTAGCAAGTACAAGAGTCGCGCGGAAACTTTACCGACTCTGTATATGTTACAATTCGCGTTTCATATCCGGAAGCACCTTTCACACAAAAGGTCATTTTGTAATCCGACACTTCCGTAATAAGATACTGTCATAAATCGAAGTATCACCGTATATATATGTCTCGGCATTTCTTTGTATTATTATTTCTATTTATTATCCTATCTTGCTAGCCGAAAACATCTGAATTATTTAATTAATACATTTCTGTGTATTAATTAAATAATTCCTTGTATTTTGCACTTACTTTAAAGGCTGCGCTTTTACCTCTTGTTTCGAATTTGTCTCTTCTGCCATTTGCCTTTAATCTAAATATTTGAGAATTTCCTTTATTACCGATATTCTTTCTTAACGACAGATATTATTTCCGGGGACTTTAAATTTATAACTAAGAATAAGTTTGAGTGATTTTGCCTTTATTTACTTACTACTTACTTAATAAATACATTTCGATATTTAAGAAATAATAATCTAACCTAAAAAAAAAAAAACGTTTCGGATCACTCTGCAATATGTAAGTCGATACTACTTATATTTCCGCTTCTTTTATATCCAGTGTGCTTATTTGCACATATATACCGTGTACGTATTTACCTGTGTATCTTTTAGATTCATAAATATATCCATGCTAAAGCGTGTTTCATATATTCATCTATTTTCTTTTAGGATTAGATTTGTTGATTCGGATGCATGTAAAGAGAGAGATAGAGGAGGAGATCTCTGCGAGGGATCGGAGAAAAGCGTTAGGAGGATGGAAGGTGAGTCGAAGCGGCGGTACCATATAAGGAATGGTGCGGTGTTGCTGCTGCTGTTGGGTCGACGCGTCCGTGTGGGAAGGGGTTAAGATGGGATAGAGACTGTATTCGATTTTGGGCTTACACGAGATTTACGTTGTTTGGTTTGTTCCTGTGCAATCCCGGCTAGAGGTGGTGTTTCTAGCTTAGAAACCGCGGTATTACCGTGGATCTTGGACCCTGTATTCCGTCGGCTTTCTTTTCGGCCCGGAAAATAAATCACCCGACCCAATCAAAGCGGTTATAAAAACGCATTTATTCGCATCGTTCGCTCTTTATTGTTTCTTGGTTCGGTTTGGTTCCGTCACGTAGTAGCCCCGTTTCTCTTTGCTTTCGAAATACGGCGTTAATGCCTTTGTTAAAGCTTTTCGCGTGTAGTACATTTAAGATGAAAAATGAGACGAATTATGTGAATTAGTTAGGTACTAAACTCCCGGCAAATTACTACCTTTTAAAGAAGTTAATTTGGAATGTCGAAAAAAATTGGTACCATTGATTTAGTAAAACATTGAAATTTAGATTTAAGAAACCTGCGTCCAATTATGGAAAATTTTCACGATAGATACGTCCGAAAGTGCCCCGTAGGCACGATTTCGTCAATTTAAATCAAAACAAAACGAAAATAATGATTTTTTGCGCAAATCAAATTAAAAGAAAAAGACTAATTTCAAACTTTGAGATCGCATGAATTCTTTATCTCTTAATACATGAAAAGTTGGATTAATCTTCCAATTCAGGTAAATTAACCGTTGACACACTATTGAAAGACATATTGTATATTTCTCGCATGATTTAACGACTTATTACTAAAGAGTCCAAACGATGTGCCCGACCATCGCGCACATCCGCATATTTCTGCAACAATGTAAACATGTTAGGTAAGTTATTTATGTTTTTTCTTGACGTTTTGTAAAGTGATTCAATATATTTATTTTTAAATAAGCGCACTGTTATTCTGGTAAACTCGCCAATGCCCGGGCACATCGTTTGGACTCTTTACTTATTACTGAGTAATCTTTAATTTTTGAAATTATAACAAGCACATGGTTGAGTTTATTCTGTATGTTTTTGTGGGAAAGCATTACATTAAAAATGAAATTTTGCGAAATGAAGACAATTTAGAAAAAATAAGTTATTTAGCCGTTATTTACAAGAGGAGAGCGCGAGGTTGTAAAAATGCCTCGAGAGACCGAGACGGAGGCAAGAAACAAGAATAACATGATCATATGCAGCAAGATCGCATTTGATAGGCGCCAATGATATGTGAATTTGTGATATAACAATACACATTTACACTTATTTGAAATGCCTTGAGTGAATAAAACTTGATGAGTTTTATTCACTCGCCCGTTTGTTTGGTTGTTTACGCAGTAGTTTGTGCAAGAGGCAAGCAGCAAGATATATGTGGTAGTAGTTCGAGAATTACATTCGATTAATCATTTATTTGACATATGTAAACGGACTTGATGAGCGAAACGGAGCACCTGAACATTTTGTCGCAATTACGCAAATACGCAAAAAGGTACGATGATCAAATGTAATTTTATGATTTGTAGAATTGAAGCGTCAAACTTATAAAGGGTCACTTAAAAAGAAAATGCGTCCGCGAAAATTTATGAAGAACTGACTTCATATTCGTTCCTATTCAAAGTACTTAGAGAGAAAATTCCAGACGTTTAACAGTAGCCAGGAAGATGTAGGAAAAAGAACAACTAATATGAAAAATAATTTTTCTGGACAATTCTAAAAATGGAACTCAAGAACAAAAGAAAAGTTACTAAAAAAATAATGGGAATGGCTACCTCTAAGTTCAATGTCGTCTTTCACGGTAGTTATGAGTAATACTGGAATAAAGCGAAAACGATGTATTATATATTGAAGTTATATGCTTTTTCCACAAATTTTGCCCATTTATTGTGAGTGCGAAAAATTTTAAAGTTTTGAAAAATTTGTTGAGATTAACTTCCGGAGGAGTGTCAACCAGGAGATTTAGAATAATTATCTCTTGACTAACTACTACATATAAAAAGCTACAGAAGGACTTGATCGAGTGAAGAGAAAAATAACAATTGATAAAAGCTGCAGTGAAAACGTAAGGTAGCCAGCGTATCGTTGTAAAATGATGGATAAAACTAAATGACGTAGTCCGCATGCATTGGTTTTGTATGTAAAAATATTTGGGACTTGTTACTTTTCAATAGTAGATTAATTACACTCTCCAACAAAATAAGTGATTTTTTTTCGATTGCCAAAGATATTTATACGATTTCATATAGCATTTAAAGCAAGGAATTTAGAAACAATTTACATTTGCGCTGGTACCGTCAAAATGATGCAGCACCTTGAGGTGTGGTCCCATTGGCTCTTACCTAGTTTTGTAATTGGAAAACTGCATTTATCTTCGGTTTCCAACAAAGTGTGTAGAACATGCGTGGAACCTCTCCGGCAATGGACAATAGGAAAGGGAAAGAGCTTAAACTTTGGTGTTGCTATGCTATGGGTGGAACCAAAGATTCATAATGAAGATTGTTATTTTCGTATTGTGAGTATGAAAGGCTTTAATCGCTACAAGAAACATGAATGGGAATATCCCGATTTAGAGTCAGTAGCACAACCATTACTACATGATAAAAACATACTTGTATCGTTTTACGCATCACAGCCCCTGCTTTCGTTGTCAGATGTGGAATTCCTACCGGACTCACAGCCTATTCCAACTATTACAAAATCTAGCAGCGAAAGTGAATATGCGTATATTTATTATTATTAACTTTTAGCGTTCAAATTGAAAAGAAGGAACTTACTTAAGCCCGGAGTTACAATAACAGTTTATACAACAAGAGAACTGGCAATTCTTCCACTTTTCAAAAATGAAAATGAAAAACTTTTCTTATTATTGTGACATTCCAGGACATCTTTTACAAATCGGTTTACTTAAATATTAACCAAAATAATCATATATAATTATATATAATTATCTTGTATAATTATAATTTGAGAAATGTTTTGTTTATCTGATAATAATTTATTTTTTTTTGTTTTTTATCCGTATCTTAAAAGCATTGTCATAGAAAGTATCATTATAAAAAAGCAAAAAAAAGCATTATCATAAAACCGATATGATAAAACTGTTAGCACATATAGAACCAACAACATTAACTTACCCTGAAACTGCTCTAATAACGGACACAATAAAATGACTGTTGGTCAGTGTTATCGACGTTTATATTTTTACTTGCTTAACCAAACTGTATA
Organism: Oryctes rhinoceros; assembly: GCA_020654165.1. Classification (NCBI taxonomy): domain Eukaryota; kingdom Metazoa; phylum Arthropoda; class Insecta; order Coleoptera; family Scarabaeidae; genus Oryctes; species Oryctes rhinoceros. The sequence continues at coordinate 1,130,373 of JAIOKQ010000424.1, forward strand.
TAGGCCATACCTATTGCAATGTATAAGAAATTTGCTCAATTTTTCTGCCTTCTAAATTAAACTTTATCATTTTATCATAAACGAGGTGAATCAAAATGAGAACTTAGTTGAACTCAATGTTTCTTTCAGTAAAATCCTGCAAAGCGTTTTTTCATGTTCAAAATTTCCCGGTGATGGCGTTTACAATATTTATTACTTACCTCTCCCAAATTCTCGTTTCAGTGATATATTACATTTCATTATTTTAAACTACGTCAAAATGTCATTGGTCAACAGTTTTCTGTTTGGCAACGCGAGTTTGTACGAATTGATTTGAACGCATTCTATGGTTTCGTTTTCAATATACACTCCGCCAAAAAAGTATCGCATAATTTAGTTTTGAATCATAAAAGTATCGCATAATCTTTGTTTGTAGCATAAAGTTGTAAATATACTTTAATGCGCTCTAAGATATAATTTCTATGATTGTTTAAATAAAATACAGGCCGAATAAAAACAAGAACTCATACTTGAGATTTTTATTAAAACAAGAAATTATAATTTTGGAAAGAAAAATGTCATAACAGTAGCTTTTAATACTGAGTATTGTCACCTCTGGCTCTTATGACCGCTCGCATACGGTTTGGCAGAGATTCGATTAACCTCCGTATATAAGCCTGATCCAAATTCTCCCACTCGTCACGGAGAGCATTTTCTAGTCCATGCAGGTCCGCTGGGGCAACATTTTGGGTTCGTATCCGTCTGTGAAGGAGGTCCCACACGTGCTCGATAGGGTTCATGTCCGGATTTATCGCAGGCCAATCTAAAACTGGAATATCAACATCGTTAAGGTATTCCTGGACAATTATTGCAACATGCGGTCGTGCATTATCGTGCATTAACATGAATTCGTTTCCTATAATTGGCGCATATGGTACTACATGTTCTTCTAAAATGTCCGTTATATACCTGCGGACAGTCAGTGTACCTCTGTCTACTGGTACTAACTCTGTACAACCTGTTAAACAGATGCCTCCCCAAACCATAATAGAGCCACCAGCGAAATTAGGTCTAGGTCTGATATTACACTGCGAATAGCGCTCACCGTCTCGTCTGTACACTGAGATACGCCTATCTGAGGTGTAAAGACCAAATTTTGACTCATCTGTGAAGAGTATATTGGCCCAGTCATCAATGTTCCAATTTACATGTTCTCTGGCAAACCTTAAGCGAGCCACTCGGTGGTTTCTAGTGAGACGAGGGGCTGTTACAGCTACTCTAGCTCTTAATCCACTCTGTCGTAACCTATTCCGAATAGTTTGAGTACTCGCACGAGTATTTCTGACTCTAGCCAAGTCGTTCTGCAATTGTCTCGCAGTTACATGTCTTCGATGTAATGCTTGTAGTAGTAAATAGCGGTCATCTCGGCGAGTAGAACATCTTGGACGACCTGGTACAGGTCTTCTACTGTAATTGCCTGTTTCCTTATATCTGGCTACGGCTCTAGAAACACTTGACTGATTGATGACGTTCATCAAATTAGCAACGTATGTCTGAGATCGTCCATCTTCGATTAAAGCAACTATACCAGCCACTTGTTCTGAAGTTAAATTGTTCATTTTAGTTTTAAAAGCGTTGGTACAGAACTCTGACTTCGCACTTTAAAATTTGTCCGTATAGGAAGACTTTCAATAAACAACTGAACAAACTTTACACATATGCATTTTTCCAAATGTGTTCTTTTAGAAAAAAAAAGTAAAAAAGCTATGTTCCATGATTTTGTTAGTGTTTTTATAGTTCACATACACGAGGCAAACTTTTTCTGAACGTATAAAAATATCTTGTTTTATAAATGCCCTTTTTTAGTTTATGCGATACTTTTTTGGCGGAGTGTATATAGCTAAGTGTAACATTAAACTTTGTGTCATAGATAATTTCTTGTATTTCAGGACCGATAAACTAGCTTCCTAATTTTGCTTTTCTCATTCTGGCAGATTTTGTGGGTAAGTATGTAAAGGCTCCCTCATCTCTCTTAGGTGGCTTTATAAACACTTTAATCAAGCCAAGTTTAACGTTTAAGGGCAGTAGATGAACATCTTGATAATTAACTATACGAGAGAAACTCAAAAAATATATATTCCATTAAAAAGAAAAACACTTTATTGTTTCTCAAAATATTCGCTTTAAGTTTTAAACATTTTTGCATGTCTTTTAAATGCTTTAATGGCCTCTTCCGATGTCGAAAACCGCTCACCATGCAATTTGTTTTTGACAAAAGGGAACAGGAAGGAGTAAGTAAAGTTCGCTATTTTCCGTGCGCTTCACGAAATTAGCAGAGATTAGTGTCTATTCGTCTCATAAGAAAGGGTTCGTGTTGCCTACTGGTTTCCTCAAGAGTCGACAAGATACGAGTCTGTTTAATTTCTGCTGCTACCGTGAAGTGCACGGAGTGTGGCTAAATTTAGTGATAAATAAGCCTGTAGAAACGAGTACACTTTGCTATCCATTATATGTCTGCTGCTTTTTCTGATTTCATTGAAAACTTGAGACAAACAAATTGTTGTATATCAATATACCAGCGTTTACTATTAAGAGCAACGGTAGCAACAGGCCCCGTTTTACGAAAAAAAAGCAACTATTTCTTTGAAGCGCTTCGTGAACGAACAATTTCTATTTCTATATTCTAATTTGTTTTTGGTTCACTTTGGAATAGAAATTGTTCCAAATTAAAATTGTTTTGTTGCCAGAAATTTTAATTTTTGAAGCATTCTTTTGCATCAACTTACACAAGTGTGATATTCAACGAATATAAAGTTTTTCCACTACTAGATGATTATGTGAAATTATTTGTATTTGACTTTTAGCAATGCCCAAGAACGTCCCATTTATCTATAAGCGACATGTCGATCCGCTTCAGTCATATTTCGCATAACTTTGATTTGGCGTAACAATGGCAGTTAATTGACTTCCTTCGTCCACGCTTAAATTCTGCAAACATGTCATAAACTGTGGTTGAATGAAAATGAAGTCGATCGATACATTGTTGAGTTGAGGCACTTTTAAAGTCGATCCACTTTGATTTTTGATGATTCATTGATTTTTTTAAAGCGCTATTAGCATCAAACTGATTAAAACAACACATCCGTTTTGTTACAATACAATTACAATACATTACAATACAATGTTTAGTTCTTTTTAATTTGAATAAAGCTGGATATTTTTAAGCGAACGGTATATAATAGGAGAAAATGGGAATCGCTCTTATAAAAATCATGAAAGTATATATTGTAATCATATATTTGTATGTAGAAGGCAAAACTCATGCAATACACTATAATTATTGTTTTAACCCCATTTCACTAAATTAACTTTTCTGTAGTTTTTGTATATAAGCTAACTACTAGGTAATTATTAAGTGACTTTTAAGGAAAAATTGCACAACCTAGTACTCCGTCAACGATTTTTCTAGGGATATACAATGAATTACTATTATTAGAGCAAGCGTATTTTGTAGAAGCTATAATTTATAAATAAATGAAGTATGGTAAAGACTTCAAATTTTATTGTAGCAGTATTGATTGTATTAGGTTAAGTAAAAGATGAACGAACTCATTTTTACTGTAAAATGGTTATATAGTAGGGGCATGGTAGGTACGCCGGTTTTAATTGTATTTTGAAATTAAAAATTATATTTTTGTAGTCATGGCAACCTTACGCATTTAAATCAGTTCGTGAAATCTTATTTTAAGTACTAGTGCGTGAAGTAAAATAGGTAATTACTGAATGTATTAGAAATAAAAATGGAGTTACTAATACTTATAAATGCGCCGCCAATACGGCTGTTATAAAAAAGAAAGACGTTTAAATTGATGTTGTATTATATTTTTAAGGTAATTCACGTGAAAACATCATGTTACATAAATTGCAAAAAAAGCATTAATATGACAATTTTCACAACCAGATATTGCCACTCCACCAATTATCTGATTTATTTCGTTTGATCTTAATCGTGGGGGTGAGTTATGTATTGCATAAATTAAAAATTGGCCAATTCGATATTATTGTGCAACCAATCTTTTACATGTCTCTCTACCATGGTAGGTGATTTCCATTTATTGTGTCTTTCAATTGAAAGCAAATAACCTCCTTCATTTGCCAACAATGTCGCTAAACTTCTTCAGAACCAGTGGCTTACGTAGTAGCTTCCGCTATCTAGATGATCTTCAGCTATTCGCATTGAAAATGTACCAATCATATTTAAATTGCCACTGGCAAATTAAAATAAATCGCTATTGTTACACTTTCCGGAATGACTTGCCTGAAAAAATCAACCTATGAACAAAGTTCCTGATATTTTTGTATGTTCTTAGATTCAAGTCCAATTTACAAACTTAGTATTGCAATTTCTTTGATTTTATAGTTAATAAATATACCACATAAGCAGCTCCACGATAAATGTAATGGTTTATGTATATTCTACTTCTTCATAGAATTCACGTTCTTAAAAAAAAAAATTGCGAAATATATTTAATACATTTAATTGCTTAAATTTGATTCAAATTAATGCCGATTGAATTGGCAAGGACTGCCAACTTGAAATTTTGCATTAAAGGCCTTTGTTATTCGTGCAAAAAGTATTGCATAAATTTTGTGCGTGAATGAGTCAGTTTCAAGCCAGAATTCGGGAAATGTGCTTTTGCGCATTCCGCTCATAAATAACCATTACGGAATTAGTTTTTATTCCTATTTCAAAATCATAACAATAAGCATTTGATTTTGCCAAAAATATATCTGTATTTACTTGTACCAATGCGATGTTCGTTAATTGCGATTTTGTTTATACCATTTTCGTTGGTTTAGTATTTATACATTTAATCGTAAAAGTAATACATGCAAAGATTACATGAATAATATAAATCGGCGAAAATTTTACAAATAAAATAAACAGAAATTCTGAATTAATACTCACATCGCATTGGTGTAAGTAAGTTCAAATATATTTTTTGCAAAACCAAAGGCTTAATGCTATAGTTTTGAAAAAGAAATAAAGAATTAGATTTGATACGTGGATGTAATGTTTAATTTAATATCAAATTAAAAGAAAACTAGCACACCCAAAAATAATAAAAAAAATGAATTTAGAAGAGAACCGGTTAAAGGAAAAAGAAGAAATGCTCTATTAAACCGTATATTGAATATGTGAGAGGTGTCTATAGCTCTAGCTATTGTATCAGCTTATTGTACACATTTGTACATTTTTTAATTCAATTATTTCAGTGAATAATACAAATTAGTGCCTTTCAGAAATAATTATAATGTTGCTAACTTAAACGAAGTGGAAAAACAAGAGAACAATGATCCATACAGGGAACATTTCCAGCAAATAAGCAAAGTAACATGCATTGTTCTCAGTTTAATGATAATTAAAGGATGTCTCCCACATTGATGGCGTGGTTTACGTTATCCTACAAACATTATACTATTAATTTTGCATGTAGATTTAGATGCGAGATACGTATCATTTAAATTTCCCTTTTCGGTGTTCATTCTGCTTTATTCCTCTTTCAACGCTCGATTTTTTCGTCATTTTGGCATTTGAAAAAGAGGAATATTTTAGTTGGCCTTGTACGGCCGCGAAGAAAAGAACGCAATATAGACGAAGTAGCATAAAAATTTATGCAGGATAATTTAAGCTCTTTCTCTTCGCGTCCGCGCCCCGGTGGATAGACACCGATGAAAGAAAGAAAGAAAGATAGAGGGAGCGAGGGAAAAAGAAACACACAACCGCCGCTGTTTCCACTTTATAATTGAAAAACCGGAAATTCAGGTTACCTCTCTGGAAACTGACGGATGCTTCGCAACGCACTATTAACTTCTTCTTCTCAGAAGTCAACCTAATGCCGATGTACTTGGTTGTTGGTGTAAATTGTTGTTGAGGTTCTTGTCGTCGTTGTCGTTGCTTTATAGAAAGGAACGCGAAAAAAAATGTAACGTTTTCTCTTTCTATAAAATGAAACGTATTTTGAAAGAATGCTGATTATGCTTATTCAATATTTGCTCAGAGATTTTAGAGAACATTTATACAATAGTGATAGGAATTACATGTTCGTAGTATAATAGATGGACACATTTTGCTGAAGTCTACGGTCTATAAAACTCAAGGATGTTTAATAATAAATAAATGATCGAATAGTTAGAGAGCTGGTGGCAGCAATTTTTCGATGATTTGATGATGTTACAGAAGTTAAAGTGAAAATAAGGAACTGCATAAAATAAACGAGATGAGCAATTTGTGGCCTTAGTATATTGCCGGAATATCAAATGGGAGCTCGTGAAAAACGTTAAAGGAAAATGGTTAGTAAACAATTTAGTCGTCTCTGCCTTGTTATTGTATTGAATTAGCCTACACAGACAGACGTTATTCCTGCTGTATTCAAGAATATTTTTTTCCTAATTATTACGGTATAAAGAAGAATTATTTTATGGTCGACAGATTGCATCCATTATTCAAATTATATTGTGAAAGGTAAAAAATTTTACTTTTACCATTTAGGAGGTATTGTTTATAAAGCTTAAAAAGCATAAAAACAGAATTGACAGAGAATGTCAATGTTTATTTTTGGAAGACGGACAATTTGTAATTCGTTAGCTATGTTCATCAAAATTTCACGTAGAGCTCAGCATGGACTTTTAATTGAAACTGACGCCACAAACTTTTAAAAAACGTAGATTACGTTTCTGTTTCGGCCATTTCATGGAAGTTCGTCCTTTAAACGGCTAGATATGAATGTTCCGTTCATTCCTTGAAGTTAGAAACATGGAAATTGTTATTTAGGCATTTGGTTAGAATTAAAAAATACATATCTTAGTGTTAGCAAATTATGGGGTAAAATCGGTGTTGAAATCGAAATTTCAAGAATATTTAACCCGAAAAGTTGTACAGAACCTCCCAGTTAGAGAAAACATATTTCACCATTTTTAGAAAACGAATCCTTAAGATGGTAAATTGAGGATGGACAGTTTTATATGAGCAAGCTCCGAAATTCGTTTTCTTTTTTTGTTTCTCATCAGAAGCCTAAGTATCAAATTCCATCTTTGTAAACTGTAAAAATATCCTGACCTCCAAAATGAGCTTCTCCTATTTTGCATTCTGAAGGACAAAAAGTTGTGCTATCCAAATTTCGGGCTTCTCCATTTACAAAATTATTATACATCGATAAAAAATTAGATCGTAGTAGATAAGTTATCGACAACGAGAGAGTATTTTTTGTTGAGACAAAGAAAGAATATAATAAAGCTCAAGTGTTTCCTAAAACCTGTTAAAATTTTATTTTGCCTAGTTCATCTCCAAATTCAAGAGAGGTACCTACTTTAGTTATCTTTTTACACTTGTTATTGCGGAAAATTATTCTTTTTATTAGATTGATCGACATACGGAATATCCAAATAAAAGCATAATACATTAACTAGATGTTTGATTACTTTAACAATTTTTGTTACCAACCTTTCCCTTTTAACTGGGTTACGACGATGCTAAAACACGTTATGCTACATCCCCATCGAGTCGTACACATCCACTTAACAACCCACAAAGCTCCAATTCTTCTTTTGACATGAGTAAATTGATAGTAAAGCGTTATTTATAGTTGCCTCCGCACCTGAGCATGCAACCGTTTTAACCGGTAACGGTAACGCGATTGCGATGCTTTATACCGCGTTAGCGTTGCTTTAAATTGCCAATTTGCGGTAATTTGTTTTCATTACCAGTTAAACGATTTATACCGTCTTTGACGTTATAGAATTCATCTCATAAGTGTATCAGGATAAAGAGGATTTATTCAATACAAATATGTTCAAATCGCGCATTCGCCACCACAACGAATTTCAGCTATTTATGCGTCTGCCACAAAATATTTATTCTTTGTAGCATTCATCGTAGAAAGCTCGTCTGAAAGTTATCTGCTGTAATCATTGAATAACTATGTAAGAAAGAAATCCATCCAGTATGTATCATGAAATTGGAATTTTTTATACACAGGTATATAAGCGTTCAAATTGTAAGGAATAACGCTTGTACAGCCGCTATAGTATGTTACATCAAAAAATATCTTTATAAAAGTGGTTTGGCGGAATTCTAGAATGGCTTTGGGTTGCTGAAGAAACAATTTCGTTTATTAGTTTTGACGTACAGTATCGGACAAAATAATAGCAGCATGAAACTATGAATATTGTGGACAAAAGTTTTGTATATTTTTTGAAAGTAACGGCAGTGTCATCTATACATAAGGTTTCTAACTTAATAAAACTTCATAAGAACGTTAACAAGAAAAAACCATTCTATTAGACCAATTTGGAGACAACTGAAAGAGAATGTTTTGACAGCTCAAATTTTTCGAACTGCTTGGTACTCTATCACCCCAGAACGCTGTCAATGATTGGTATGCCGCGACGGTGCGAAGCAGTAATTAAGAATATGAGGTACTCAACAAATATTAATTGTACTGTATTTATTATTGTATTTTATATCATTTGATGAATATATTGACAATATTTTTGCAGTTGCTGTATTATTGTAACTATTTTGTCCCCACTGGTTTCAACTATTATTAGGATTAACACCATCGCTCAAGAATATTAACAATGTTGAGTTCTTATTAAAATACTTTTATGTGCAGACAGTGTCAGTTGCAATCATTTTTTGATATCGCATAGAGCTTGAGTCTAGAGACAAGACCCGGTAGTGTAGTGGTTAGCTGTCCGGAGAAAGGGAGAGGGTTTCAGTCCGTGCTGCCGTTGACATTTTTCCAAAATTAATTAACCAAGAATATAATTATGGGAAAACCAAGGAAATTTCGGATCTACCAACGGAAGCCAAAATATACATTAGTTGAATAGTAACGCCTTGTTCGTTTATTTATTGCGTTAGAGTTAATTTCGAAATTACTGCACAGTAACACAACAGTAAATAAAACTGAGAGGATAACAATTTTAAGAAATATGAAACCAATTACTCGATCTATTACAGGCAAAGGTTCTAAACGTTTTAGAGAGATGGGTCATGTAAAGGCTCTTTCCTTAAATCTGGATCGCGGAAGATTGCAACTAACGAGGATCAAAAAATTGATGCGTTGCTAGAAGCTACATTCTTTTACATGTCACCGTAATCAAAGCAAATTGCATCCCTACAAACCTCTTCTACTTCTTGAATTAGCCGAAGATAATTTTGACCGACGTACCGAATCTTGCGAATGATGATGGATTTTTTCCCCTAAAAGCGGATAATTCTTTCTTAATAGTACTATTAATAATCGTAATTGCCAATACTGATCCCAGAAGAATCTTCACTGAATGATCCAATACCATATCCAAAGATCATAGAAAATAAATGCAGGAACAAGAATTCAAGTGAGATTTTGTACTTATTTATCACCGAGATTTAAACAAAATGATATCTACACCTGAATATAAGATAAGAGATAAACCCTTCAAAGCAATAGATGGTTGCCCAATTATGTAGCTGTGTATATACTTTTACCACCGATGCTATTGCAGACGTACGAGATCGACCTCCATGTTAACTTTCAGATATTAAATTTTGTCTTTTCAAGAATGATTCCGATCGCACCAATTAATAAGCTATAACGTAATTGACGTTTGCTTCAATATATGGGCATATATATACCATTTAACCTCGGAGAACTTTTACAGTTTAATTTAATCACTTCAGGTTCTGCAAAAGGAAATGAGAAAGTTGACTGCTGATTAATGCAAATGCGGTGCTCGAGAATTGGAGAATCCGCGATATTTCGACTTAGAGAATGGGATAGATGTTGAAAAAGTTATTGAACGAATTAGTGATATTTGCCGGAGTTAATCTTTGTTGTTTTAGTTTCATTCACAAATTGTAGTATGGCTGTTTTACAGGCTCTACTAATTGTTTGTGGGAACTCCGACTCTGTATAACTTTTTTAAGGTAGAGAATCGTTTACATAAAGAAAACAAGCGTTTTCATTTTGTGCTTGATTCTACAACTGCTGGTGTAATCATCGCTTACTGTGTTTATTGATATTGACTGACGAAAACGAAAAAGATAGATTATGATAGTGCTCTAAGGTAGATGGAAAATACATTAAATTTTGTTCGCACATAATTAGAATCGTGAACTTACGTCATATTAATTATATACAAACAAAGTCAGTTTATTGTTGGCAATAAGAAATCGTTCCGAATAATGTTTTATATTGGGAGCTGAGTTATTTAGTTTTCATATTATATATAATATGATTGCCTGAATATGATGAGCTGAAAAATTTATATCAAACAAATTATAATCAAAGGAAACAGGAATTTGTGTACATAGTACGTAAAATACAATTGCTGCTGTTACCTATTACAATGTATTGGCAATTAAAGTAAAACCATTATTTAGAAGAAGATATTGCAAGACTCGAACAACGAATTTCAGATTGTCGTTGATTGATACGCTACGCTACGTTAATGGTGCGCGTTCTGAACATTTGCTTTAAATGTTTTAATTTATTTAATATCAACCGAAAACATGTGGACTAAAATTCTAACATGTATGTTATTGTTCCTTTAATCTTCAACAAGCATTGTTTTAACAGTTACAATTAAAAGAAAAATCAGGTTTATTAAACAGAAAAAAGTACTCCATTCGAATTAAGAAATGAAATTATGACATCCTACATCTCATACTAAACTTTCAGCATAAAACATTTTTTCATATAATGTATTATAACGGTTGCAGAAGCATTATTTCATAGAATTTGAACACGCTCGATCAGTATATGATATGTGATATTGGTATGCTACTAATACAATAAAACAACCTACTATTATGCAAGTACATACATCACCGGATTGAACAAAATTCGATTAGCATTAGCACATAAACTATAGCTTATGATCACCTGCAATAATTGTAGACATCTGTGGCGCAAAATTTGCAGATACCTTTCAAATTTTTAGATTAAAGTACAGCATACCTTGCATGAGCGTGGTGTGTAACGCAGAGCATGTTTTTAAGTTGGGCACTGAAAACGAACTTCAATTTTTATTTTCAGAACAAATAAATGAAATATGTGCCCATGTTTGTCATCACAGTTGCTTTCATTGAAGCTCACTAGCATTCAATTTAGTGCTTTTATTCTTGTCTGTTTTGTGGTGAATAGGCTTTGATCCCGAAATACAAAAAAAGAACAAATGCACTTGCATGCGATAATTATTATGGCGATTCAATAGATTGGCAAACAAGATAATCGACTACTGATAAGTTATTTTGTCACTAGATGTAAGCGTAAGATAGTTCGAGATTATTATTCACAAATGGAAAGCAAATAGCTTCAGAGCCTAACGCCATTGAGCGTAATACAGTTGTTGGATTGTAATTGCGGTACTGCGTCCTTTCCATCGCATACTTATCAGTTTAGGTCAAATGCGATTAACCTTGATGCAACTAATTAGTGGTACCGAATGTATGGCTGTGCGTTATTATTATTTTTATTATTATTTTTGTTTGAGGTCAAAGAAAATATCAATTCTTACAGTTTATATATTAGGCAAAGTTTGAGTTTAATTAATAAATGAATTAACCATAAAATAGCTACGACGTATAAACTGATTCGTTTAAGTTGCGATAGATTATCAACATGATTTGAAGATGACTGATCTGAACTATAAGATTTCCCTCTACCGCTTACGCACATATGGTAACAGCACTTGCAAGAGCCCCCGAGAGCTTAAAACTTTTTCTGCGGTACATACAAATTGGTGTATCTGGCATGTCTTTTTCTATCAAATTCAGAATAATCATTTAACAAACTCAAAGTGTATTGCTTCGAAAACGCAAACACTTGTAGATTCTTTTGTAAGTCACGCATTTGTTTCTTCTTTATACACCATTTACTATCTGATAAAATTAAACTTTAAAAGCTAATGGCGCCCTCTATAGATAACATATTTTGCGACTATAAACTTCATTATTTTTTTTTACAATCCCTTCCCGTGGGTTTACACATCATATACTGCGCTCTACTAGCTACCGTACATGTTACCGTTATTTATAGAACCCCCGCGGGGGCGCGCGAAAGATTTATAGGTGCCGCGTTTATATATTTTATAGAAAAATAAAGTTCGTCTAACTCAATTAATATTGATGTATTACCGTTCGGTATCGATAATTTATTTATTCATATAGTGGTGTCGTTATTTACTCGTAGCTTGTGTGGTTATTGAAAATTAATGTTTTGCTGGCTAGCTATTCTTTATTAACAATACGTATCGGGGTTGGCGAAAAATTTGAACACTTCAGACTGCGCAAAATTGGGAGGGTTTCGAAACTTAATGTTTTAAAATTTGTGTATTATTGCCGTTTATATATTTTACGTATTTTAACAAATACGTAAATAAATATTAACTTAACCGCAATTACAATTTCATGTATTTGCTTTCCTTCATTATTTGTTTTTGGTAATAGCTTCATTTCAGTGAGGTTATCATATCATCTACATAAAATAATTGCATTCCTATACTGCTTTCTCATATATCTTAGTTGATGTAACAGACTACGGCTACATCAAAGCGAAACTTGGAGATTATCGATTGAGAAATTAATCAATCTTCGCACCCGATACATATCTCTTAAGCAGCTACCTTTACGGACGTTTCCTCTATCGAAATTTCTGACTGACTTAATAGAAATCAACAGGAACTCACTTTCGATTACATTGATTGAAAGTAGATACATTTTGCCCCGATATCCTGCTCCTTAATGGATGAATGTTACAACTTCACGTGTTTGAGGTTTATGCATATCAAATGATTGTTTTATAGTTCAACAAGATATCCTTTATATTTTATTGGTAATTATAAAGTACGAGTTACAGGAAGAATATATTTTACGGAAATGATTTCTTATTTATAATTTCTTTGTATCTATGAGGACTCCCAATAGGATTCACAACTTATTGAATTTGTTATGGTGCTCCATGGAACCAATGTCCACACATCATAAAGAGCACATCGCAATTATTTATTCTTCAATATGCAAGCGGCGAGCCAAGGTTGTAGAAGACTCACCACAAAAATTACTACTATTCCTCATAAAATTCGAATAAACGGTTCTCAATACTTCATAGTCACGAGCAGGGCTTAAAAGGTTGGAAGCACCTTGAAACCACTGAATTTAAAAATTGAATGTCCAGTTGATACAATACGTTGTGGTCAGATAAAATCTTTCCTATTTTTGTTTGAGTTCAGTAGCAGCACATCTTAATCAAACACAGATGATCCAACGGGAAAAAATTGAGTAGTCCACGCAGAACAATGTACCAGATTCTGAATTCATAAAAGTCCAAATTCAGAGAACAGTAGTTACTTACAGATGTTTTGCTGTTGAAAACCTATCTCGAGTCTCTGAAGGTGCGAGATTACAATATTAGTGTAAGAGACTCATTTGTATACCAGACGGTAATCATTGTTGCCCAAATTATTTGATTAATAAGGACAATACACAGGTTAGCTGTTTATTCTCTCTATGAGTCTTTTCAAGTTTTCAAGTGAATTACGAAACATGATGGAAAGATTTGTTATTGAAACCACGCAAATTGACCAAATTAATCAGTACCGATTTTCAGAAGAGCAAATTCGTATCTGTACTGGTCTTATATGGGAGAATATAGCGTGCTCACTAGCATGATGACAAGAACTTATGGTTTTCCTAATCAAGCTTCGAGTGGGAGTTATTCAGGCTTTTGACTCAGGTGTGCTCAATATTCGTTTTAGTGTTGCGGCCGCAAATAGGAGTGAGATTAACAAAAAAGTTCCAACAGCGAGTATCACAGAAAACCATTGCCTGTACCTAATCATAAACCGACTGTTGATTACATAGTTGATACGTTTGAGTCATACCTTGCGAATCTACACGATGCAACCATTATGAAAGAACGAGTAGTAGTTTCCGTGAGGTGAAAAATTGTTTGGAAAATAAGAGCTTCCAAGCACCAATGCCAACTGACAACAACTGTTGCACCAAACAAATCTCGATTCGTCATAAAAATCCGTTGGTCTATTAAACCAGTACATGGTAAGCGAAAGCAAAAATTCCAGCTTCTTAATAAGAAGCTGGACAATAAAACGTTTCCGAAGACTAACACTTATTTTTCTAGAAAACGATTTTCGTTTGATTGAAATTATCTAGTGAAATTTTTATAGAATGAAGAGTTTAGCCACAGAAAAACATTAAAGATTTTATTTACTGGTTTATATCAGTATAAGCAAGCAATATCGTATTTAGCTGAAGTGATAAATGAGTCAGGTTCAATTAACCAGTAGTTTGTTAAGGATCATCAACAGTAAGATGTTGGAATTGTTTTATATTACAGTGTTGGATATTCTGCTATACGCAGACATGTATGTGAGTGTGTTAACGGGCGAAGAATTGTTAGGTTCTGATTATATGTAGCGGTAATTATTACCATTTACCGTTTGTCAAGAACTATATCGAAAGAGCCGTAATTACTGATGAATGCGACGAAGATTAAATAATACATGTATTTGCTTTTTAATATGTTGTATAAACGGTTGATTTGTAAAAAATCTACTATTCGTATTTAACAATTTAATTCTTGAATTACCTTCGAATAATCCTTACCAACGGCTTAAAATTATTTACAAATCAGTTATATATTCAATATATAACTGATTTGTCTAACAACAATTTGTGGATTTATCAATAAATAAAAGCTTCGCGTTATGAGACACCCCTTGCCGAAACAGATCACAACACTCATAGCTAAAGATACGGCGTACTACTCGGATCTTCTACGAAAAACAAAATTGAGGCAATAAGGGAATGGCGAGAGGACGTTTATAAACATGCCGGTAACTGTACAAAAATGATTACTTCATTACAAAAATGAAAAAAGGTCAAATTATTTTTTGGATTAAACGATTGACTTGCTTCTTTCAGACAAATCAATCATGAGCTAGAAATAATGTTTCGAAGAAAATCCGCTTTTCTTTTTCTTACTTGAAAACCAGTCAATATTCATAGTTGAAAATTGGACCGCAAGCTACTACTAAGTTCAAATATATGTCCCAATTCTCAGCGAAAAATCTTCTAAGGTCGGCAATCCATACTTACGCGGTTACCGCCTTAAAATTTTTGCAACTACGAATCATGTACTTATTCATAGGAATATTATTTAAAGATTTACAGTTTTGATAAGTTGGTCAATTTTTAGGGCTACTTCTTTAAGACTGTACGCTGCACGTAGTTAAAATGTAAACTTGTTCCATTTTTACACAAAAGAAACATTAAAAAAAAATAATAAGTTGGATTAATATTTTTAATTGTTAAATATACAGGATTTATAATATAAAAGTTCTATATACTATTGTTCTAAAATTAATATTAAGGAAGTTAGGTTGGCTTTTTTGTTTCCTTAATTCCTCCGAATAGCTTAAACGTAAGCTATTCGGTTTTGCATAGAGTTGCAAGTAACTTTCCATTAACACTTATTAAGCTAAGAGGAACTACAAATTAATATAACCTTATTATTGATTTTGGAAAAGTCTATATAGTTTGTATATCAAAAATTGAGCTACCAAAACTTTGAAAGATATGAAAAGGAGTTCCATTACATACCCTGTACACAATTTTACATTTATCAAACCGTTTTATTGTTTTAATATTTTTACTAGTTCATGACCTCAATTAAGCAATGGAGAATGATATAGAAGTTAATATGCAGAAAAATTTCATAAAAATAGCGAACGCTAATTCAGAATAAACAGTTGATCGACGGCGACGATTGATATTTGTACGTTTGTATACAGGGTTTTAAGCAAAAAAGTACTTGTTTCGCTCGATTTCATAAAACCATCTTTTGTTAATGCGCAAATCGGTTTACTGCGTCGGTGTTTTTCTTGTGTCATGTAAAGCAAAATAAATTAAGGTTTCTTCTCAGTCATTTTGATGGATATGCGTGCTTAGCACAGAAAACATGAGAAGGTTCCTAAAAAACCGCCAAACAAATTTAACTCGTTATTTGCGAAAAAACCATGTCCAATCTAGTAAATTTAAACGTACGGCGGCGTTATACGACCATCACCTCCACAATACCATCGCCAACATTACCAATCGGGGCTTGCCTACTATGCTACTATACGGTATAGGTACATATATACATACAACCGACCTAGTCTGGAAACAAGTTTCCCACGAGCGTGATCCATCAATTAGAAGTAAATGGGGGGACCGTCGTCCATTTCCTACCGATCTGTCACCTGCACGGCTACACCGACCGCACTCAGACAGTCCGCCCGTCACACTAATTATCGTTGCAGGCCGGCCGAATGAAAAATTGCCGGCGCTGCAACGTCGGTCGACGCGCTACCGCAGCGCTACGGCCAACGTCATACGGACGTCGCTCGTTCGGTCCCGCACCGGACTGAGTATTACATCTTCCGGCAGGAATCGTCAACGAGGTGACCGCTAGAATTGATTGAAAATAGTTTGTCACGGGGTTAAAATTGAATTTACCTTTACAAATGTTTTATTGCAGTGTCGGTTAGCATGTGTGCATGTAGCATGTAGGTGTTGGTAGCTTCTTGTTATTTTTAGTTCCACATCGTTAATATTGATTTCTTTAAGTATAGTCTCGCCCAAGATAATTAATGCAATAGTAAGAAATAAAAAAGCTTTATTGGCATTCTTAAGTAGTCGGTAGAGTGTTTTATTTACATGGATCCCGCGGATTTGTAAAACTTTTTGATAGCTAAGCGATCCTATTCTAGTCTTAGTCTTAGTGCTATATTGTAATGAGGCTGTCTTTCTCACTAACTCAGAGTTAATGTATTTATAAATGATTTCACGTGTGAAGTTGTTATATTATAACCATCTTTAGTGTTCACGAGTTACAGTATTTTATCCTGAATTGCATTTTTGATATCCTCGTTACCCTCGCTGTTTTTCAAGCCAATATGTGTTTTTAGTAACCATTATCCCTCCGATAGTGCGCATTAGATAGATATGGTATTTGTTACCTGGATTTAACATAAAAAAGTTAATACGGACGCCTCGATATATTTCAAAATTACTAAACAGATACGCCCATAATTATGAATTAAGTTGGTGACATACTTTTGTTGAGTTTAGCTGTGAAGATTTGGCAAAATTCTTATATTATCACTTTGTCATGTGCAATGTGATGTAGTAGACAAGGCTACGATGTCAATGCATTAAAGAATATTGTTCTGTATATTGAATTTTGTCATGTTAACAATATAACTCACTCACTTAAGAGACAGATAACAAAATGTAATGAAGAGTTTAGTTTATATTAGCTTAGACAATAGGGTAGAGCATGCAACGTAGATTAAACAAAACATTTAATAATGTACTTGCTGTCTGGCTAATCTTTCCATTTAAGGGAGCTCTGCAGGGGTAGTATTGCGGGATACTAGAATACGAAAATTACAGAGTCTGAAAACACGTAGAACTTGTTCGTCTTTTGTTAAAAATGCATTACGGATATACCGTGAGAACAATTTTATTGGTGTGGCTTCTGTTACTAGCTGCATTATATGGTGCTTATGTAAGCGAGGTGAAAGTAACGAGAATCCTGAACGAGAGTACCTGAAGACATTAAATTAAACATCCTTGTAGACGCTATCGGCAATCCTCATGTCACCATTAGACAAATCAAGAAACTGTGGTGTTCAATTAGGAACTGCTTCAAATCTGTTTCGAGTAGCAAGTGACCTCCTTTTACACCGCCTGATGCAGGAACTGCCAGAAAACAACTTTGTCAGAAAGACAATAAAGCGGTTTTTATCGAATTTCTTTGACGAGCGATGTTTTTTCTTCATAGTTCTGTTATTCAGCATTTGCAGAAGATTGCTGTCTTGAAATTGTTGGTACCGTATTTCTGGATTTTTATTCTACTGAAGTAACGTTAACTGGGAAACGTTACTTTAACTCGACTTTCGAAATTAAGAACCTAATTTGGTTTCCGCAAGATGGTTACTACATAGTCGATATTCGAAGATTTTTAAGGGCGACCTTCTCTTAGAGATGGATTGGGACAAGGGTAAATGTCGAGTGACCCCCTGATATAACTCATGCTTTTTCTTGTGGTGTTATTTAAAATTAAAAATCTCTCTAAACAGACCGAATAATTTAATTTTCCTCGTAATGGAAAATGTCTAAGAAACAATAAATTCGTAGCTTCGAAGACGTTATAAAGCAGATGGGCGACATTGTGCATTTGTTGTAGCAGTGTTTTTACTTATTTTTTTAATTTGGTTAAGTTACTTCTTGTTCATCTGCTTTATTTATGTATCTATTATAATAATAAACGTGTATATCGGAAACTTTTTGAAAAATATATTTTATCTTCTATCCAAATCTGATGTTCTATTTAAAGTAAACTTGCTGCTATTTCCGGTCAAACCTGAAGTGATATCACGTTGTAGTGTATGTTAAAAAATAGCAACAAGCTAAAATAATCAGTTAGCATGTCATGGTATTTTTAAAAGTTGCTAGAATATTATCGAATTTGAGTACAGGCTATGCTACTAATATACATATACCACAGTGAGAACAGAATATTGCATATTCGAATAAAAATTATATGAACA
Organism: Oryctes rhinoceros; assembly: GCA_020654165.1. NCBI lineage: Eukaryota > Metazoa > Arthropoda > Insecta > Coleoptera > Scarabaeidae > Oryctes > Oryctes rhinoceros. The sequence continues at coordinate 1,149,015 of JAIOKQ010000424.1, forward strand.
TTCGGTGTCATATATCCGTGAGTAACGTTCAAACCGGCCAGTTCATGATGTTAGGTTGATCAGAATATAAATTTATTCTGGTTGTTAAAAATGAAGCAACATTCATAATTATAATAATTAAGCTACCCAGTTCTGTTTTGAATCATTCGTATTTAATTGCGGATAGTGCATCTTGCTGCATTTCTTTGTCACTTTTACTCGAGCCGAGAGTTCGAAAAATTTCCAAGTTAGATACAAGCATGGCTGTAATTTTCGAATCGGATCAAGTAAGCAATTATACGACGTTGTGTTGTGTTGTACTCGTTCTCTTCTTATGCTTCTGCGTTCTTTGTTTATATACCCGCCTCAGTTGCCCGCTAATTTTAATGAATAATTTAATTAGAGGTTTATTATTTGTTTTATGTGTCGGTTCGGTAATTTGCGTGGTAGCTGCGGGTCTATACCCTCGACTATATCATCATCCCTGGAATGTTTTTCTCTGTGTTGTTCGCTTTGTGTACTTTTGTATTCTTGTTCTTTAATTATATTTTATGTATACATCGATGTTTCCGTTCGGTCTTGACGAGTGGAATTCATTAAAAATAAGGAGAACGCTTTTGTTACACTTTTTCCCTTTCTTATCGAGATAGACGAGCATTGTTTTCCAACGTCGTTTGTTTTCCTTTAGTTCCTCCCTATCGCACGGTACAATCGAAAATATCTTGATTTCGGTTAGATTCGCCCGCGGGAAACTTTCATAATTAATGAATTCGATTGTTGATGGGTCAGCTTACTTTTTCTTAGAGGAGGTTGTTCATTTTTTTGTTTCTTCTTCGTTTGCATTTTAAAATCGAAAGCAACAAAATTCTCTGCTCAGATAAAATGAAGTTGTTCAGAAAAATGTGAGGAAGTGGGTTATGAATGTCCACGGTTCTTGTTTTGAATTAATTAAAGAAAGAACTGCGTTGCAAGGGTAAAGAGGAATATTCCGCACACAATGAGTTCATTTGCGAGATTTAGAACACAACTGAAAATGAAAGAAAACAGGAGTGGCCAAAGACAAGTAAAAGAGATGGTTAATGCATTTAATGAAATAACTTTTATAATAATTACGCTTGAGCGGTAACATCGGTCTCTCAGACCCTGATAATGACCACTGATTATGTTACTTTGTTATGTATTATTTTAATATTTCTCTTTAATGTTCCCTTTAATGTTTAACGTTCGTTTTGAAATTATTGCTATCCATTGTTGTAGCTTTATCTTTTTAGCTGTTTTACAAAACAAATCATTGTTGTTTTCTTTTATACTTACAAGCAATTAATTCCAAAACAATCAGAATTATGTCACAACTACTCGTTTTTATTTCAATTCGGATGAAAATGGCGAAAGGGAACCAAAATGTAAAAATGTCATGCCGAACTCAGCTATTGGTCTAGTTAGCCTTAGAACAAGCTAATAGTGATGATTATCACTACTTCAAGTGATTTTCATGTTCCAAAGAATGACACTCTGTCATGACACTGCTTCTGAAACTGATGAAAATGGGAGTGAAAAAAGTGAATGTGATGACAGTATGCTTTTGGATACTGACGCAAGACGTAAGGCAGTGCAAGTTTTATTTGATTTGATTTATTGGAAAAATAGGTATACCGCGTACAGGTCGTACGAACTATACAGCAAGGTTAAAGTAAGAGAAGCTAATGTTATAAAAATGAAATGGTTATCGTTGAAAACTAGTTCCTTGAATCTGAATGCGGGTTCTAGACAAATGATGAGAGATCATGAAAAGACGTTGGAGTTTTTATTAGTTTGGATATTTGTGACTCACCTACACGGACAAGAAGGGAAAAAAAGATCGAGATGCAGAAATCTACTTTACTTTCAACAAATTGTCAGAAACTGCAGAATATTGGACAACGTGTTTGTAGAGCACTAATCTCTAAATTAGCAAACAATTTAACTATAACCCACACGATAAGGTTACACGTTGTAAACTTAAAAGAAACAATTCAATAACATACAGAAGTAAAAGCAAAAACAATCTCATATATATTAAGGAATAGCACAATGTACTATTTCTCAATTTGTCGTTTATTTTGCTTCCGTGCAAGATGTTATTCTGTGGACAAAGAAGACTACCAGAACGTCGTTAAGGTCGTTTTGATGCTGATAATGTATGTCTTTTTTATTCTTCCGTTTTAAGAACCTCAGCGTCACAAATATTTACGAACAGTGGCAAGTAACCAAAATAGATTTAAGTGTGGATGGTCCAGATGGAATATTTTTCTGCTATTGTTAATGATTCTCTGGGACCCATTTGGCCATCTCAACTCAACATCTGAAACTCAAGTTTTATAACATTTTGTACATTCTTTGAAATGGTAATCTTCAAAATCCTTGGAAGACTACTCACAGGTCGATGTAAATGGCCAAATATTTTCTCTGTAACTCTCAAGGACTAACATCGCTAGTGTTGTTCTTTTGACGAACATAATACCTCATCATCTGTTACTCAGTAATTCATTTGGTTGAATTACGTAAATTTAATAAAAACAAACGCAAAAGAACCCGCGGATAATTTCAAGCTAATGGGTTTCAAGCTAATGGCGGTAAATGGTGGTCGAAATATACTTTCGTCCCACAACGGCCTTAGCAGTGCTTGTGAATCCAAACCAATTTTCAAAATATAATGAATCAGTCAATTAGGTTAACAAGATAAGTGATAGTGTTTGCTTTGTTGTTTAAAATGGAAACTTTTTTTTAGATGGCGCCGTTGATTTATTTATATTTTTATGGCACAATTAAAAGGGAATGTTACAACTACTAAGAGTAAAGAGAAATGAGAATGTAATAGTTGAAATCGCAAATTGATATATTTTGTCGTTTCAAAGATATCTTTGAAAATTCATAGTAAATATCGCCGGTTAGATAAAAGATTTGCAGACACGGTTTTCGCCGATATCTTAGGTTTTTAATTTATCCCTTTTCCACAAGAAAAGAAACATATCGTTCTATTTGACAATTTTGCGAAAAGCTGTTTTGTTTATTACATTAGCGGTGACTGTAGAATTCTTAGAAATTAAAGCAAAATTGCATTCAATCGACAAAATAAAGCTCTTTTAAAGAAGATCAAATCGCTAGGATCAGTTAACCGTTAATTGAAGTAATCAATGTTTCTAAAAAAAGTAATGAACATATCTGCACTACTTTATATTTAGCAGATACGACAAAATGGGGTTTTCTTTGGCGAAAAGAAAAATCTTTTTCATCATGGTCTATTAGAGGTATCTGGGTAAGTAATGACGAAAGGTAAACTTCTTTATGATTTGATGGAACAAAAATCTATTTTCCAGAAATATTCTCAATTTGATGGCACCCTGAATCAAATAAAATTGGAAATTAATATTAATTTTTATTTAAAAGTTTTAAATGCAAGTTAACTGACTTGCAAAATTCAAAGAAATGTTTTCATTGCCATAAGTGTGGCGATTACTAGTTCTCAGTCTCTAAGTGTTTCACAAAATTTTATGATGAAGTAAATTCTACTTTCACGAGAAATAGCTATTTTTCCCAAACGTACCGTCAGTTTAAAATCTTTTGAGGTCCACTAACGCTAACAGTTTTGAGTAAATTGGAGTCAATTTCCTTTCATCTCTTTTATTCATTATGAAGATTAATCCAAAAGGTAAACTTTTCGCATAATTATGATCTCGCACAGGTACTACTATTACCTAACCAGCTACCTACTTAGGATATATATTAGGTATGTATAATCTCGCAAGCGATAACTAACATCGGTTAGTCTAAATTGATCGGCCTTCCCGTATCCACCACTATATACCTTACCTTTACCGAAGGTAAAATGTATATAAGCTTAATAGAATAAATTAACCGGCTAAATTGGATTATTAATTAAAACTTAACGCACGGGTCAATGGATTGCACATCTGAGGACAGAAATTCATCTTTCTGAAGAGCTCCGGTGTCCTACCGTAGGAACGGGCAGCTTAATTATCTATATTGGAAATTTTTTTTCTCTCCGCGCGCGGCGTAAGTTTTCTTCTCGCTTCCTATGAAAAAAACCGAATAAAGATTCAACGATATTAAACTTTTTCGTCGGTCGTCCTGCCGTCTCTTTAAAATTGCGACTTCGAATGAAGAGAAACTTTTTGCGAAGGTAAAGAAGAGGACAGAGAGACCTCGAAAATTCCGCGTTTTACTTTTGAATCTCGTAAGGACGAGTGAACAAATAAATCAAATATGGAGAAAATAAGAAATAAAGTTCCGCCCTCGTTATTAATAATTTCCAAATTAATTCCAAATCGATGAGTAAGATATCATTTTGTGTACCATTTCTTCTGCATTGATTTCATACTTCTTTTTCAAATGTAATTATTTTACTGGGGTATACATATAAAGGGCATGCTTACACAGGATTTAGAACGTGAACAGGAAGCTAGAGCTCCCATATTTTACAAAATTGAACCGGCGTAACAATTAAAAGTTGCAGATTACAACGTTGTAACAAGTTGATGCTGCTTTTCGCAATAAAATAATGTTCAACGATTAACACCCATTTTTCTTTGAATGTATTCTTGAATACATCAAATTGTATCATTTTGGTTGAAGATAATTTTTGCGCGTGCATCTACTGAGATACGTTATTTGGTGCGCATTTTGGAATTCTTCAACAGTGAAGCTGGTGATGCGGTAGCAGTAAATGGTGAACGCTATCATAATAACCGAAAACTTTCTTTTTTAACCAAATCGAGGAATTAAAAGACAAATGGTTTCAATAAGACCGTGCTATATGCACCTAATTTCCTGATTGAAATGGAGCCAAGTAGTTGTTCCTCTGATGTCCTTTTCCATTTGTCACTGTAAAGAATACATTTTACAGGATACATGTAAAAAATACTTTACCAGCGTTTTATTCCAAATTCAAATATATAACGGATTAATAGAAACACTCTTTAGCTAGCAATAAGCAGTTTTCTCAAAACTGATGGCATTTATACTGTAAAGGAATGAATGAATGAACCATAGAAAAAGTAAAGTCTCCACCAATTAGTTCTCCAAAACGTTATTCTAATTACAACTTGTATTGTGCCAATGTACTTTTTAAGGAATTAGTTCAGTCCGCTAATCTCCAGAAATGTCAAGACAACAAGGTACTCGATTTATAAAGGAAATCAATGGCCGGAGGACATATCTGTTCACATTCTGGAGACAGGTATTAATCCCTTCAGTTACTGCGATTCAAATATATCTGTTTTAACAATTTCCTCGTTCGCGCAGTTAGGACACCAACTGAAATGTTGATTAACAACAGCACATTTACATAGAATGTGATCAATCGTCTTCAAATCTACTTGCCGCGGATAACAGAATTGATTTTCAGCTCTTACTGGTTTACGTGTGCTTAAGTGGTAATTTAGTGCTACATGATAGCTTGCCAATTTTGCAGCCTTTGTTGTCTACAGCGTTCCTAAGTACAAGGTTTTTCGATTTTCCTTCCGTCTCCCGATTTCCTAGCTTAGATGGCCTTTTTTGCAAACCACAGTATGGGTTTAGACTAATGAAAGGCATATTTGCTGCTTCGTTGGCCAAATCCTTGGCAGTTTCTCCTGATCCTTGGCGGCTTGAGACCTGCATATGTTTGTGTATCAGATCAAATTCATATACAATGTACAGGCTTCGAGAACTTTTACTGCAGTTTAATTCTGTGAACATACAGATATAAGTTTCAAGCAAAAATATTTGTTTGCAATATATTGGGGTGAAACTTCATAGATATTCTTAAGCGGTAGTTACAGCTGTTAATGCCTAAGTCCGTTCCGTCTCTTATCATTTTAGAACCGTTTGTGCAGTATGCCAAGGTTCTCCTTTTGAATTGAAGTTCGCAGGTTGTCGCGTGTCGCAATACAGTTGCAATTGATTTCGATTGATTTTATATGTAGCATCAAGCATTTTATTTAATTTAAATTTCTTTGCGAGGCAGTTGATACAACTGCTACTTTGGTATTTGGTATTGGTAGCTTGCATTTATAGTCGTTTGTTTAATTTTTGTTTATCATTATTATAGCTGCAGTGTAGTTTCAATTTGTTTAGTGCTCTTGCATAGCATTAATTGAGCTGGTATGGTGAACGTGGACTTTCTTCAGGTTTTCCTGTTCTTTTCTTTTTAGGAAGGTTCCTAAACGTTAAAACAATGATTCATACCAATGTTTGTTCGTTATCGGCAAATTTTGATTCCTTTCGGCGGGTAGTATTTTACAACATATGTTGTGGATACTCGGGACATGTTCTTTCTGATAACGTCTTCATTACCGGTTACAACATCATTAACCTCAATGCAAAAAAGGAACGACTGCATGGTATTCGAGCGGTCAAAGAACAACATAGTCGGGGTATCGTCTAAAATATCTTTGCGACATATTATTATAGACTCTTGCTTTAAATCTGCGGTAACAGAGTAATGTACGTAATTAAAAATAAGAAGCAATTAAAAATTAGAACTGTGCTGTTTCTTGTATTTGTTTGTTATATGGTTTTATATTTTTTTTAACGGTTATCTACGTCCACTGAAATGTCTCCATATAAATTGTGAAAATTAACGATTCTTCTATTCGATAAAGTTATGTGTATTCAAAGCAAACATAATTATTGCAGGAGTATTGTTAAGGAACTTCACGCTTCATTCAGTACAAAGGTTAAATAAAGCCCAAGTAGGAAGAAGATCGAAAATAACAAGCTGGAAAATACAAAATTCTTTCAAATTATGCGAAGATCAAAACATAATTATTACAAAAAAGTTCAACTAATGTAAATCAAAGAGGAGTGAATATAAATTTTCAACTTTAATGAATTGAAAACTTGTCACAATACAGCTTTACTTACTTGGGGCGCTAACCTAGTTCTTTAAAGGTTACGTAGTGATTTACCTAAAAGGAATACGCCAACTTTCCGTCAACATTCTCAAAGCAAATTTTACTCACTGTAATGATTTTATATTGGTATATTTCCGCTAGATTACATTAGCTAGGAATAATTCCGGCCTACGTTGTCACAAAAAGGTTTTCTATGTTAACGAAACACTCTAACATTTCGGACCCTTTTATTTTTATGACATGGTCAGGGTGGATCGTGTAATAGACCTTACTTCACTACAAAAAAAAAGCTTTTTTTATATATAGTGAAAATAACCGAGTACATAGAATGAATGTCTTTAGTTGAAAGAACGTTTAAAACATCATGATTCCGTAACGGAATTTGAAACGTTAAAAGTATGTATTTGGGTATGTGTTCCTAGTACGGCTCTGTGTTCTTGCGTCGGAAATTAGAAGTTCCTACGACATCGACGTCGTCCTCAACAGGGGAATAAAGTTCTGATCCTTTCGCCTACGTCTTAATGGCATGTTTTTAAACAAGTTGGCGCGGAAAAAGATATCATCCCGAGGATTAAATAAAAATCCGCAAAAATTTTCCTCCAACTTTTTAATTAAGAATGATAATGTTATAAGACGGAATACGTTTTCGATCGGATCTTTTGAGCTATTATGGACGGTACGGTAACAGCTTAGATGCTGATGGTAATTCCTTTTTCCCTTTTTTTGCTATTTATGGGAGAATTTTTATGTATATTTAAGGAAAAGAGAATTGGCCACAGAAGCATATAAAATAAAATACGCGGAGAACATTAGCAGTATTGCTAAATTGACTGAGAAAATTAAGTGGGCGGGCTACACTACTTTGTCAAGCGTAACTGGCTGATACGCGATCTATTTAAGATTTATAGAAATATTCCTAAAGCTCAGGTTTACTTCTAGGCAAATTTTTAAATAATTTGTTGTACATTCTTACCTTTATGCCGATGTGAATGGGAAAGTCTGCTTGCGAGTTTAATGTAGACAACGGCTGAATCACCGGAACGATTGGCAATGAACAGGACATCATACTTTCAACCTGAAAAGAGACGAGTAATTGTTTAAAATTTTATCATTATGCATGCAAAAATAATAATAAAGTAAACAACAAATTACAAATTACATACGTGTCGTAGGAATAAGCTGCGAACTATATCTGTAATGTTCTATTTTGCATCTAACGCATGAATATTTTCGTGTTGGACGCAACAACAGGCTCATGGGATCGTACAAACAAATAGGGGACCCTAACGTTGCGAATCTCATGTAGCCAGCTGTCAGATAATTTTATATAGGTATGTAGTGTATTTACTATCGAATACGGAAAGGGGAATTAGTACGTTACAGCTATAACTCTGTAACGTACAAAACTAAAATTGTTTAGCAACATAAACCGCTGTACCATTTGTGGTCTTCTCCATCTTCATCAAATGTGATTCAAGCATGGCATATCTTCTATTCTGTTGTTAAAGTGTTAGAAATTCAATGACCCCAGAAGCCTTTTAATGTGTAAGTTGTATGTGTACGTGTAAAGTGTCCCATGTCCTTGTCGTTGTCCCTCGCCGTAAAGGGTGAAGATACCTCAACTGGTGATTTGGAAGTGGATCGAATCTACTAAGGTGCCTAGCTATGCCCAGACAAACGTAGGTTCTCTTGCCATTGGAATACTGAGTCGTTAATAATAATATTAATTTTGTGTTTTCAATTAAATACTTGTAAAAATATAATGCAAGACTAAATATACAGTTACGACTAAAACGTTTGAAAATATACATATTTCCTATAGTCTTAAATCTGGAGTGTGCAGTCTAATTCAGTCCAATACGTGTCATTAAATGAAATACTTCCGCAGAATATAACAACATTTATCTGCAGGGCTATGTTTAAGCCTATGGTATTATTAAAAATGGAAAGACTGGCAAAATTCACGAACCATGACTATATACTAACAGCAGTTCCCTAAATGGTGTACCATATTTGCGATCCCTCCTATTAGCCCGTAGAACGTTCCAATTTCCGTAAACCAATGCGTGCTTTGAGCTCTCTAGAAACCTCTTAACAAGAATGGCCACATTTAAAGCCTCAAACTATTCGAAGAGCATATTATGTCAATAAAAATAACATTTCCACGCGCATACTTGTGTTCCAATTCAATATATCATAATGTTTAGCTACAACTATAATGTTTAGCTAGAAAGTTCAAAGCGCAACAGTTTACCACTAAGTTCATGTCATTCATGCATAGCATTTCTCCAGGGTAGCGTATAAATCATAAACTGTCCGCAGAATCATAAAATTAACTCGTATATTATGTTCCCCGAGAGAATGTACCGCGAATGAGAAAATAACTAAATTGTTTTTTTCCTTGTTTATGTTTAAACAATTATTTTGGGCCCATATCAAAATAGATATGTGTATAGGTTCATATGTGCTTCTCGGCAACATCTTTTTACTTATATCTCAATATCTGCTTAACAAAAGATCAAAAGAGCTCCCATTCAAATAAAAAACTAACACTTTAACGTATTTCAACTACATTAATAGATCTCTGCGGAACTCTCTGATTAACTATACGATACCTGCCTTTAACGTTATTAACATTGAGTAGTTAAGTTCTACTTTTTAGATAACAGGACGTCATAATTCAATAAATCGAAAGCGTACAGAAAATCACCAAACACTCGCAATCTCTGGTTACAAATTCACAAGTACTCTTATCTAACATAAAACTATGCAGAGATCGAGCTAGTAAATTATTCGAACAAAGAAAGGACTCTGTTTACTAATTTAAAGCTACTTCAAAGACCTTGGCGGTGTCTATGGTTCTACTATTGTGTAAGTTTTAGAATTACATTTGCATTGTGGATATTGGTGGTCTTAATATTTAATATTACTTGTGTTTACATCTAAATTTATGAGAAAACCTATACGTCGCATTGTTCTTTGTAAAATCCGAATACTAACACCTTGTACCTCGCTCAACTTTAATATGAATCATTTGAAGGTTTTTCTTCCGTTGACGCAAGAGCTATTGATCTTGCTAACTTTGTCAAATTATCAAATAACTGATACCTATGAATGTCAACATCAACAAAAAAGAATGTTCACAGTATGGGCAAATATGAATTAATTGATACAAACTCATTTAAAATTAGTTAGCCTCCTAACACTAATTTTAGCGAATGAGAAACTTCACGCGTATGGAGATATATAGTCAAGCCGAAATTATGAAGACTGTATGCGGCATAAACTAAATCGATTGGAAGTTGTCCGTATCCAGTTCAACTAGCCCGAATCCGGCGCGAATAGATTTTAGAAACCAATCGAATTTTCGAGTTGGCTCTTCAACTCGAGTTACCGAGTTCAAGTAATCAATTCGTTAGATTACTAGCTTCAAGCATCAGTTCTTGCGTACTTCAGTCAAAGAATTTTTCATCAATTCCAAATAAATTGATTTATAAACAAAACATTGTCTTGATAAATTACTAAAAATGTCAACATGCGTGGACATCTATCTTCAGTTATCCTCCGATCGAATATTTAATGCCAATACAAGAAAATAGTGTATACGTATACCTGCTTATGTACGTATTTAATAAAAGATGAATGTTTGATATTTATTATTCACTACTTTTATACCCGATACTTCGTGTCCCTACGAAATAAGATCTTCTTTTAGATATTTTCTTACCGACTGACGCGCGTTTTTGAAATGGGACGAAAACTTGATACGTAAGTAAGGAGGAACTCTCAAATGAAATTATGTTTTTTGTATTGTTTTCAATTTTCTTCAAAGCTGTATCTATATAGGATATCGCTGTCTCCAACTATGGCGGTTCGTTCATGATGGCCAACTTTTTAAAGATGCGATTATTTGCTTAAGCTACGTATTTGTGCAATGAGAAAATAAATTGATTATTTAAAGATGCAAGTGAGAACTGTGTGCTCAGTTTTTGTAAGAAATACCCGACTTCAATTTTCGTTGGTTTTCAATGAATTGAAACAATATTGTACAATTTATAAATTATTGTATGTTGAAATTTGTATATCGTATTATACTAAGAATACATTTTAAAAAGTTCAGTCAACAGCAGATATCGTTCAAATGTAAGTTAGAAATTTTACAGTACGTTAAAAATATAAGGACGGGATAACAAAGTTTGCCCCACTTTATATTAAAAGTAAGTCAGGTGCATAAATGTTATACGTAATGCGGAGTTTTTCTTAAATAATTTGGTAAGTGGGTGAATGTTGGGGTACGTGCATCCTTTTCTTGTATACACTGCTTCACTCTAAACGAGGAAACATACGAGGAAAACAGGCATTACAATGTACGTAGTACTTTTAAAGGATGCTATAATTGAATAGATTTAAATAACGGCATATTATTATTTAAAAACTATTTACGAAAAAGTCCGCATAAGTACTTAGTTTCAATTGCACAACTATCCAAGAATTATTGAGCATCCATTCGCATTTAATTTGAAACAGAACAGCAGCTATCAGAAAAAAAACAACAGTAAATGAGGATAACGTAATCATACTCACCGTAGAAAAAATAAGAACCTTAATAAAATATGAAACAAAATCGGTGAGAAAATACAATAGTAGCAAATGCAGATAACAGAACAAATAAAACAAATATGGAAAACAGCCAGTAGTGAACAATCCTCAAAAAAGGAAACAAAATGAATTATAGAAATTATAGGACCATAGTGCTACTTAACGTCACACACAAGGTATTAACAACGTTACTAAAACAAGGGATGGAATAATATACGGAGAGTTAGCTCCGTAGAGCTTCGTTAGAGCTTACTAAGAGAAGATTTCAGTGAGAGCGGATAAACGGCCAACTCATCGTGCTGAAATGAATTTTAACTGGATGCTATCCCTACATACACACAAACAAAATTAATAAACGATTTAAACAATCTATAAATATCGTCAAAATGAATGTGCATATAAGAATAATATTATACGTATTACAAGCATTCCAGTAAAGTTGAAGGGGACGGTAATTAAAACTTTTAAAATTGATAAAGGTCCCCGCTAACGAGACCCGCTGTTAACTATCTTGTTCAACTTGGTGTTAAAAGAGAAAATAAATAAAAATGGAATCAACAAGGAAGGGACACTACTCAACAGAAGTTATCAACGTTTCGCATATGCTGGCGACGTATTATGAGCAACAAGTAAGCCATTAAATTTATTAATGTGTATTATGTTTTACTCAGAGAAAAATTGTATTGCAGTATTGGCCAGAATTATTTCAACATTATGCGGTTTGATGCATTAGTTTTCTGAATTTACGTTCATTATTAACTGAATGCAGTATAAAAAGAAATGGTTTATTCTGATTTTTTTTTTGTCCCGAAACATTTCGCTAACAATTAATTTAAAATATTTTCGTTTAGACAAAACTGTTAAACTTGTTGCAAAATTGCTCGAATAACAGTAGCGTATCGTTTTGACAAGGAAGGAATCAGAATGTTGATTCCATACACATAATTATTTTTGCATTCTGAGACGACAATGACAAAACTTGCAATGTTTCATTCGCAAAGAGATCAAATGGTGGATACACGGGCATGCTTCCGGAAATATTTTAGTGGCTTCTTTTCATCGACGTATTCTGCATTACATCGCAAGATGGCCTGACACATAAACATCTTCCTTGATTTCTGTCCAGTGGACCTAATTCTACTGGGAAAAAACATCCCCACACCATAAAAACCATCATGTTAAATTAAATTTTCTTATAGATTCCCCTAGACGACATTTAAGAATTGAATTTAAGTTCATTGCTGAAATTGGTGCTAGTCGGCTGATGAGTGGTCTAAGGTATGTGTTCATTTGCGTGGTCCGATATTCTATTACGACAGAAGAGCTTTCCTCGAAGGACGAGGACTGTAGAGATTATTTTTAATTAGTTCTTTTATTATACTATTGACGCGCGGTCTCGTGTCGCAATTTTCATCCAGTAATCTTTTGATTCTAGGGGAAAACGGAAAATGGTTGTGCTTGAATCAACCTCATCATTTATTTATTCACTCTCGATGGTGTTATTCTTATTCTTCTAAGGTTCGTTATTGAAGTAACGGAATCTAGAGTAGTAAACACCTCAATTAGATGTAAAATAACAGACCGACTTATAGCTAACAAGGAAACACAGGTAAATGTGTCTCACGGATTTAAACGAAACTTAGTAGGTTTGTAGACTGATGTATTTTAAGAACAATATATTAGTCTACGAACAAACGATATTTTCATTAGCTTCTAAACGGCCGTTTTCGAGGGGTGGGGCGCCCTATTAGGAACACTGCCCTTCCATATTTGCATTGATATCTTTAACACTATAAGACGTATAAAAAAAGCCAGGATACATATTTAACCGTCTTATTAGCACCAAATGATAACAGCAACGATTTTCTTCTCACAACCATTATTTACTAGTAAGAACCCTCACCCTCCATATTTACTTCAAAATTTAAAATTATTTGCTGAAAAAATACAAGAGCTTATGGATAATTCATCCGTATATATTAAACACACCAAAAAAATCAACTTATACAAAAAAAACATTGTATATCTGCGTATAACGTATTTGATTACGTACATACAGTTTATAAATAACGGTAGTACTTATTGCTGCTTATGTATGTATGTAATTGTAAGTGATATGCTTTTCTAAATATCTTTAATATCATTTAGAGCATTTATGCAATGCATAATTTCCATTATCTTTAATTTTTATCCATACTAACTATTTGGATATCTTAAATTATGCCATATAAACTTGTCTCCTTTCCAGAAGCATATATCTAGAGAAAGAGAAGTCAAGCGTTGAAATTCAGCGTTTATTAACGACGACTACGCTTCACGATTTAGTTGAATATAAGTCAATTTATAGTAAAAAAAAAAACAACTAGAAAATTGTGTATCTTTCTGCATACATATGCCGTTTTATTCTCGTTAGTAGCTTCTCGGTCAGCACTTGCTTCCCACCTCCAAAGTTGTGTAGTTGATTTTATCTAAAAAAAATGGACATCAAATGCTATTAATTTATTATTATTGATGTACAAAACTGTAAAAAGTATTCGTATGTACTAAAGTTAGAATTTTTCTTTTGCTTATTTATAAAAAGAATGAGATAAATCTACATGTATTATCTTTCTAAACCGTTTTTGCACGCATTCCAAAGAACGTCGCTTCGTTTTTCCTCTTCCCCAAAACTCAACAGCTCTTCGCGTTTTATATTCACTATTAATCATGCCACCTTCTTTTTGAGAAACACAGTCTGCATGTCTGTTGTCTTCATTGTATTCACTTCTTGGTTCAACGAATTGTGCTTCACGTAGACCAGCCAAGTCCCAAATGAAGCCGGCTCTTGAATTTTTGCAATGATATCCCTTAAAGCATTGTGTAACTCTTGTTCTTCGCCGGTTATGGGTGTAACAACAGTATTTGTTTTAGTCGTTTAAAAAAAATCAGAACGTTAGCAATGTTGATCTTCATCATTCAACAACCTAATCGTGAAACGTAGTGGTCATCAATAAGCTTTAAACTGCAACTCCTAACTGCTCTTGCTTTATATACATACACATGCACTTGGAATGGAGACCGGTCAAGCATTCAGTAATCGGTTGATCATGAGGACCATTCGTGTTCTCGAAACGGCCCTCCTGAATTATTATATAATCAATTAAACTTATGTGGGGCGGATGCCGATACGTATGCGTTGTTGTGCCATACTATGTCGCAATCCTTGCTATCATTGTTGAACACAGTGTTTTTTTTCCATTAATTATAGTGACACATCAAAAAAAATGGATGCGATTTTGTGTGCATTACTTAAAATACTTTTCCTTTGCTACTACACATCGGTAACACCGGACGCACGTTTCAATAGCTACCATCTCCAACAGTAAAGCTGAACGATTACAGTGTCCCACTTCTATAGCGTACGTAATTTATTGCATTATTAAAACATTATTGTTGTAGATTTTTATAAGATTTTTGAGCCATCTTGAATTTTCCCTTTACATATCTCGACATAATTTCTCCACAGGCATTAAGATTTAAAACAAATTAGAGCAAATGAAGCAAATTAAAAAAGGCTCTTACTCTATTCCCCATGGATTCAAATTTGCTTTGCAAAAGCGCTCTCTGTCTAACTTACAATCAGTTTTAAATATAATTGGATATGAAGGTCCTCCATTATTTGATTCTCTCGTCTTTTTGAAACAGAGATAAATCTCGCATAAATCATTCTTTCTATATACCTAAATAGCTTCCTCTGATAAATATACATTGTTATTTATACCGCCATTATTCCTCGATGAAAGGCGAGGTTATTCAAATATTCATCAAAAGCGATGGAATAGCGTCCTGGTTCGTTTTGCTTGCCGGCCCTGGGCCCATCAGCCCCCGAAATCTGTGACGTGTGTCAAAAGAACCGTGTAGCATGTGAGAGGAAAGAAATCAACTTGTTACCTGGAGCGATGAATTTAAATATAGCAGTGGAAAAAGCGCGCCCTGGCATTAAAACAGGTTAAAAATTGTGTAATTAAACACAAACAGAAAGGGTTCGTGGAGAGGCAAGAGCATCAAGTACATCATTAAAATTACGAAAAAAAAATTGAAGAGAAAATGGGAGGGTGGGGAAAAGGAAAAGCTTGAATGACGGTGAACTTTTAGCGTATGGACGTGTAGAAAAAAGATGCAGAATGTAATAAAAAAATCCATTTTGAGCGCCCCGAAATCACAAAAGTGGTAGTAACATTTAATTAAGGAAGTAATTACGTAATTTCAACTGTACTGTGCGTAACAATCCAAATGTCCGGTGTAAGTTGCAGTTCAAAGGCTGTACTGCCCTCTCCTCTCTGTTATATTTATTTAATAAAAATTTGATTCCAATGTTATATCTTTCGATATTTTTGGTCTGTACTCGGGGCATGTTAGGAAATTATGATAGAAGATAGTTTCGTCCTATTACCAAAAGCATGCGGTAATGGTGGACACTTACTTTCCCTTTCTGCATTCTACGTCACTATTGTAATGCTTTTCGTCCTCTTATTTCATTCCAGCAGAGCCAGTAGTTATTTGCATTTCACACGATTTTTTTCTAATTTTACCGATTTTAGTCTCTCATATCGAATGCGATCCGAAAATATTTCGATAAAGGTAAGAGTTAAAAAGCATAAATGAAAATTGTAAAACATTATTGTATTACTCCAGTGCAGAATCTATTGGTCGGAGATCACCCTCGACGACGGAATTTGTTCCTTTTAGCAACAAGCACGCGCAGCGACGTTATTAATTGGAGAAATTGCTAATATTTCAGCACGAATCTAGGATATGTGTTCAGTGTGAACTTTTTATGGATACTGTAGTCGGTCCCTTTGAATAACTTACAAACTTAAATGACAATTCTCCAAACTACGTTCTTTGCAGACCTGGAACTGTTGTTATTAAAGCCAAAGAGATATGTGGTTAATTCAAGATTAACCACAAAACAGTTTTTCTTAGCCGTGTGAAATTATTTAAATACAGAATTCCCCGGAATAAATAAAGAATGAGTAGGATGAGGAAGTAAATTTCCAAGGCCTGCTCGGAGTCCCGATTTGAATCTACTAGATTTTTATTTTGCGCTGAAGAGAATAATACGCGACAATTATTATGCAACAAATATAAAATGCTGCGAATGTTATTATATAAATATATATATATTATATAAATCAGCCGAACTTGTTTTTGATGAGAACACATTTTACCAAGAGAATTTAGAATGTAGAGGCCACTTTGAATTTTTTTTTAAATGGTTGATTATAGTGTTGCAAGTAGTTCAGATGTATCAAATATAAATACCTATATGGATTTATACTTAAATTTTTAAATAAAGCGTCCTGTATCTCGGTTAGGAGGAATATTTTATGTTAATCGTTATATTTTGGCTCAGGGATTCTTCTGTTTTTTTCTTTCTTTTAAGGATTCAACAATGTGTTCTGCTAGTGAAGCAGCCTTTGATAACTGTGAAATAGGACTTAATGTATACAGAGAGAATTTGTATCCTTTTATCTAGTACTCTCATTTTCCTCTTTTATTACGACAATGTAATCTTAAAAATCTTATTAGTACAACATATGCGCAGACTACATATGCAGACAAGTTAAACTGGTCATTTTTGTAGTCCTGCAATGTACATTACGAGCTCTAGGGGAGACCACTCAGAAATTCGACGCCTTAGTGTGTACAATGCCTAATTGGAAAACATACACCTGTGCATGTGAAAACCGTTTTTGTTTATCGGTGGTAGATTTTTCGGGATGGACTACGTAGCAAGTACCAGGTATTTGGGGACAAGAGGTTTGTCGGTTCGACAACGGCCGCCTATTTTCCATAATTATTAAATAACAGTTTTTGCCCGGGACCGGATTCTAATTATAGGTAATCTAAAGAAAACACGCTGCAGGCGGTGTATGGTGGCCGTCGGTTGTTTTAAAAATTTGGCGATGTTGATGTTCAATCGTATGCTGCTATTTAAACGAGTCATAATCAAAACACTCATATAAACGGGCGTTTTCGTACTACATTTGGTGGAAGAAAGGGTTTAGTTAAGAAGGAAAGAGCGTTTATGCGTACGAAATTAAAATTGAAATAATGATAAGAGTATGCGGGCTTGAAATTAATATTAGTTGTAGATGCTCAACATTTTATTCATTAAGCCGATGGAGTCACGGTGCAGTGCAGTGCAGTATAGAATAAATTCTTTTTGAAACTCAAGCTTTCATTGTTTTGCTATTTCAGTATGATGGAAACTATAATACAAATCTTTAGGATTATCTATAAGCTCTAAATTGAAAATCAAATGTTATTAGTGTACCAATAAGTTTAAGAATATTGGATAATACAGTTCACAACAATACTTTTTTCATTAGTTTAAACAAGTTATAATAAGTTCGAATACGACATCGCTACATATAAAAGGAATTATTATTTTTCTCGGTGCTGTTCGTGTACTACAGCGCAGTTTTTTAATGAAGCCCGCCGATCATTGGCATAAATTAAAAAGACCTAGAATTGATACCTGTGGACCACAGTTAGACCACCAACACAGATATTCTTTTGTAATATTTCTAATTTTACTATTCGCACCTACTACAGACTTTAACACCTACTACACACTTTTTTTGTACAACAAGAACTGTAAATACTTTGATCAGTAAAGGACAATTATATATAGATCATCCTACCAATTTCCTTTATCATGATTATAATCTCATTCATCATTTCAAAGAAAACATTCATAGACCGAGAAAAGGCTTCACCATCCGAATGTGGATTTGATCCAAAAAGGTCTTCTCGAATACCCTTTTCTATTCAATTCTTCTTAATTGCAGTAATCTTTCTAATCTACGATGTAGAAATCATGTCAAACATCTTGTCGATAGATTGAAAAAAAAATCGCCGGTTGTTGTATTTCTCCGGCCCAAAGCCTCGTAAGCTTGGCTTAAGACATGCCGCGCAATCCGCGTTCTGTTCACTTCATAAATAAAAAATGGGGTATATGACAACAATTCAGTAAATGCTAAGGGCAAAAATATCGGTCTATAATTTCAGAGACTCTATGCATTACTCTCTTTATGAACCCTAATTTAAAAATCGCCTAATTATATGTTCCAACGGATCCTTATGATAATAAAACAAGGCACGTTGTCACAACCAACCAAATGTTAAACTCTACTCATTCTATTTCCTCAGTTTCCCAAGATCCCTATGAAAATTCTTTTACAGATATATTTAGATTGACAACGCGGGACTAACAATTTATTTTTTATGACTTTCAACCTGCCATACTCCCCTGCTCTTCAACCAAGTAAGTTTCCTTATCGAACGCTGAGCGGCGCTGAAGCCGGGGCAAACCGTTGCACCGTAAAATAGTGGATAAACGCCCCGTTGCGGATGAACAAAACGCGAGGCAATATAAAAAGTCCATCGGGGGGAACGTGATCCCTTTTATAATACACGTCACTCTATCGAATTTGCATTAAAGAGTAAACTGACGCGACGCGATGTATCGTAGATGGTGTTATACACAAGGCAAGTTTCAAAATTCAGATGATGTTTCCCTTATATTCGCGGTGTCTTTTATAGTTAACGTAACGCCAGCCAATAGACTCTATCGATTAGAAAGTATTTCCTTTATTTCAAACGCCAACATTTTTTAAATAAGTTGTTACTCTTAATTGGGGCGAGAATTATGAAATTTTCCTAAATGTTTATAGTGTTGATAAAGAAGTGGCAAGAATATGGTAAATTCTAAATAAACTTATAAATGTACGAACGGAATGTTCTAACTTCAGTTAAACTAAGACATTCCTTTACTTAGTTATTTCATATATAATAAAATAGCCTTTGTTACTTTTGAATAGTCAATCATTTTGTTTGGCTCCATGTTTTACGTGGACGTATGGAAGTATGTTCAATGGTGCCTACTGTAAATACAGAGAGAACGTAATTTATTACAAGCTCTTTAAGGGATGATATTTTTAAAGATGATACTCACATAGCTTATACTATTGATGGAATCCTCACAGCAAAAGAATAATAAGGAAAAATAATACCAACTAACAGATTTGTTATCAACGTTACTCTGAGTCCTTATGTACCTTTCTACTGTAATCTGTGTTTTGGCTTATATCACTATCCTTTATTCATGGCGCTTTTGCGTGAGTTTATTTATAATGAAGGTGGAAATGAAATAAAGCATTCTTTCACAAAATTCTTTTGAATAATACGTCGATGAAGACCAGTTTTCTGGAAATTGCTCAACATTAGGATAGAATTAAAAATTGCGCTAAAAGTTCCTTTACTTGACAAATTTTTTACTATAATAAATAATTCTCGCCTGGTGAGTAATTTGCAGAAAACCGGTCGACTTTATTGACGTACTAATAGAAAAAATTTAATGATACCTTCTTTTATTTTTAAGTTTAATATATTTTCAGAGCCGTCTAGTACCAAAAGATATGCATCTACATAGAAAGTAATGTCAAAAAGCCAGGTACAACTTCCAAACAAATTTTCGAACGGCCGCAGAGGTTAAAAAAACTATAAGTGGAATGAAAAACATCGGAGAGAAAAATTAGGAAACGTACATTCGAAGGTTTTCCTGGTACAGCTCTCAAAAAAAAATCAGGAATTACTGGCCGTGAGCAAATCTGATGTTAGATTAGATTATGGATCGGCACTGTAATTAGTCACCGTTCATTAAACAAACGTCTATACAAAATGGGACTCGTACTTATGTATATCAGTATGTAGGGAATGCGGCAAGAAAGAGGAAGTTTACCTTATAATTGATTGTGCGCCATATACACAGCATAAGATACAGTGGGCTAGAAGCACGAAAGGTTGGCGTGAGAATACGCTTGAACCCAGAACCCAAGAACATTTCTTTAGAGCTGCTATGGGATTAAGAATTATTCAGAACAGGTCACTTGACCGCAGTGAAGGAAACCGCTAGGGTCTATCTTCTTGTAATATTCATAATAATACATATACTATAGACACTCGTTCAATAGATGGTGTTAGTGGTGTGTTGTTCGTTTTCCAAAAGTAGTAAACGTGTACACTAATGTATGGTTGGCTTACATGTAATTGCTTTCTCGAAAAGCATAGCGTCTTGAAAGTTAGGTTTGAGGAATTTTCCTCATCCAAATCAGCCTCCATGGAGGGAACCATAGTGCGGTAGTGGGACTAGAGAGGTAAAAAGACAAGACAATAAACATATCATATTTAAAAATATGCTAACATTAAGCAACAATATTCTAATATGTTGTGCCTATTTTCTCATCCGTTTGTTTTCAGTCTTAAAGCACTAGTCTTTTCTGCATATTCCGTCATTACCGCCGGTTTTATTCTGGTGGTACAACCTCTAATGTGATTTGCAAGATATTAAAACTTGATGCTTGAAAGCTAATTTAACACAGTATTCATTTTATTTTATTAAACGAAGATGTAGTTTCCTGCTTTCAAAGAGATACATTCAGATATACATATATATATTTTATTACATTGCGTTTTAATAACTTTAATCGAGTTCTTGTGTTTTCCATTTGTTATGCATTCAAAAGTACGTAAAGCTTTCTTCATTTGTTTTATGCGACGTAACATCTTATTCGTCTGAAAACATCTAGGGTTTCAGACAGATTTTGGAAGAACGTTGACATCAACATTAATTAGAATGTGGATAATCAAAAAACATTTTCGCGGAGTCTAAAGGACCTCTTACATTTCCATTACATTTTAGAGCATATTAAAGATGTTTAGCTACAGGCTTGTGTGCCAGTAAAATTGGGTTAACTTTATATTCAAACGTAACAACGTTAATAAATTTATGTAATTAGTCTGGTTGAACGCGAGAAATGTCAATAATTATTGGGATCGGAATCCCTTTGTGAACACATCTGTCCGACCCGTTTTATGAATTACATTTCCACGTGAATCCACGATTAAACTTATCTATCCTATCTAGCGTACCTGTTGTATGCATCTATTAGTCCGCCAGGACGGGTTCCGGAGCGTCGAAATTTCAAACGGAATAAACTATGTTTGTAACCGCCGGCAACATAAGGTATGATACAGCTTTGTATGTATTGTGTAATTTTCGCTAGCTTAGTTGGAAGGCAGTACGATTAGTATATTGTTCTTTAATGTTGTAATTATTTTTTAATAGATGAATTACTTGAATGTGAGAGAGTGTCCCTCTCAATTACTTCATGCACAAGAGATAGTTCTCTTAATATTGAAGCACCTATAACTATGAGTGTTATGTCCGAACGGTTAATGATTTTTATAAGATACTTATTAAGGTAATATTTCGAAGTTGGTAATAAATTCGAAAGAAACATCTTTTTAAGCATCTATTAACGTTTGGTGAGTGTCAACATTATTCTTTAAATATATGTGTCAATTTAAATGTTGTAAACATGGTAAACAACATTTAGCACTTACCTGTTGTCTTTGCTTGTGATTCATTGTTAATTCCCAAGCGAATAACAATGCCGAATCTTTTAAACATGGTGAGAGGGGTCTCAATTTCATAAAAATGTCCGAGATTGTATCTCAGCTTTGTCCAGGAAAATCATTAAAGCAAATCCGCACTGAATAAGGAATGGCAAAAACTTCAGTTGGAAATGTTAATAACTAACTAAATTAAAGGAAAAGGTACGGTAGATCTAGAATTACAATCGAACGAAGTCAACGTGTCTTGCAAAGAAAATCGCAAGGGAAACGAGGATCTTTCGGAACCACGCTATGGGTATACCGTGTCTCGTGAACGTTGTCGGAAATAAAAGAAAGACATTATTAATTGCTACCCAGAAACGAAATTAGTAAGTTTAGGCAAAATCAAAGGCAATACTACTGTAGATTGGAAAATTCTATAAGACCATTTGTTGCTTTGTTGTATGAAAAAAGAAAGGATAGTAACGCCAATGGGTTGAAAAAAACCAACAGGAAAAGGAAGAGAAAAAGGAAGACGCAGAAGGAAAAGGAGGGAAGCCATCTTCGATAATATAAAGGGCAATTAAATAACAAATTGAAGATTTATAGCGAGAAATAGAGAACAGTGGGAACAAGGTACACAGGTTTAGGTCTCAAAGAAAATCTTAAAGTAATTTTAAGATTTATTAGGACCCTCCAACTTCCCTAACATTCATAAGGTGCTAAGGTCGTAATGACTAAAAGCCTCTGTGCTTACGCCATTAATATAAATAGGTCTAAAACGCCAGTTTCAAGCATACATACATTAAATTTTAATATTCTCTCTCCAA
Organism: Oryctes rhinoceros; assembly: GCA_020654165.1. Taxonomy (NCBI): domain Eukaryota; kingdom Metazoa; phylum Arthropoda; class Insecta; order Coleoptera; family Scarabaeidae; genus Oryctes; species Oryctes rhinoceros. The sequence goes on from JAIOKQ010000424.1 coordinate 1,171,759, forward strand.
TGCTGTTTTTATTTGTGCGCCATTATAAATCATAGTTGTTTGACTCGAAATTAAAGTACTTCACACCTTTATCTTTTTAATCAGGTTGAGATTATGATATATCCTTGGTCTGATATGGCGTGTATTAAAAAGGAAAAGCTACCACGGATCTCTCGGAAATAGTTATTCTTAATTATATTCTGTTATCAGCCATAAGTGTACCTAACTTAACCAAGTAACTTTTACATTTTGTAAATTTTTTGGTATCTCCTATTATTACGAAACCAAAAAAAAGGTACGGGTGTTACTTTATACGGGGGTAAGTGCATGTTAAGCAATCGTAGAGGTTCAATTTAATCAGTTGAGTTATTGCGTGAAGATGGAAGATTTCTTAAATTACAACAATAAGTAAAATTGTGGAAATCATGAGATAATTGTATGTTCCCTTCATAATCACTAAACTATTAAAAATTTCATTCATTCTGTATAATTTCCATAATTTGAGTACGCCTTGCATTCCGAAAAGAAATCTTGTTTCACGCTACGCTCCGATATTCGGTTCCAAAATACTCCCTTGACCGCGTTTTCATTGTTTCCTCACCGCCACCGAGCTACCCTTTCCGCCCAACTCCGCTCGTTCCGCCGAAAATAATAGATAATTACTCGACAATAACAGTCGAACGGCAACAACGGGTGCCTAGCCGACTCGAACGGATGCCGTTTTCATTTCGTCACACCCATAGGACGCTTCAGATGTCACGGTCCACGGTTATTATCGCCACTACCGCCACCACCAGTCAACTTCTTCTTTTCGTTTCTCGTTATTCGCGTATATTTCGTGGAGTGGAGTGGATTGCACTAAATCCGTAGTTTAATGCGTTTTCCTTTGTTAATTGCTCGGTCCAGAGCGAGACATAATGCCCCTGTTCAACGCTAGTCGCGTTTCCAACCATTGTAATTTAGGAGGCACTTGAAGGGCGACTTTCGAGTAGTTGCCTCTCGAGTGCTTGCGGCTGGGTTATTCTCTAACTGTATGACTTCGACTGTTTCGATGTGTGCGTGCGCTAATACGTGCGTAAGGCGCTCTTTTGTTCTGAGCTACTACTACTACTATCAGTTTTGTACAGGATGTTTCATTTTGAATAAATTGGTGTTTTTTGAAATTGTTAATTTGTTAATAACTCCGTTTCCTTTGCACTTTTATTTCCAGATTTGTTATCCTTTCTTTAGCTTCCTTTTTTGAACGAACTTCCGTTTCCTATTTCCCCCTCTCCTTCCGATATTTTCTTTGTTTCCATAGCAGGTATCTTTCGTCAAATCTCTTAAGAGCATAGTTTGTAAACAATATTTTTTTGTCAATCTCTATTTGATTAATTAAAGAAGCGTGCGCACCTGTTTAAACTATCGCATCGATATGTCTGTGATGACAGCCCAACGGAATGTATATGCTTTCCTAAAGCGGGAGGTTTTGTGTGTAAATTCTGAGTGTAAAGTGTTCCCTGGCTTTGTTACTATCACCCCTTGCCGAGAAGGGTGGATCGCACCATTCGTAGTTGTTTCGCAAGTGCGAATGGTGAGTCGGGACTGCACCGTACCCCCTTAAAAAAATTCGATCACGGCGAAACTCTGCCAAGTCAGATACAGGCCTTCTGCCACTGCATCATTGAGTTGTAAATTTATTAGAAACAGCACTTATGCTATGCCTATGTAATTTAGCGATAGCGATAGCGGACTTTTTCACCTTGTTTTTGTTAAAATAAATTTGTCCCGCCAGAGTATTTGAACAAAACAAAATCGACCATCACAAAATTAGTGCTTGAGTAAAATAATGACTATAATAATTGATGCCTTCACATCCTTCACTTATTACCGCTAATTATTATTGCGCCTGCGCTAGTAGAGCATTCGCAATGGGGAAAGTGGACACTTTCCCTTGAGAGCGATGAGTTTGAATGAATGAGCTCGAACCCGGTATCCCGAGACTCATACTTCGGTGCACCAGGCACGGCGTTATCTGTGCCAATAATAGTAAAAACAGATGTCTAACTAATTTAAAAAAAAATAGCAAAAATTACTTACAGAATTGCACTACAGTGTCGAAAATTGAAGAAAAAGGTAAAATGACCTATATTACTGGGGGTTGAATACTCTATTCAAGAAAGGGCTATGTGCAGGATAAGTAACATTTGAAGTATTCGGTTTTCTATTGTCTATAATAATAAGATCGATATTTGAATCCTTTTTTTATGACTACGCACTGAATACACCAGTACACCATCCGGTATATTGCCGTTGCTGTTCTGTTTGACGTATTCAATTAGTTAGCGAGTATTTATAGTACTATAGTAACCAATAGCAAATGCCGCCAATATCGCCTTCTGTTCTTCGAGTTCAATGGAAAGAAGGGTTATTTCGGGAGTCATAATCTTTATGATTGTTAAACTTAAGGCCAAAAAGTCACTTACATATGGGTATGTACATTGTATCATCAAAGCTCCGTACGATATGTTTCCATTCAGAATTTATTGAACGTTACATGGAGTGGTTCAGCCGACGATTACGTCCTAGCTATGTATAATTGTAACGATTAAAATCAGTACTTGCCGTAGGTTTTCTGGCAGATAAAAATATTATTAAAGCTCGCGCTATTTCGGGTGTATTTAATGGACTCCGAGTATTTACTGTTGCAGTGATTTTGGTGGATTGGTAAACAAAATATTTGATTTCGATATTTTTAGTGCGCGGTATATTGACAGTAGCTTCCTAATGAATTGATTAACGAAATTCTCTTTGGTATGATAAAGAACTTAAATTTATAAAAGAATTTAGATGTCTATAACGTATATTCTTCTATAGATGCCAATCGCAATATGAGAAATTCAATTATTTTAATTCCGATTGAACGATATGAACTTCCCTTTCATAGAATATTCAAAGGTATAAGTAACGTTTTTAGGTAGCTAACTATGAGCGTGTGCTTTAAATTGCTAAACACACCTCTATGTTCGAAAGACGAAGCGAAAGAAAAATGGGAAAATTTGTAAATTTCCTGATAAATTTTCATGTTGGGCAAACCAGGGCGATCAAACTACAGGAACACCTGGTGCATTACTCCCATGGAAGAATCCAATCGTCTAGTATAGTACAACGCTTAAACGAAGCCAGCCATAATATTAAATTGGAAAACCTCAAGTAATTTACGAAACCGCTTATATTCAAAGAAATGTAAATTTGTTAAACCAAGAAGATTTATTAGGATGAAACGAACATACGTTTATGGTTTATGTTACAGGCCAGTACTTTTTCTTTTAGTTTCTGGTACTTTACATGCTTTAATTTTATCTGTAGTTATATGGGTGATGAAAGTATGAATTTATGGAATAGAGATAGAACAAAACATATTAAAACCTTCGATTGACGATTAGAATCTACAAATTTTGTAAGCAATTATTCTGAATTAATCAAATTTCTTGGGATGCGGAGTGTGTCGATACTTTAATGTTTGAGATACTATATTGCTAAAAGAAAAATGAAAAATATCCTGCAAGCCATAGACGATGAAGCTGTGACGAAGAAACGTTTTATGGGATAACTTGATTGTTATATTTCCTATTATATTAATAATTAATTTAGTTACCGCCAGAAAAGCGGTCTTAAAAACCGACATTTATAACGTCTCAATTTATTTCAAATTAAACTATTTATTAATTTATTAAACGTTTTAAACTTTTATACCAATACACACGTAGCCTGACGAAGACTTCTTTGAAGTGGTTGGTGGATGCTTTCCAAGATAGGTTGCGGTTTCTTTGTTTATAACTTTCTGCGAGTTCGCGTTTGAAATATGACCGTACTTACGGAACAAAACGAGCCTCATAATCTTACATTAATATCACAAAACTCTCGGCTATATCTTATCAAAAGTTATTCGACGTTAAACTCCACGAAAAGAGAAAAGCGCCAGCCACCCCCACGTTTTCTTTGAGCTCCTTTGATATATTCTGGACGATAATTTACGAAAATGTATGACCATTTCTTTTTATCGCTAAGTGATTATTAATGCTTTCAAACTTAGAAGGAGACGTACCCAGATAAAATTTATTTGAGGAGATGTACCCCCCAGTTTAGTTAAATCGTAATAAAGCAGCACCGTTTTGATGAGAAATGACTAACTAGCAAATAGTTGCTTTTTTTAGTAACCCAAACGGTGAAAAGTTTTATTTTAGCTTGTTCTTAAGAAGTTGAAATGATTTTAATATCACAAAGTGTATAATCTTATATATTTAATGCTTAGTTAGGAAGTCACCCAAACAGACTTAAAATCAGTAGTAACAGTAACAGTAATAACAGTAGTTAACATTGTAATACACACTTGGTGTTTTTTTTTTATTATCTGAATGAAACTGGGTGATAAGATGAATAACACGTAAGGTCACCGGTTGACGATGAAAACCATCCGTGTCCTCGAAACGGCCGCCCCGGACTAATTATTGTATAATGCTATATAATACATTAAATTTGTGCGGTGCGGAGGGTGCCGATACTTATGTGTTGTTTACCATATTACGTTACAGTCCTTGCTATCATTATTGGACGATAAAAATTTAACAGTAAAGAAGGGTGTAAGAAGTTTCCATTCCGCGTTGATAAGCACTAGATGTATGTAGGTGAGATTGCTGAGAATGTGTTATTCATCAGAATAGAGGATCAAAGTTGAAAGAAATGGATTGAGGTAGTTAACTAAGATAACTACCTAAGTCAATGTCGATGCATACACCAGCTAAGAGATTAAATTATTTTCAATATATTCAATAGATTTTCTTTTTAATGTATTATTGTTTGGATTCTTGCCGTAATTAGTATCATCATCAGTGGATATTGTGTTATTCACATACCTACAATGAGTCCAATTCTATTAACGTAAATAGAATTCATTATTGATTATACACTATTATACAAGTTAAATTTGACTTTTTATTGAATGTGTAAATAACAACATTCAACGTATGTGAACTGTCCGTCGTATAATTGGTTTACCAGTTATTCTTCTCTGCTGCATTTTTTGTTTATTCTAGTTACTGCAATCACTCACACTGTTTCGTTGATCAATCTTATATTGTTTGTGTGCTAAACCAAAATATTCCCATATATATTATCTATATTGCAATTTATATATTTATCTCCTGTTTGGTTTACTTAATGCATGTCATACTAGTACTTGGCTTATGCACAATTTCCTGTAATAGTTTTTTAAAATTTCTTAATTGTACATTCATTTCCATTTTAATATCATTTTCAATTTTAAATTCATTTATCTATTTACATTTTCAATATACTTGATTTGCTTAAATTTTAGTTTCAATTATTTGTGAATTTGGCCGCCTATTTTTTAAATACAAGAAATCTAGCCCTTATTTTAAATAAACTTACAATCTCATTTACTTTTTTCGTTTAGATAAGTCCTCAACAGACAACAGTTTTTTTTCTTTTTCGATTCTTATTAACTTCACTCGTTCAACGAGCAACCTTAGCACTCGAACGCCAGGAAACCAAGCTGACTCCCAACATGTCGATACTAAGTTTGGGTATATGGTGAGGTCCATTCTAATCAATCTGTCGGATCATATAAACATTCAATTGTTACTATTTTTTTGTTACTTACATTTTTTTCACAATGAACATTCGTGTCCAGAATAAATCATTATGTCCTTATTTCTTCAGCTCATAAAAAGATTGTTATTCAACTAAAATACCTAAAGCCATTGATACACTAAAATAAAGTAGCTCACGTATATTATTTTATGGTGATGTATGGATTAGGCGACATATAGAGGGATAAAATATACCGTTCGCATTTGACGTACAAGTTAATCCTTCTAACGGAAAACGACAGATCGACGTATATTAAGAGAAGGACGGAAGATCTACCTATGTGCCTATACCATATACATACATGTGCAATCAGGGCTGTGATCCCCAACCGGTGTATATACCGACGACTAGACTGACTCATACCCTTATAAGTCTTTTATCCGGTCCTCGGCTCTAAATTAATTTCCTAGCCATATTGTTTTGATTTAATTAAGATACCTCCTGCACCGTTCAACCTGTCTCTCTATCGCTCTTTCGTTTTATTAAACAACGTTCACCTATCTACGGCAACAGCTAGCTTATAGAGGCGGCTAAAGGTAGCTAACATCTATAGTTAAGGTAATTGCTTCGCTCGTAGAACCAAGGCTTCTGTTAGTAGCAGCTTTGGATCTCTGTTTCGTTCCTGATATCATTCCCACATTATGACAATGTTGCACCGCACACTAGCAACTCCATACACACACAAGTACACATATAAGCATATACACGTACAAGCTCGGAAGATCGTCTTCTTCCTATGACGACAGTTGGAAGAAAATTGAGCAACGTTGATTGCCTAAGCGGAGGTCGCCCCTCCCGTTTGTAAAGGATAAATTAGCTGCTCATTGTCCTTTAAATATCTGTTCGCCTTCAGGTTAACGAGCGATAGCATTGTAGTCGACTTTAGCTACTGTTTCCCGTGTCCCATGTATATACGTCGGTTACCTACATCGGCGAAATGAAATTAAGGACAGTTGATGGGAGTTAATTTTAAATTTGACGATGTGTTTACGTTAATTAAAACAAATAAAAGGCTCTGAGATAATTAGTTATTTGTATTTGTCCGGTTCACCGTGCACGTTTTGTTGATGCGCTATTATTTTAAATGTAAAGGGTAGTATTTATGCAATAGTTGGGTGGAATTCACAATGACAAAGCGAAAAGAATAACAATGAATAGATCGAAATATTAATTATATATTTATAAGGTTTTCGGTGAATACTGTTGGAACACGTTTGAATACAGCTCAATTGTAGATAAGATTTTGAAGAGAATGGGTTGTTTCAATGGAAAGATTAAGTGTGTAGGTACGATGGGACAAATTTAAACTTGAACGACTGGCAATATAAACAAAAGCCATTTTCGTACCACCCAGGTTTACTTTTTTAATATTGCACTTTTTACTTATTTTTTTTTTTTTTCAAATTTTACATTTTACAAATTTTTCGTAATGAAGCGCAAGAACGAAATTGTAGTAGATCGTCCGACTCCTTATATAGACATCGTTTGGTGTGTATATAAGGATACATTACGAATTATGAAGTTTCCCATCGTCTTCTTATAAAGCGAAATTATCAATTAAAATTTAATGCCAAAAATGACACAGTAAAAATGTATTATTTAGATATTCAAATCCTCCCAGTCCACGACATTGAACTTTTATATAACAACATTGAACCATTTATATAAACATCATTAAAATTAAACATCATCATTCTGTACAGCTAAATTGTTCTGATATCTTCCCAAAGCAGTAATGGGGAGAATAAGGGAATCAAATACATCTTCAAAGTGACTCTCAGGGCGGCAAAACGACCCTTTCTCACTAAACGAATAAACACCGCTGTATCTAATCGGTGCAAAAATTATTCGATTTCATGTCTTCAAATCTATTGGTTTACACATTCTTCCTACTTTTGCTAATTCTTTTCTTGCTTAGTCGCTTGCGGTATGGCGTGTTTCCTCAAGATATTTTCTTTAATATCCCTTTAATATCCCTACTTGCAATTGTACAGTTCGGTTAGAGTGTCTTGATAACTCACTCATTTGTTAGTTATCAAATGAACCAGAGACCATTACAGAGTTATTTATAATGTTTTAAAACAATGTTCAACAAATTACTATTCATATTGCAAGTTATATGGGAAATTTGTATTTTTAATATGGAACACTGCATTTCTCATTAGTTGAAAAGCATATGTTGTCTCGATTTTAGCGGCAGAACATCATCAACTTCCATGTCTTGTCAAGCCGCCAAGAATGCCACTTTCTAGTTATCGCGGCTAATCTTGTGTTGTCCATAAAGGAATTTCGAGCTTATACCTTGACTACCTAAGCTGCTGACTGCTGACCGACGAAATGCATTGAAATAATCTACGGATAGATTTTTTCGCTTGCTTTAACCTTACATGTTTTCACACAAGTATGCGTACGTTGGGAGAACTTACACTTGTCTAAATATTACATCATTTCAAATAGCTGGCTAGAGATGGATGTCGTAAATGCAAATATAAAAGTATGACGAAATTGACAGAATTGTCTGTGAAGATCATTCTAATTTGAATATTTACGTGGGCTGTTACAATACGCATTTTTCTTTAGAATACGATACTCAGGCTATCTTTCACATTTCAAGACGCACTCATTGTTTGAATTCTACGTATCCAGTCGTAACTGTGTCTTTAAGGAAAAATACAATTTGGCTATTAAATATATATAAAAGAAACATTAAGGCTTTCGTGCTTACGTTAATCTCGTACATTAAGGTTAATACAGAATATACTGTTGAATTTAAAAATGTTGTTGTCTTACTTTATGTTGTCTATAATCAAACTTGTTTGAATGTTATTTAAACCCAGTGCTTCCAATAAGTCATTTTCAATTACTTTCTTTTAAAGAATCTAGGTTACCGGATTGAAACCGCGTGGCAATTGCATGAGTTTGCTGACATTCCGCTCTCGGTTGCGTGGAGCTTCTTCTGGGCAGCGACACATGTAGCAGTCCCAAGCAACTGAGAGCAGACTCATACAATTACGACGCGGAAACCTAAATTCTTTGAAAGAAGGCAACGATCGCCTAAGAAGTCTACAGCAATATGATTTTTAATTATTATTTTTTTATTGACTAAAATAAAGTTATGAATTTAACGTTCTAGGTTAATTATTAGGATTTCACTTAGAAGATATTTTAGCTTATATCAAACAAAATTTAGGTTAGGGAAAGGAGTAAGGATTAAGTGATGTTTGGAGAGTTATTTGAATAGCTTCTAAATACATACTTTTGCTTTTAGGATGACTTGTATGTAAATATAAATAAATATATTCGAAGACTATTGCTTAACAGCTGTATTATCGATTTGCATTAGTCAAAAAAATTATAATCTAATTAAAATTTTTAATTTGATTTTACAATTTCAGAAATATTGGTATATTTCAGCGAAAGAAAATATGAATGAGAATTTTCACTGGTGAAATGTTTAAACATTTCTGGGAAGTGTAAACGAAAGGAAGAAATATCTTCGACAAGGCAATGTTGAAGTTCCCTTAAGAGTCCCAGAATATCTCTAACTTCTGATGATGACTCAGTGTGTTCTATTTGTTATTGTAATTAACTTTAAAATTTTTTCATATCACTTTTAGCTGATTGAATATGCTTACACCAAGTTGTTATAGTGATACTATGAAGTGAGATAAAATCCGCAAACCTTCACCCCATCGACAAGTTTCACAAATTTCCGAAATCCTAGGGTAGACTGGATAGAGTTCTCACATGGGGTGACTCTGGCCACGTTTGAATTTCACATATTCAGTCAATCTATGAAAGTCACGCACCTTTGTAGTACCTTTCACGTGTATATTGTTCAGTTGTAATGTAAGCTGTGATCTAGAAGGTATTTGCGTCCACTTTCATGTAATAATTTTCTCATATTTCGCGAGCTGTGTTAATTTCAATGCTTTTGATAATTTTTTATTTTTATTTATAAACATATTACGGTTACCTAAAAAGATCTTTTGGCACCTTGTTCTACAAAATAGGCGTTTACGAATGCGATAGCATTCCTTCATACATTAACAGTTCAGAGCTAGTATCCATATGATTAACAGAGTCCGAGAAATAAAGATGCACCAAAAAATAATAAAAAGAAAAGTACAAGTAAATTCTATTACTTCCACTGAACTAAGAGCTAGTACAAAAGTTTAAAAAGAAGAAAAGAAATAAGTTCAGAAAAATTCAAATTTAAATTGTAATTTGAGGCGTTAATAAGTAATGTCCTCTAGGAAATTATTAAACTTGCGGTAGGATTTCAATCAGAAGATTTTAACATTTCGCATGAAAGTTGACGTGCTCTTTAGGGAACCAAACTTTGACACCTAAGTAGATACGAAATCCACCTCGTGTATGTTAAGCAAACCAGCAAAAACGAATTGTGCTTCGCAAAATTAACGGAAACTAGACAGACTCGTGTTTATTCGTCCCATAAGAAAGGGTTCGTGTTGTCTACTGGTCTACTGGTCCCCGAGTGTCGACGAAACACGAGCATGTCCAGTCTCTGTTAATTTCGTGAAAGGCACTCGTTAATATTAAGTCATAAGCACAACTAAAATATTGATGAATGACGCTGTTTGCTAGAAGATTATTTCTGTTCTTATGTATGTAATATATTGCTTATAAAATTTATAATTATGGAGCTATTAACACCGTTAGTGTCATCAATATCTGCTTACAGGCATCTATTGACTTTAGATGACTTAGAATTGTAAAATTTTTTTCTTGTATTAGACAGACGATTTTCGCCGAGGGTGATAAACCCAAAAGTACTAACTTTGTTTGCATTTCCGCATGATTTACGCAAAAGAAATCATCTACATCTAAGGGTTTTCATTAACAATTTTTCCAAAATGTCTCCGTCAGCACTTCGGATTATAATAAATATGCGCTTGTTTAGTTGAAGTAGAACTCCGTGTACATTTTATAATTTTTGCTTACGTTTTTATGGGATATCTATGCGTTTCTTTTCGAATTGTATTATTTCAAGAAGAGGCAAAACTAAAAACAAAAACCCTAATAAGTCGTTTATTTTAAATTGTACACTTTATACACTAATGCCGTATATCACCTCTGTAATCCTTTGTCAATACGTTTTTGGTATTCTTCGTAGACAGCTGCCTTAAATATTCTACGAGTTATTCGATTTCTCTTTGTATGTTACACAGGTTATTAAGGTTCGCTCTGAAATGTAACTTTTAAGTGTACTAAATCCAATTTTGAAAAGAGTGAAGACATAAACAAAAAAATCCAAAGTTAAAATTGTTAATATTTACCGAAAATTTCGTCTTATGTACGTTTGAAATAAGTCTAAGCCTCATGTTTAGAGTTTTTGAAAATATGGAAATGCGAAACGTTCCCCATATATTGGTGCATATTGAATACATCAAGGCCAATTTAGATAAATACAATGAGCTAATAATAATAGATTTTCATAGTCACAGGCTTTCCTATAGCGCTATTCCAATACGTAAAACTAAAGCTTTCCTATTGCATGAGAGATTTTTTATTTCTGAGATGATTTTATATTCTTTGCTGATTAGATCTCATATAAATCCTTTACGGTCAATGGTTTTGCCTGTTAATTTCATAACGTAATGAATATGGTTTTGCACTTCATTACATTCTTTGTTTCAGATCCTTATAATAGTGTGTTCACCTTTAGTCGATTTGCTTATTTCTCAATTCTAAGATCAAGTTTCGCGTCAGATCACGTTCACATATCGCCACTAATGTTAACTTTGCATATAAAACGAAGCAACATTCAAACCTTGCAAATAATATCCACAAATTTACATTTAGTAAATATTTATTTTTAAACATGATGCCTCTATTACATCATTCGATTAAATAAATATGTATCAAGAATACCACGTCAGAATGTAAAGATTAAATATTATACGTTTACACAACACAACAGTGTATTCGCCTGTAGCTGATACATAATAACCTATTCAAATAAATAAATCGTTAAATTACAACGTAATTGCTAGGCGCATGCATAATTCAATTTACTCCAAACATCAGAGGGCAAAAGCCAGAAGAATAAAGTACGTAATTTTCAATTATGCGAAAATTAATTTAGCGGAAAAAAAGCTAACGAAATTTTTCCTTTTTTTGATATTCGTTGGATCCATAAAAATAACAACGCTGCAGTGCCGGCAGGCCAGGCAACGTGTGAACTTCATCAGCGTCATCATTTGCTTTCTCTTCCTCTTTTTACTTCCATCTATACATTTTCCAAACGCTTTGTTAAAATTAAATTGCGTATTGAGCTTTTGAACGTAGTTGGATATTAATTAAGCGTATGAATAAATAAATAGATATTACTTTATATTAACAAAGACATTTAATTTCGCTTTAATTGTCACTCACTGTAAAATGAAAAGATAAAACAATAAAGCCCGGCACTTTGTTGTTGTCCTGCGAAAGAGTAGGAAGGGTGGTCGGTCATGGTGCTGGTGAAATGAAAGTTTCGCTCAATTCGATTTACTTCGGATCGATGTTTTATTTACTGCCACTGTTGCTGTTGGTAACCGCGGTAATGACGGTGTTTTTTTTCATTCCCTCATTTAAAAGAAAATAAATTTGTTCCTTAATTGATTTAATAAACTGCCCGATGAAATTGTACGAGTAAGGATCTTATAAAGTTAAAAAATAAATATAAATGCACTTAAGCACGAGTTACATCTGCTGGTAAGTAATTTCTCCATTTTATTCGGAACTTGCATTTACTTTGCATATACAATATATGTCTTACATTATTACTTTGCGCCAAGAGTGTCCATAGACAATTAACAACTTCGCATCGTGGAGTAATCTAAGACTATTTGATAACTGGTACCACTACAGACAAATAAATTAGTACATGGGCATTACTTGTCGTTAAGGAAAAGTTTTGCGTGAAGCACTGGTGTTGTCAATTTAATTACTACATATGTAATTATCCCCTCTCTGTCGATGTTACGTCTAAAAGAATGCAGAAACCGTAGAACTCCTGTTATAGGTTTACATATGGCGTTACAAGAACTACAGATTTTGCTTGTTTAATCAGAAAAAAATCTAGAAAGTTACCAAAGACTTACACTTAAGTTAAAAAACACTTACACAAAAAGTATTATTTAACAGCATTTTGCTTCTCGTCATACAGATTTATTTCTTTTGAAAGAAATCTTTCATAAATTGTATAAACAGGGTTTATGAGATCAGTCTACGCATGTAGGTATATGTTGTACACAGCTGCGGTACTAAGTTTAATTTGTAGGCTAGGCATTTCTTTTTAATTATTCTAGTCCCTATCGGAGTAACACATCGAAGAAATTCTCTAGCAATGCTGCACTGTACGCTGAAGGAATTTTCCTTGACTAAATAGAGGCAAATGGGCTGCCTCTATTTAGTGCAGTGCGGTCATTGAGTGCTTTGGTAGATAGATTCGACAATTCTTTACAGATCTTGCACGGGCCTTAGTACGAAAACAAAGCATCTACATTTACACGATAGATAACTTTTTACCTTCCCAATGACGCTTCGCTACCAATCCCAAAGTTGTACACTTACAATAAAAAGCACCCGGACACCTGACAAAGGGAGAACAATATGGCGCGCTGTCTCCAACATCAAACGGCTGAGGGCCTCTTCTTCTCTCTTTCTTGGGTGTCTGCTTATATTTTATATCAAGTGTACCAACACAACAAATATTTCTAAGAGTTTCCTTGAAAAACGTGGGCAAAAATGGATTATTTGATCTTATAAATATAAGATAGATAGTACATTCTAGAGTAAAACACAAGATAGTACATTCTGGTGTAAAACTAAAAGTTAGCTTACAATGAAATTCCAATCTGATACGATCAGCTGATTATTAAGTATGGCTTGGCTAAATTATGGATTACTAATTCAATGTTATACATATAAAAGTATTCACGGTTTATAAACTTCTTCTTGAAACTTCAGAATGGATACGTATTACGAAGAATTTTGTAATACCTAATTTACATGAACATATTTTCCCGTAATAGAATTTTTTTAACCGAACCATGTAATATTCACTACACATATTTATTTTTTCTTAATTTTAAGAAAGAATTGAAGACAGCTGCTAAAGTATTACAGAATTTTCCTACTAGTGAAAAATATAGTTAAATAAATAAATTTGGTTCCATTCTCACTTTTCACACAGTTCCATCCTTACAAGTAATTAATGATTTCCATAGACATTCGTTAAATAAGGAAATTGAAAGAAATTTTAACATTTTTAATAAATGGTAAACTGTGGCGCAGTTGCAAGTCTGCTTTAAAAACTTAGGCACTAGACGTTCCAATTCTACAAAAGTAGGTGGTAGATTCTTTTTGGTGGGTCCGATATGATCAGCCAAAGTCAGGGAACATTTTATAGGCACCAAGTACACATTAAACGGCTCCTGAAGTTGTTACAATCTTTAAAACTCGTATATGCCGCCATTACCGCATTTAAAAAAGTACCTATTAGAGATATCTGCTACTTGTTGAAACGACCATAAACGTGTTCTGTATCATCTGCTGCACTTCCATTTTTCTTTTTATTAAAACAAAATGCTATCCTGTACAATAACAAAGTTTTATATATTTATTTTTGTTATTAAAAATATAATCTTAACTTGATAAAATTTAATCACAGAAAAAAAGCAAGGCTTTTAAATTGACATCCTCTTCTATTCAGGATTGCAGTCGATACGTAATCGGTGATGCAAAGAAACCAATGCAACCTTCTCAGGAACAGAGTCGAAACAAAATATATCAAAATATGTACTTCAGTTTGCTGCGGCTTCAAATCCAGGAACGAGCGCTTGCCTTAATGATCCAATCGATAAAAGTTGAAATAAAGCACCACGTCACATACGAGGTTTCCGTTCGAGGTTTTCCACGCCAGAAAACTACTACGTTAAATGCGACCGTTAGTTTTCCGAAGCAGTTAGTAGCTAGAAGAAACGGTGTACAATGTTCATGACGATAATCATCAAGAGACCGATGCAAGGCGTCGCGCAATTGATATCGACACTATGCAGCATGAAATATACGTACACACGTAGAGCCAAATGTTGCATGTTTTTACGAACCGTCTGCGAAGTTCGTAGGCGTAAGTACCACATTATATCACCTATACGGTCCTAACGGGAAAAACAAATGGCCACGTTTCCGTTTCCGCTCACGTCACTTTCTCAACTAATCCGTTTCTGATTGTCCAACTTTGACATATATATTAAACCTTTGCGTGCTAGGGCGCTGACGCCTTGTTGTTTCTCGGTTTTGCCCTCGAATCCCTTCTAGCTTTCCCATGAAATTCGTAGTAGCCGTGACTTGCTTTCCAGTCAAGTGTCAACATAATTAATATAATGAAAGAAATGATTTATTTAATAACTAATAAATTTCTTTTCGATAAATTTCTAATGGTAGAACATACCTGTGAAACAGCCAAAGTATTGTCAAGTTCTCGCGGATGACCAGTGGTTCCAGTAATTGGGAAGCTTATGCAAGTGCGAAAACGATAGTTACTGTTATTGTATTTAGAACAAAATTGTTGCTTGTTTTTAAACGTGCGCGACGAAGACTTGTATACTACTACGGCAACCTTTGTAACAGATAATTAACTAAATTTTTACAATAATAACGTATTTAATAGAAATACAATCAGTTAACCACGATGGAGCAATTTGCGCAAGTTGTAATCACTTGTATTTTTCCAAACGAATTGCAGTAAGTTGCTTCACAATTGTACCGACTTGTACTACGTTATCTCTTCAAAATTTCCAAGCCTTTGAATGATGAGTTGATGCATTACACTGAGTGTTTAGAAAGTAATCTAACTTACAACTGCTCATCGATTATTTGTTATCACTTTTCCTCGTTCCGATAATCTATTTTTGGTAATTTTAAGTTCATTTTAACCCACCAGGCCCTAGGTTATCGGCTTGTCTAAATGCGGAATGAATAGTTTATAGCTATTTTGTAATATCCATCGAATAAACAATATTCACTCTGGTCGTCTCTTAGGTCCAAGTTCAGGGAATGCAAAAATCCATCCATTTCTCCGGTATTGGTATTTATAGCTACGTATCCAACATATAACTTCGATTATGAAACTATTAAACACTTCGAAGTTTGTTTAAACACCTAGCTATCTTATTTTACTCACAGGTTTATATTTATGGCACATGTTCCTACAAATAATTGTTTTAAGTCTATTAAATATGAAGAATATTGTGTTTATCTATAATATTGCGAAATAGTAAATATTTATGTGATTATCAACTTTTGCCAGGTGCGTTTATAGAGACAAAATAACATATTGCTTATAAATCTGCAAATATGTAAATTAATACATAAATCTCAGCCAATCCTGTCAACAGATAAATGGTCCTAGGAACTTAAGGAACTTAACTTAAGAAAAATGTAGAAGAAAAAAATAGAGAAACATCTAACAAGATAACATCCAACATGGTGCTTGTTTAGACATTTAAGCACAACCTACTGTCCATCTTTTTTGTCGTTCAGTAAATTTCTTCCACGTTGAGTTACTGTGAATGCAGCCTATCACATTTCCTTTTCCTAAAGCCTCATATGATTGCAGACCCATTACCTACTATGATACGGTCCAAACCCGGAACACGTTTAGTTTTGACACGTACTCTCATTCACATTTCTTGTCGAATTTTCGTATAGAAGTGCCACCAGCCTTCACGTAGACTGTAAATGGGAAAGCCGACTAAGTATAGTGGCTTACACTCCCATTAGTAGAGGCAAATATAGCATATTCTTGTAACCAAAGCTGATTAAGCTAAACGAGATGACTCGTACGGAACTGGCGAATATGAACGCAGTATTTCTGATCAGATAATTTCAATGACACGCAGAAATATATAAGACACTACGTATGTATGCGTAGAAGTAAAATTCGATATCAAGCTTTTTACTATTTATGCGAGACACTTTCATACCAATAAGTACGAAGCGGCTGTGTCAATAATCACCTTTTCCCGTACGGCTTCACCGGCTTTGATAATAACATGCGGATTAAAAAAAATAAAATTAGGGAGCATGTTAACAGTTTTATATCCAGGCTTTCATTACATAATTTCAAGAGGAATTAAATAGAATGAATGGATACATAAAAAAAATACCTCTTCTGCGAAAATCTCAGTCGTAATCATGAATAACGGTAGCTGGTTTCTTGTGTATTCTTTTGTCAAGTACGATGTATATGATAAGCAACGGAAGTACGCAGAAGAATTAAAACTTTGTACATACCCTAGCGTTTACATCACCACCAGCCACCGCTGCTTATGGATACGTCTAGCAATTAACAAAAAGGTATGAATATCTTTGATTGCTTAAAGTTTCTGTGGACATTTTCCATACTGATGAGTTTATAGAGCGGAGTCTTTCATTTCAAATTCAAAAAATCCATAAAGTTTATATAGCAGCGGGAATTTTATTTCCGTGCACGGCTTTAGGGTGAGAAAATTGCCTCCAAACAATACAGATTTTTTTCAAACCTTTTCAAGTCATTGAATATACATATCGTTCCTTGCTGAAATGATTTTCTTCTTAAATGTCACCCAGATGGACGTTGAATTTTTCCGTTCTTGTAGCACGGCCATCTGTACAAGACACGGTTTATTATTAATGGATATCTATATTTATCTTCGTCGAAAACTGTAGAGCTTTCAGTAGAATTTTTAGATACATTTTAACGTCATTTAGAATATGAATATCTAACGCTATTATACAACAACGGACGATGTATTTTATTTTTTTCCCATTTCGTATCCCATTTGTTAAACATTTCCGTCTAACTTTTACTCATTTCTACCGTGTTGTCTCAGCGAAACAATACGCTTCAAAAACGACGGAACTCTAAAATTTTATAATTGATTTCCCGGGGTAGTAAAAGAAACTCTGGCGCACTGGCACGTTAGACGCCGCTGCAATACCTTCCCGAAACAAAAACTTAATGCAACTGTAGTGTCTTTACCGTAGCCGTCCTTTGCCGAAGTAATAACTTTTGTGAGCGCGCGAACTAATTCCATCGCCGTTCGCCGTCGTGACACCCGGCAAACAATCCGCACTTTCCTCCGGCAATAAAGCACTTAATTGAAATCGTTCAAAGGCAAACTCGATAAAAAGTTTATAAAAAAAAATGCAAGAGCTAAAAAGGTAAGAGGGGCAGCATATTACCGAAAATTTTATTGTAAACGGCTTCGCGTTAAAAAGTTGTCAAAATGCAAATTGGTTAATGGAAAACAAACAAGAATCGAATGATGAGAAACGAAACAGCGTCGTCAGCCTCACATTTGAAATGGCGATTCGGGAAAAAGCTGCTGTCAACAACAGTTGGATGCTACGTAAATTGAATATACGGTCGCCAAGTTATTAATTTGATTGCTATTATTGTTTTCAAATTCGTTGTTTTTATCAAAATAGGAAACAGAATCATTTTTTCCTCCTTCTAGAAACTTTCTTCGTACAGAAAATAGATAATGAAAACTAGCTAATGAAAGTCAGTTAATAACCTTTATCACCATGTTAATAAAGTTTATTACGATATTAATGAGCTACTTTGCAAAGATATTTATATACTTTAATTGTAACGTGCTCTTTATATTGATAAGAAAGGACTTAATAAAGTATTTATTGAGAAATTTATATCAAGGCAAAATAAAATCTATATTTAAAACAACAATAGCAACTTTTCGGGACAGTGATATTTATATATTCAAAGCTCTTTATTTATTTTAGATTCAGTCTCAAAAAGTAAATGATAGATAAGGAATCGTACCAGGTGAAAAACAAAATTTCTAATAGAGCATCTTTTAATTTTTCGCTTGGAATAAATTACTTATATATATGTGGGTTAGTTACTATTAAAGTTAGCCACTTTCCGCGCGCTTTACAGGCGTCGGTATAGGAGTAGTCGTTCGTAGATATGAAAATAGCGATTTTGTACTTGTTTTATATGTACGTAAAATAGAGTGGCAGTAATCATCTTCAATTTTGCCAGCATCCAGACGAGTAGAACAATGCAATATTATGCATTGTAAATTACTTGTAAAATCCACGCTCTACATTTTGTGGGAGAACAGATTGTCCAAAGGAAGATGTATTAATAGTAAGTATAAATGCAGTATATCTCAAATCACTAAAACGTATTCGCGTCCCCATACCCTTGAACCACCGTAACTGATTCTAACTCGTTGAAGAACATAGTTACGGGCGGGGTTTTACTACCACAAATATATTGAAAAAGTAAAAAACGTTGTTTTATTATTCGATTTGTTCAGATTAAAACGTATTAAAATTGATTTACAGGAAGCAATAACAAAATTAGTAGATTCGTCGCTGTCATTTGTCGAGGAACCAGTGCAAATTGTGAAAGATGTTCACGGTCAAGTATGTGATATAAAAGTCGTAAAAATGTTTGAAAGTGTTTTAACAAAGACTCAGATTTCGACACTCTAATACAGATCTACGGATGCGTTAATTATCACTCTGATCACTACATATATAACGGTCGTTTTCTGAATATTTTCTGACGCTACGCCGACTAAACAACATGGGCTTGCTTACATCACCCAAGTGTTTACTGTCAACTGTAAGTCTGGTTATTGTGTTCGGTTGTCGGCCATCGCTAAATTGATTTTTATTTTGATGACAATGCTAGGAAAATACCAATGATTTTGTATACCTTATTGATCTTGGCTAACTGTTACGGACATTGCGTTGACCGTAAGATATTATGCCAACTGTCAGCCAACTGGTCGTGTTACTAGGAAGTTAAGGCATGAGTTTACAACAAACCCGAGCGATCAGGACATTGATAGGTATGTCTCGGAAATTTTTGTAGACAAAAAACTTCAAACTAACATCAAAAAGCACACTAAAACTGCTTGCCGTCCTTTCACTCTGTATAGCGTTAGAAAATCCAGTGCACTGTAAGCTTTTGTTATAAACATTTCCTTATAGGTACTTAAAGATCGTTCCTTTGTAAATTTACTATGAAGCCATTCAAAAATTTTTTTGCTATAATCGCTGTAATGCGATTCTTTATATTTTGCTGACATTTCAGGAATAATATTTTGCATAATGTCCATGCCATACAATGCCTTAAGGAATTCATCTAGAAAGTTTTCTATAAACAGTTCTATTTAGCTAAACTGCGAAATTACTTTTTTTGCTACTGAATGCTGAATTACAATATTCCTCTGTTTGTTTTCGTTATTCAATTTGCTTGGTAAAGGATGGGTAGAGCAAAATAATGGTTACTGCTAGTGATTTTTTGACGGAACAAAAGTTTATAGTATTTCGTCGAAGCGCTCTATTTTTCTAGACAAGAAGATAGAGAGCTCATATTTAAGTTGCTGCAGAACGACGCATTTTACATTGTAGAGCTGTTTCTCTATCGGATATAGAATAATGTGCAGGGCCATCCTATTTGAAAAAAAGTGAAGTAGTATGAATGCAATATAATGATTCTGGCGGCTGAAAACTGCAAAAATTATTTAATCGAATAAAAGTTGAATAATTGCCTTAGTGTATAAAGTACCTAAATTATCGGCCATTTCTGAACCAACGGAATTTCACAAAAATCTCAAATTGTATAATTTTTGTTTGATAATGATATCAAACTAAGATAGATAGGTGTAGGGAATGTTGGAAAAATTGGCATGAACTGAAGGGGAAAATGCGAAAACGCAGTAATATACAGAACATATCCGCACATTTTTTATTTGAAAACTTTTCATCTGAAACTCAGAAAAAAAGACTCAGAAAATTTCTCATTCTTTTTGTTTAAATCTACTACTACTAAAATACGGCGTTACAATGTGACACCGTATCTTTATCTGCGTATATTCTATATACAGAAGGAATATTCCAGTCCTCTTAGAAACCTTGTAATTTACTAAATACCACCATGTCGGTATCTTAAGTAATAATCTATAAATATGTGTTGGTTAAGCATGTCTGATTAAGTAGAAAAAAGGAAGAGCTAGAAATTAATTATTATATCTTGCTTTTGAAGTCTTATTTTATTTCTTGTGGAGTATTTTAACCCTAAGTGACAGATGACATACTGACATTTGTATACTAACTTAACGCAACTGCGAATCTAGGCAAACCTTTTTCACCATTCATGGTGCTAATTCATTGTTTTCTCCTCTAAAGGATTTTACTGAAAAACGCTCCCAGGAAAACTAGTGTCTCATCATTTTCCGATAGCACAGCATCACGATTAGATGTTATTTACATATTATCCAATCATAAATCAGTAAACAATATCAACGGCGACCACAATGCTCTAACACCGGCTCGCACTTTGCTTGACTCTTTGCACGTGTTTACGCGCAATCGTTGTCCACGTATAGGCTAGTACTTACTTCCGCAATCAAGGTTGGTTGGCCTTTCACTGTCACTCGCAATGCCGATGACCGCTTCTATTTTGTCTGGTGTAAACGTGGTTGTACGCGTTCAGGTTCAAGGTTTGCACCTGAACTTTAATCACGTGAACGCGCGTACCTACATTCTTCGCCAGCAGAAGAAGAAGGTGCCCCACTACTACCGCAAGCCGGCCAACCAACAAGTCGTCGTCATGATTTTAAGTGTACCGACCTCGTTTACCCGCAAAATGTATGTAGGTACCTATAATAAAACTGAGGGATAGGGGGCAATTAAGTGAATACATACTGCTGTTGCTCTCGGTTGGTATGGAGACGTATACTTTTACTTTTCCCTGTTTCCTTTGCCGATGACCTACCATGATTTTATAATCGTTGATTCATGTTTTTTGGGTGTTTGCATTCTTTGCGTACACCGTTGCTCGTGAGAGTTCGAAATTGTTGTAATACACAAGGGAGTGAATTCAATTTATAGACAATTAGTTTATCAGTGCGAGTTGTTAAAGATAAATTTTTAAACGCGCTTTGTTAATCAGATGTGGGTGAGTGCAATAGCTTTACAATATCGAAAAATTGGAGTACACCTCAAACGACTTGCTGTAGTATATAAACGCCGTTTGTTGGAAGTAGCTGTGCAAAAGCGACAACTCTTAAGGGTCCAAGCAAAACAAATGCTGTCTGTCTTCGACCATAAAGTAATGACAATAGATGAAAGGATGAGGTTAAAAAAACACAAGAGAGTAATAGTGAACAAAACAGAGCAAATAATTTCAACATTAATAAGATCAATTATGATGCTAATTAGATGTTTAAGGAATAACGAAAGATGAAAAATATGTAGGTTAATCTCCTTAGCGCTGCTATATGGTGTGCCAGTATTGTATAGAGCGTTTGAAAAAAAAGACAAATTGGAGAACGAATAAAATGCATGCTAACATCAATGTGTGTGTAAACATATAGGAGTGGTCTACTATATAGGTCAAATGCTAACCTGACACAATGTCCAATGCCAACAATCGAAGATAAAGAGACACACGTAACAAATCTGTAACTGGGAAGTAAATTAACAGTACAGAACTTTTAAATGGTTACAATGAGAAGTAGCGAAGCTTAGTAAGTGGTTATGGAGTTGGAAAGAAAAATTTGTTCGTAAAACAAAGAGATGCCAAAGGCATATACTAAGACAAGCTAGAAATAAAACGCATAAATCAAAAATCAAAAGACAAGCGGTGAAGATATGTTCTAAAAGAACGGCTTTAGGGTTTAGATAGGTCACTTATTCGATTGACATTACCACTAGCTACGCTCACAAACGCAACCTTTGACAAATAATGAACCTATTGGGTTTCCTTGGCGAGGTATGTTGCTCCTTGGTTTTCCCTCAACGTAATTAGATTTTTAAACAACTAAACGGAATTTATAATTTTAAGTGGAATTTCTTTGACAAATATTCAACTCGAGGACCCACAGTGCACAAAAAGACCGAAAATGTGGATAAAACATTACAAGCCTACGTGTGTATATCTATTTTATTGAGTGTACGCTTTATACTTTATACTATACGAGTTTAGTTCTTTCATTTAATATTATTCCTAAATGTTTACCAAAACTGCTTCTAAAAGACCTGTGCGAAATACATTTTGCGATTATTATGTGTCCCAAATTCCTTTTTCTAGATCACACTTGCGTGAGTGACAGTGTACTTATGTCAAGCTTGTTCGCCCGGTATCCGTGGCCGCAAGTTGTTCTTTCGTAATCGCCGCTGTTTCTTCGGTGGTAATCTGGTTTGACGTCTTGACCTAGCAGTGGAATTCTCTTACTGCGCTGAATCGATCGCGGTCACCGTTGTATTGAATGGTAGTTGCATGTGGCTATTCTGTATGTATGTATCTAGTAGCGTTTGCTTTGTTAATAATTCGCTTCACGATCGGATGCGGTGTGTGCTTCTGCATGTTGAAGACTTTTTCGTTTAAATGCTAATAGAAGATTGATCCGATGGAATCCGAGTACTTCACGTCAAGAGATATACATATATGTATATATAACTCAACGAGATCATAAACATTTCCAATATTTTATAAAATCCACTACTATTGACCATTCAAACAAGTACTTTTGTTTTCGCTTCAGAAAATTTATAAAACATATTTAGGTTAACCTATACTTAGTTACAATATATTAAAGGAACCACGGTTTTAATAAGTCAAGAGCCAGTGAGTCATTTTATATTATAATAAACAGGAACAAATAAACATGGTGCTATGTAAAAACATAAATGTTTTTAAAGAGAAACACTTAACAAGAATGTCTACGCTGGAGACGTTTTTAAACTCTTTTAGTTTACTTGTTCAGGTTTCATCAAATATTTTTAAACTTTTAAAACTTTTTATGTTCAACCTGCGCACCAATCATATCTGGATACATAATATTCATCATAATATCTATGATCTTTTTGAGTAACTCTTGCAATAAAGGAAATTACTTTGTAAATTTGTAGAAGCCCGTTTTTTTTTTTTTATAATCGCTTTGAATGTCCAAATCCAAAAAAGTTTAATTAACTTTTTAACTATATGATGTCGTTTTTAATAAAAACTTCTTCTGTCGGTAACATGATTTGAATTCGGTTCACAAAAAAACTTCTAGAAACGCGACCAACTCGAAAATACAGATCTTGATGAAACTAAAGAGCTACCTTGGTGTAAGAACAATAGAATATTTTTTTAGCGACTGAATTGTTCAATTTCGAAGTAAGGTCACTCACGATTTTTTTAATTTTTATAAGTTCTTCTTTGGGATTTCCGCTCTTTTTTCTATGCTTTTTCAATAAAATTGCTACATGTTGCGTAAGATCAAATAAAAGATTTTTTTAAAGTAACGCAAATATTTTTCGAAACGTAATATGTAGCAAATATATATTAAAGAAACAAAGAAACAAAATGAAATTAAATTAAATGGAATTTAATCGGTTAAAAAGAAAGAAGAGGAAGAAGTAGGTAAAAGTCTTTACATTTTCGAAATTAGGAGCTATAATAGATTTTCTTAGAGCAGACTGTAAAGCATACTATACAGTCTGAAAAATTATGCAGATCATTTAACAATATACGGGAGAGTAAGAGACGGGGCAATGGGTTACTAGTAATAGTTATAAGTATAGTCGTTATACTTTTGGAGATATTTGAAGATGTAGAAATTGTGCAAATTTTTACGTAGTTCAGCCGCCAAAAAAGAATGAGTTGTTCATTAAAATCTGAATTTTCGGATCAGCATTGCTCCCCTGTGAATCGAATTGCATTGGTGGATAATGAATCTTGTCAACTTTCCTTTTACATTGGATTGGTTCGATAGAAAACAAGTTTTAATATAAATCTACAAAAAGTTACTCCAAAATCATATTTACAGAATGTAAATAAAACCTTCTTAAACACTTCTAGTTCTACTTAAGGAGTACACTGACCATGACCATCCAGCGTCAATCTATGTCATTATAAGCTTTGTATAAAATGATATGTTTTGTTGTACATATGTAAGTATATTCTTCATATGTATTTCATCTTTGATGTATTTGGTTAGTTTATTGATTAAAATGGAAAATTAATGGTCTTCTCTGGCTTTATGATGACTACTGATACGAATGTTTTTGTTTCTTATTTATACACATGACGTACCTTTAAGCTTTCAGTAAATTACATAATGTACGTATTTAGTATGTTTAGTACTTCGTCTAAGCTAACCAAACATCCGCGCTAATACTATCGATTTTTAAAGAATATTCGTCCAATTAAATTCACGGTACCATCTTTTGCGGTTTACTTTAATTGTATAGAGCTTGCGCGCGTAACGGTTTCCGCAAACGACACGTGAAGGTGAATCCCCATAAAAGATACGGAACGAAAACGAGATAGAAATTAAGTTTTTACGTGTTCGGGCGCTGTTCGGCAGCAACGATCTCGTTTACAAATGAGTATTTGTTGTCCCTAACAAAAGACGTTTTGTTCAACGCACATCACAACAGTTCCGGGGCTCTAGCGTGTTCGCGGCGATCATTAGCGCAGAACCCCCGCTAATTTGTCCTTATGTAGCGAGATGATGGTGCTGTAGCGACAACAATCATGTCTGGCACCTATTCTCACAAGTCTCGTACAAACCTCCTCGCTTCGTTCCCGTAGACGCTTATCGTCCTTATTTTGATGATAGATAGATGTTAAGAATGTAAAAGATTAAGCATAAGTTTCTCTATTTTTTTTTTTTAGATATAAGTTATCTGAGTAACTTATATCTTATTAAGTATATATATAAGTTACTCAGATAACTTATATCTAGTCTTAAGGTTTCAAATTTGGGAATAGAGCAATGAATACATATACCAGTTAGAGAACTTGAAAAAACAATTGTTAGCAGGAATTAACAAGATTTAAATCCGTACTATCATTATGTTTTTCTTAGAGAGCAATGAAACCTCAAATGTATATATAGATTATAAGGAGTTATAATCAAACAACTGTCTCGACACAGTGAATATCTTACAAAGTGCTGCAATCAGCTGCAATGAACACAAAATTAACACGAATCTCTGAATAGTGAACAAGTTTTGCGTTACTAGAATGAATTGCGCAAAACGTACACCGGACGACATTTAGTCTTAGGACAGAGAATCCAGCCGAAAATAAAATAATTTAATTATTATAATTCTGTATAGTTGTTATATTTGAATTTTCCATCGTTTAATATCGACCCTTACCTACTTGTTTGGAATAAAGTTAATTTTTTATGGAACATTATGTATCCATTTAGAAGTACAAACGATGTCTTTAGCTTACTATTAGTATTATTACTATATACTTTAATTTAACAATTTAATAAACAAGGGGAATAGGGTGAATTTTATTTTAGAAAAAAAAAAAACAGTTTTGCGAGATCAATCAAATGTAGCTTTAGTTGTTAGAATAAAACACAATTTTAGATATTAAAAAGAAGAGAGATTTGGCGATAGGCTCTCTAATCATTCCAAGTGTGTTCTTTCAGAACAAAAAAAAAAAGTTTTCAAGTAATTATATTCCTAAAGAATAGAATTCCTAAAGAAGAAAGAATTCCTAATTAATGTATACAGATATGTAAAAATTAAAGGAGTCTACGAATATTTTTGTCAATCTGTTTTGTGAATGTTTATGTATTGGCTGAATGGGTACCAATGTATTAAAACGCGTATTAGGGATTGAGGGTGTATGAGAGAGACAGTAAAAGCTTAGAGAAAGTTCGACTCGATGTTGTGTCCTAAATGTCGTCCAATGAACATACACACACACACACACACAGGAACTTCTCTCGCAAGTATCAATAGGGTGTACACCATCGGAGCAACTAACAAATGGACTCTCGCGTGCGAAACACTAGTTAGAATCTAGTTCGCTGCCACCTAGAGCGTACGTAACAGTAGCAGCGAAGTACTCTGTGTTCTGGTTTTAATAAAACAGCTATCATTAAAGACAGTGAGTAGGTTCAATCAGGATTATCCGAATTTGACTTACGACGGCGTAAATAATTTAAGTTTAGTGCAACAAACACTATGTACAAAGTGCAAATCACAATGATATCAAAACCGGTGTCGCCACAAAATACGAACAATTCTTGCTTGATTTATGTACGATGACGATTCGATGTAATCTGCTGTTTGCTTTGTTAAACAACGATTCACTTATTTCATTTTGAAACAAATACGCCAATATTACATTACCGAGGACGACCACGTTACGAAATTTAGAAATTAAAATTAAGGCGGAACTGAAAAATAAAAAGGTGTGCTTGTGTGTTTGAAATATCCAGAAGAAATCTGAAATATCCACAGATCAAGTATTAATCTTTATGATAAATGGATCCGTAACCATGCTTTCCGTAGACCGGTCTCTTATAGTGTGTGGTAACTTTTGATATATTACATGTAAAATTTCTGCTGTTCATCATGTGGCAGAGACAATTCGTAGCTGTTATTCACAAGAACATGCGCTAATGATGAGTACAAAAGCAGCATTTCTGAAATCCACAAAATGTATTCGCGAATTTCATAGCACCCCGGAACCACTACAACGGATCCTTACACATTGGGGAACTGATTGAGATGGTTACAAGCGGCATTTTACTATCATAAATATAATAAGTTGGTTCTATTATTCGATCCGGAAGAATGTGTAGCTATCTTTCCGCACGTGAGAAATCTAAACCGGTAGTAGAGTTCTATTGCAGGACATATTTATTCCAAGTCCAGTATTGAAGTTCTACTGGAACGCATATTTTATCCAAGTCTAGCGCTAAAGTTCTCCTGAATGACAGATAATATTGAAGTACCGAGTCTGCCGTAGACTTTGTAGAGTCTCTAGATTTTAGTGAATTATCCAATTAACATTTAATTTATTTTGGTAAATACCATACTTTTATTTATAGACTACCTGTTAGATTAAAATAAATTTATTAGTCGAAACTGCGACTGCTCGCATAGATTAGAATATCTCATTCGAAAACTTGGACTGATGACCGAATGAATGAAATCTACCTTTAACTTACTCCTTTTCTCTCTTTGTTGTACGAACTATCCTCCGAAATTTTAATTACCAGTCTACTACTTTATCAGGTAGAGAACTGTCAGCAATTTCCGATTTTCTGTCTACATAGCTCGGATTCCCACGTCAAAGGTCTGCGTAAAGGCATTCGTGTTTTTTTAAGCGGGTGGCGTCTTCCCGTATAGGCGGCTTCTACCGCGGAAGCCAGCATTTATTCACTGCGACGTACGACCGTCGACGATGGGGCATAGCAACCACGAATGTACCTTTCGAAAATCTTTCATTCATAAGGATACCGGCTACAGAACGGTAGGTGAATGCGGTTATACTAAGGATTAAGATTCCTGACTTCTTCTTTTTTCTGCCCCTTATACTCCCCTCTTATATTTGACCAGAAGGCGTAATAATTTGAAGATAGGTTAAAAGTGATTTACGAACTATTCACAGCGATTAAATTGGAATAGTGTAAGCAATAAAAGAAATTACAAAATTCCTCAGTGTCGCTAAAAGAATCACTGCAAGTTGTAAAAGATGTACACGCACGGCTTTGTTCGGTCGAACTCGCGAAAAACGGGTGTTTTGATTGAGTTTGAAAGTATTTTAAGCAAGGATTCAGATTTTGCAACACTTGTGCACAGATATGAGACCATTTTGTGGAAGTTCGTCTGCATATGCATTAAGTTATTTCAAAGATTTTTTTAATTATGCAAATATGACATTACTAGTGATCATTTTCTTTATAAAAAAAAACATCTTTTCTTCGCGGTGGATGCGTTTTGTAGAAATAACTTTGGAAACGCATATTATGCTAAAAATATTTAATTTCTTTCTCAAATTTTTCAAGTCGTGGAAGACGCTTGAGACGGCTCGATTTTATTTTTTATACATATGATTGGAGGTGGCAATTTCCTGTGTTCATTTAATAAGGTAGAGATATTTTATCGAGACCAGTTCACAATCTACAAAAATTATTTGAAAAACTTCATTGTATCTAATACCGGAACAGCACCGTTCGCGGTAATATATCTCTGCACTCTAATTTGTCCACTTTAGTGATAATGAGCGTGCCTACCTATGTGCCATGTGGTTATTCCATATCCATTCAGCTTTAGCAATTCATTCTGAAAGGAGTGTTTGGACGAACATTTTTGTGGAAATAAAGCAATTATATTTTATATTTTGTGAAATATGTATCGTTTGTTTTTCACATGTCTCAATCCAAAAAACCCATCTAAAATAGTAGAAATCTAAAAATGTGGAATTATTAAATCGACTATTATCTCAACGTAAAGTGTAGAAGACCGCTGACAGTACATTTACTAAGCTTGGAAAAAAAATTGAAAAATTGAAAGAGGCTCTTTATAAGTGGAAATTACCGAAAATCTTCACAACCAATTACTATACCCAACGACGCAATGTGAACGAGTCAAGATGATATTGGAAGCTCCTCCATATCAAAACCATTCCGCCATCGGAAAAAGCAGCTCATAGAAGAAAGGCTGAAAAATACAGATTAAAATTTTTGGAATGTACAAATGCTTCTAGCAGTCATGGGCAAAACAATTTTTAGAAAATCGGGGTTTACTAATAAGAGCACTGTTATTGTGAGTCAACGATCCAAGCCATTCACTACCGGATGAAGCTGTCATTGACGAATTCATTGCCACCTGGTGCATTCCGCTAAATGTTACTTCTCTAATTCAACTTGTTGATCAAAGCGCAATATGTCTTACAAAATTTTGTTGTGCAAAATTTATAACCTAACGTGCTTGTGCAAATTTTGTCGAAGCAGTGTTAAAAGTCGTAAATCTGAGACATGGTGTTTTAAATTTGATTTTAAATTAGGGAAATTTAAAATCGACAGTAATTAGAGAATATTGGCATAATATTTTATCACAAAAAGAAACTATTTTGATGAGGAAGAAGAAAACATTTCATGTTTCAAAATTACGATCAAAGTAAGGAAGATCCAAAAAATACATAATATGAAATTATGAATCTTCTACTGACTTACTTTATTTTGCACATCTCTTATTATTGCAAAGAAAAGAATTATTTTCTTCAAGAATGTCGGGTTTACGCATGTACGTTTGTACATTGTGGCAAATAAACTGAACATATCAGAAAATGCCTAGAAACAATAACCAAATGTATATAATGCTAAGATACGTTAGCTTCCTGATGGCATTAATGGAATAATTCACGGCAAGCGCAACAAAAGGAGAGAAAAAAGTAACGCACGAACATGTTTCTGCCTACCCAGCGTCATCAGCGTGGTTGCGAGAAAACTTTTTTTATCACTGCTTCTATCGCTGTCGCCACACAGTTAATGCCATAACTTTCAAAACGACAAACTTGACATTTATTGGCGCCCTTTAGTGCAAAAGAAATGCATACCTGCCGTTCAGGAAGCAGCGACGCTGTTCTCCAGAGATAAACATGTCCGTATGTTAGAGTACTTTCTTTTTCTCCTTCTGTATATTGTCCTCCAAATAGCGTCAAAATAGTTACCTTTCTCTATTAGATGTAGATTTATGTGTTCTTTATTTATTAAAAAGAAGCAATAAGAATATTTGTTCAATACCTGTCTATGGTTATCTTCATAAATAACAACAAAATATATTAATACACCAAAACTCCTTTTTTTACAATTAACACAATAAGAATTTCCCGTACAAATGTCGCCACGTATTTTGTCTTAACCTTCGTAGAAGAAACATTTCTTTTATTCTTACGTTTTTCCCTTCTATTTTTTTAATGTAAAGAAATTATACCCTCGTATGTAAAACGATATCGCGTAAAACGTCTACTAGCAATGTAAAGAAAGAGAGAATACCGCACACAATGCATTACCGTGTCAGTAAACATTTCCTCTCCACTATAAAAAGAATTGGGTTAAAAACATTAAATACAATGGAGGCATTAAATGGCCGTCTACGTTTGAATTTCAGATAAGTTGATAAGGAAAGCCGTGGTTTCGAATAATCCTACGGTTGTGTCTACGATACGTAAGGCTAGACTGGCATTTGTTACTGGAGTGCATGAAACTCCCGATGCATGCATGAGTTTATAGGAAATGCAAAGCAAAGTCTTGATCGGTGTGGAGCCAGATTTAGAAAGAACGGAGTTTCGCAGACATTATAGTAATTAATAAATTGGATATTGTTAAACAGTTGTGCTTTATTTCCTCTCACAAATACAAAAATAATCCACTTAACTGATTCTATATCATCTCCTTCTTTTTGTATTTCTACATCTACTAATTGGTAACTTTGAAAAGGACGTATATTTGTTGTTGTGGCTTCTCGCTCAATTTCAGTTAAAATTACACTGAGAGAAAAAAGTGGTTCAGTTAATCGAAAATTGATTGACTCAACTTACTTAGTTTGTTGAATATATTCAACACTTCATACGCTTGAAAACAACAGAAATCTGGAAGGAGTTAATCTTTGGTTGAACCTTTTGAATTGGATCAACTTTGAAGTAATTGTTCAACTAACCTGCATTAGAGTGTTGGTTGAAAGCAAAAAGAAAATGCGAAAAGAATCCTCGATGTGGATGCACCGACTACGGATTCCATTCAATTTCAATATGCTGCATAAGTGATGTTATATTTATCACTACTACATACCTACGTCATTTTCAACCTTTCACGGTCTATCAATTCTTGTATTAGAAAAGAACGAGTGCCCTACCGCGCAATAATAGAAATTATATGGATTTTGAAGCATTAAAATAAAGGAATTGTAACATTCCTTCAAGATAGTCGAGTATCGGGTCTGACAGCATAAAAATCCCATATACCTCGCTTGCAAACAGCGCGCCCATCATATCGGACAAAATTTCATTAGAAACGAATAAAATCCTCAGTGACACAGTAAAAGTTTTACGAGACGAATTTCGATACAATGCCATCTGCTTTAGAATATAAACACGATTCCCTTTGCTTTTGATCTCAGTTATAAACCGATTCGTTTACACAAAGGAAAAACTGTTACATACCGTACTTTCTTGTTCCCTCAGTTCTTTCGTCTTCCTTCTTCATTCTTTCAAGCCGTTGCATATACACAGAACCGGGGTTGTTCCTTGAATGAATAAGGCGCGCTTGCCAAGTCGGCCCATTTGATTGGTAAATTTTATATTTCTTACGACCGACGCGACGTGTTGCCGTTGATCAATACTAGACTATTCAGAAATAGCGAGCTAAGAAAATGTGCACACAGGAACCCGGAAATCTCGTTTTATGTAATATACATGGAACGCCACGGCTTTTTAGTGCCGTTCCAGATAAATTTTCGAATTCAGGTCGTATGTGGTTCGGTGGTTGTATTGCAAAATAAACATAGATATTGAATTTACGACTAATAAAACGTTTTCGCAGGTTTCCGGTAATATCGGCGTTAAAGTTGTTTGTTGAATTATTTTAAGACGATTCCAGGCCTGATATTAGTTCTCGAGAAGAAATAGTTTGGATAATTTATTTTATTTTCGATCGTTAGTTCAATCCTAGTGGTAAATTTTTCGGCAGACCATGTGTCTTTATAACACTCAACGAATCAAACAACCTTTTCAACTGCAATGCTAATAGGGTTTCCTAGATTCGTCATCTAGGTTTGGGCGCGGCAAATAAGAATTTACTGTTTTAAGTACAATGTAAAACTTTATTACAATAAATAAATAAATCCAATGACGAATACAACAATAATTAGCAGAGGGCAATTTCAATAATATGTTAACTGTACTCAGCGCTTTTATTGACTAACTAATAAAGGAATATTATCAACCTTTTCTGTTAGGACTTTGAAATTTCTGGCAATCTAAGTTCTCCAAATTTGATGTATTGTGAGACTGAACATTTAAAATCGGTGTGTTTTATTTTAATAAGAGTTATACAACATATAAACAACAGCAATTGTGGAATAAACACAAACAAATATGGAAACTAGGTAAATGAAAATCAGATAAACAATAAAACTCGTAGACGTTTTTTTTGTGTTTTTTATTAGTTCACTATGGAACTAACTTTAAATTTGGGGTGGTGGAGCATACTTGATGGAGATCTGAACGGGATGGGTTTTCTTTGGATTCGAGATTAGTCGTAGGTAAGTCTTCGTAGAGTAAATTTGGAAAAATCGATAGTACTTGGTTAATCAATCATGAATTAATATTCGAATTTCAATTATTAGTAAACACTATTAGCTAAGACGCTTGGGTAGATTTCGAAAATTTAGAGGATCGCCCGCCTATTACGAAGTGGTTCGAGAGGCGACGTTCTATTTCTTAATTGACTAAATGAAGACAATTAGAGCGTGAAAATGGGAAAACTGAATTCGAATTTGACCCCCAGCTAGGTTTCTATTTGAATTGTATATAAATCCATCGCAACTGTGACTGATCGGACGAATTCAATTGTAACGATTTGTGTTTATATATTGGGCTCACTCTGACATACGCGAATGGTAACTAGCTTCCTTTTCGGTTGATTTGATCTAATTACATTAAGGTCACACATTATCTCAAAAGCTAAGGTATATGAGTATGGAGAATCTTGAATAATGTTAACACGAATAGAAGAAATGTATTCAAAAACATAATAATATAAAGGAAGTTCCATTAAAAAAAAATCAAGATCAAAAGCAATGCTTCAAGTTTTTAGTGTATTTTTTGCTAAGTACAATGTATATCATATGCAACGAAAATATACGAGGGAATCGAAGCTTTATCCTTGACCTCCCATTTTCGTCATCATCAGTATGTGTGTACACACCTTCACCATCGTATTTGTGTATGGTTAATTAAAAAAAATCACTTGAACATCCCAATTATTTTAGCGAGTATGCTCTGTGTTCCTAATTCGGTTTGTTACACTAGCAGCGGCAGTGGGTGGTAACCTAGCAGAGAGTCGCGCACGAAGATAAGGACTTCCTCGTGTATTTCCTTGCCCATTGTACCACGCAATAGAAATACACGAACTCAGCCTGTCGTGTGCGGCCTTCCGTTGCGTCATCCCGCACCATCTCAGGATTGAGCCGATTTTGACTTCTTCGCACAAGAAAATATCTGTAGGTTCTGTAAGAGTTTCAGATACTGTAATGCAATAGATAAATAAAACGGGGGTTAAACTAAAATGGTATCTTAGCAGTAGGATCTATTGCGAAATTATTCATATTTACGATCCATGAGCTTGTAGTTAGTTTTATCTAGCTCTTGCTTTGTGTAATAATTTCAAACAATATTTTAAATATTTTGAACGGTCTTTCTTAAGACATAAAAAGATCATCCCATCAAAACATTCTTAACCAAGAAAAATATAGAAACATATTTGATGCTGCAGGTGTTCCATATGGATCTTACTCAGTTTGTGTACGTCTACGTATTTTGTTATTATTTATGTTATTGTGCCAAGCGCAATGCTATAACTATGACTATGCATATCCATCATGCATCTCCGATAGGCACTTGATGCTAGTATTCCCTGCTCCTATCGGCTAACTGTTCATGGGTACGAACTGTGGGGGTTTATGTTTTGTCCCTCCCTCAGAACGACTAAATATTGATACGACTTTCCACGAGGCAAGGCTAAGCAGCCGAGGTTCAGTGGTTAAACATACAGAAACGCGTTTATTGGGAATACCCATCATAAAATAAAATGGGGGTAACAGTCCAAGCGTACGGTTTGGAGTGATAGAAAGTATAGATACATGGTTTCAAAGGGGGACAAGACATAAAAGTGTTACTGTACATATTTACTATAATCCCGGTGCAACACGTGGAAACGCCAGCTTTAATTATAACCGAAAGTTCACTACTACGGGGCTTTTTTATAGTTGAGATTGTAACGCATAACATTAAATGTTTTTTAAAATTTTAAATTTGTGTCAATGGAGATCTACCGAATGTTTTAGGTTGTAGTATTTTCTATGCTAGTAGAACATAAATTGTCGAAGAAGAGAGTAAACCAAACTATCAAGTAGTGTATTACTTACGGAAAAATATTAATTAACCGACCCGCAATATTAAAGGATTGCGGAATTAATTATTCGAGTCGCACCAGGGTTGAGTGGCAGATTTTTCTATAAGGTTGGGAAATAATTAAATCCGACTCAACGCTTTATGGCAACGGGGTGATAGAAATAAAGTAGTAGAATACTCTGTCGTACATAATTTATCCAGCGAAAGGCTTTTGAAGTTATGACAAGCTTCAAAGCGTATATACCTCGTAGGACCGTCACCATTCTTCAAAAAGAACGTGCTTAAGAAACGATGTCGAAGAATGTCGGGTTTATGGTTTACAGTAACAAAATATGCGTTGTGATAGATACCGAAATATATGTAGGAAAGAACTTTTAAGACAGCTCTGTGCTCGGTACCTTATGACAGTGCTCCGCAACCTTTCTTTAACTTCAATACACCTAAACTATTCACCATATTTCGCGGCGTACAGTATATAAAATAAAAAATTAGAATTTATTTATTAAATTAATTTAATCCTAAAATTATCGTTAATAATAAAGCTGTTTGTTGCTTCCTATTTATGTTGGTTTTTATATTGGAAATTAACTAGGGGCCATAATCTTAAATTCTCAGCATCTGAATTTGAAAGTACAAATACCGGATGGTCATTTATCATAATTCAAATTTTTCAATAAAGCCCGAATTTGGATTGACGTTCTTTTTGCAGATCATTCATTCATATATTATACAAAGAAAAAAAGTTATCTAAAAAAATAAATCTAAGATTTTTGTTATTATAGGTAATTGGAAATTATCACCTGTACACAATGCATTTAATGATAAAAGGGTTGACAATATGAATTAATAATATCATACAAGCTTGTCATTACTAGTTATCACCAGGTACAATGAAATTGCTTGCCATTACATTAATGAATAAATCCGTGTTGTACGTTGATGGCGAATAATTTGTCGTTTAAACCTTGAAATTTATAGTCATCCCGACATTACTGCTTATAGACATTTTGTCTTGATGATGATGCGTCGCTGTCGGATGGTGCGTACATACATCATTAAACATAAAATTAATGATGTTCCCCTTAAAGGTAAAGGTACGTAGGAAAGGTAAACGAGCTGGCGTATACATATATTATTTAAACACCAATTTCGCAAAGTACGCGAAACCATTACCACAAAAATATTAGTTTATATTTTGCGAATGTAAGTAGATATAAACGCACGTGTATAATGTAGCGGACGTGTAGTTTTTGTATGTACGGATGCAGACATAATAATGTGAATGTTATCTGTAAATGTAATAACAAGTTGAAACTTTAATACGGCTGTCAACAACAAATGCAATTTTTAAATTACATGTTCTCCTTGGAATACGAAAAAACTTTCCAAATTAGAGGAAAATTGGAACTGTCGTATATAGGAAAATTTAAAAATAATTATTATTTTTAAATTTTTAAGTTATTTTTAAATTTTTAATTTTCTCCATTTCTAGTTTTCAAGTAAGATATCATAACTAATGCCTCCACCAATTCTCCCCACGATATAGGGTCTATTGTTGATCCCAGTTTATTTTCAACGCGTCATAGAATGCTTTGCGACGGGTAGCAATCGTTTTTAAACTTTGGTAATTCTCGCACGAATTCAATAGTAATTATTAATTAATAATATTAATATTTTCTTTGCTTTTTTGTAGATTTTGTTAGTATTTTGGGAGTATCTGTACTAATACGGACAGCGAAGAAAGAAGGTAAGGATAATTTTAAGCGATCAATCTCAAGATAATCGTTGTTCTTTTCATTATCACTTTCAACAAAGAAATCTGTGGGTCTTATGTTCTTAATAAGATCTTAGATAGGAATATTCCAAATTTAAGTAAATCCGCTAACAGTTATATCGCTTAGAAAACAGAAAAAGGAACGAAGGTTCCCACTTGTTTTCTTTTATTTGAAATTTTCTTGTTACACCGACTAAAACATTTACTGGATATATTGCGAAAAATAGGGTTTTTAAGAATATTATTTATTTTGAAAATATGTAAAACGAAAGATATTCCGTACGTTTTAATTGTCTTTTAAATGGTCCAGGGTTAAATTGAGAAAAGTTGAAAAAAGGTCGGAGAATTTCACGCAAATTTTTTTCTCTAAGAAAATTGTTTATTTAGGCGACCAGTTTCAAATTCAACAAATACATCTTCAGGCCAAGAACTAAAGAATTAAAAAAAAAAGAAATTGTACAACTGCGCAACAGTCCACTATACATAAAATCATACTTGATTACACCACATTAAAAATTAAATTGTAAAAGGGAACGTCATAAACAGGTTAAAATTATTATACAATAATTTTGACGTCCCCTTTTAATTGGTATGACAGAATTATTAAACGTTAACGCCTTGTGTTGTCTACATTTGAAGGCACTCATTTAGTCATTTTCGGACGACAAACATTCACCCGCGGAAAGTTATAGTCAGACATTTAGGTGTAAAGTCACCTATAAACATAAGTTACGGTCACTGTCAAGATCGTACCAAGCTTGGAATATGGTTACAGTAAGCTGTTTCCGCTCCGTCTCTTTCTATGTATATGCTCGTCTTGTCTGGTAATGGAAAATTAGACAGGTTACATAAAATCTTCTGCTACTTGTATGGTAGGGTAGGTGAGGCAGTTTTCTGAACATGTTTATATCACAAGATTTTTTTAGAGTTACTAGTTAATCAGGTAGTTAATAAGAAATTATAGAAATACTAGTATAATGTTGCTCCTGTATTTCGATGTTATTGATGCAATTAAAAATTGTTCTAAATTTATTAAATTCTAATCGTATCCTCGCTAGTTAAAAATTTATTATTTCCATTTTTACTTATTCCTTAAAACAAAAACAACCACAAAAACGATTAGGTGGCACTTGCGTTCGTTGCATTTGTGGTCAGATCATTTATAGATAGTAGATGGGATCGTACGACATGGGATTTTAAAAACCTAGGAATTGCGGTTAGCAATGCGGAAAGACTGGATAATAAAACTAGTGATAACAGTTTTCTTTAATTTGATTAGTAATACCAGAAATGAAATTTGAAAAGTAGTCTCAGCCACAGTTAAGTTAACATTTCGAAATACGTTCATACATAACTTTAATTTTCGACTCGATGTTTCATCCAGTTAGCAGGGTAAGTCAACGTGCAAGCTACGTCAGAGGCAAAACTAACTGAGCGAAAAGTAGTTGATCACGGTAACTTAGCATGTGAACCATGCCACACGCGAAAATCAACTGCGGGGAACGAGGGGAGTAGCATATTTTGATGCCGGCGTTGGGCGGGGCCGTTCAGCGATGTGTGTTCAGTCAGACGAATTTTGACAGAGCATCTTGTTTTGGCGGTTTGCACCAAATCACACGCACAACGGATTCCATAAATACCTTTACTCGCTAAAGAGGGAACTTTGCCTTTGGTAGATAGAAGATTTTCTGAAACCTTTGAAGGGACGTGAAGATCGTTTTGATGTTTTGTTATTTCAAAATCTTACTGTCTCTATCCGTTACCTTGTGGATATAAGAAAGATAAGCAGTAGCTAGATAGGTTGTAGTGTTACGGTTCGTTAGTTTACTGGTTGGATGAAGATGTTTCTTGATGACTCTGTTGATATCCTTGTTATGAAAACCATTGTTGAGGCATTCTCACCCCTTTCTCACCAGGAAATTAAGTAGAGTTTTTGACATGGCGCCAGATGATGAAGGTGTCATAGATATATCGGAACCATACCCTCATTCAAAAAATTCCATGAAAATATTATCCACGACAGCGGAAATAGGGGAATCCTTGGAATGTGGAATATGTGGAAGCGAGGGATTTTTCATGAAACAACATAGGCCAGCAAATACTCTGTGTTTAAAATGCGTAATTGCTTTCGGAAATGTCGTCGTAACAGCCAAGCAAGTTCAATGATGTATAGCTGCTTAAACAAACTATCACAAAACAAAGGACGAATATACAGAGTTCCTGACAAATAGAAACCATTTTGATTTGGACACCATGCATAAATAGAAAATGTATATTACGCTTAATTAAAGAATAAACAAGATTATAAGAAACGCAGGCGCATGCGTCCAAAAATTTGTTTGTATATGACATAAAAATTTCGACCTAATCGGTCAATATAATCGTTCAACCTGAAGAACATTTGAATGCCTCACAAAAAAATTCCAAAGAATTTTTTACTTTAAAACGTTGAGTGGAAGTTTAGAGTGTTGAGTTTACGGCAAATTTTGTGAGAAGATCTTGGCTTACGTTCTCACAAGATTTCTTTAACTCAAGAACTTAAGCCAAATCATGATTTAGTACGCCGCGGAGAAACTTGAAAATTGTCCAGAATTTCATAAGAAAATCATTTTTAGCGATGAAATCAACTTCTAACTTACAGTCATTTTACGGATAAGTAAAAATCTGGCCTGAAATCAGCCGGTGCACATTTCATGTTGGAGGAATCGCAGACCTCAAACTCCGTTTGTACGAGTAGAAATTTTTATCTCTTAATGTCGACGAACTTTTTTTGGGCCAAAATGGATATCACTTGCCAAACTGTTGACGAAACAATTCATAACAACAGTTATCAGAACAGGAACCTTCTCGCTTGTGTGATTACCCTTGGCTTCTTCTTGTAGGGCAATATTAAGCTGTTAATTGAATGGAACAAAACATTGGTTATGTACTCAGAACATGTTCTATCTACCGATATAATAATAAAAGCAAAGGGAAAGTACTTGGAAATAAATGGTAAACTAAAAATTATGTAAAAGCGACAGCTCAACATCCCTTAAGTGACAAAAACATTTTAGTGCAAATATATCTTCCGATTTAGGTATCAGAAGCTGTTTTTAGCACTTTTAACTTAGAAAGAGGCCCTAATATTGTACCAAATATATAGTATATATACACCTATTTTTACATTCTAATTTTTGACTAATTACAAATATTAGATCATTCGAAGGAAATATTATTGTTATAGTACCTACTTTGTTGTCTGTTACATTTTCTGGGCAAAAACTGCCAAGTATAGAAAGTCTAATGATGTTTGAGAGAAATTACAGTTTTAAAACTTAAGTGTGTGAAGAAGTGCAGTGTTAATCGAGTGTATCTAATTAGTAAAGAGACGACGTTCGGTGCGCTTGTTAATCGGTCAAACGTCGACCGGATATTTATAGCGTCGCAGATAAATTTAATTTCCCATATACAACTTCATGTTACATGTAAACGTACTAGAGAAACGATCTTTAAGCTTGTTTCCTGTTATTATGCTTGCAGAATGCAAGACAAATAGTGGAATCTATAATGAATCGTTACCAATGATATTTTTAAGGCTATTGATAGTAATATAGCTAATCTCATTTCCAGCCACACGCACTTAACTTTCTGTAGCTACTAAAAACGAAATGGGACGATTTTCTGTGAGCAACGCACCAACTACTACTTTTCTGATATCTTTTCCATATTTAACTCGACATTATTTATTGTTTGTCGAATTGCTTAGGTATATGTTACTTTTTAAGTGCCGAAAGATGGAGAATATGTTGTTTATTATATTTCTTCGGGAATCCTCTGACAAGTGGATCTTGTAATTTATTTAACGATAGAAAAAAAGCTTCGGATAAATCATTCATAAATTCTTCATGATAAATTTTTCCTTGGTTTCGTACCTTTTAAACGGCATTCAAGACTATATATAGTTTTCCAAGAACAAATCACTCCTTTTTTTAACGGCCGCGAAGATATTAATATTATTTGACAAATTTTGAGAACGTTTTCTCGGCATTATTAGAAAATAATGAATTAAAAACTTTTGCAATGTAACCAGGGAATTTTTAACCGGAAGATATTAAACGAAGATTGAGTAAATTAAATGTAGCTGGTGTAGCAAGTCGAATTGCCAGCATTTCATTGTCCACGATTCTATACAGATAGATATTAACATTAATTGCCTTGCGATCGCTTTTAGGTATAGCCCGCTCTTCTGTCCTGTGATAATTTCGAGTTATTTCATTTGCCCCAATTACAGAGTGAACCAGCGCCAGGGCATTTAATAATTAGACGCATACACACGATACGTGCACACAAATGCTTCGTGGATTCAAAACGTACGGCTGTACCGATTTCAGGGATTCACCGGGTTTCAAATATACCCACCGCATTAGCATCGTTAAAATTCAAACATATTAATTACTAAGCGCGTCGTAAATCACCTGCATTTCGTCGTGCCAAAATCGATAATTGACTAGGATGAAATATGAATAAATAACGCCTTTGGGTTGGGCATGGGATCGGTACATGAGACGACGATGATAGACTGACAGTCTGCGCGCGCGAAACCTTTTAAACGTCATCAATCATTAGGGGCGTTTTTGTAGTTGTTCCGTTTCGGCGAAACGTCGTTAGAACGTTGTTTATACTGTCACTTTGATTTCCTCGCGCTGTCTCTGCGAAATTAATCGTACGCGCCATATATAATGGCTAATAGATCTTCTTTAGATGAATATACAATCGTTTGCCATTAAATTAGAGTCGTGGTATTTCAGTGGACAAAATAAGTAGAAAGTATCGACACACTTCGCACCATATAAGTTGTTAATTGATTAATCTGGCTATTTGGTAAATATTCTCAAAACTGTTCCGAATTAATCAAATTGCTATATGCAAATTGGTCTTACTTAAAATGATAAATTGTTTCGATGGGACAATATAGGTAAGATTGTTGCGTAAACTGCCTTTAAAACGCGTGCAGGGATTTCATCCGCCGCGGATGCTGAGTATGTGTTTCCTAGTTTCATACATAAAATATTGGAAAGTTTGGCAAGTAAAACGGGCTTTATAAAATAATAATTGAATGAGCGACATTGTTAAATCTTAATTCATATCGTTCTTTTTAGTTGAATTATAAACACTCATAAAGTTGATTTTGTAGCATTACTTTGATTAGCTATTTCTTCCGAACAATATATTATTTACCAATTATTGATGTTAACTTGTAAGTGCCACCTAATTCCGGACAATTTCACTTAAGAAAACTGTCACTAGGTTGACTACGTTGCTATTAATCCAGTTTTTCGAATTTTCTTCAATTAATGCTCTCCTAATAGGGAAATCCCTTCCATACAATAAAATTGATCCAACTACATCATCATTTTAATAAAATCTTTTTCCCAAACCATTTTCTCATATCAGAGGTAGGTAATAGTTCGAAAGAACGACATCTGGGGAATTGAGGGGACGTAAAATTGAATAAAATGAGTTAGAACTCCATTACTTTTGCCACCACAATTCCAGAGAAATGGGTTGGTATGTTATCGTGTTAGAAATATTTCTTTATAAGTCAGTCGCGGACGATTTTTTTGAAAAGCTGCTGACTCGCCGAAGTATGCAGCAGATTCCTAATGAGCAACTAGGAACTGCACGAGTCCGTACACTCACTGTAAGGAAAACGGCTAGTCGTTGGTAGACGATACTTCTCCGTGCTCCCCGTCTTAGAGAAGCTCCCTTTGATGCCTAGCCAAATCGTGCCAACTGTGATTTTCCTTATCCACAAACCTGGGATTGAGTCAAATCACGACGGCTAGTTATAGATATTAGGTTTTATGTAAAGAGCTCCTGATGTTAGAATGAATTCAAAGAATATTCCAACTAAGTCGGGTAGTGGGACTGCGGGATTTGCGTACTCCGTTTGCTCCTGGTGACACGGTTAATTCTACGATATATTTTGAGATATGATGTAGTTCAAAAGCTAGTTATACGATATAATAAGTGTCTTAATATTGATTGAAATTATGTAAAAGAGTAGATTAAAAACATGTAAAAACAATTGTGAAGAAAAGCCTACTGCACCCCGTACTTTACATATTATATATAAAGAGCTCCACCTTATTTTTAAGTATACTGTAACGTATCACGTTTTACTTATATCGTTGAGCATTGTTCCTTGTTTCACACATTTGATTGCTAGTAAATATTAGACGAAGTGTTGCGTAGGTACGCAAAATTCATAACGTTTTCATAACGGACCAAGTTATGTGTGTGTTAATTTATTTCGCAAAACATATTTGATGATTTAATCGGTTACATCTTCCCTAAATACGTGATGATTTTTCATTTAGGTCGTGTCATAAGCAGATACGTGGCACTTGTTTAAAGATAAAAGAAGAAAAACACGAAAAACATAACTGTCGCGTTTCTGTTCCTTTTGCAGATTGTTATTATGTGAGCAATTTTATATGAAATTTAATGCCACAGAGAATATCAAAGGGAACAAGTTTCTATAAACCAGATTGAATAAAAGAACACTTTGGACTGAAAGCTAAAAGCAGAACGAAAAGACAAAGAGGAGACTTTTATCAGTTTCATCATTCAAGTTGCTTAGAAGCATATGTCGTGGTATAGTGTGGCAATAAACTAGGCACATACGTGAGCCGCCGAAATAAAAATGGATTATTAGACACTAGCATTGTTCCTAATACTTATTACCTTTTAATTTGATAATATAAGTTCTCTTTAAATTTATGATTTTCCTTTCATCTGTCCGTAATATTGCAAATACGTATTTTTGTAATTTACTTTTTTAATCGTTTTCTTTCTAAAACATATTTTAAAATAATTATTTTCTTTATGCATAATTATTTTCACGTCTAGTAATTTGACACATACCCTGTTATTCTCTGGAATAACTCTGGAAATAATGATCGTACCCAAAACAGTACGTCACCATCTTTTCTGTACCCTCCTTTCAAAAATATTAAAAGGGGTAAATTATGGGGCGGGTGACAACAAAGAATTAGAGACGTTACCTTGTATTTATTATCTTTTAAGTTACACATGATTTGTTCTATAATTCCATTTGAAATGTTTGAAAAGAGGATTCGCTCTAAAACAACAACCAGTTTCAGAATTTTTTTTGGAAGCTATTGTTTGAAGAGTTATTTTAGATGTTACTGTTTAACAGGGTATTTTATACAAGGATATAGGACTTCTTGTATATAACCCAACGTCTCGCGAATTTTGAGGTATCCCCATTTTTTACATTTTGGACCTAAATGTTGCGACATTCGAAGTTACAACGTGGTTAATTTGTATCGAATTAATTGTTTAAGAAACACTATTGTTTTATGTAAAACAAGCTTATACAATATAAAAATAAAAAGTAAAGACACGAAAGTATGTTAAAGTGATCCACGGTATTATCTTTATACTGTCAAAAGAATTGTCATTGTGACCTTTGGTAGATGAATCAAAGTTTCACAAGAAAAGAATAACAAACTTACACAATTAGCTAACGAAATAGGTGCTTGGTAGAAATTTATTTCGCGTGTTGTCGTGTAATTAATATTGTACTTGACGTTTTGCTGATCATGATCATCATTTACTTCAGATTTACTTCTTCTAAAGACTGTCTTTAGAAGAAGTAAAATATTAATTACACGACAACACCCAAAAGAAATTGCTACTAAGGATTACAGCCGTGAAAGCCTACACTCAACTATTGAAACAGTTGCTCTTTCAATACTAAGTTAGTGTTAATGTTTGGGCTGACGTTATCGGTGGAACCTTTATAGGACCATATTATCTCCGAGACAGTGTTTTATAAACGCTGGAATACGTACTTCTAAACCTAACATATTTAATATTTAATCAAAATGATTCATATTCGAGTATTAATATGAATTTTTAAGAGCAACATTTTCAAATAGGTAAGGTGGCCTGCAAAGTTACTAAGCTTAAGACATCTCGAATTTCATGTTAGGGGTCGTTTGAAGGAACTAGTATCAAACATTAAAAACCGCTTTACTATTAGAAAAATTAATGAACCATACCAGATGGTTAAGCATGAGATTCTAATGGATTTAATGACTACATATTTGTGGTTGTAAATTATGTATTTCTAACATGTTTTTTCTTTTCTTATACATATACAGTTCTTGATTGTGACCAGTACATTAATTAATGCATTTCGCCCTTTATGGCGACGATATGATAGTAACAAGGCCGTTACAGCAATTACAATTTCTTTTGTTAAAATCAGTGTAACAAGTTT
The DNA here is from genome assembly GCA_020654165.1 of Oryctes rhinoceros. NCBI lineage: Eukaryota > Metazoa > Arthropoda > Insecta > Coleoptera > Scarabaeidae > Oryctes > Oryctes rhinoceros. The sequence goes on from JAIOKQ010000424.1 coordinate 1,216,432, forward strand.
TCGTAAGAAACCACATTTTAATATACTTTCGTGGTCCCACTTTTAATATTTACGCTGTACAGACTCCTTTCACTGTTTAACTATGCGTGTTTAGTAAATTAGATTAACTTGATTGAATAAATATATGCCAATATGCCAATAAATAAACACAATTATTCTAATAAAGGTAGCCTCAGAAGTATCAAGCCTCAACATGAAAATGGCTTTACGCGTCAGAGGTGCCCTGGTAATATAACTGTAAATTTGGTGATCCTTTTGAAAATTTGAGTTATGTAGAACGTCGTTTAACAGTTGTTAGTGTGGAAGGATGTTAGTGTTTCTGTCAAAATAGAAAAAATCGATTACTGAGCCATCATAAAATTTTTGCATTTGAAAAGCGAGGTGGATGCTATTTACGGAGCGTCAGCAGCATTATTTGCTGCAGTCAAATTTTGGCAAGTTGAATTTAAACATGCTACTACCAGCTTAATGAACACTCAGGACGACCAGAAACTGCAGCCGCTACCTATAACCTCGAAAAAATTCACCAAATGGGAGTAGATGATCGTGGAATTAAGTTTAGAGAGTAATAACATTGCATAAGCTCTGAGTATCTCAAAAAGACGTCGCTGTAGTACATCGGCTATAGATTTGGGCATGAAAAATCTAAGCGTGCAGTCGAAGGGAACATTTATAAAGCCTTGTGAAGCAGTTTTAGCGACCATTGGCACACTTTTGAAGCCAAGGAACAGTCGAAACAGTGGACCCCGAATGGTGAATCGGTTCCGAAAAAGGATTGTATTAATCATCTATCTCGATAAGGTAAAAACAATAAACGGGAAGCAGAAATGCGATGATAGAGACTTTCACCGAATGAAGAAGTTATCATATTCGCAAACGCTTGCTTTATAGAAGGAGATGCCAAATACTTGATCCAAATGTGCTTTATAGCCTTTTTAAATACGTATATTTTATTATCACGCACCCTGTACATATCGAAATTTTGCATTCACATTCGGTAATCTTTACCGTCGCTACCGTATTTCTTTACGAAAACATAATCCATTTTTGAATACTAATTCAATTCTCGAAGAAGAAGAATAGAGGGATCTAAAGACCACTTAGGATTTGATGATTTTGCGTGCAGATTGAGAAATTTCTGAAAACCCGGTTACCCCAATATAGAGTCGTCGTACTCACCGACTCAATTCAAAACGAATTACTTTTTAATAAATCTAATTCGAATTACCAAACACCAATTAATCGTCAGCGGAAATCGCAGCAGCGAAGAGAAGGGCCCATCGTCGCTTTGCTCTGTAATCCACGCGAAAATTAGAAATTAATTATGCATTTTCGACCGACAACCACCCTCGAACTGAAACGTACGTTTTACATGGGCGAAATTTAAATATTTAATTTCGCCGTTTCTCAAGGTAGCTAATTCCTTTGTCATCATCATCACCATCGTCATCATCGCCAAGCCATCTCCACGTTCGAAAATTAAAGTTCGCCTGTAGGTACAGAAATTTTATTACGGAGGCCAACCTGTCACGGATGCGATGTTGTCTTAAGCTTAAAGTTAGTGATTTATGACGTGGAATGTTATTAAATATTTATTACTTTACACTTTAAAGCTCGTTGTTGTGAAATAATACTTATTTTCTGCGATATATTGAATACTACGATTTTTGTTATTAACGTCTGCGAAGAAGGAGAGTCGGAAATTATACTTCCCATCATTATTTATTTATTTGTACATTGGTAATCGGCAATGGCACCTTTCTTCAAATATTTCTTTGTCGAACTGAAGCTGGAGTATCTTATGCCATGGTATGCCAAAATATCTTCTTTATTATCTAAGCCTTCTTGTTATACATTGCAGCGAGTTTTCTTCAATTTTTAAGTAGGCGCTGCCTTCGTTCTAAATCTCGAACAATTTTTGAATATTCCATGCTGTAATTCATAAGTTTCTTTTCCGAATTAAAATAAGAATAGCCGAAAAGACTGTTAATGTCAGTTTTTTTCTTTTTTTCAGTTTCAACCTTTAGGCGTGTATTACAGAAAATTTATTTGTTTGAAACTAAATGAGGTGGATATGAATTATAATATTGTAAACGAGAGAAAACTTAGACACACAAGACAGATAAATATAAACACTTGTGCATACAACGGATATTTGACCTAAACTGACAAATTTTAAGCGTCCGTTGATTCTTGTTCGTGATAGCGATTGTTTCACGGCAAATTAGGATATGCCCTTGGAATTGCAATTTGATATTAAATTCCAATTGACCTTCCATATTCTCTGTTCTAAACATGGATTAACGTATACCTTGCGAAGATGCAACCGAAAAACTCCATGTCCATGATATTTTAACTCTGACGTTACGAGCAACCTTTAAAAATGGCGTCTTCTTAGAGCGTACATAACGTTTTCTTACAAAAGTTACTTAATTTAGCAGATTATATTAATCTCGTGACATGGAGATGGAGGGTCCGAAGTTGTAAAAGAAGATGGAGATCTACGAGTTGTTCTATATTTGAATGCATCACTTTAGAAAACAAAGACCTATACTTCTTTTTTTAAGTTAGTTAAAGGTCCCAGTCTAGTAAGTTATGACAGTGATATTTTTCTTTGAAGTGTGCCATACCGAAAATGTAAATTGAAAAATATTTTTGCACTATTGGCGATAAGTTAGGTTAAGCACGATGCTTTCTTTTGCAAAACATTCTGAGTATCTCTGAACCTGAAAACCTGAAAAAACCGAAAGAAAGAATAATAGAACACCGTTAAGCTGTCCCGGTTACAGAAGGATCTCAAGACATGACAAACTCTAGAGAATTTAGTGTAAAGGTGATCAGTATGACCTGACTACTTCAAAAGCAGATCAATCATGGCGCCTAGTAATTTCATAGAGGGTTCCGAATGAAAACCGACAGCAAGTTATAATTGCTCTAAATTTATGTAGGTCCATCAGATAAATGGAAAACAGAGTCATATAGACCTCCCCCTGGTTTAAAACAAATTTATTGATCATTATCGAATTTTCAATAGAATTAATAATATTCTTTGGCTTTAAAATTGTTTGGCTAATAGAGTTTTCCTTAGGTTAGTGATAATGTTGATATCATTGGTATATGTAAAGTTTAAATTAGTACATTCCGAAAGCGAATAAATCGTTGAAGTAAATCAGAGAAAACAGTTAGTTCGGGAAATACCGAGAACCACGATCTAACTAAATACGTTCGGGACTATTGATCTAATTCCATATATTGGTATACTTTTAACAGTAGAAATTCGTGATTAATACAATTGAATGCCTTGGAAACGTCCAAAAAGACCAATTGTGCCCTTAAGTATGTCCAAACCTGCGACCTCTGCAGACATCATTTAATATTTTGGCGCAGTATGGATACTGTCTCTTGCTCTGAAGCCGTGCTGATTTGAACGCAAGTAATTGCGTAATCTTATACTTCACAATTATATCAAAAAGTTTAGAGAATGAAGCTCATATATCTATAAGCAGCAGCATTTTCAGAATCGCTTTGTTATAGGTATAACTAGAAGTGATTTAAGTGTTGCAGGAAATTTACAATAATAGAAAGATAATTTTTTTATATAAGTCAATAGTGCAGATGTAGTCTGTGACTTCTTTTAAGATTTCAGACGAAAAGTTAACATTTTCGCACGTAGAAAAATAACTTTGTAACAGTATCGCGTCGCAGCGTAATGTTGTACAGATTTCCTAAGGAACTTGGTGTTATGATACATAGCGATATTTACATGAGGATAAGAAAATACGGAAACGTAGAATAAAGGAAATAGAGACACTAGCAAATACATCAATTCTAGACAAAAATATGAACTGCCGGTATTCGTAACACTTTAAACAGTACGAATAAAGAAAAAACTGGGAACCTTAAATCTCAACTTTCTGACGCTGAATACTATTAAGAATAAATTATTACGGTATCATTAACTTATTTCGCCACAATAAATTGTAAATCAGGATTTTCAGGACACGGCGACGTAGTAATAATTTAATTTTTTTCCATTTTTCAAAGCCTGCGTTCGTTCTACTGGCAACGCATTAGTCAAAACTGTCACCGCCATCTAAGCTAACTATAAAAATATCCATTATGCTCTTAACGTTTAGCGAACGGTCAAGATAAATAAGCCGGACACGTCTCACCTAATTATGCGTACAAACACCGGCGAAAATTAATACGTTTGTCAGCGGTTCTTTCGATTTTTCCATTTATTTGTGAGTTTTTTTAGTTACGTCACATTGTTAGATACGTTAATAATATGTGACAGGTGCTTAAAGTATTATAGATGGTCGGCAATTTAGGATAAACCCTGTTTAAAATGTTATGTAATGTGTGCCTACCCAGAATATTTGTCAAGATAATATCTTATTTCTCCGTTTTCTTTTATTAAATTATACACGTCCAAAACCGTCTTAAAACTGAGATATAGAATTTAAATTATGCAATAAATTTTACACTTTGAAATGGTTAATACACAAATATTTCTTTTGTTTGTTATTTTAATTGAAATATTTCATGAATCTGAAAATTTCTTAGAACAAATTTTAAGTAAGTTTAATTACGACAGTATTTGAATTCTTGTAAACATTCATAACCAATTTCACTGATCTACAGAAGCTGACAAGGCTCGAAACAGTTAATATAAAGTAATATTGTGTTTTCACAAGAGTTATCTAACGAAAGCATATGTTTGTATCTCTACAAAACAACATTTCAAAGTTTTAGAAGATTGTAGAATGTATATAATATTCTTTTATAATAAACTATCTTTTAACACTTGCCAAGTCGTGGTGTACCTATTAGGTGTGAACACATCTTTGTTCGGCTCGTAGGGCAGGTTCGTACCTTTGAGCCTTGCTGTTCTCTTCGTTGCTTTCACATGACGGGTTGTTGCTGTTACATTTCTTCTTTAGAAACTATTACTTCTTTTCAATTCAGTTATCCAAACTACAACGTCGGAAGGACGTCTTCAACATGACAAATTCTGACCTCAAGTGGGACTTAATTGTTTTGCGAATCGAAGGATGGTTCGAGTCGAGAAGTCCGTTCCATGCTCTTCTACAGATACCCTCGAGTAATCGAGGAAATTTCTAGGTCTTCGTGGTTCCGACTGTTCCCATTAAAGCGGCGAATACGCACTATCTGCCGGATGATTTTGTTTTGCTTAGTTTCGAGCCTCCTGATTTTCCGCGAGCAGTGGTACACTAGACAGTGGTCGCCTAGATCAGCTGGATATCGAGTGTAGTTCTTTTAAGTTTCCTGTCTAGCAGGTTGTTCATTCTCAAAAAAATTACTTTTATCTGGATGAATTTGTTAATTGTGTTGTTGATGTGGTAATTCCTGGCGAGCTTCTTGTTAAAGGTATTTTACGGACATCGATCACAGTAATTCCAGACGACCTACCCATAAGCGCCGCGGCACATTAAGCAAAGCGGGCAGCAAACCAGTCAGTAATCTGGTAACGAGCAACTTGCTGTTACCGCATTTGTTGAGAATTTGTTTCTTCGTAAAGTTCTATCTAGGAGAAGACTATTTATGGCAACTTTATAGAATACTATACTCATTATAGTCGTTATCTCTTGAGCTTCGTATGTCATTTTCCTCGTCCGTCAGGATTTTAAGACGTTCATTGCATTTAATAGTCTAATATTTATTTAATTAATATTTTATTATATTTAATAGACCATGTGGTCTGTAACTATGAATTTATTCACAAGTAGGGCATTTTATTTTATTCATTTGTTTGACATATCGCATTCCATTCGTATGCAAGTATACCTCCTGTAAAGTTTTATAAATATTATTTCGTCCACTCCAATTCATTCATCGCATTCGAATCTGTGAAAATATTTGATACAATTACCGTGTGCACTAGAAACCGTAGGCGATGTTATTATATTTTTAAATTGTTTGCATGTGTTGTGTTTCGCAAGCGCATAAATATAAAGCGGGTATAAAATTAGAAAAGCATTTATTATAGGAGAAATATTTAAAAATGTAAAAAGAGTGCTGCGGATATATTTCTTATAATTTTTAACTAGTTCGCTGGTTGTTGTTTTATCTTTTCAACGACAAATGTAAACTTGGGAAAAATATAAAAAACAAGACTACTTATGGATTAAAAACTACATTCTTTTGGGCGTAATTGTCGTAATTACGTTTGAAAAGGCATAGGCGAAACGGCCTTAAAAAATGACGATGGTTACTTTCATGCCACAGACTTTCGAAAAAGCGAAAATTTGCGGAATCAAAAGGAAATTCGTCTTGGAAACTGAATTAATCTGTAAATATCAAACCCATAAGGAATGAGTTAGAAGCATTTATAGGAATGAACATACTCTTGCGAGGAACAGGGAATTTCGCGATATGACATTGAGATTGCTTAAACATGATTTATTAAGTCTCTAATTGTGAAGAGTAAGAAGTCTATTGCGACGAGAATGGAAATATTGGTAAAGAAGTGCGTTTATTTGGCGAAAGAGAAGAAACATCTTTCAAAGTTAAAACGATATTGACATGCTTTGTATTTGATTCAAATCAAATAAATTTTTAAGAAAATGAAATATATTTCTATTTTTTATTTTGTCTTTTTTTCCGGAATACATTGAATAGTAATGTGCTTGTATTTTGGATAAACCTGTAATTCTTGAAATCACCCCGCAAGTCAGATATCTTTAAATTACCACAAAATAAATTTTGGCTTTTCAGGACAATGAACTGAATTCTTTCGCAAATGATCTCATACAAGTTATCAACCACTTCTAGGTGTCATATGTCAGTAAAATATAGTTTTTCAAACATTAATTGATATATCTTGTTATTTTGTTAGAAATAGTTAGTTACATCTTTGTATGATAAGACGTACGAGGTGCTGTTCTAAGCTTAACAGAAGAAGAGTGTATACCAGAAAAGTGTTTTTATTATTTTTCAATTCAATCCGGTACACCTTTTCTATTGTTTAATCAACCCTTCAATGTCACTCTAAACATTCAGTTGCAGCTGTCTTCAAAATGCTCTGGATCTCTTCAATGTTATTGAATCTTCCCCTCTTGGTTTTCATTTAAAATCTTAAAATAGAATATAGTCACTTGGTGCAAGATCGAGGTGGGTGATCGAGTTCTGTGACTGCACTGGAGCATCCTAGCCCTAGTAAACGGGGGTCGTACAAGAGCATTTCGCCTCAGTCTTACTCGTCGTTTCTCGATGATAGCTTGTAATGTTTCGTTTCTTAAAGTTAACATTGTAACGATGACCCTTTTTGAGTTTTTTGCCATCTTGGTATTCATAGCGACGGGCTCACCTTGCCGATGCGACTCGTTCGTGGTACAGAGTCATTATTGAATCCCGAGATACTGGTCATGTTGTCAGCTTTGTACAGCTCAACAAACTCTCGGCTATATTAGATACGTTATTCCTTCTGAACCGTGCGTTCGGGACGCATCTTGCGCTAATTATTGTCGTACCTAAATGTCCCTGTTAAATATGTAAAACACTAGTTTTTAAAACCCACAGAATTATGCCATTAATTAACAATAACAAACGATAATATGTATATATTGAGTTGACTACTCTCAGTGAAGTGAAGTGAATATATTCGTATATCAAGCCTTCACTAATTTAATTTATAACTTCCTCACACTTCTCTAAAAAGAGAAGAATAATTTTCATAGGAGTAATATAGCCTAATAAATAGATACGACAAAGGCGGGTGAAATTATTACTTTTTTGTAGAGACTAGACAGGCTCGGGTTTTGTCGACTCCCAGAAACATCAATAGGCAACACGGATCCATTCTCATACGGTGAATAGACACGAATCTATCTAGTCGCTGCAAAAAGGGAATAATTCCATCTGTTTTGTCACCTCTATTAACAAATTTCACTTTTGTTTGAAATCCAGTGTACCGAAAACGAAAGATTTTTGAGGCTACCTTTACGAAACTCTCAAGAACCACATTTTCTGTATTGAAGATGGCAACTTGAACAGTCTTCTAAACAAAAGATTTCTCCAGGCACACGGAAATTAAGTTTCCACTTTAAAAACATGTTACACTGGTTACGACGTTAGTTCAAATTTATTTTTGCAAATATTATTGCGCCGAGATTTAAGACTTCTTCTCGCGCTTCTACCATTTTTCAAAATCGGATAAGCCAAGCTTATCAAATTTTACCCAATAAAAGGCCTACATACACAACGCACTTATCTGTACTCTCACCCATAATTATGTGATCGTATCTCAATACCCGTATATTGATTTTAAAATTGTTCGGCGCGCGAAAATAGATTTGATATCATACAGTGCTTCACCACATCCACATCCACACGCATACACATGCGACGTATAATAAATTCTGAAGAATCAATCAACTTACCGAGGAAAATGTCTAAAGATTAAATTACAGGTATATATGGGGGGCACATACATGTATGTGAAGAGAAGGAGTATAGAGGACGTGTATGGTAGTATAGTAGATCTCTTCTCCTTTGAAAAGCGGAAGACGCATTCAATAGAATCCCGAATATCACCCTATAAACTGAATGCCTTCTCGCGCACGATAAGAAGAACGAACCGACAAGGACGACGAAGAAAAACCCGTAGGTACATGAGTCTCTCCTACCATACTACACTACATGCATCAAAATTGATTTATCGGATATTTTCGGAAGGAAAATAAACCGCTACGTCACCTTCCATATTTCCCCTTCGCCGCTGTTTTCCTGCATGGGAGTCACCTTCAACGTTTCACACCTATACTGCTGGAAAGTACGTGCGTTTGTTATACTTCCTCTGCGAGACGCTAAATCAAAAAGGAGATTAATCAAGGTTGTGTTAAGTTAAAAACAAACTTTCGGCGGTGTATGAAAAATAACAAATATTCTACGAAAGAGAGATGAAAGAACTGTAATATTTTCTATGACGTCCAAGATAATTAATCAAAAAAATTCCTTATTTTACGAGTTACTTGTTAATATAAATTGTTATGTAAGCCGTTTAGAAGAATAAAAAAGTACTTGATTATGTTACGCTATATAGTTTAAGAGTATGACGCGATATAGAGTTGTATGTATAAGCTTAATGGATTTCAAACGATTCAGTGATCTAGTGAAGGGGTTTGTTTCCGATTGGGGTGTATTAGAAGCTGCGGGTTCGAGTTTGGCCAGAGGTAATAATAGTCTTTCTAGTAACTTTGCTGTACTTCTCGGAACATCATCTGCATGTTAGATGGTAATTAAGCCTTTTCTAGTAGGTGCGAAATGCATACGTGAGCATTGAAACATTCTCTTAAGTTCAATAAACTTATACTTATTTACTTACTTATGACCTCAAAATGGATGTACGTATAAAGTAGCTTCCCTATTTTGCAACTTACAGTCTTCGAGAGACTGCTTCTCTGTTTATATTTTTTAATTTATCCTTTCAGTCCTTGCTTTCTTTGTGATTTTCTTCAGAGGCAACATGTTCATCATTTATGGTTAATATAACATCTGCTAATGAGAATTTGTATACTAAATTCTAAAAATAAAAGTAACTTATTATGAAAATATTGCCATTACAATAATTCGCTGGTAATGCATATGTACTGCTACACTATGCATATGCTATAAAAGTGTATAGTTACATAATAATCGGCTTGGCTTGCGTTCTTACTATAGAATTACTAAAATAAAGTTGTTCTCTTTATAAATAATTATAACTGATTTTTAGATCCAGTGTTAATAAGTTAATAAGTCCAATAAGTTCCTCAATCAATCTGTTTTCTATGTTAAAGCACTGTTGAAGTTACTTGTTGCCACCATATTATTAGATATGCTATATAATCCAGTACAACCTTTGTTGATAACTATATGGAAAGCTAACTGCGTAATCTTGATAATCTTTAATAAAAAAAAAACTTCACTCATTAACTGATTTTGAGAATTCTGAGTTTGAGTGGATGAAATTAATTTTTGAAAATCGTAAATTTTTCATTGTATCTAAGTACACAACTCTAACGGAAAAAGGTTTGACATAAAATTTTTTGTTTCAATGAGTTTTACTGAGCACCTCAAAAAAAAAGATATATCTACCAACAACACCCACAAATACGAACGAAATCGAATCACATATCTTAATAAAAAGTATCCTTCTTGATGCTCAAAATAAAACATTGTTTTTCACTGGAAACTGATACAACCTTAACCGGACAGATCAGCTTGTAGATGATATACGTCTACACTGGAAGAAGTATTAGAAGCAATAGAAGCTGAAAAGAAGAAAAGCAGTGTTCGCTTGAAGAGTCAGAGTGTATACCAAAAGAAGGAAATATTGTAACCTTAGAATTCAAAATCAACGCTGTTACGTTAAAAGTAGGAAGAAAATACGGTTAGCGTTGAATACTATCCAGCAAAAGATTCGTAAATTTTCAGCAGCAACTGTACAGGTAAATAGTAAGAAATATTGTCACATAACAACGATTTGTTCCCACTTGTATTATTCTATAGTATTATTATATTTTCTAGATAAGAAGAAGCACTTGTGGTACGTGACGAGAGAAGTTGCTAAAAAGTCTCAATTTATATATAATGAATTTATAAATGTTGATTCAGATACCATTGTTCATCTAGCAAAGGCCATTACAAGCTAACGAAGACATTGATTTAGAGAATTTTAAAGTATTAAGGTTTGGAATAATAGTTTTGTTTTTAAATTTATTCCCCGATAATACAGTACAAACTCTGAGCAATTGAAGGAAATTGCCTTAACTTTCGTTAATTGTGCAAAAAATCATATAAAACCTAGGCCGAAAGAAAAAATCGCAAAACAAAGAAACGTGCATCTCTTCTTAATTGGCGCTGCACAGAAATGTATATAATGTACAGAAACGCTTCAAATAGATTTCCTTCGTATCCTAATCTATCACAGAAAACCAATTAATTCTGTATTCTAGACATTTCCATATATTCGATGCTGCTTTAGACTATCTTCACTGTATTTACCTTTGAATTTACCTGTTCCAACAAAGCATCATACGGATGTTTGCATACCAAGCAAGGTAGGAAAATCCAATACAATTTATATTTACAATAATGGAATAATGTTACTCCGCACGTAATCATATCAGATCACGTCTGACTCCATTCTGTCCATCCGAGCGTAGAGTCGGATACGATGTTTGCGCTAGATGGACCATGAAAGATGCATAAGCGAAATACGCTTAAACTGGTCGTTTCTATCGTTGAATGTACATCTGTATATGTATATATGTACGAATACTATTCGAAGTGAGAACTAGAAATATAGTCAAGCAAACTTTAACCGGTAGGTGGATATAGGAAAGGTGCACGCACGGTTTACATTTGTAAACGTCGATGTCTTTTTCCAGCTGAAGGGATCTCGGAAAGTCGACGAAGAGGAGATGGTAGTGGCGCAAATATATTTGATGCTCTACAAATTGGAACTTCGATTCTAAACTAACTTTAAAGCGCGGTGATGGAAGATCTACGGACTTGCCTTCGTCCCTATTAAATTTACGGAACATAAATTCCTTTCTTTTTGAAGAGACGACGTAAGAAGTTCTTTTTTTGGCTTTCTCTCTTTTTGTTTGCAGTGGTAATTGTTATTCCATCAAGACGCAGAGTTGATTTCTAGTTAAATCATATGTCGAGTAGATTGTAGAGGACATATGATTCTTAACATTTGATAATTTTTCAAAATAAAACTACAAAAAGTTGTAGAGTGTACAAATCAAGAAAGAAAAAATACTGCGGAAATGGAACCGTACTTATTTTTAAACAAGGTTATATGTAGATGTCACTAAGTAGTTGCGCCTGCTAGCTACTTACGCTACATCAAATGATACGTCACAATGCATTCACGGTTATAGGAAGCGAACGGCCATGTTTTGCAGCGTTTGCTACCGATGGACAGTCGCAGATTCATTCGCTAAATGCGACCATTGATTGACCGCTGAATGTGACTATTGACGGTAGTATCAAATGAACATTATGTATTTGTTACCAAATGGACGTAAAGTTCTTGTTTATAAATATTTGTTCCTTATATTATTTTCTTTTATTATTACGTACGCAATGACGTTGATGATTTCAATTTCGCTGTAATATTCTTCTTATTGAAAACACTGGATTCACGCCCTTGATTTCTTGGAATCTTTAACGCCTGTAAATAACATCGAGGTGCTGCAAAGAGCAGATCAAGAATGCCACCGAATCCAAGTCAACAAAAGGATTTTGTAAAGAGTTTGACGGTCTTTGCGATGGCGATGTTATGACTGCTATGAACTTTTTTTGTTTGTACATAATCAAAATGTTGAACAAACAATTTTTTCCTCTTTCCGAAACCGTCGAGTCATGTTCATTAAGGCCTTTCTGCGTATTTTGGTCTGTACAACTCGCCCTCTAACTCGTGACAGTACTTAACAGCCTGTATGATAAACTTTGGAAAGTTTCATTCGCTTGCATGAATTCGCAATGCTATCATCACTCGATACGTTGATGGCACACACTGCCTCAATTGGTGTCTTGTTAATCCTTAGTTAAAATACATTCACAAAATGTTCATTATTTATTCATAAACAATAATTCTTGCAACAGCATTGTATGTCCTGTATTTTTTGCGAATTGTTTAGCCAGAATAATTTTTGCTTTGATTTCATATGTGCAAATCAATATTCTAACCGCCCATATATGCCTACTTTAATACGAATTAACAACCCAAGAATAATCTAGTATCAAAATACTGCTTTCTAGACAAAAGTAATGTAGTCTTAGGCGACCTTTCATGCTACACTTTTTGTATTGGCATTACTACACTCCGCCAAAAAAGTATCGCATAAACTAAAAAAGGGCATTTATAAACCAAGATATTTTTATACGTTCACAAAAAGTTTGCCTCGTGTATGTGAACTATAAGTGCGAAGTCAGAGTTCTGTACCAACGCTTTTAAAACTAAAATGAGCAATTTAACTTCAGAACAAGTGGCTGCTATAGTTGCTTTAATCGAAGATGGACGATCTCAAGCATACGTTGCTAATTTGATGAACATCAATCAGTCAAGTGTTTCTAGAGCCGTAGCCAGATATAGGGAAACAGGCAATTACAGCATAAGACCTGTACCAGGTCGTCCAAGATGTTCTACTCGCCAAGATGACCGCTATTTACTACTACAAACATTACGTCGAAGACATGTAACTGCGAGACAATTGCAGAACGACTTGGCTAGAGCCAGAAATACTCGTGTGAGTACTCAAACTATTCGGAATAGGTTACGACAGAGTGGATTAAGAGCTAGAGCAGCTGTAACAGCCCCTCGTCTCACTAGGAACCACCGAGTGGCTCGCTTAAGGTTTGCCAGAGAACATGTAAATTGGAACATTAATGACTGGGCCAATATACTCTTCACAGATGAGTCAAGATTTGGTGTTTACACCTTAGATAGGCGTATCTCAGTGTACAGACGAGACGGTGAGCGCTATTCGCAGTGTAATATCAGACCTAGACCTAATTTCGCTAATGGCTCTATTATGGTTTGGGGAGGCATCTGTTTAACAGGTCGTACAGAGTTAGTACCAGTAGACAGAGGTACACTGACTGCCCACAGGTATATAACGGACATTTTAGAAGAACATGTAGTACCATATGCGCCAATTATAGGAAACGAATTCATGTTAATGCACGATAATGCACGACCGCATGTTGCAGTAATCGTCCAGGAATACCTTAACGATGTTGGTATTCCAGTTTTAGATTGGCCTGCGGTAAGTCCGGACATGAACCCTATCGAGCACGTGTGGGACCTCCTTCACAGATGGATACGAACCCAAAATGTTGCCCCAGCGGACCTGCATGGACTAGAAAATGCTCTCCGTGACGAGTGGGAGAATTTGGATCAGGCTTATATACGGAGGTTAATCGAATCTCTGCCAAACCGTATGCGAGCGGTCATAAGAGTCAGAAGTGGCAATAGTCAGTATTAAAAGCTACTGTTATGACATTTTTCTTTCCAAAATTGTAATTTCTTGTTTTAATAAAAATCTCAAGTATGAGTTCTTGTTTTTATTTGGCCTGTATTTTATTAAAACACTCATAGAAATTATATCTTAGAGCGCATTAAAGTATATTTACAACTTTATGCTACAAACAAAGATTATACGATACTTTTATGATTCAAAACTAAATTATGCGATACTTTTTTGGCGGAGTGTATTTTATTGAATAAGTGCATCGTGCTAGACGTGATAATTAATAAGAGAAAGAAAAAAATATTTTATAATTATTATACAAGGTATTGTTAACATTAGCGTTAACAAGAATTTCTGTGTTACTAGAATATCCAATTATATTGTTCTAAACCTGAAACTATATAATGCAGAACGAACAATTAGGATCAGTTATACGTATTAATTTGGACCTAGAATCGTAATTATTGATAGTAGGTTGCTTCTGCAAAGATTTCAAATCACTTGATATAAAACAAATAAAAATAGTGTGCAGTTAAAACGTCAAATTCTGATGCAGAGTTTGGCGTTGGCGGAAATCTCCAAATTAATTTCTAACCGTTTGCTAATTGTTGCTCCAGTTTACAAATTATCGTCAAAGTAGTAATCTATCATGCATGCGTATTGTTATCTTGCGAAGAGAAAAGTTGTGTTACAAGCTCTTTTGTGTACGTTCACACTTCACATGTATTTTATTCATGCCTACGAATAAACAGTGTCTTTAAGGTTAGAATAAATTTGTAATTCTGACTATATTTGGCGTTTATTTTTGTTTTCACTTAGATACCTCTTGTAATATTTTGATGCAAAATAGGTCTACTTTTTTCACAGTGTATATTTGCACCATGGAATTAACTAGCGAACCGGTCGCAAATATGGGGAAAGCGCTTGTGCTGGTAAATTGTTACTACAATTAAATTGTCACTGAAGTAGCTAGTTTAATGTTATTTAAGAAAGAAGCGTTGTAGTTACATTTATCCTTGAAGTAACCCGTGGAATTAATAATGTCGGCAACAATTATCAAATATGATTAAATGAATGCTAGGCTATTAATGTAGAAAGCTAGTATTTACTGACGTTGCAATATTAAGTAAAAAGCAAATAAAAATTCAAACAAGCAAGTCAGTTAGTTCAGAATTGCTGCTGAAAATGGTAACTTAGCTATCGAAACGTTCATACAATGTTCCAGTATCATACTCGAGTGATTTAATCAAAACAGAATTGACTTAAACATTTTAATCTTTGTTTGTTTAGATTGTCTCAAACCTTCAGTTCAGTACAAAATTCCATAAAGGTGTATGTCTCTGTTTCTTTTTATATTTCTACATGCTTATTCTCCATACCTTTAATTGTTCCTGTAACTATGTTTTGGGCAGTTTATACCATATTTCTTTTCTAACCAGTTCGTATCGTTTCAGTAAACATCAAGCTTTAGCTGTTACGATATAAAACTACAACTACAAGCTACAACAAGCTGTTACGATATAGAACTATGTATGCTCAGGACAGCCAATATATTTTTGTGTGCAACGTATCGTGTATTCTGTGACTAATGTTATGCAGCAAGTTCTTCACTAAATTAGAATATCACGCCCTATGCGCTGTTTTGAAAAATATCTTTGTTAGATATTACGCAGTTGTTAATAAGCGGCGCAGATAGCAGTTCAGATAAGTTTTGACCCGCCGAAATTTGCGTCTTTTGATTCAGGCATTGTTTTCTCTATTTCTATTTTTGTTGTTTTTGCAATAAGCTCCTACATTCTGTAGATCAATTATAATTTTTTCTATCTACTGATCTTATAACTCTTGTTGATTTTAAAACATCTCTTGCTTCACTTGCATCGAAAATAGAAAGAAAAACCAATATCCGGTTAAACGTACTAGCAAATGCGTGTCTAATATAACGTATCACAATGTTGGAAAAAGTCAAAAACTAGAAGTAGAAACCAAGTATTCGTGATGTAAGAGCAACAGAGCGGCATCGCCATTCTCTTTTTAACACCATCATCCAAGAAGCAACAGTGGTAGTAGGAGTAAAAGTAAGCGCATCGAGCGTCAGCAACAAGTAAGGTCATTCCTGCCGTTCTCATCAGGAAATACACGCCGTGCCAGTTCCGGTCGGGATGATGGCTTCTGTTTCGGACGAAGAGCAAAGCGAGGGTAACGAGATAGAGCGAAGAAGAGAGATAGCTATACTGAAAGAGGGAAGATAGAGAAGGTGAGCAAAGGAAGGGAATCGGAGAACTCCTCAAGCACCGGAAGCTAGGCTATCTGACGTCGTTTCAACTGCTTCCGTTCCACTTCGGCGCATCCAAAACTTCGACTTTTATGAGACGACATCGCGACACACGGGTTTCTCTTCGGTATCGACGCTCGTTATTCCGCACGAACTCGATGCTGGGGTGAAATTCGTGAAACCAGACGGTCAGAGGTTACGTTTCGACGACATTTTACACTTTTCCGTTCGTGCGGGACTCAGAAAGAGCGACAGTGCAGACTAATATACAGTTTTTGGACGCCTCTATTCTTGCACACCTGCCTCAGATAAGTCGACTATAAAAGCTAACGATGGACGCATAAAATGCCGTTCGAATCTGAAACGGTATTGGAGGATAATGCATATGGATAGCGGAGCGATTACACGTTGAATCGATGCATATGCAACGACCGAAGTAAAGGGGAAATTGTAGCTCTATTCCGTACTATCAGCAAGTGCTGACTGTGCAATTACTTCAGAACATGTAACACACAAATAAAAAGCGTGTGCCTCTCAATTGATAAAAGATTATTTCGGCAAAATGTTGCAGTTGCATTAGGAGTTCTATAAAGCTTCTATTAACGCCGTTACTATTTCTTGTATTGACAGTCTACTGTCTTCTGTATTGTACTAGTACTAATTAAGCATTCAAGAACTGCAGAGTTAACGCCCAAACGCGAATTTTTTTTTTGTTGTTGAATACAGTGAAGAGTAAACCAATATTGTGGGGTAATGTTGGAAACTATGGTTGACAATTATATTACAAAATGAGTATCTGGTTGTTATAACAGACTAATAAACCATAGAACTTAAGTATTTATCTTAACTACTTCGCCAATTTATTAAACATAAGGTACTAGCATGGGAGAAAATCCCTGAAAGCAGGACCAATGGAAGTAATAAGTACATACAACATATCGACAACAAGCGAATTGTGCAATCATTGTGTGAAAATCAAGCAGTTATTAAAATACTATTAAAAGCTACCAACATGAAAACGTTAAACGTTAAATTATTAAAGAAGTGGATCAAGAGATCAGATTTTTTTTAGCGCCACTGCGAAAAACTGTGTGAGGGTGGCTGTAAAATGATGACGACTTTAACGGTAATTCGTATATTCATTATTTGTACAAACAGACATGGATACAATATGGAAACAATTTCATATATTATTTAATTACATAATTACTTTTTTACCGTCCAGTACAAAAAAAATGGAAAGGGACACTTCATTGTAGCTGCTTCACCAGAGCCGTTTCATCATAAGGAAACATGCATCGACGAAAGAGGACTCTTTTTTGTTTACAGAAACATAGAATTGTTTACAATGAGGAAGTAACACATTAAGTCAATTATTTTGTCACTTATTTTGTTTTCAACTTTTATAAATACTTCACTCTATTAACTAGGAAGCTATCTTAGTATTATTATTTTTTGGTTATTAATTCTAGGGATTTTCTGATGTTCTGTTACTGAATAAATACGTAAAATTCGATCCCGGATTTTTATGGCGATATAATTTTAATAAGCAGTACTAATAAATAAATAAAATATCATTTCATTTAGGAATTTGTTAGTATCTTATCAAAGTAAATATTGGCATAATAGACTCGAGTGTATATTTATGAAAAATATCCTTAATTTTTGCCTTCTTTTTCCTCTATTTTGTATTGTTAATAAACAGCAACATGGTCAAAACAAAAATAATTTTCCGCAGAGTGACGCGAAGCATTCAACAGCCAGTAAATGAAACACAGTCATGAAATACAGCTTCATACATCCACCAACTCCAACCGCTCGCGCCATCCATTTAATTAATTGACTAAATTTACTTAATAATTAATTTATGGCAACGTTATTTTGGAGTATTTTTCAACAACATCGAGCGTCAGGTATCCACCATCGCAGATACAATGGTCCGTTTCTCTGTGTGCGCTCTTGCGCGCGTGTGTTTTTCCGGGTAATTTTAACTAAATTAATTAAAATGTAGTTCGCAACAGGTTGGAGTTGTTACATCGTGGCGGAATAATTTGCGAACTATGTTTAACGAGGAACCGACCGCGTAAAAATGAAGTTTTCAATTTAATTAATCTAGCCCCGTTCCAGGAAGCTAACGTCCATTTGTTACAAATGATTCCCGGAGTAAAGTTGGATGTTGAATACGTCCTGAAACGCTACAATGCCAGATAATACAGATACCCTGTTTACTTGCTATTTTCTTTTAGTGTTGAAATACGAAATGTACAAGAAGGGTAAGTTATCCTAAAAATTATATAAATATATACTGGATCGGGCTTAAGTTACGGTTTATATTTGCAAGTTTACTTCTTTAATTGCCTCTATTGTTATGGTGTAGATGCTATACAAATCACATTTATTCTGGTGCAAAGTACGGTAGCCAAAGTAATTGAATTTTTCTACTTAATAATATCACACTACAAGGAAATAAACTATTTACCATCTTATTTATTATATTATTTTGATGCCATTCGTTTAAATGTTTTCAAGAAATTAATGTCTAAAATTAGGGAAATTTAAGAGCACTTGTTAAACACTCAAGATTTTGCTAGAATAATCTTGCGACAACAGACTCATTGCTCACCATTTTTGAGGATCCAGATAAATGGCAACTATAAAAATGAAAAAGTGAATATCAAATTTAATTTCCGCCCAATTCATGAGGAAGAATGTTAAATCGGTGCGTCTTGTTATTTGTATCAGCGCTACAAATCCGATTGGGCTGTTTTATTCAGCCGCGCAGATGTTTAATTAAAAAGCAGTTAGGACCGCCAGAGAGAAACTTTACAATTTCTTAATTAATTCAATTTCTCCTGGTAAATATTTAAAACATCTCTCTTGCGCACCGGGATGAGTCCATTTATCCCGGGCTATTCGGTTTAGGTTGCAGGAGTTTCAGTTTTGTTCTTTGGACTATAAAAATGCTAAAGAACGCCGGTAGAGGTTATAAATTTCTGGAATGTATTGTAATGAATTACAAAATTTGTCAAATTATTTATCCTTCTCAAGATAAATAACTGATTGCATGGGTGGGTGCCAAAGTAATCAATAGAGATAACAAAGACAGATGAAATTATTACTTTTTTGCAACGAGTAGATAGACTCGTGTTTTGTCGACTCTCAGGGAAACTAGTACGCAACACGAACCCTTTCTTACGAGATAAATAGACACGAGTCTATCTAGTCGATAGAGTTAGAACGTTCGGTGCAGTTTGCTAGCAAGTGTTAGTCAGTCAAGTACGTTTTTGATACGAGTGTAACAGGAATTAACTGTGATACTTGACTTGAACTGTAATGATTTTTTTTAAATCGTTCGTAAACATAGAGGAATATTTTTCTACGTTTCATGAAGCAATTGGTGCAGGTAGTAAATGTTAATGGAAATTTCTTTTAGTAGCACATAATCTGGATTTCTTTGTAAAACTGCATACATACGAAAGTGTTGGGTATAGAAAATGCGGCTTCTAACCATATACCCCATCGTGTTAATATAGGATCTGGCGACAAACGTATATTCGGGCACATTCCTTTATATAACTTTATCCTAGCTGGCGGTTACAATAACATCTTTTTAAATGAGTTAATTAATGAATTAACATCGGGGAATTCTTCATGAATAAGTTCAGCAATGCGATGTATTCCATACACAACACACGCTAGATGTAACATGTTTGGAAAACGTTTTTTAAGCTAGTTATCTGTTTTAACAATAGCCCTTGCCGACTGCTGAAACCCTTGCAGAATCTGCGAGAAAGAGTAGAATGTTTACGCAGTTGTCACCAATCATATCTTTATACTGTTAATGATAATATCGTCTGCAATGGCACGCCATCCGACTTTTTCCGTATGTAATGTACCATCCATTACATTAACAGCGCATCTTCTTTTAATGTCTGTGATTTTATCTGGACTTGTCCAGAGATAACTTCCATCTAGTTTTGACTTAATGTAATTTTTTGTTTTCGCCGAATTTCTTTTGTACATAATACCTTCTAATTGCCGATGGTTGGGGAATATTTTGGTTGGTGTATTTTCTAAGAAACCCACGGAAAAGTGGATCCTGTAATTTATTTAATGAGATATTGGCACTAAGGAAAACTGCGCACAAATTTATCATATTCAATACCTCTTTGGTATTCATTATGCCTCCTATTTTTCAAATGCTGCTCAAGAGTATATTTGCCCCCGAATTCCTAATTTCGCAAAACAAATGCTGCAAAACAGTTCTTTTTTTGTTAATAATAGTTAAGATGGTGCCATATTTCGAAAGAACGTGAACATAAAATAAATGAAGGAGCACTCTTAAAATCGCAGGGTAACAAAATACACCAAAAAGGACACCTATAAAATGCAATGCTAACGAAATATCTAGATACTTTAACCTGAACGTCGCTACGATGCCCTTCACTCGGTTAGTGACTACGTAGTGGATAGTACTGCCGTCGCTTTCTGCGTAGCGAGTTACACACATGCGGTCACCGAATATAGCGCGCAACGCCTATGATAAACTACAGACAATGTCGCCAAAAAAAAACTGAAGCTAGAGAACTGATTTGTTACCAGAAGAAAATTTATCTCTTACTTAATACGGTGACGTTTTTGAAATGTTAGATACCGTAGTAAGGAAAGGAGAAGTGGTCTTGCCTTCCTCGTACGGCCAAAAACTCTTCTGTGGTCTTTTAAAGTGGTCTTCTAAAACTCCAAAGGAAAAAGTTGTTTTTCCCTTGAAGGCTCCTCTGCTGCAGTTCCAACTTTTTTTAATATTTGTTAAACAGATTTACTTATTGCAATTCTGACCTAATGAAATTTATATAAAAAGTCGAATGTATCCGTGTTAGCAAATGTTGTTTTAGATACACAAGCAAATAAATATACCCTAATGAAGCAACACTAATTTAATGAAAGATTGATTTAGTTCATATCAGTAAGTATAAGACCTATTGATTTATATTTATAATTATACGTGTTTATAGTTTTTTAATTAAATAACTAGAAACGCAAATATGAAGAAATATTAGGATGAAATTACGTTAATAAAACTTTAGTACATCTGTAAGCAATATCGTCTTAAACTTGTTAAAAAGAAAGAAAAGTGAATAAAGCTTTAAAAGGAAATAGAAAACAAAAGCAACTCGGCAACTCTTTTTCTCGACGTTTTGCAATATCTTGTCGTTGTCTCTAGAAGAATGGCAAATTTGAAGACCCTAAGTTAGTCGATTGTTCATATGCATGTTATTTCATTTTCTTTTTGTGAAAGAAATATGGCAAAATAAAGATTTACGTATATTGATGTATACATGTCTATACACGTATACATGTATATGGTGCAACCTTTATGCATGATACTGTGTATTGAAATGGGAGTTCCGCATTTTTACCATAAAAGTTTAGGGACTAACGTTTCAAATAAAATTTGAGATATAATGTAGTAGCGCTAACTATATACTTCAACATTCAAAGTGGGTCGCCTTCGCAGGCTCGGAGGATTATGTCTTTGTGGATGGAGATTAAAAGAAATAAGTCACCTTGTAAGAATGTCCAAAGAGAGTGATAGAAGATAAAAATAAAAAAAATTGAAAGTTTAATGTATCAGACAGAACCAGAAGTGCTACAACAAAACGATATTTCTGTTTCAAAATCTATATTAAAACGTGGAGTAACAAGAACGGCAAATTTATCGCTTGGGACATTGATGTTAAGTCACTTCAAACGTGGCGGAAAGATAAAAAATCTTATCTCTGTTTTGGAAATAGTGAGCCGACATCCAGTAAATACTATTTCCCTGCAAGTAAAACGAAAGCATCGCCTGATATTAGACTGCCATATGTTTCGGAACCCTATTTTGCTGAAGCTAATTGTACATTAAATGCTTAACTAAGTATATGCCAGTCGGCTAAAATCATTTATTGAGCATAGTTATGCTTTTGGGAGATATATGTTCAGGCTGAATGGAGCAAGAAGCCATAAGTCATGTTAAATCAACAATGGACGCATAATAGTTGAACATAAATTATGTAGCAAAAGTTGGAAATCCATCCATTGTACCACAGCTACACCAAGTACAACGTTTTTTGAAAAAAAAAGAATTCTCTGGCAACAACATCAACAATAGGCAGCTGAAGCAGGGCACGTGTATAAAAACATTTTTGAGATTTTTGAGATTGCTGTCTGTTCAAAAATTTTCTGGAAAAGGGAACTATTAATATAAAATCTAACACTTCTCCTACCTTATTGTTAATAAAATCACACCGAAAAACGATACAATGCTACAACCAAGTAATAATTACATCAATACAAACATTTTCAATATTAAATGCTATTTCAATTGCTTCAGTATCAAATTCGAAAGGTCCAGAAAACCTTTGTAGATCCTATATATCAGTTGCTTTTAAAAGATCAACCATCCCAAATTTTATTCGGGAAACGGGGATTAGCTGCTCCTTTGTCGAAAAACAAACGCACGAACAATTGGAAACATCACAAAACAAACGACGCTCGAACAATAATCTGAAGGCGATAATTTCATTCGGACGCTATTCGGGACGTCAAAAGCGACAGATGTTATGAAAAGGGTAGTTTAGCCTGTTTCCCTCCACTCGTGATCGAGGCGGAGAGGTAATTTCTATCGCATAGTATCGACTTCTATCATCCCTATCTAGCACACACGTTCTTCAATGTAGAAGTGGAAAACTGGGAACATACATTCTTTTCTTTCTGTAAAGAATCTGACGTATTATTAATACTCCAAGCAAATAATGGGATAACGAACGTGCTCTTATTTTTTTTTAACAAATGAAAAGCATCTTCACTCGTTATAAGAACAAAAAATTGTGATTAAACAAAAGGAAAATACTCTGTTAAGTTACTAGTGGAAATACGAATAATCCATTTTAGCACATTATCCATACCATATACATATTCAAATATAACTCTAAAAACGGTGTATAAAAAACCAAAACAAACTTGACTAAGATAAGGGTATGAATTTATAAGGGAAAAATGTATATATACATACGTAAAGCAAGTTTCGTGCTCATTAATTTTACAAAAAGTAAATTTACGTATGGATACGTATGTACAGTATATGATCTCCTTTAGTAATTCTATTAGCAGCGTCGATATGTTTGGGCTTGTCGATGCTCTTGACCATAATTTTTTTTTATTTTATATAGTCGCAAAGGAAACAAATGAAACGGCACCAAATTTTATGAGCAAAGGCGCTATGCAATTTTGCCATTTGTTCTTATAATACGATCTCGGAAGGTTCCCCTTAGAAACTGCAGCGTGGCATTTGCAGTGTGAGTTGGACAGTTGGCTTGCTTGTCCCAAACATCGTGAAAATTATTATCCAGAACGCTAAGAGCTGGTAGAACGGGTTTTTTTAGTAATGTCAAATATTTAATTGTCGTCAATGATAAAATGACCAATTATGTTATTCTTTAGAATAGCAATCAACATGTCCAAGGATTTTGTGAATATCGAGGAAGAGCAAGATGGCTAGCATATTAAAGTGGATGGATTGTGTTGACCGTCTAAATAAAATTATGATTCATCTGTTAATGCGTGTTTCGTATATTTTCTCAAAATGCAACTGCTTCTGTCTTCTCATGTGAGAAAATCTGTTGGCAAGTTTCTTCTTTACGTTATTTTCCAAAATTTTCAGCAACCAACAACTGGTGCCATATTCCACGTATTATATAATTACTTCAACCTTTTATTCATTCGAATATACAAACGTTTTGAAATAAAAATTAAGCCAGATTTGAATGGAATGTTAAATTAATTAGAATAGCGCTGTGAAGATCCAAATTATATTATATTGCGCCGACTTATAAGTGACAAAAATGTTTAATAAATATGTAGATGAAAGACAACTCAAAAAATCGTGTTTAGGCTTAGATGATAAATGTAATTGCAAGGAAGACCCGGTAATTACGGAACCGTCATACGCATTATTTGCTTAAATTGTCCGTAATGATCTACGGCCGATACAAATGTTGCCAATTGAAACCGATGTTGTACAATCAACCGTTTCAAAAGAAAATCCTCTCGGTAGATGGTCTTTCTGAATGCGTCCGAACCTGCTCACGTGCTTTGACTTGATTTGCAATCCATAGATTCCAATACCGTAATATAATCGAACGATTACGATTAAGTTTACGTGCAATTTCTCGGAAACTAACACTGCCTTCAATAATCCAGCCACGATCGATGGGAGTTAATTGTTTGTAGTGTGCACGTTCTCGTCTATGAGGCATCGTTCACGATCGCTCGAGGTATACTCATTTTTGTAGAGTTGGACTACTACTATTGGTTTCTAATAGGTGTTTCTGTAAGAACATGCACGAAATATTTAGCTCTTGTAAATGCTGGAAAACAAACAGGATCAACTCAATATGATAAGCAATCGTTTAAGTTCACTTTAAAATTAAATCGAATTAAAAATAGAAATTACATCTGAACAGTTTAAAGTACATGTAAATAAATATATTTAAGTAAAAAAATGTCTCAACTACTGTAATATTAACATGGGGATTCTTCATTCATTCCATCATTTACGGCTTTAGCCAATCAGCAAAGTTGCTGCTACTGGTTAGAGAATTAAATCATCGGAATATTTCCTTGGAAAATTAATACAAACGCAAGTATTGCTGTCAATTTCACGTAAGTTCCCGATTCGTTGAAAAATTATCTAACATTTTATCCATTTATTGTTAGGTACACATCGTCCGCTGATAGTATGACAGCTTACGACTTGGCGTGATCTCCGACAAAATAATGTTCTCCTCCAATGTCAATAAATACACTATTATTCCTTCACTTCTGGTATCACTTCACCATCTAATAAAACTTTATACAAACTTCTCAAGGACCACTTACTACTACTTCTACACAGTACTTAGCGTGTTTAAAGGCACTTTGAAAACTTCCATTTCTATCAGAACAAGTTGGTATAATAAAGTTAGAAATTTCAATATCGATAGATTGCATTTTCTAGACAGGCGATAGTTCTGAAAGTTCCTGTGAATTAGGTCATCCGATAGATTACTGAACCACATTGATACGCACGAAGGTATCGTACATTAGCTCATTTACAATATATTGAAAAAAAGTTTTTACGATGTTGCGATTACATAAACGCCATTTAATAGAAGATATCTTTAAATAACGAACGGTAGAATGTACGTGCTGAGCTCACATCATAAATATGTATCGATGTACTCACCGTAAAACTTT
Organism: Oryctes rhinoceros; assembly: GCA_020654165.1. Lineage (NCBI taxonomy): Eukaryota > Metazoa > Arthropoda > Insecta > Coleoptera > Scarabaeidae > Oryctes > Oryctes rhinoceros. The sequence goes on from JAIOKQ010000424.1 coordinate 1,241,968, forward strand.
TGCACGTCCAAGATCGGATAAGAAAAACCAGGCATATGTATATGAAATGATATCATTTTTTCTAAGCATTACCTAAATTAAGTAGTTGGGGAGATGCTTCAAATTATTAGAAAACAGACTTCCAAGTTTGACTTTTATTCTCCATGATAGAAGAGTTGTTAGATAGGGAATACCATACTAATGGGAGTTATGTAATGTAATGTTTATTTGTCGTTAGTTAAAAAAAAAAAACAGAAACACCGTCAGGTTATAGAGGGTAAAATCTAAGTTAAATAATAATAATAAACAAAATAGTAAAGTTAATAAATAGCTAAGGCACTGTATACTTGATACTTTGGTACAAATAAAACAATTCCACAACTAAAACTTTTATATAAATAAAAATTTGAACAAATAAACCTATATGTAAACGGATACCAGAAAAACAACGACAAAGGAATAGGTGCTACCTGCGAAGAAACTCGGCCACGTTATAAAATAATTTGTCACGTAGATCTAGCTTTAGTTTATTTTTGAACTGGCGAAGTGTTAAGCAGCCTTTGAGATCATGTGGAAGCCTGTTGTAATATTGTATGGCTATATAGTAAGGACTCTCTTTAAACAGAGTTGTCCTATGTCCGAGGCACATTCGAATTAGCCGAGCCACGAGCGGCCATTACATTATATATATCTCGATTAAGGATAAATTTTCGCTAGTTTTTTTTTTTTTGGTAAAATAGTAAGATCTCAAGAATGTACAATGAGGGTAGAGGGAGTATATTTAATTGCCTAGAATATGGTCTACAAGAAGTTACTTGAGAGACTTCCACCATACACCTCGCAACCCTCTTCTGAAGAACAAATAAGTCATTAGCCTTCCGTGAAGAGCCCTAGAAGATTAGGCCATATAGCATCCTTGATTCTATATAGGCGAAGTAAAAATGTCTATTTACCAGCCTCTACAACAGAACGAACTCAAAGAAATGTGTCTAACCATGGATTTGTTGTTATGAAAAGCTACTCTACGAACAGATTTTGTTCTTTCGTATTTCTCAGATACCACTGAACTTCGCGATTAAAACGCTCCGTTATTCTTTCAAACACTTTGCTTCTAGATTGTCTTTCGGCATATTTCTCCTGGTAAATCCTTTTTGCAAGTAAGCAATTTTTCTAACATTCGCCCAAAGTCCAAATTATATCTGCCAATTTAAAAAGTCAAGCGATTGATGTTTATCACCTGTTTCTAGAGGTTCGCCAATTAAAGAGTTAATTACAGCAAATGTTTTACGCATAACATGGTTCACTCAAATATCTTTTATAAATCCCAAATGTTTCCAATAACTTGAAATATCTCTTCAAACGCTAAATTTGCGTCTAGAGAATGCTGAAAAGAGAAATGATAGTACGTAATTTACCCCTGCTACTTTTTAATGTAACATACATACATAGATGTCCATGAAAAAAAATTAGAAGATAGTAAATTTCAATTGTGACTTGTCCTGTAATAACTAAATTTTTCTAAGGTCCTGGTAACATTAACATGATGAAGTATCAAGATATGGGTTATTAGGTTTGTCATGTTTTTAGAATAAAACTGAGTATTATTGCATAATTGTTATGAGGTCCTATATAGAAGCTGAACTGGACTAAAACATAATTCTATATATGCTAAATAAAAAAGAACTTAGGTTCACCCTGGAATTATGTACATATGTTTAGAAGTGTCTGTAATTTTTATTAGAAAGTTTCTTTAATATCTTTTAGTAGTAAATGTATCGAATTTTGGTACGCGGGAGTGCTTTTTATTGAGGACCCTATATTATAATAAGAAAAGGACTTTCAAGCCATCATCAACAATACTACCGCAGTTCATTGCATTAGCATTATGGGGTTAAGAAATTATACGTTGGTCAGCCCAAAAAAATATTACGTAATTTTCATACGGAATATTCTCTTGTTGTCAGCCATTGAAGTTCTTTAAAGTTCTTTAAACCTTTAGTTGTTATTGAATTACAGAAGGTAAATTGTTACATATTGCTATTGGTTTGACCGTAACTGTATTTCCATTATTCTCATTTGGATTCTATGGATTCAAACAATCGTCGAAGATTGTATGAATCCGTACATACTCCAATGCCTATCAAGCTCTCATGATCACCTGAAGTATTACAGATATTAACATCTTTTACTGACACCAAATGTGCGCGTATCTCAACTTCGACGATATTTCAACAGATGGCAAGCATAGCCCTGAAGCATATCCGTGTACATATTAGCCTTTATAATACGAGACGACTATCGAATCAAACAGTAAACATAGCACATACACGCAATATGTATACATACACAAAAAGTTGCTATGGATATAGATAGGTATCGAATACTCACATTCTCCTAAGCTCTGCAGCGTCTATACCCAGCATGGTAGAGAGATCATTCACCTCGTCGCTTCTAACGATTATAAACTAACGACCATAACATGCAGCGGCTACGAGTGAAAACCAGTTCCGTAAGGCGGAGAGGAACAAGAAAACGGGTACTACCTGACCAGGTTGACGGCCAAAGCCGGGTTCAAGCGAGAGAAACGATCGCGACCTCGAACCACGAAGATATTACGTATTACGGCGGTATAGAATGCGATAGCGTCCGATTCGGTAAGTGGTATACGGCTATGACGCATGTGGGCAATGCCAAACCGATGATTTCTTTTTTGTGAGAAATGCTTCGTAATGCAGAAAGGTGTATATTAAGAAACAACTATCGTCATTTTTAAATTTAGACATTTTACGAAATTTGCTGCAAGATTACGCAATATAACATTACGTGTTTGAGGAGTAGAACAACCTTGTGTGTTTTTTATAAACCATTCTTACAGAACATATTGAAGAAGCCTTCACTATCTGAGGCAGAGGAGATGCGGAGTTATAAATAAATGTTTCTCGTTAATTTTTATATCAATCTACGGTCAAAGATCGAGTGTTTTCATTAACATTCAAAAGCTGTACAGCCCAAGAAAAGTTTTCCGAGTATTTTCGTCTGTAATGAAAATATAAATTTTAACGCTCAGAATTGTAAGTGCATGTAGTTCCAGTGTTAATTGTCATATGAAAATGATGTACTGGATGTAAAATGCACACGGTATACAATAATGATCCGCTACTATTGTTCTTATATATTTAGTTTAAAAATGATGTGTTTAGGTTAACCAGGGACATTTTCAAGAAGAAAAATACAAACAAATTTATACATTAACCCTGTATTTTTATTGAACAGACTGTAAATCTATCCATGTGTATAACGGCTTTATACTTAATTAAGAAAAGATAATTAAGATTTATAAAAACCTGGAGGACGTTTATAGTACTTATAGTACCTGTTAATCTAAAAGAAATTCTAGAAAGGTTTCCTTAGAAGTAGAGAAAATCTAAAAGATTCAATGTAATATGAAACCAACATTAAATAAATGTGTTTGCACACACACTATGATCATTTACAAATGTCCGAGACTGACAATACGAAATTTATTGTAGCGACATTATGCAATTCACGAACTTGGGTTTCTTATTTTATTAGTTCTGTAATCCAGTAATAACTGGAGATAGCAAAAGATTAAATAAAATATATTATATAAAGAGTAAATAAAGATCTAATTTATCAAATTTGTATTTAATTTGATAAATTAGAATTTATCATTCAATTAATCAAGTGTTACAAATCGACAAAAATAATCAAATGTTGCCAATCTAGGGACTTCGAATACCTGTAAATTATTACTTTTGGTTATTCAGAAGATTCTATTTGAAGATTATTTCATAGGCAACTTATTGTTTTCGATGGACAAAACTAGTTGTAATAAAAAGTAAAAGCTACTCGTCCAACAGGTCATAAGTAAATGTTAGTTCCCTTCGAAGTTTTGAAGTAATTGTAATGAAAATGATTGCCAGGATTATATAATTTATCAAAGACACTTAATGATATTCTAGATTGTTTTTATGCTGTGTGTGTTCCAAAATTAAGTATTTTTGCCAAAAGACGATTCTGCAAGACTAGCTGTAAATACACAAGAAAAATAGTTCTTCGATATACTTTGAATCCTAGGACGTAGACGGTCTTAAGAAGGAATTTGGTAGAAGCAACGCTTTCAGGATAAAGAATATTTACCTTCTTTATCAAAGGAAGAAGAAAAACCTCGCATATTTCGAAGTAGATGTAACAATTCTTATATGTACAATTATTCGTAGTTTTCCACATTTTATTTTGTTTAAGCTGTTAGGTTTTTGAATAGAAAACAAACAGTTTCCTTTCCTCGGATTTTTTTATTTTCCAACATTTCCGTCGACATTTCCTAAGCCTCTCTGTCAACTTCTTCTATATTTTCATATTGCATTAGTTGTAATCTTCTTTTTCTTTTCGTTTCTTTCCTTCATTTTGCTTTTGAAATAATGTTACTTTGTTTTTCCTTTTATAATTTACATTACATATATTCACATAACATTAAAGTCCGTAGATGCCCTTTCGGCAAACGCGAAATTGTTAATGTTCTAGGTGCATACGTTAATTGTCAGGTGTAGGAGTCTATTAAATACCTTTCGGTTTATTTTCTCTAAATTCTCAATACAATTTAACGTTGTAAAGTTGCATGTGGTCAAGTGTGTCATCAAAGAACACAGAATCTCGGCAGAAGTCTCTGCATTATTGTATACATTAAATTATTAACAATGATCATAGGTGTCGATGAAACAAAACACTTGCCAACGCAAACTAACAACGGTTAAAACAACGCTAATTTTATTTGTGACTTTATCTCTAGCTGTTGTTCAGGTATATTCTAATGAGAATTTCCTCCAAGCTTCATAGTTTCGATTCAATATTTAAAATTTAAAATTTATTCGAAAGTATGTTGAAGAGTAGAATATTGAAAAAGGTGGTGTTCGAAGGACATAAGTGTTGTATTTATGCAGGACAAAGTGATAAAAATTGCTGTTTTATTTCTCGGTTTTCGTTTTAAAACTATCATCAAACAAATTTTCATTTGCCAGAAGAGTGTCTAGGCACATACCTAGATTCATGACCCCTATTTTGGGTAAATTTCGGGCATTCGTAAAAACTTCGAAAACTCTCTCTCTCTCTCTCTCTCTCGCTCTCAGAGTATCATTATAGACGAACACAATATAAAAGCATTTATGATGCGTAGAAAAGACCTCCTTACCCCTTCCTTTACCGCTTTTCCATTGGTTAGTATTAAATTTGTAGGTTTTGTCAAATGCTGTTTATTTTCATGTTCACTTGTTTACCCATTATCCCAGGGATGTTAGTCCAATTACTTGCTACTTTGCATGGTTGACCTAACAGCGATAGCTCCCGTAGTTATGAATTGACATTATGAATTTAAACTACTGGATTTCACAACTATTATTAACACTTCCTTAACTCGTTTCAACAATTGCGACAGACTGGCATAGTAGAGAACCGTCCAATTTTAACAGCCAGCTTCATTTTCACTCCGATTGCCCCATAAAATATAAAATCAATTTAATAGCCATGAAAAACAGAGTTGAGAAAACAAGCCATCATACTAAATCGAGGACAGATTTGCAAGCAGTTAAAGGATTTTCATTGGTAATAGTTGCTAATAAATAATGTTTCAGTTGCACCGTTTTCGTGAAGACTGATATCCACAAATATCCGCAGCTCATCAATTTTGAAAAACTGTTTGAAAATTTCAACATTAAAACGGCTTTTACATCTGCTATTAAAGTCAGAAATTATTTGTTGTTGACTCTCTTACAAATGCAGCAGGATAACCATATCGTATTTGCCGTGAAATGTGCAAATCGCCACATTTCACATTGGACAAACCATTCAGAGTACATGTAACGCTCAACACAAAAACGATTCCCGCACTAATCGCAAAAAATGCGCTTTAGCCACACACATATGAAGCTAATTTTGATTAAGATAATATTCAAGATATATTTAAGATAAGATTTATTCCACGAAAGAAACTACAATAAGAGACTTTTCTTACCGTTCTTCTTAAATTCTTACCGTTTACAATATTAACGATAACATAAGTACAAAAGAGCAGACTACAAGTTCACTCAAATCATATACATATTTATAAATCAATACTTATTGATTGTTCATAAATGTTTTCATGTTCCAGTTTCAGTCAGCACCAGTCTATGATTCTTGGTACTCGTTACGACTCCCTACTTTGTATTTCGTGTATGCAGATTGCTTTTATTTTTTTTATCGGTAAATTTTTTAGCCAATGCATAAACACATTGCTCTCGTTAACACGTCTCGCCAACGTATTTTAGATAACCGACAATACATAAGGATGTTTTTAAAATGTATGTCTTTGTTTTTAAATGTATGTACCTTACTTTTATGATCAATCCGGAATCATTTTTCAAAAATTTTACACGATATTTGTTTATTTTTTTTCGATTTTTCAATTTTGTCCAATTTCAAAATTTTTATTTCAATAAAACTTTTCGAACGATGTATATAGCATCTAATATTTTCTACTGCTGCCGAAATAGGTAGAAATATGTATTTCTTTGGTCACTTATATTATTTATCTACTTTAATAGCGGATTTGATGACGGGGCAATTTTGTGCATCCTCAAACGACACTAAGGCTAGAATGAATAATGAACAACAAAAAAAGCCCTTATTCCGTTCTTTCTAGAGATACTTAGACTATAGTTTGTTACAAAAAAATAATGATTTTAAAAAGTAAGACCGCGCATTGTAGCAATTTTTACCGCAATATTAGTGCTAGAATGTTACTACAAATTCTACTTGTCACTATATGTACTGCAAAGAGTAGTACACATATTTACAACTGTAGTAAAATTTTCAAAATCTACTTCTCGGCGTAGTATCAACAATGAAATTGCTAAAGTTCAAGTAATGTCTACTTTGATTTAGACTTTATATGGCTTTTAATGCGATATGTACCTTGCTATCGTATTTTCGGTAAGCATCAGTAGCGATCCCTATTTCAAGCCAGTTCGTTCCTATCTTTATACACATGCTTGTTTCATTAACGCATCCTTTATATACCGCGTATCTTGTCGACGGGTTACTTTGATTCCCAAATTTGTATTCTCCTACCTTGTCTGCCGGCAATTATTTAATTAAAGCCAACAAATTTGTAACGCGCCATTTGTTACAATGTTACAGGCGCAACGCCGTCTGTTTAGTAGGGCGACGGAGTTCCTTAGTTATTTTATAACCTGTTAATGAAATATACACAATCTCGCATGTTAAAGGTACGAATAAGTTGGTTCATGCAGACGCCTATACGTACGATAGGCGTAATACTGGTGTCTAATTTGTAAATTAATGGAAGGAATATGACCAAATGCTAACAAACGAACTTTTACTATAATGAAAATTAATGATGTTAGCGAAAGCTTAACCACCTACTTGTGTGTAGTATGTGCCGTGTGTGACGATAGTGGTGGTGTTATATGTTATGCTTGTGTAGGTATAAATTCGATCACTCGAACTCACCTGTAACAGAAAAAAATAGATATTAGATATTGTTATGTGCACTACATCTGAGCTTAGCTTTATGTATTCAAGCCAAATGAATTAGTTTTTAAAAAGTAATGTATTGGAAAAGAAATTCCAGAAAAAAACAACAGTAAAATTGGCGAAAAGCTATGACACTCATTCTCACGTGTAGAATAATAAACCATGATAGGCATAGAAATAAAATTTCTAGGAAAAATAAAAAAAGAAAGTAGAATATATAAAATAAAGAACGACAAGTACAGAAAGGAACTGAACGTAGAGTCGATAGAAATTAATGCCCAACAGAATTAACTGCGATGGATAAGCCAAAAAAGTATAAGAAGCTAGAGAAATAAGAAGGAAAAGCAGGTGAAGACCGAAGAACTGACAAACGATAGATATTGACTATTAGTATGTGTTCAGTAACAGCTCCGACAGTAAAAAGTATAGTGTTAAAGACGACCACGGAAGCTTACATATTGCATTAGTAATGTTACTGTTATATTTATTGTGGATCATGTGTAGAACTTTTTTCAAGCTCAGGTTAGCTGTTCTAGCTAACGTTTTGTTGTCCGTATTATTAGTTTCTTTGCGCTCATCTTACGCACAGATAATTCATTGGTAAATACACATAGTTTTACAATAGTTTGTATTCGTTTTTTCTGTTGGAAATATCATAGTTTCCTTATTTTTATCCTTTTTCTAATCATCTTTTCGTGGTTCCCCGTTATTGTAGCTAATCAAGAAATTCGAAATCTACGGATAACTAGTGGGCTGTTTCTCCTGTATTTCGTGTCTTTTCCGTACCATATTTTTATCATTTGCAGTTGATGGTATCACGATTATTAACACGTTAATGATACAATCAATAGTATTTATTTTTTAAGCTTGAATATAGATTTCAATGCAAATATTTTCCAGTGAGTGCACGAGATTTTGCAAATTCAATATATCTGTACGTCCCAGTAGTCTTAATGCCCCATAAAGCTTTGGTCTTTTAACAAAGCCTACTTCTGTCGCCTGCGTTCACTTTAATCAATTAAATAGTCTCGGACAGGTGTAGGCCTGCGTCGTGTCGATTTACTCGGAATTAAGCATTCAACCAGGCCCTAACTTTTTGCCCTTCGCTAAACAGCAGTTCGACTAATGGAAACATACGCTCGGCTAAATTCCGACGTGCCACAAAGCCAGGAGAACTAATATTGATTTTGTCCGTGCACCTGTAAGCCTTCATTCGATGCATATATTGTTTATTTTCATCAGTATATCAGGTCTAAATAGCTAATGCAGTCTGAAGTATATACGTATGGTATAGCCGGGGATCCATGGAGGTATTATTTTAGGAACACAAAGCGAACGTCGATATCAAAAATTAATAACCAGAACTGTAAAAGCCTTAAGCGATGATGTTTAAAGTTCACGTTGTTTGAGCGTAATAGGTCGATCAATGTGATGTTATAAAGGAATGTACAGAATGTCTGGTTACTACTTGCTAAATTCGCTTCAAAGAACCCTAAGCCGCAATGAAGCAAAATATCTTACAAGGAAAAGCTTACAGATCATAATGGCAGAGAAAAATCTGAATTTCTTGGTATATTTACGGGATTGTGAAATTGACCTTTTCACAAAAATGAATATGACGCTTCAAGCACATTTAGTTCATATAATGCAAAGTTTAATTTTAGATTCTATGCTTGCTGTTAACCGGGTTAAAGTAATATGCCTTGTTAGAGATCCTTAAGTGTTTTTTCCAGAGAAATAAATTCGTATTAACATTAACATATCATCTGAATTTCTTTGTAAAACCGCATTAATTTTGTTTCCTATCTTTTCGCGAGATACTTTTTAAATTACTAAACAACAAATAAACAATAGAAATTTGATCGTTTTTGTTACGCTTGAGAAATGTTCAAATTTTCTTCTACAATTAATGGTTGGACTGCTAAAACACTGGAAGCATCACCTTTTTACTTTAAAATACGAAAGTGTTGGGTATAAAAAAAATGGAGCTTCTAACCGTCGTGTTAACATAGGTTCTGGTGGCAATGGTACATTCGGGTACATTCCTTTATATAACTTTATCGTAGTTGATGTTTTCAATAAAATCTTTTTTTTAATGAGCTAGTTAATGAATTAATAAATCGACACCGGGAAAATCTTCACGAATAAGTTCAGCAATGCGATGTATCTTCATGGAAAAGTGGATCCCGTAATTTATTTAATAGAATATTGGCACCCAGAAAAGCTGCGCTTAAATCGATTACAAATTTACCACGTGAAATACCTCTTTGGTATTCAATACACCTCGTGTTTTTCAGATACCGCTCAAGAGCACACTTGCCCCTGAACTCTAATTTCGCAGAATAAATGGTGCAAAGCAGTTTCTTTTTGTTAATGACTGTGAAAATTGCGCCATATTCTGGAATAATGCTTGACATTCTCGGCCTTGTTGGAAGATGATAAACTAAGAACTACTAAAATAAAAAGAAAGAATACGAAACAAGTAAATCTTAAATAGGGAATATTAGAATTATAAAACGAAATACAAACTCTAAGAATACTCAAAAAATATGGGAGTACCTAACAAAGTAAACCGAAAATTTAATTTCTAAAGAAAAGACACTTCTAAAACAGTACAGTAACAATGTAAAGCAAAACTAAAGTAGGGCAGTAATGAAATAAATGAAAAAGGCACTCTTGAAATCGCACCGTAATAAAATACATCAAAAAGAACATCTATAAAATGAAAAACGTCGCCGCGATGCTCTCCATTTGGTTACTAACTACAAATTGGTTAGTATTGCCATTGCTCTCTGCTTGGCTAGTTACACACATACGAGGCTGCCATCGAACGTAACGCCAATGACAAACTGCACATAATGCCGCCACTCTATTTATTACAAAAGTACTGAGAACCATAACACTTTTACCACCCGGAACGAAAGTTTATAAGGATTTAATTGCATACTTCCATTTCGCACCAGTTACTTCATATTGACTTAGAAAGGTCTTTCTCTAGATTTAAAAATATGTGAACTTACCTACAACGAACTATTTAGAAAAATATACCATAGTTAATTCCTATTACTTGAACGTATTTGACCATTAACAAATATAACTACGCTACTGCATTATACCCAATTGACGCGTGGCTGACAAGCACTCGCTAGTGCAACGAACTATATTTATTACTTACCTGTTACCTGAATTTGTTATATATTTTGTTATCATAACAAGATTCATAGCTAGCATGAGTATTCGGGGTTAAAAGCAGGGCATTAATTCGACAAATTTAACAAAGGTATTATTCGTGTCTTGAGAGCATTTCTCGAGCGAAATGCAAGTATTTAAATAATACACAAACAAGCTCATAAAACTGTGTTAAAGCGGTGCCGGGGGAATTATTTATTCGAGAGATGAATTCGGATTGCACGAACAGTTCCTTGATAGTGTTGATACCTCTTATTCTGTCTTGCAGTTTAATAATAATTAAATTCATATTTTATTGTGATGCGTATTTTTGATACGAGTAACTAACATTACGTTTTCCGGTCGAAAAAGACCATCGCAAAAGGATTAAGCGTGTTGAACTGCGTTTGCACCTTGGAAGAAACTGTTATGCCTCATCCTACGATCAAAGTTTTGCAATTTTTCCAGACCTTTGCCAGTCGCGGGAAGAAAACTCCCTTTATACTTCATCTACTCTCGTAATTAAGGAGAAAAGACAAACTATCTTGATGTGACATCAAAACAACGAACATTAAGCAATAACAAGCATGAAATGTTTCAGATAATACGATTTTTCCAGAATGTAAAAATGAGTTGATCTGTCCGTGTTCTTCGGACTCTATGTATTGTATCGACCTAGAGATTAATCATCGTCAGCGATCAGCGCTATCCATACATCACATTTAGCCACTAGAAAGTATCCGAAATTTGTTTATTTTTTTAAATTTTAATATATTTCATTTTTGTTGCATCCTAATACAAAAGTAATGCATCAAATAGATTGCGGCGACTGTAGGCAATGGCAAAAATCGTACAACACCAGCCCTCAAATATTTTTGATTATCAACAGGTTTAATATTTGTGAAAGAATGTCGCAAGTAAATAGGAGAACGTTGGTGAAACATTTGTATAAAAAAGGTATTCAAAACGTTAAAAAATTAGTGCATTTGGTTGAATTTGGAAAAAGTGCAGCATATGAGACAATAAAGAGGAAAAAAGAATAGGGGAGATATGAGCCATGGACCAGCTTCTAAAAGACCGCATAAGATTAGCGAACCCGCGTCTAGGGTTTCGAAAGCTGGCTAATGGATTTAGAAATCAACGTCAAGTAAGAGTGTGTACCAAAACTGTCCGCATTTCACTGAGAAGATAAGGTTACTTATCAAAGAATAAAAAAGAAATCCCTGCAATTACACCTCCACAAAGGCAATAGGCAGGATTTTTGCCAACGATTTCGAGACGATAATTTTAGCGATGTTTCTATATTTGACGAAAGTTGTTTTGAGATTGGTGCAAATCATTTAAAACTCATTAAGAGAAAATGTTACCGTTTAAATTTCCCAATTTCCCACAAAAATAATGGTTTAGGGAGCAGTCTCTCAGCGTGGTGCAACACCTGTCCGTATAATTGATGGCACCGTTAATAGTGCAAAGTATCGTGAAATTCTTAATGGCTTTCTTTTTGAAACGGCTCGTGCTTTATATCCAGAAGGGTAGAGTTTTCAACAGGATAATGCAAGATCCATACTTCTGCCCACACTAGAGGTTGGATACTAGCACGAAACTTGGCAACAATTCCATGGCCAGCAGCTTCTCCAGATCATAGTCTCATCGCACACATATGGGGACAAATGAAAATTGAAGTAGAACGAACACAATCACTGAAAAGTATAGCATTGACCTAGTTTCGGGATTACCTGAACGTTTAGTTAAGTGTTTACAGTTAAATGGAGGTTGTATTAGTAAACGAAATGAATTATTTGTTGTGATTTTATTGTTTAAGTAATAAAAATACATATTGTAAAACTATAGCTGTGCTTTATATTCTCCGGACATTTTCTAGACGTCCATCTAACGACGGTAGTGGTGAAACGGGTCAATAAATTCTTTCGTATTCCTTCTTCTTACGTTCTAAAATGTCCAAATTAACGCAAAATTTTCCTGCGATTCAGTGTAAATTTAGGCGTATCTAACAATAAGTGTAAATTCTTCGTTCCTTAAGTAATCATTAATTCTCAGTAAAACTTAATGTTGTGCAGTTACGTGCCTCCATCATGTTACATCTAAAATTAATAGTTAATAAATTGCGATATCAACCTATTTCTAGATAGAAAAATGATTAAAAAAGTTTTCTGTCAATATAAAACAAAAAAATTGCCATCGCGGTTAAATAATGGAGTTAAGTAGAGCTAAATTTATATTTGACTTTGAGACTATCTATTATAGAGGTAAAATAATAAATTTTTAATTTTCGCAAAACTACCAATCTTGGCGATTTTGTAAAACAGGTGCATTTAAAATTGTCTTGTAAACAGGATTATGTTGAAGGTACACTTGTTACAGTTGTTTAGACAAAATTCAACAGATCATCAGTTATTGATGTTGTTAATAGATCATCCAGTATATGTATCCGTTAGGGTTTACATTCAACACCTGTTATAAACAAAATAACGCTTCACACAGACAGTGAAAAGTAAACAAACTGTACTCCGGTATACCGACGATAAAGTGGAAGTTTTTTTCAATCTATTTACATAGGAGATAACATCGGCGTTGTGAGGTGATTTGTGTTTAAAACGTTTACGTAGGTCCCCAGAATCAATTTAAACAATATGCGACGGACGGCAATGCCTCTACTGGATGCTACCGACCAGAACGATAGCGACCGTGAATTTCCGATACATTTCCAACACATACGGCCATCTGGTGGCGCGCCAGTGCTTGTTTGTTCAAACAAATTACTCTTTTTTTTATTTGTTTTTAATTCTAGTGTTCGCCCATTAGGCTTTTCAGTCCAATTGAAATTTATACCCGTTTTGTATGTAATATTATGGTTAGCTGTATTTGTTTTTCCGCAAACGGTATTGCATATGTGTTTAGGTTCGAATTCTGTTTCTTTTTTTATTGTTACCGTTGAGCGCGTAATAGTAACAATAAAAATAGAAGCAGTCAAAATGAATTTTTCAATATATAAATTCTCGGTGCACGGGCAGGTAATTTAATGGAAAAATGAGAATTTTTTAATGCGATGGAAAGAAATGTCCAATTTTTAACAGCAGGATAAATGGGGATAATCTAACTTTATTGAACTTTAAAACATTCTAGGATATAATAATGGTGCCAGTACACAATTTACACTCCGCCAAAAAAGTATCGCATAAACTAAAAAAGGGCATTTATAAACCAAGATATTTTTATACGTTCACAAAAAGTTTGCCTGGTGTATGTGAACTATAAAAACACTAACAAAATCATGGAACATAGCTTTTTTACTTTTTTTTACATTTAGAAAAATGCATATGTGTAAGGTTTGTTCAGTTGTTTATTGAAAGTCTTCCTATACGGACAAATTTTAAAGTGCGAAGTCAAAGTTCTGTACCAACGCTTTTAAAACTAAAATGAGCAATTTAACTTCAGAACAAGTGGCTGCTATAGTTGCTTTAATCGAAGATGGACGATCTCAAGCATACGTTGCTAATTTGATGAACGTCATCAATCAGTCAAGTGTTTCTAGAGCCGTAGCCAGATATAGGGAAACAGGCAATTACAGTAGAAGACCTGTACCAGGTCGTCCAAGATGTTCTACTCGCCAAGATGACCGCTATTTACTACTACAAGCATTACGTCGAAGACATGTAACTGCGAGACAATTGCAGAACGACTTGGCTAGAGTCAGAAATACTCGTGTGAGTACTCAAACTATTCGGAATAGGTTACGACAGAGTGGATTAAGAGCTAGAGTAGCTGTAACAGCCCCTCGTCTCACTAGGAACCACCGAGTGGCTCGCTTAAGGTTTGCCAGAGAACATGTAAATTGGAACATTAATGACTGGGCCAATATACTCTTCACAGATGAGTCAAGATTTGGTTTTTACACCTCAGATAGGCGTATCTCAGTGTACAGACGAGACGGTGAGCGCTATTCGCAGTGTAATATCAGACCTAGACCTAATTTCGCTGGTGGCTCTATTATGGTTTGGGGAGACATCGTCTCGTCGTACAGAGTTAGTACCAGCAGACAGAGGTACACTGACTGCCCACAGGTATATAACGGACATTTTAGAAGAACATGTAGTACCATATGCGCCAATTATAGGAAACGAATTCATGTTAATGCACGATAATGCACGACCGCATGTTGCAATAATCGTCCAGGAATAGCTTAACGATGTTGGTATTCCAGTTTTAGATTGGCCTGCGGTAAGTCCGAACATGAACCCTATCGAGCACGTGTGGGACCTCCTTCACAGACGGATACGAACCCAAAATGTTGCCCCAGCGGACCTGCATGGACTAGAAAATGCTCTCCGTGACGAGTGGGAGAATTTGGATCAGGCTTATATACGGAGGTTAATCGAATCTCTGCCAAACCGTATGCGAGCGGTCCTAAGAGCCAGAGGTGGCAATACTCAGTATTAAAAGCTACTGTTATGACATTTTTCTTTCCAAAATTATAATTTCTTGTTTTAATAAAAATCTCAAGTATGAGTTCTTGTTTTTATTTGGCCTGTATTTTATTTAAACAATCATAGAAATTATATCTTAGAGCGCATTAAAGTATATTTACAACTTTATGCTACAAACAAAGATTATGCGATACTTTTATGATTCAAAACTAAATTATGCGATACTTTTTTGGCGGAGTGTATGTTAAAGTACTTATGAACCTAGTTACAGGATATCAAAGTAAGCGCACATACTTTGCCTAATGAGAGATAAAACTATTGCATTCGTCAAACTGCACTATTCTGTTAGGTTATTGTGCCGCTACCTTTATCGCTAAATTAGGAAAATATATGATGTCTAAACGTGACATTGATTCATACAGTCAACATACGATCACCAAGGACACCGAATATAAAGTGACCCTTCTTTTAGTTTCTTCTTAAGTTCGCATAATTTTTGTGATGCGACTTCCTCCTTTTCTTATTGTATTGGAACAGTGGTTAGCACAGTGCGAAATTTAATTCAGTAATTTTTCCACTGTATTACTTAGATTACTGATCTTCTATCGAATAAAAAGTAACTTTCATTAATAAAATGAAGCAGCCATTTTAGAATTTCTCCTAGCAAAAACATAGCAAATACAAAAGGCGCAGGTTCACTTCGCACCACACTAAAAATATTCAATAAATTCAGACTATGTACTTCGAAAATTCGTAGACTTTGTTAACAGTACGAGCGAATGATGGGATTTTTATTTATGCCTTATTATATTCTTACTCTAAAAGATGTAGTGATTAATTTTAACATCTACCCTAAACCAAAACATGCTAATATTATTAGTGTTATTGGGCTATGTCACAAATCTCTTTAGTCACAATACAGCCTTGATAATCTATTGTAACAAAATGTCTTTATATGAGTTAGAATAGGTGAAGGCTCTTAATAAACTTTAATATTACTCTATTTAATATTAATTAATATTTAATATTACTCTGAAATTCTATTGATTTTCAACTTTTATTAGATTAAATAAGTGATATTTTGGGGCTGCATGATCTGTCAGAAACGCCGCCAGTTGTCTGAGGTCTCTTTTGCTGAACGATAGCATTATTTTTGCTGTCTTAGACGAGTTCCATATAAATGCTTTTGCCTGTTTTTGTTCTGGATGATTTTTGATCTTTTGATTGTTATCCCATGTTTTATTTACTTGTTTTATCTGGCTACTTTGCAGGCCGCAGAAGGAGCTAGAACAGATGAAGGGCATATTCGTTGCCTCTCTAGCTAGCCTGTTTTCCTTCGATGCATTGATAGCTTAACAGCTGTTGCAAAGTAATGTGGTTTTTGTATACTCCTATCACTATCTCGAGATTTTTTTATGACGCACAGGTTCAAATCAGAAATATCTGTTTGAAATATGTTGGTATAGACTCCCGTAAGCATTTTAAGCTAATATACACTATGTACGTATCACAGTAATTAATCCATCAATACAGAGTGACTTAAGAGCCGTTCTTGGTTTGACAAATTTTTTATGAGAGTTTTCAATAAATGGTTTGGAGCTACATCTAAGACTACTGTGAGTACCGCACGCAGTATTGTAAAGTGTTCCTTAGAAAAAAAAGCAGTAAAGCTAATATATAAATCATTTCCGGGTTATTCACGACGATTGAAAATATCTGCGGAGCTAATTAAAATATTGCTTTAACATTTTTAAGGGTACATCATCTTCTTCTGAAAATTGGGAAGCTTCAAAATAACTGTAAACTTATAGAATATAAATGAAATTATAAAATATTTTACGGATGGTAGCAGATCAATTATTATTATACATATGTTGCAAAATTTCGCGCCGTTCTTAATACTTTAACGTATCTAAAACAACGACTACATCGTCATCGGATCAATTTCAAAATTATGTTTCATGAGTATATCGATTTCAATGGCAATATTTTTAGATACGCCCGTTCATTTGCCGTTGATGCTTCAAACCGTATACAAACAAACGTTCACTCATACGCACTGTTCCGCACAGCAGTCGTAGTTCGCAAATAAACCGTAGTGGCGCGCCAGACGCGTATAAATTTCAATTACGGTCTCGTTTATGAATACGTAGTTAATTTAACGGATAAAATAACAATCATATAGGCAACGGGCGGAGAAACGCGGGGACCGTACACCTATATTTAGGAGGGGCGTCGCCACCGTCGGCGTACCGTAATAAGGATTGAGTTATTTACATCGCCTGGGGTCCATTATTTACTTTTAATAGGAATTTTGGGGCTTTTATTAACGAAATAAATCTATAATATACCTATATCTATGTACCAATATAACGTACAGTATCGCACAGCGAACTGTCACAACGGCGGACGATGGTAAGCTCCCCTAACGGAATCAAAACATAAAATATTGACTTCAGATTAAGGGAATGTGATTGACTGTAAACGGAGCGTCCGATGGTAGCCAACAACGTTTCCTGCAAATATGAAGCCGTTTTTATGAAATAATCGTCCACGTCCGAGCCGAGCTATTGTTAACGGCTCAGATGGTACGATCGAATTTTATTGAGGTTTCTTTTCATTTTGTTACGTTTTTTGGGATATCTTCCATCTTTTTTCGAAATTGCTATAAATGAGGTTTTAATAATTTGCTTACGTATTAAGACTTTGAAAATTAACATTTTAAATAATATAATTTTTCACTTTTGTTCAAAATCGATGTTTTTAGTCTTTTCTTTCTCACGGTATACTGACGCTGAAAGACGCACTTACAGTTAGTTGACTAAACTAGATACAACAACAAATATTATCTTGGACGAACAAATTTTTATTGTTGCAAATATATATTTTGTGAGCGTAAACAAATTCGGGACTTTATACGAATTCATACGTCAATCTGCTGGATGGTGCAAACCGTTTTTATGAATAAAATTTGTAACCATTTCAAACAGTTTTATACTTCCACTAACTGCAAGAAAATTCAAAAATACCCGGGAATAATTTAGTGAGGTCACAAACAACCATATTTTTTCCTTCACATCAACCGTTTGAATTTTCGTTGCGCGGTGAAAGCGAAGGATAACAGGACGTGATAGCCTCGGGAAAGACTTATTTACTTTCAGAGAAAATATCTTGTTGGCGTTACAACTGCGTATAATAGAAGGAAAAGCAGCGCGAAAGTTTGCGATTTTGCATATCGAGATTAAATTTCACTATATTGGAGTTTGAAGATAAGTAAGTATAAGTATAGGTATACTGGGGTAGGTATGTATATATTTCAAGTATAAACTTTTCTCAAATAATTAAAATTTCGAAGCTGTTTTAAAAGTTTTCTTTGTTTGATCTAGTTGCCGGCGGCAGTATCGTACCCTTAGAGAGGGAAAATTGAAGAGAAAGACGAAGAGGTGACTACAATTTCGAACGCCTGCCGGATTTCACGTTGCTTTCCGACAATAAGGCCCAGCAAGAAAGAAATTACGGCAAAGGTACGTCTCTTCTTCTCCTATTATCCCTCAAGTAGCGGTCGCTTTTCGTAAAAAATTGTTTTTGTTTATTTTATAACTTCTTTAATAACTTCACGTGCGCATAGAATTTCCATAATTTCTTGTCACTCGTTTCGTTATTTTGCTCTCTGCCTAGTGTGCCGAAATATTAGCGAAATCAAATTGCGCATATACATAGATGCATATATAGCCTAATGAATTTCTGTGGCAATTATCTTTAATAATAACTCCTAAGCACATAAAATGGTTGCAATAATTGGCTATTATACCGACCAGATAATGCAGACGCAAACTGATGTTTGATAGCTGTATTGACGAATATTGTAAGTATTAGCGAGGTTGGAACTGTGTTCTGCAATGCACAGTCGCGGTTGACTAATGATATATTTGGAAGAAGCATTGGCAATCTTCTTTTTGTAAAGAGCCATTTTTGGAAATGTAAGCTGGGATTTCACATAAATCATCTCATATGAATGAAAAATGAAAACCTATACTTTACAAAACAAGTGCGTCCGTGATCTCCATACTTTTAACGTTTTTAAACATGAAACAATTATTTTTTAACATTTAGAAAGGTTAAAAATACCGAGGTTAAAAGGTTTTGTTGCGGTCTGGTTTACGGCGTAAACATTTTATTTTGTGATCATCCTATTTTCCAAATACTCCAGAAAAAGGCTTGCTGTTGCTTTAAAAAAATTGATTACGCTATCGTTCTGTGTTCGTTTTGTACTGATTTATGCACGAAATGTCCTAAAATTTTCAGAAATCGAAAAATTAATGCGTTGGCTATCAAATAAAGGTCCATCAAAGGAACGTATCCAGATACAAATAACGCCACAGAAATTCGCTGGTATTGTGGTTAAAGACGTTCAAACTTTGCTTTGCAGACGCAATACCCACCCCATCTCGCCAATATCTGTCTCATACTCAATTTTTCGTGAACGTTGCGTTACATAAATTCAGCGGAAATGTTTACCATCTTTAACTTTCCCTCGGGGATCTGTCAAGACGATAGCTTGAATTTTATTAACCACATCGCTGCATATATGGCCACCCTTAAATTCATTAAACTGGTATCCGACGGTAGTTATCCAAGCTGCATGGTCTTTATAAGCTGTATCCAACTTCTTTTCGTATTTTTGCACATGCTTTATCATCCGAAATTTCCGAAGAATTGTTCTTTTTCGATGGTACTGCCTTCTTATGTGTTTCAAGGCTTACCTTTTATTGTGAGAGGTCACTTAACTTAAAAATATTGATATTTTCCACACGTTTTTACTTCTACATCATATAGAGCAAGAATTTGGATAGATGTAAATATATCGCTGAAGTAGGTTAACGATACGAAAAATAGGAGAATAAAAATGATCTTTAATAAATTTCAAATGTACTCCGAATGATGAGTTTTATCCTCAAGAAAATTGGATTTTTTTCTCCATTCCACAATTCTCCAACTACAATCCTAACAATAGAAGCACATGCAAACATGACGCCATTCAGTGCAGCGCTAAGGTAAATTGTTTACAATTTAATTTCGTGCAACTGCCTACACAGGCCTCGTGCAGGCAAGAAACGTATGTAAGCAGTTTCCCGCATCACATCGCATATAATTCAACCTTCTCGGCTGCTTTAATTCGAATAATAAACAACGCGAGTGATAACTTCAGCGCTTTCGGTACAGTTTTACCATGGGAGGTATGTACACACGTTCATACATACAACGGTGCCAACTGATATGGATTTTCCCAGCACGAAGGAAAAAGAAATTTAATTTCGGGTAAGTGTATACTATCTCATATTGCACACGTGTTTTCCGTGCGCCGTTCCTTCATTCGACCACGTGAACGGCTTATTCATAATTGCATATTTGCGGTAGTAGTAGTCGTACATTTAGTGGCGGACTCAAGATGCATTTCTTGAACGTTGTAAATGAATAGTTGTGCTACATCATTTTAAAAACCATTTCGATGTTTAATACTTTAAGTTGGACACGACCATTTGCATTCGTGTCGGTTTACATAGTTTACATAAATAGGTGGTAAGAATTGGCAATAATGGTTAACATACATTTGTAGCGTCCAATAAGTCTATCTGCTCTATTATAAGAATACCGATTACAGCAAAAGTCACAACTAACTGTGATATTTTTAATGAAGCGATATACGTTTCTGTTGCTTCTTTTTAGATCGGATGGATTTATATTAAAGTCTACTTCTAAAATCATTTGGATTTGAGTCGCTTTAACATCTTTTCCCTTTTACTTTTCAAAATTGGATATCAGAAAGATAATGGTAACCCAATACGTTCCAGTAACAATGCAATATTCAGTTCATTATGTACGGGGTGTTCCGAATTTAGGCTATAGTTTATGAATATTCAACATTAGGAAATCGAATTTTTTTAGTGGAACCCAGTGTATATGAGTAAACCAACCATGAGTAAAAAGGTAATCCCTACTAAGCCTATAGAAACGAGTTGCGTTTCACGAAATTAATACAGACTTGACAGACTCGTGTTCGTTCGTCTCATAAGAAAGGGTTTGTGTTGGCCACTGGTTTCCCTGCGAGCCGACAAAACACGAGTCTGTCTAGTCTCTATTAATTTCGTGAACCGCACGGAGACTGTACTCGTTTCTGGAATCTTAATGTCTACAGTTATCCTCCATAAGTTGAGGAGTTATAAAAAATTATTCGCAGTTAGCCATGGACACACATTTAAAGCAGTAGGAAGCTCTAAATACACTCCGCCAAAAAAGTATCGCATAATTTAGTTTTGAATCATAAAAGTATCGCATAATCTTTGTTTGTAGCATAAAGTTGTAAATATACTTTAATGCGCTCTAAGATATAATTTCTATGATTGTTTAAATAAAATACAGGCCAAATAAAAACAAGAACTCATACTTGAGATTTTTATTAAAACAAGAAATTATAATTTTGGAAAGAAAAATGTCATAACAGTAACTTTTAATACTGAGTATTGCCACCTCTGGCTCTTATGACCGCTCGCATACGGTTTGGCAGAGATTCGATTAACCTCCGTATATAAGCCTGATCCAAATTCTCCCACTCGTCACGGAGAGCATTTTCTAGTCCATGCAGGTCCGCTGGGGCAACATTTTGGGTTCGTATCCGTCCGTGAAGGAGGTCCCACACGTGCTCGATAGGGTTCATGTCCGGACTTACGGCAGGCCAATCTAAAACTGGAATACCAACATCGTTAAGGTATTCCTGGACGATTAATGCAACATGCGGTCGTGCATTATCGTGCATTAACATGAATTCGTTTCCTATAATTGGCGCATATGGTACTACATGTTCTTCTAAAATGTCCGTTATATACCTGTGGGCAGTCAGTGTACCTCTGTCTGCTGGTACTAACTCTGTACGACCTGTTAAACAGATGCCTCCCCAAACCATAATAGAGCCACCAGCGAAATTAGGTCTAGGTCTGATATTACACTGCGAATAGCGCTCACCGTCTCGTCTGTACACTGAGATACGCCTATCTGAGGTGTAAAGACCAAATCTTGACTCATCTGTGAAGAGTATATTGGCCCAGTCATTAATGTTCCAATTTACATGTTCTCTGGCAAACCTTAAGCGAGCCACTCGGTGGTTCCTAGTGAGACGAGGGGCTGTTACAGCTACTCTAGCTCTTAATCCACTCTGTCGTAACCTATTCCGAATAGTTTGAGTACTCACACGAGTATTTCTGACTCTAACCAAGTCGTTCTGCAATTGTCTCGCAGTTACATGTCTTCGACGTAATGCTTGTAGTAGTAAATAGCGGTCATCTTGGCGAGTAGAACATCTTGGACGACCTGGTACAGGTCTTCTACTGTAATTGCCTGTTTCCCTATATCTGGCTACGGCTCTAGAAACACTTGACTGATTGATGACGTTCATCAAATTAGCAACGTATGCTTGAGATCGTCCATCTTCGATTAAAGCAGCTATAGCAGCCACTTGTTCTGAAGTTAAATTGCTCATTTTAGTTTTAAAAGCGTTGGTACAGAACTACGTGACTTCGCACTTTAAAATTTGTCCGTATAGGAAGACTTTCAATAAACAACTGAACAAACCTTACACATATGCATTTTTCTAAATGTGTTCTTTTAGAAAAAAAAAAGTAAAAAAGCTATGTTCCATGATTTTGTTAGTGTTTTTATAGTTCACATACACGAGGCAAACTTTTTGTGAACGTATAAAAATATCTTGGTTTATAAATGCCCTTTTTTAGTTTATGCGATACTTTTTTGGCGGAGTGTAGTATCCAAATGCTCAAACATGTTTGCAAGAAATCGTCAAAGCTATTCTATTCAATGGCATGGTGAGATTGAATTCTTCATCATCTACGTTTCCTTTGTGCGTGCCTTCCTACCCTAATTCGACTGAACTGCATGATAATTAGATCTATCAACGAAGTAAAGGGCTAGGAGATAGATAGTAGTGTATCAAGTTGATTACCTAGCAATTTAAATTGCTACCAAGCGGTATCCCACAATTCCTGAGGTTTTAATTTAAGCTGTGTAACATGAAGTCGTGTCAGTCAGTATGTCAAACGTCGTCCTTCCGAGTAGAAAACGTCGTTTACCAACAAATAATTTTTGGCTGTGGTATTTTGAAAATAGCCCAAGAAAATCCGTCAAGTCAAAAGCAACATCAAAAGCTCTTCAATATTAATAGGACAATATGTACGTAAAAGATTCGTACGTTCAGATCAGATGATTAATGCAGAGCTCTACCACGATAATACGAGGCTAGGCCACATACCACTTTCAACGTACAGCAGCTTTTGAATTTCATTTTTTTCCTCTTTGGAATGGGGACGAAGATTTGACACGATAGAGCAACTGAATCGCAGACGGTGCTGAAACCGTTATACACGCATCTTAAGGCTGTGAAACTGAAATGAGTTAACAGAACAAACCAATAGGTGAGCGTAGTACGCACGCTCATTGTTCGATTGTATCGACTCGTATAGTAGAGTTGCGATATACAACATCCACGAGTTAGCAAAATGAGCTAATGTGTGGATGTTGCGTCTTTAGGTATCGATGGTTGTAGATGTGCAATGCACACGAATTGGCTTCTTTTGCTCCACTCTAAATGTACCATTATCCAATTCACATAAAAACGTACGTATGTATATGCTTATGTTATTCAATGGTAATATTTAGATTTCCTTTAGCGATTAGTATTCTCATTCTTCTTCAAACCTAATTCCATTAAATATACAATTACAGTCGGGAATCTTTTTACTTTTTTCCACTTCGTTCTATCTGATCACTATCCTAACAAAAACTTTATTTTTCCGCATTTAATGCCCATGTTTAGAGCGGATATGAGACGGAATGATGACAAGGAAAGAAACGGGAACGCAGAAGGAAGGCAGTCTAGCACTAGAAGACTTGAATAAGATGAGCGCGCAGTGGGTACCAACCTAATGGAAATCTCACGAAATCTACGACAAACAACGCCGCAATGCCCCCCTCGGCTGACTGTGTACGCGAACTATATACGAGATCCAGCAAAATGGATTTGTTTAACATGAATATATGCATGTTCCTGTCATTTCGCGGGACCGCGAGTGCAGGTTAAATAAGAAGAGAAACTATGTTCGAGAATCGCGTAAAGTCGTTCTCGGCGCGGCAATCGCTTTTTCCATACTTTTGTCCATCAAGCGAAAGCGTATGCATGCAACAGCCGCGAGAACATACGTTTTCCATTTCGGAAACGTAATTTATTCCGCGGACGAGTGTTTTCGGGGAAAAAAGCGTGCGTTCAGACGTATACTAGGCACTCGGTTTCTCAAGACCGACAAACAAACGGAGTGGAACCGTTCCCGAAGATGGAGGTTTTCTGCGTATTGCATTTAATGCAATTCTCGGTACATGCGACGACATGCAATCGCTAGTGACAAGCGTTTACAGTACGTATAATAGTATACCTCTAGAATGTTTTACAATAAGTATATTTCTCAATTTTCACACAATTTAATTCAACAGAAAACTATGAACTAGTTCTATAACTAAAAACTTTTAGATTTGATATCGAGGAGAATTTCTTGTTATTTCTTTATTTCGTTATTTCCAATACCAATGTATATCATGTAAACTTACGTGAAACAAATGGTACTTCACTTAAAACTAAACGTGTTCCGGGTTCGGACTGTGTCATGATTAAACGAAAACTCGAGTCGAAACAGAGTCTTTGTTTAACTATGATAAATGATGATGGTCCGAATCCGAAATTGACTGACTTCGGTCAGAGAAGCATACGTTATTAATATTTATCTAATTTTTAACGGGACACCTATTTATTATGATATTTTCGAAAGGACCCAATTTTTCTGATAACAAACATTTACAATATACAATAATAATACACATTCAATGGAAAACATCTTTATTTGTGTTGTTGTAACAGTGTACGTTCCTTTTGTTACGGAAAAGTGAGTTTGAACTTGAACTGAAAGTTTTTTTTGTGAAATTTTTATATTTGCCCTACATTAGATCTGTTGAATGTCCATTTGTATTTAGATCTTCATATAAGTACAATTAATTGTACAATACCTTGCAAGATGCTGAGAGTGGATCATTAGGTAGAGGACACCGATTTGTTACATTATGCATGTTTAAAGTATAAAAATTAGTTTATGTATTTTGGACCAAAACTGCAGATTTTGAATTGCTAACATTAATGGGCTTCACCAACGTTAATAAGCCTTCTTTCCGGGAACAAGAACAGAATGAAAGTAATAATGAATCGGAGAGCAAGGCAATTCTGGATGTTATGGTCTTGAGTCATGAATTTAATATGACTGAAAGCGATAAAGATATGGATGAGAACGTGAGTGTGTCTAAAAAAAATACTTCAACAACATTAAAAATACTTGGTTTGTGGACCAGACTTTAGCTTTAACTGGAACGGTGGAAATACGATGATGTGCATAAAGGAAAGAAAACCTGGGTAATTATCAATGGAGAACTGTGCTGGCAAAATATTGAAGTAAATTGAATGTTTATGTTACACATATGCCTGAGATGTATTTGCTATTTTGATTTCAGTGTTCGGAATTAGTCTGTAGAGAAAAGTGGCTTAATTTAGTGCGCAGCTGCAAAAATGCAAAAGATGTAAAATGTAGGACTGGGAAAGCCCGGTAAATTAAAGAAAAAAATAACAGATTAGAGGAATTGTTCTTCAGCAAATTCCTGTCCAAGCTGGCACTAGTGCTGAATTACCTGAAACCACATAGCCACAGGACACAAAGATCCCTTTTTGTTCTAGTGGGTTATCATTATGTGAAAAGAAGAGAAACGGAATAATGCATGTGGAAAGAAATTCGCAACACAAAAGTAAAAAGCTTGAAGTAGCCAAAGAAAATCTAGGATTCGGGAAAGAAAAGATTAGACATCAAAAGCTTAAAAGAAAAAACGATTGATACACTGCTCCCATTTCTTACACTCATGTTTTTATATTGTTTCTTGAAATCTTTCTTGTTAAAAATAAATTACTTAATTGTTTTGAAATAACCATTTATTTGCTCCATCCACTACATAAACATCTACAGACAATTAAATAAATATCTCTAAAAATTTCATTTCTTTTACAATTAGATTCTGTCACACTACTAACTACTGTAACATCAAATCGAAAATGATCAAATCGAGTCTGACAACATCGTTGTCAGACTCGATTTCATCAACATCAAGTTCGTCTCGGTGTTGTGCTGCACAATATTCGCTTAATCGTCTGCACAATTAATACACAATAGCAACCGCAGTGCATTTGACCATAAATTTCAAATCATCATTTTCAAATTATTTTATCTCCTGAAGTTCCCTTTTACGAGTCCAAAAGCATTTTCGGCAGTTATCTTTGAATGGACTGATCGGCCAGTTAAAATAGGGACATGCAACATTTCCCAGTAAAAGAAATTTCACCGAAGAATCCATTGATACACATTCTGTAAAGAGATGATTTCTTTTGTTGATGATTGCCGTGAATGGATCCCATTTCGCCACAGAAAAACTAATGAACGATTTCTGACAAACGCTCACTTCTTGAGTAAGAACACTGTAGTCTTCCTTTCTATAAACTAATACTCAAAGTATTTTGGTTATTAAAAGCAGTTATTAAAAACAGCAGCCCATGAAAGTTATTAAATTCTTCCACCGTATATTCTTCTGATTCTTGTGTTGCAAATACATAGCTTATAGACTATTTTTGAATGTTTAGGTAATAAATCCAAGGCCATCAATAAGGTGTTTAGGAAGACCGTCTTATATGTATCTGTATAATTTATAATGTATGTATTTATTTAGATTAGATGCGATTATCCTAACATTCATAGACCGACTGCTTAAAATTCAATTGAAGAAAATCATAATCGTAATAGCGCAATTTTGTTTCAGAACGAATGTACATAACTTGTATAACTCATCTTGGAGCTCTAATGGACTACATACAGTGTCGTTATTTCTATACGAACATCGAACGTAGCAGTCGCATAACAAAATGTTTATTTTTCGCGACCAAATGCATGCATACATCCGATTGCTTTACGATCCGCATCTGGCACGGCGAGACCGAGAAGAGTTAAAATAGAAAGCCGAAGCCACCCACATATTATGTGCCGCCGGCTCGTTCTGGCGATTCTAATTGTATTTATTGTTCTAACTTGCGACGGACAGCGAACAAAACTGCCGCTGCAATCTAATGTTTGAGCGAATTTAATTAATACGTACGTATAGTACTGGATTACTGTGATGGTTAGTACCATTATTTCTAATTTAGATTGCTTAAAGCCAAGGGTATAATGTGCGCTACAAGTAAATCACATTTCTTTCGAAAAAGAAGCTTCGATTCGGTTTAATACTATCCCTTTACTGCTGAAATCACTAAGTTACACACAAAAAATAACGCAAAAATATTTTGTTTTTGGAGTTTGTGAATTGGATAGTGTTAGCGGAAGTATAGCATATTTACATTGGTTTCGCTATACGTCGTTTTTGGTGATCAATCTTTACTGCTTAAAGCAATTGGTAAAATATACAACTAAACGTTGATTACTACAAAAGACACATAACCAAACCTGGAGAAAAATTCCATCTTCATCATGCAGATTTGAGGAATTTTTGTGTAACGGTGTCACTTTCGAACGTAGCGTTGTTTAGTGTCTCATCTTCTCACCAAAACGAGATTAGTTAGATTGATCACGGTTGAAAACGCACAATAACTATTTAGAAAGTTACATAGACGGTATATTTGAAATTAGCTTACATTCAAAGATAAGCTGTAATATTTTATACGAGGAGAGAACTTGAAAATAAATGATTTTTCAACATTGATTAATTAAATTTAGGGCATACAGAACACTTTTTCAGTAATTTAAATTAAAATAGATATCAGAAGAGTTAACGAGTTTTAAAGTATACTTATAAATAAAGAGGACAAAAGCAAGTGAAATCATACCTGTTTTGTAGCGGCTAGACGGACTCGTGTTTCGTCAACTCTCGAGCAAACCAATAGGCAACACGAACCCTTTCTTCTGAGACGAATAGACTTATCTTAAAGTTCCGTACCAGCGTCTCGCATATCAAACTGCCATACTATGACTTGTACTTCGAATTAATGATGAATATTTCAGTAAAGGCGAGGAATTTACTAGAATGTCATTATTCCTTTATTCCGTTGAAATTACGATTGTTTAAATACAGTTATATGCCTTTCGAAAAGTACTTTGATTTTGAATTTCGATTTAATTTTCTTTATTCTCGAGATATGCAGAGACGCAACTCATCACAAAACATATCTAATGTCATAGAAAACTATTAGTTAACGAACGACGAAATTACAACTCAGGCTATTCTTGAAATTGTAGGAAAATATTACATTAAACTGGAAGATTTAGGATGTGATAATTTAAGACGATTGAACTATTAGAACTAGTTAGTGAGATGATGGAAGACGAATAATATTTTTTTAAATCATTTGGGTAGATAAATCAAAGCTCACCAATTTTGAAAACCCAATAGAAAAGTGGAGGACTGTTGGACAGTACAAAATCCCAGACAAAATAGGGCAAGCAATCACGACGTCATTTTACATTGAAGGTTCGGATGGGCAATTTGGGGAATTATCTCAGAACTTGTGAAGAAACATTATTCTATCAAATTAACTACAACGTTTGAGGTGGCAACAAAACGGCGCACCAACTTACATATGGCAATTGTGCGAAATTACTAATTACAAGTCTAGAAGTTTTCAAACCATTTGAAGTAGACTTCAAAGTGCCTTCCATATAATTCATAAAACAACTACACAAAGGGCAATATAATCATAATAAGGAAAACATCCCCAAATCATGATTTTTGTACCTCCTCGTTTAGCACTTTTTGAAGTATGTTGTAGATGATAAGCTGTGGTGCGTTCTACGCCCTTTTGAACCAAATAGCACGATTCTGCCTTCATCAGTCCAGAAAATATTGCGCCATTTTGTTGTCGGCCATTTGACATGTTCCTTAGCGAACATTAGACAAGGCCTAATATGTACCTTTTTTCAAAGGGGCACCTTTCTTAGACATCGAGCTGCCAAACCATTCTCTTTCAGTTATCTTCGGATTGTTATAGCAGAAATATTCAGATCGTTTTCTTGTTTTAGTTATAGAACTATGCACTCTTGCATATCGTACCATCGATCTTGACGAACTGTTGTTTTCTTTTTGCGGTCATAAGTTTCTCTTGTTTTCCGATGGCGTGGTGCACTTTTAATCATTTTCGCCGAACAGTTTAATACTTCTTGAATAAATTGATAGCTTCTTCCTTCTCTTCTTAATTTTAAGATCAACTTAAATTAAATTAAAGGCCTCAGATGCTACTACTGTTAGAATGCAGATGATACTACTGTTATTTTTAAAAATTTAAAAAACTTTCGTTCACAGTATCCATAGTTTTTTGCACCTATTATTTTCTCCGCTACTGTACGCATATACGGGCTATTTCAATGGAAGGACAAAAATAATCATTGAACCTAATAATGTTCCCCTGCAGCAATGGTGCCAAAGCTACGGGCAAATATATGCAGGGCTTATGTTTGTAATTTTAGCTACCAAATAACAGTGCAAACTACATATTTAAGAACATATAAAAATAAATTAAATAAATTAATTAAAAAAAACTGGGAATAGAATAGCTAAATATTATACACATTGTAATTAATCACTTAAAACTGTCCCAAAACCAATTTCCTTTTTTTGGGAAATTAACTTTTATTTAGTTGAAATGCTGATTTACATATTTTAAAGAATTGTTATCGTAAAATTATAGTTGTAACTAAAACACTGTAATTTTACATCCACATATTGCCATATTATTGCTATTTATCAGCACCGTACTATAAAAGCAATAAATTATATTCTGCATCATCAGACACTAAATGTTTAACTGTGTTCATCTCAAATAATAATGGGACATTTTAAAATGTATAAACCCTTAATTAAAAGTTCGGAGAACATCCGTTTCATACGAGTAACCTTCTGAACACAGTAAATTTAAAACGATAATCTAGAAATCCGATCAAATAAATCAGCTCGACTCTAACATGAACTCACGCGTACACACTGATGCATAAAACGGTCTCGATGTGCTAATGCAAAGCATCAGTTTGTATTCCCTCAAATCTAATGTATCCAGATGAAAGCGTCGGATCCAGCGTCGCTCACAATGTAAACAGGCAAGTGTCAAAATTCGAACAGTGTCGGGGCCGAATAGATTAGCTCGGTGTCAATCAAAGTATCTTTCATCGCCCGGCTTATTAATACACTGGCATAGATGAGCATCGATGCTGCTGCTACTGTTACCCTCGCCCGCTGGGATGATGATAAAAGTGTTGATTTATGTTTCGGTTTGGTTGCCCAGGTATTGGCCGTACGCCAGAACGTGTTCGATCCAATCAGTTCAACGAAGTATAAGTGAAATAATTAGGAAACTGTGTGAATATAACCTTCTTTCCCCTACTCAGATAGAATTATGAGATAAATGTTAAATCTGCCGGGTTAAAATAGGGGAAATTATAAATTCTTTTAAGTTCAAAAAGTCAAAAAAGAAATTCATTAGGTGGATTAGGTGGAATATTCCAGAGAAAAAATCTCGATCGTTTAATGACCTAAGGTTTATTACAAAATTTACAAAATCCATTAGCAATACTCATACATGCCTAATTGGAAAATAAACTTTTCTCAATGGCTGCTGTATTTATCCGCATAATTAGCATCCGATTAATAAATAGCGTTAAAAGCAAGCTACGAAAAAGATATTTCAACTTCGACTATTCTGAGACGAAAATATCATCTAAAACGGACAACCTGTATTAAATCTAATATATATTCTTTCAAATTTCATAGAATTATGAACTTGAAGAAAGGATAATTTTGTCCGCCTGCAATTGAGTCAGACACCACTAATTAATAAAATGTACGCAGAGAATAATTTTGATACAAGATAAAATAAAATTTATATTGAGAATTGTAATAGGAATATTATCATCCAATGAAGTACGTTGTTGCTGTGGCTATCCGATATGCTATGTTACGTTTTATATTTTAAGTTATTTAGAAATAATTTACACTTAGTTTGGCCAAAATTCACATAATTTTACTGGCCTTTATACATTTTGCCATATTAACAAGTATGTCATTATAAATCAAAAACTCATTCAAATTTTTATTACTTATTACCGAGTTTATACACAAATAAGCCGGTATGCAGGGTTTCTAAGCAACTCGCAAAATCATTTATAAAAATTAAAGAAAGGCAGTGCACATCTCTTTTCAGACGTTCCCTTGCTTACTGTGGCAGTTTGTTCTCTCTGTGAGAGATCGTACTCAAACCACGCACCGGATAATGATGTATCATCTAAAAATATTTTTAACTTCATGGTACCCTTGATTAAACCATGGTACTCTTGACATTAACTTTCTTATTTGAAATTGTACAATCTGAATAGGTTGCACAACTTGATCCGTTAGATAGATCTCTCAAATTTAAGATATTAAATTTTTCTATGACAAATTTAACAAACATCAATATCTTCTATTGGGTATAATACACGTAGGCTATTTTCGAGATTTTTGTTGGCAACATAAAATACTCTTTGTTGCTTCAAATACAAATCAAAAATGTAGAGTAGAGTGTTTCAAATAGCTAGTTCAAACACAAACATATTCAGCTAAAAAAATCGCTTCTTTCTTTGAATGGCAAGCCCTATTATCTTTAGATACTTTTAATAATATCTACATATTTTTATTTTTATGAAGTCGAATAATTATTGCAATCAGAATTGACATTCTATCTATGTTAAAATTCAATCTCTTTTTCTAAAGTAATATGCATCGATGAAGCATTTTTGGGGGATGACACATGCAACAAAATCCAAAAATTTTCAGCAAAAGTTCAGCTTTAATGCTTATTGTGACAATAAGCTTCCGTACCCAAATTGACGACGAAAATGTAAATTGCATGAAATATTTAAATTTGCTACCAACTACTGTAATGGAAACTATTAATGGCCCGAATATGGATGAAACGTGAACATGTTGGCTCCAGTTGAGTGAAGCGTCCGCGCATTGTATACGTGAGGTTACAGACTAGTTAGCGAAAATGTTTGATGAACGATGGATGAGAAAGTTAGGGTATATAGAAGTATCTTGGATATGGTCAACCATGTCCTTTCATTTAATTTGTTTTAATTTTTATGATTTGGCGTTGTATAAAAAAGAATGGTGTATACGACAATTCCATTTTTGACGTTTCTTTTTTGTTTCAATTTTAAAGTCTTAGTGCGGTATTAATAGTTTTTGTACTGATACGAAGTAAAACGGTAAAAAGTGAAATAGGTTAAATAACTACCTAATAAACTCTAACATGGTAATATATTCTCTTGTCGTCAGTTCCGAGAAAACAAAGCCAATCCTCTCAATTCCTCTGAAATGAATGTATTTAATTATACGTTATTATAAATACGTTTCATTTGAGTTTTTCAAATAAAGTAGGTAGACATTTTTGAAAATAGGAAGAAAAATTATTTCTTTCTGTTAGTTGATTATGTTAATGTTTGAACTAGGCATTTAGAGTGTATTTACAACAATGAAAAGTATTTTATATAATATAAAATAGTTTGGATTTGTCTCTTGTTCCTTTTCTTTCGACAACGTAAAAGTAGTAGTCACCATCGAGAACTACGGAAGGAGAAACTAGAGAACTAGAACTAGAACTAGGAACTAGAGAAGAAGGACATCATGGAACAAGAGAAATAGAAAAGAACAGGACCGTCAATAGCGAAGGAGGGTACCACCTCAGCAAGTGGAAGGGTATACTACGCAGAACCGTCACGCTCAGTGGAGCGGAAATGTCGGACAACGGAAAATCCGCTCACCGAAGAAGCTGTCGGCATGAAGGGCGAAACGTCGAGCGAAAGTTTTGACACACTGTGAAACCCGGAAGAAGTTAGTAGCAGTAGCAACAGCATCTGTGAATAAACTTACCAGTAAACTACAACAAGGAACATCTTCTCTGAAGAAGTTTAGGTACATACATATTTGTAGATATTATCTTTATTAATCTAAAATTCATTTGTTTAGTTAGGAACAGGAATGGAAAACGGAGTTCTGATAAAACATAAATTCACAAATTCTCTCACTTCTTTATAAGTATTCAGTTTTCGTTTTCACCAGATCTATTTTGTTGTTCCTACAATGATCTGTACATAGATAAATTCAATGTCATTTCAATTCCAGGTTCACCGTACTTTTATCTGCGGAACGGCTGTATTAAATAGTCAGGACGGAGACTTAACGTAAACGAGCTAATTTAATTAACGCGCAGTAGAAAAGAAGTATAAACGTTGGTTGCCCTCGTGTGAGTGACGCACAGGAGTTAATGTGATTAACCACTTAAAATGGAGAGACAGTCAGAGGGACAGCTCGGTTTAATTTTACAAGTACGTTATAGCTGTTATAAGTTTACTAATCATCCGTTTAAGAGCAGGAAAACGGTAAACATTTACCATACACTTCTTCTTCGAGATTGACATCATTACTGAAATGAGATGCTTTCAAAAGAGCTGCCTGAAAAAGAAGGAAGGCACAACTGGAATTGGGATATTTTATAAGTAGTTGTTCTTTGCACTATTATGATCTAGGATAGGAGATGTCTTTCACGTTGTTTAAGATAGATGCTGTAGAACACCCTTTTATTTTTTGAAATTCATGGCAACAAAAGTAAAGAATTTCAACCACACATATACACTTAATTTATTCTCTAACCTTAATGATACGTCATCTGTAAAATATTGCTCATGGCGAAATATGATCCATAAAATCTCACAAATTCCTTTACGAGTTCGTTAATCTGCTATGTATTATGCATAACCATATTTGAATTTTTAATAAAATATCGCGTTGCCGGGTGGTAACAATAAACAGCCAATGAGAACGCGCGTATTTTCATATACAAACTATTTGCATGACTAGTTATGATTAATAATTGATGCATGTATAATATTTTAATGTAGTTCTTCGCTTCTACGGCATGAATGAGTTTTATTAAATTTTATGAATTTTTCGATTGTTAATAAATATTTATTGTGAAAAAAAAGGAACTAAAAAAGAAATCATATTACGCATTATGAAATTTCCAATTGTAATATGGAATACGGCATGGTAGCGCAATACACTTATTCGTAAAAATTTTTTTTGATTTTGTTCGTTTAATAATTTTCTTCATTACAATGCGGTAAATTTCAATTGTTAATAACAGTAACACTTTATTTTCTACAGGACAAAAAATATTATAACTAGAGAGGACAAAGTTAAGTGAAATCATACTTTTTCTGCAGCGACTAGACAGACTCGTGTCTATTCGTCTTATAAAAAAAGGTTCGTGTTGCCTCTTGGTTTCCCCGAGAGTCGACAAAACACAAGTCTGTCTAGTCGCTGCAAACCAGGTATGCACTCGCTTTTGTTTTCTCTAATTATAACTGTTCACAAAAAAAAAATAAATAACCTACAGAAAAAACTTATTCTTATTGTTAGTGCCACCTCTTCTACTATTTCACTTGTGAAATGTAAAGAACTACAATACAGTGGTAATTTGCACACATAATGTTTATGAACGATTCTACCATTATACTAGTTCTGCTTGTTTAAATATAAAACGTAGGTCGATTCTGCAATTCGCGTCGGGGTGTACGCAATCTTATGCGGTTAAACATTAATGGAAAATAAAATCAGTTATTTTAGACTTATGGCTTTCCTTCGTAACTGACGGGATACCATGTCGAAATGAATAGACGATATTATAGATAGATAATCATGGATAAGCACCATCTAACCGAAATATAAAAAACTTTGTTAAATCGAATACCATATTAATGTATACAAGAATTTGGATAAAGGCAAATAAGGGCGTTATACAGTGAAATTAAGCAACACAGATGCCTGAAATCACGACAAATTTCTATATATGGAACCATTCTGTATATGGAATACGCCGATTTTCCGATTCCAAAGGTGTTCTTAAGCTGCCTCTAAAACTTTAATTTTTCATCATCCCCACTTATCGGAGAAATGCTATTGTTAGATTTTAACCTGAAACAACGTGGCAAGACAGTAATTTATATTTAGGTAAATGGTCCTTCTAGCATTTCGTGTAATGAGGATACATTACACGAAGGATGAGGAGAGCAAGCAGGGTTGGCAAAGAATCCACTCCTTGAGGAACAGCAATCGTTACAGATAATTCTTAAACTTAAACGTCTGCATTTCCATCTCCATCCACGTTTAGCATTATTTTCAGTTACTAACATTTGTACAAATTGGAACTTCTGTGTAAAATGTGAAGTAAGTGATGTAAAAGTAACACCCCAGATTTTCATAGTTTTCACTTTTCGTTGTTGTATGTATGTTTTGTATGGAGGAAAACCAAAAATCAGACAGAATAAAATTTAAGCAAAATAAGATATATACCCAGACGCAAATTGTGCGAAACACAAATTATACATAATATACCTTTATATATGTCCTATCCAAGCGTATGGTATCGCGTGAGCGCTAATGTGTTATAATTTTCTAGCATTATAAATGGATTATAACCGCATAAAAATTACCCCTAATTTTCACATATTTTTTAAGGTATATACTTAAAATGGCAGCAGCAGTCCGAGGCCATGTTGACTTTTCGGATCTACTTATTTGTAGGTCGATAGCTTGACATCTTTTTATTATAGCGCTTCCGTAAAATCTGATGCTTGCAATGACGATGGTTTACAACGAACAACGTGATAGATTTTATGCTCATATTAAGTGTTTGTAATATTTCATAAATCATTGTATAGCAAGAGGCAATAGGATAAATATGTTTGAAAATTACCGAGTAGAAACCAACTGCGATGGCATTTTCCGTGGGTAATATTACAAATTAGAAATATCGTTCAGGATATTATTAAAAATGGAAAAACATGGATAAATGTGGAGGAAATAACAATCGCTAACAAAAACAGTGTAATACATGTTAGTGCGTACTCTAATCTTTGGTGGATCGTCGATAGCAGTTCTTTTGTGCAGCAACCATCTTATAACTACGAAGGTAAAAACTGTAGTGCAAGTAATAAAGGATACTATTAGTTTAGCTGGTGTGCAGCGAAGGTATATATATCACCGACGGAGTCGCAACTACGATTAAAGTTGGCAACCTATTAAAAACACATTTTTCACAGCTCCTTCACGCAATTACTATATGCGCTCCAGATCGTGATAGATACCATCAGCTTTAGATATCCAAGGGTAGACCAACTCATTGTCAAACAAGGAAGATCTTTCTTAAATTCCTTAAACGGATTCGACAATTCTTCTGTCCAGGAATTCGACAATCACTTAAACCTGTATTAACCAGTTGAGGTATCTGGCTTGCAGTAGGATGGTCTGCATCGCTGCGTGCCAACAAAAAACACCATCTCTAGTTATCACCTTGAAGATGATAGTAGAACTGCTATCAAAATTTTGGCTCACGTAATTCCCATAAATAACCTGTCCAATCTACACGCATGTCATGTCTTGCTAAAATGTATGAACTAAATATCATGGAATTTATTATCGAAAACTGCATAGTCACGTACAGCTTCTTTTTTGTTCATGTTCGTATATACGTTACCTACGCTTATTAACATCGAGATTAGGAGAAACTCAATTTGCCCCGTCATTTACCGAACGCCTACGTTTAGCGCGCGGCTAATTTAAACCGATTTATTCGCCGGCTGGGAACGGCGACGACTACGACGCCATCTGACCATAGATCACCTCCCCGAATACAACGCCTAACCGATCCATGTTATTTTAAATTGATGATAATACGGTACATACGCTCGCGAGGAACGCCCGTAGCCTATAGCCTCTTCAATAAAGTTGGTCGGAGGAGATAGATTACCGTCCTTAACCTTAACATCGATTTGGGATACGTTGCTCTGTACGTGTGTGAGTGTGCATTTCTTCTCTGTCTCCGTCGAGAGCACACATTTATCATTCTTACGCTGGAGATATTCGGTATTAACATTTTATTACGGGATAATAGCCGTTTTTCTTGTTTCGTCCCTTGATCCTTTCTCGGTGAAGGTATATAGCGTATTTTTTACCAAATTATATGTTCTTTTTTCGTTAGAGTTTTATAGGCAAGAATATAAGACTTATGAGTAGAGATGCCTATTTCTCCTTCGCATCAGAGTCGTCGCCTTTTCCGTTTCGTAGTAATTTTAGTAAACACAAGTAAACTAAGCAAGAAACTAATAATAAGAACCTTTTCGCGTATGCACATAAGCATATCTACGCGTGTATGTATATGTATTGGAAATGTTTTCTTAACAAAGTATCAAACGAAAAGACAATTGCCTATGATTTTGATTTATTTACAGCAAAACGTGGTACGTCCGTTTTCTTTGAAACCGTTTTCGAATCTAGTTTTTTTCCTTTTTTGGAAAATGTTTCGAATTCTGCTGAATGCAAATATTAAATGAAATTAAATGAAATTAAATGAAATTAAATGAAATTAAATGAAATTAAGGTGTAGGTACATTTCGCCTGAACATCCTGCTACAGTATACATGCCGCCTTAACGTTATTTATAAAAAAGCTTACCTACCTAAAATATAGTATGTATTAAATATGCTTCTGCAATTGTATCGGCCAAGTTTATTCTTGGCAAAAAGATGTACAAAAAAACAACGGTCTAGCACAACCTAAACATTACGTTTACATCAGCATATTTGAAGTTTGCAAATTCCCGGTTAAAATTATTCAAGTGGTCGTCTTTTAATCCACCATACGTTGAGTATAAAGCTAAAACACAGGTATCTAACAGAATAATACGTCATTAATACATGTTTAACAATTACTATAAATAGAGACTCTGGTGGGAAGAACAAATCTAGCGTTTCTGTTTATGGGTGCATTCGTGGTTCCAAATAGTAGTTTTGTTAGTTGTTAATGTTTATATTGTTAGAACAAGATAATACGTATTTATTAATAATAATACGTATATTTTAATGCAGTTTACATTGTTTACATACAAACATTGTTTTAATGTCAGAAATGCTCCGACGTCCTATTATATAAGATGTAATCACTATCTTATATAATATATTAACTTGGTTTATAAATGATCATTATAAATAAGTCAATTTCTTATAAATCAAAGTTGTTTATTATACGTACTTTCATTCAAGGGAAATGTTACCAACGTATTAACTAAGAAACTAATCCCGGCCATTAGCGTTGATTGTTTTTCTATACGTATCTTTTCCCAATTTTTGGCTGTTTCCAACTACAAAACCGTTTAGAAACACACGTTGGTTGTTTATCTACTAATAATTTAATAATCTAGAATTTTGAATTAAGTGTCGTAAAAAACTCTAGAGTACCACTTTTCTTGATGTCAAAAATCGCGTTGTCCACGTACCTAACCCAGCCTCTAGGAAGATATTGAGTTAATCTTTCCATTCACGTTTCAGATTTACTCAGGAATAAGGTTATGCAGAATATTTGCCCTTCTTCTGAAGTCGATGCATGCAAAGTTAATCTTTAGTTTTTCGCAATTTCAACATCGTTTACGTCATTTAAGATTAGGTGCTCGGTTAAACAATCAATTTTTGGAAGTAGTACTGGTTGCAAAAACTAGTAGTTTTTGGAATCAGTAAGCTGAGGAAGGACGAACGCGCATCACAGAATTCTTAAGTTCGCCTATGGTATAATGCAGTATTATTTACTTTATTTACAAAATCTGGCGGGTTTTCTTCTTTTAGTCTATACATTTTGGAGAGTAAATTATTGCATTCGCTTACTAACCAGTTGGACAACTAATGTGTACGCAGCTCTATACCTGATAACATCAGGTTTTCCCGGTTTGGGTATTTCTGATAAACAGTATATGTATATTTAAAATAGTCGAATTTTGGATTGATGGAAGTTTTGCGAAACTTTTAAAAA
Source organism: Oryctes rhinoceros (assembly GCA_020654165.1). Taxonomy (NCBI): domain Eukaryota; kingdom Metazoa; phylum Arthropoda; class Insecta; order Coleoptera; family Scarabaeidae; genus Oryctes; species Oryctes rhinoceros. Next base: position 1,281,189 of record JAIOKQ010000424.1, read on the forward strand.
CATCCTTAATTTCTCTAATCATAGATGGTGAAGGATTCTTTCTCAACTCCTTGTATGGTGCCGGCGATAGAAAACTGTTGAACAGGTGCAACACCAAAAGAGTTATGAGATAACCTGCGTTATATTTAATGCTTTTAACGTCGTTCGTTTTGAGAATGTCAAGATTGCACGCGTTTCTTGCGTAATCTTTCGTGGTAGCATTTATGCTTTCAGTAGACGTTTCCACTGACGCTGGTTGTGATTCTTGAAACAAAGAAAAACCAAAGTGTGAGAGACAATACCAAGAACTAGAACACTATCTATTAAAATAACGCAGGTACATGTTAAAATAAGTTAGTTTTTTAAACAATATGATTTTCACACATCTTTTTGTTTCTCTGATGCAGTAATAAAGAGATTGCGAAAACTCAAATCTGATGAATTAAGAAATTGTTTTATTTTGGGTTACCTTACCTAGTAGTCTATCCTTTGTGAACTTAACGAGAACAGCCAGTACTTCTTTTCAAACTGTTGCCAAGTAATTCACAAAGGGAGGGGGCCATGACTCGAGCCCTCGGGAAAATTCAGGCATAACACAAAGAGGTCTTGTTTTGTATCATTGTACAACTTCCGTAACTTCATAAATGCAAGTAAAGAACTGGTAAAGCCAAATGATGGGAGTTTATATAATGGCACACGACAATAAGTATTATTAAGTGACGGTAGAAGTCGATATAATTTATCAAAATTGGTAATTTAAGTTTCCTAAATTCGTTAGGGTGAAACGATTTGAAACAATTCAATTTTGTGATAGAGCAATGAAAGAACAGCAGAAGGAAGTCAATACCACAAATAATAGATAGAAGAAAACTGTGTAAAAACTGCGATTATAGGCAATGATTAATAAACCTGAACTCTGTTTATCATATCTATTTCAATACACGATATATTCGAGTAACTTTCCATAGTTGTGGGTCTGTAGTGATAGACTTAAAAGTTTCTGCAACGAAAAAGGAGTGACGATATTTAATATGCAAATGGAAATCATATCGGCCAGAAGGTTTAGCCTTCAGAGTTTGTTAAGGAAGGAGTTATTTCGGTTTTCGCGTGTATACAACAATCAATAATAGTAAATTAACACGTAGAAAAGCAAAATTTAATTAAGCAAAATCGGAAATAATATTGAGTTGAAGGGTAAACGAACAACAAAGTATTGAAATAAGTGTAATGTGAAAAATCTGGGAGCGCAATAAAAGGAGATTGTAAGAAGAAAAATATGAACGAAAAAAATATAGAAATGGCTTACCGTACGCCTAGATTAAGGCTTTTTGCTATTAACATATTTACGTACATCCGTAAATTATTGGCTTAAATTAATCTTGCTCGAGAGTTTGAAATTTTTGTTGATCACAGTAGTAACTAAACTAACACTAATATAGCTCCTTATGGCTATACATGGTAACGGAAAAATATACGTTTATGTATGTTTTCTTTATGTCAAAGCACTCGGAACAATGCTTGAGATAATATGTTAGTGCGCTTGTGTTTTTCCTCCTCCCCATGCATAATTCCATCAATGTCACGAGAACCTTTATTAGTATTATTTGGGTTGTTGTTTCTAGGCATTTTTAGTATTGGTGGTTTTCCGAGAACAAAAAATACTATTATTTTATCTCCAATTTCCCGCAGGAACTGATGTCCAGGCAAATATATTGCGTGCAGGACGTCGTAAATATTAAACACTAATCATATCGGAAACGTATTAACTGCGGCTTTTTTCCTTTTACATTATACTTATCCCGTATACATACAAAAATTGAAGCTCTTATCGTACACATTGTGTAGCTGAGCCACGGAGCGGTAGTAGCAGAAGCTTCCCCATTCTTTACCATCGCCATAACGAATCTGCCAGCCTCATCCGTGAACGCTTACCGTAATAGCATCGGAGAGAAAGATATGAAAAGTTTGCGAAATTTTCATTTACTTGTGATCTTTATATTTGTAATAAAGCCGCTTAAACTTCGAGAACAAGCGAGTGTACGGCGCGCTACGTAAACAACTTAGAAAATAAATTTCCCCGTTATAATAAAAGTTTCCAGCATCCGTTTTGTAATGCGAATGCGATCTACTACTACTACCTGATGCTTCCTTTCCTTTCTGCCCTTATTTATGTGAATACACATTACCTGTTACAAGTACTGTGACAATTCTTACTTGTTTGCGGAAGTACAAGCTAATACTTCGTTATGAAGTAGAGCATAGATAACGGCTGAGTACGGTCTGAAACATATATACATACGATGCATAAGTGTTACCTTAAGAAATTCATTATCCTGGAAGTTTTTTCGTTAACATTTGTATTTAACTAAATCGCGAAATTTGCACATCTATTGGTGTGTTATTGTACTTTTTATTGGTCAAAGAACTTAATGTGTAATGCTTTAAATAGGCATCTTGTAAGTTAATCTGTTATTTTCACAATTTATGATACATATATGCTGGCTAGCTTACTAGACGATGTGTTTACGTAGGAAAATAATGGTTACTTCAAGTAGAGATCGTTTACGTTTTCCAATGCACATTTTGGGTAGGGTATAAAGAATCCCTTTTACTACTACTGCTACTACCACGTCTTCTAGAAATTCGTATTTCATTTATTTCGTTTTATGACAACTGAAGGTTGAAAAGATCAACTGTGTATGTATTTCCCTGCGGCGTCCTGTCTGTGAAGCAGCATTGCGAATGTAATAGATTTAAATGTGAAAAAGTTTAATGGGTTTTGAGGCTTTGGCGCTTAAGTTGATAAAAAAATACAGTCTTTCTGTTGTGGTCGTACAACGAAGGTGGGATGTAGCTTGATAACAAGATGAGTTCCCTTTCTGCCATTGTAGGTTTTGTGCTTTTTAACAAAATCTTTGATTCGTGAAAAGATTTAATTTACGATTTGAGAATTGAAATTTATACGTACTGATAAAAACGGCAAACACTAAAAACTTCTTCAAATATATTTTGGAGTTATATTAGGGATTAAAATTTTACAGCATCACGCGGTGTCTATAATATGTATTGCTGGCTATTTTGATGAACAGATTTAACGAAAAGCAAAGCCAAAAATAAAAATTATTGCAAAATAAAGTAGTAAAGTACAACATGTTACATAGTAACCCTCAGAATGAGCCAACAAATTAAAAGCAAAAACATTATACATAAGAAATCAATATTGTTACTGAAAACAAAAGTGTTACTACTGACACGACGCTGACTAGATGGTTAGTCCACATTTTCTAGCCGACTTCGTTTTACCGATTTTGCATTTTAAATTGCACCGGTGCAATTTATCATGTACCACTATGTGAGTAGTGTTCTCAAGAAAGCATAACATTAGATTAGATTAGATTTAATTTAATTTAATTGGAGTTAGTAGCCTTTTGGGTGATTTCTCGGCATAAGTTTCGGCTTTTGGGTACTCCGATTTCATTTCTGAGAGACTCCTGGCAGTACTATGCACTAGCATAACACATGGACGCCAGTCTCTTCTTCTGTCTGGTAGAATTCACATAATGTTTCTTCTACCAGGCCCAGATTGCTTATGTGCTTCTTCAGCATACAGTGTCCTGTTAACAGGCCAACTATTGTTCTAACAGATTATATGCATAATTGAACCAATGGAGAAACCACTAATGACCTACTTCACAATAGTTGGTACTATCTCGTATGGTGATAACCTTTACTTTATTTCTTTTCCGTTAATTTGAAAATTTACTGATCTTCATTTGAGATTTCTTTTCATGAAATATTGTTGGCGTAACCTGTTGCTCTTGACCTAAGTTTTGCCGTGGGATTATAAATAATTTTTATAGATTAGTTTGAAATTTATTATAGAACCTTAAAATTGGCGTATTGTTGTATATACTGTAGTTAAGTCAGTATTTGAGAAAATTTCTGCATTCTCGATTTACCATAAAATCAAATGGTACAAAACTTTAGACATATGACAAATAATATTTGCTTCTCTTTGAAAAACAGATTTTAAAGAAAATTTATCCTATACATTTGGACTAACAGAACTAAGAACATTGAAAAATCTGCAATAGCAGAACACCTGCAACAAGCAGACCACGGCATAACTTACAGTGACCATAACTGCACTACTGTTCGAGGAAAATACGCAAATTGATAGAAATAATGAAGAAAATCAGACGAGTACAAAATCAGCAACACATGGAAGCTAGCACTACAGAGCCCTCATACAACGAACGATGCGATTCATCGAAACGGAACGGTTATGGATCAGCAAAGCTGAACAGAAATGTGGTACATAACCAGGCGTAAGAAACAACAACACCGGAGTTTAGAAATCTTCTAAAAAAGCTGTTGGCATGATCAGCAAAACATCGCGTCGTGACAGCTTACACTCAACTCGTAACAAACATTTTTGGTAATAAGGAAATTCGTAAGGATACATAAATTTTATTTTCAAGATCATCTTCTTCTTCGTGCTTTGACCACACAAACACCAGCGACTGTCATAAACAGCATGTAAGTGAAAATCTTATACTAAGGACTTGTTATGGAACTGAAAAACTAAAATTCTCATCAATACAAACATTTCACAGTGTCGTAGCTGCGAGCTTTAGGAACGGTTTTAGGCTTTTTGAAATTATTTTCCAATTGTTCATGAGTTTTTGATATGGCATTTCTAACCCTTCGATCTCATCCCAAGGAGATTTTCCATGTCTCGTCGCAAAAGATGTCCATATAGCTGTCAAGTTAAATGTTCTGCTTGTCTTGCTACATACATGCTTCTGTTAGATCGTGCTTCTAGATATCATTTTAAAATAATTGCTAATTCGACCGATTTGCCTTTTAACCTAATTACGATATGTTGTATTTTTTTACCATGATGCAAGCAATGTAATACATTAAACATTACTGTTATAACTTTTTTCTTAATAGTTACGTGATTGTCGTAGAAATGTAGAATTACGCTTACTTCTATAAACTTTGAACCTCAATATGAAAAGTACTTGGCGTAGGAAAGGAAAATCATATGGTTCTATAAAAAATGAAAAATCGGTAGTGGTGAAGTGATATGTCCCGGATGAACTACTGTGTTGTTGACCCTTACGTACCGTTTTACTAACAATAAGAGCACAAATACCATATGTATTCCTATATACCGACATTAAAATACACGCTACGCATTCCTGAAACATATCACGTACATTACAGGAATATATCAAATGTCTGTAAAATTTCACGCGAATGCTAAAAACGCGAAAAAGCAGCTGTCCTATCGGTAAACTCCGCAAATCTACATAGTTCTGATAAATATCTGTACGTTTTCAAATATTTAAAGAATGGCATTTTACTTTCGGAACCCATATATGTCGATAATACTTACCTCGTTTCTTTGTACATATGTATGTACGTACTGTTTTAGTAAACAGAAGCAAGTTTTTGTAGTCCTTGACGCCACGTACTTATTTTGCGGCTTGGAACAAACATAGGTTTAAATATGTACAAAAATAAAAGAGGATTTAGCTTTCATATAGTGAATTGCTTGTCGTTTCAAGGCAAAATGACTGATGAAAGTTCAATTATTCGCTTTAGCTGGATGTAAGTACATTATTCATAACTACGCTGTCTACAAATAAATAAAACAGCATCGCTTGTTATATTTGGGATATCTTGTAAGAAAGAGAATGAAAGAAATGGAAGAAATAACATTAGGATAGTAATTGCAAAGATCCTAAAACAGCAATTCTCAAAGCGTGTTACGTGGAAATCCAGAGTACCTTTGGAGTCTCGTAAAGGTTCCCTGAGGCGAGTCGCATTTAAATTGAAACTTGAAAAATTTCTGATCCTCATTTGACAAACGAATTTAAGAAGGAGCTAAATAGAAACTTTTCCTAAATATCCGCAGTATGAGAAAGGGATGGCGATAAAAAAAATATGGAAAATATAAATTATTCTATGAACAACTGCAAGGAACTCTAATTAGCTCAAAATCATAATTTTATGATATAAGTATATTGTGCAATGCATGTTAAGCCATGCCAATAAATTAGTTCATCAAGTAAAGTTCATCTGCATACGGTCGGCATTTAATAACAAGCCTTCAAGCATGTTGTTATAAAAAAGAACCTCTTTCGCAATTAACTCTGGATAATAGGGCACGTCCTATATAGCCGAATCGATGGAAAAATTTCTCTGCGTGCTTCACCGCCTTAAATAACCGAACGTAAATATCAATTATGGTGTGGTAGGATAAAAAAAGGCACAAATTTTAAAATTTCCTTATAGCGGACACCGGCAATGCTACTACCTTCGGTACGGTAAAGTTTGTTGGGTACTCCTAGCAGGTACGGCAATTACCTTCCCGACATATTTAGTGTGTACGCGAAAAAATATATATTTTATCAAACTCAAAGACCCGTTCTATGCATGCACGGAAGAAAACTCGTATATTTTAATGCACGTTGCGGCAGAGGTTCGGCAGAAATATTACCATTTAGTTCCGCAATTTACCGGACCGTATTATGAATTATTTACGCTATTAGAGAAACTGTATGCCGGGGCGTCGCTTATTACAGGCAGAGCCTTGCGACTGTATACGGTAGGTACTTAGAGATAGGTATAGCCATAGCGAGTAAGGTGGTATATATCCCTAAAGTTTTAGCGGTAAACCTTTTCTAATACAGATCTATGATAATGTAAATATATTGCATTAAGACGACTCTCCGTGCAGCACGAGCGCGCAGGCCACGATAACCTGCTATTATTCTCTACATATACGATCTGCATTTGCCCCTTCTTACCAGTAAGTCGACCACACGCAACCACCGCCCGTTTAGCTTCTCGAACTTACCTGCAACAAAAAGAAAAAATAAGCTTAAACTATTATTAGTTTAGTGTTGAGTAAACATGAGCGTAGCGCAAAGTGGGAAGAGAACGCCGTAATTAAGAAGGATTTTCCGTAATTAATATATGAAGTTGGAAACATTCAACGTTTAACCCGACACACGTAGAGCTCTAACGTAATTTTAAAGTTCGCCAAGGCGATTATCGTATGCACTCCAGGAAGATAATAAACAATAACTGTAATAAAGTTTATTAAACATGCTTTTCTACAGATACGGCGCATTGAAAAAAATAGTTCTCTTTATATGCAGAAGCTTCGAGGGAATGTTGAAGGGCTTTGATTTTCTCGAAGAATCTTATCCTTGAAATTTAATACGTTTGCCCTATTCCTAATTTAAACGAGAGCAAAGAAAGATACGTAGTATTTAAAGATTCAGAAAATTTGAATTCCACAAACGCCGTTATGTGGATCTGTGCACACATTCGTAAGTTAGTTTGTCAACTAGCGATTTTTATTGGTGAACAATTTTTATATGTATTGTATTTATGATTTTCCATTTGTCAGTTTAATGGCACATCTACATCAGGCTCTATTTAAAAAACCTTAGACGTGAACGAGGAGCTATACTAGACGAAGACTAACATATTTTAAATATAAAGAAAGACGAACATAATTTATGAAGGTACGCTGCAAAATAATACGAGCGCAAAAATGTATTGCAAAACTATGCTAAGTTCCCACTAAGGCGCTTTATCAGTCCAGCTAATCAGTCAGTGTCCAACTGGTGCTACGCCTACAATTCGTAGCTACATTCGTGTGAGTTTATCAGACTCGTGTCATTTTTTTAAAAGTTATACATTTATGGCACAATCTGTTATTGCTTAATTTCTTTAGCTAGAGATGCTGTTGATTAGCGATTCCATAATGTATAATATATATAATTGTTACAGTGTTTTAAATTATCACAAAATAGTGAACCATCAAAAAGTAATATAAGAAACTTTCTTATATTACTTTATACTATTATTACTACTATTAGTAATAAATGTTCTTGATTAATTCTCTTTTATTTATCCAAAATCCAAGTTTTCACTGTCGTAGTTTATGCTTTTGTTGAGACCACACGTCTTGCTAGCAAGCGGCATTTACAGACAACATATTTAGAAAGAGTAATATATTACATAACAATAATAATTTACAAATCTTTATAATCTTAACAAAGACGTAAGACAAATTGCAGAAACAAAACAAAAAAAAATGGCAGATAAAAGCAAGGAAAAAGCAGAAAATATATTAAACTCTAAGTGTTTAGAATAATTGGAAATATAAGTATAATAATATGCTTATATTATTTCTTTAATAATAATAATAATAATAATACTAAAATAACGAAAGGTAATTTTATTAAAAAAAAATTTCCTAAGTCTTTCTTAAAAGAAATGGTTTTCTATTCTACTAGGTACTGCATTAAATATATTTCGAAAGTAGTTAGACATTTAAGTAAAAGCAAAAACAAGATTGCTTGAAAATCGTTTAGGAAATATATTCAGTCTACTTTGGGGTTGTTTAATGAGATAGTCGTCATCGGCAAAAGATAATACTACTATCATTGGTATACATATATCACTTGGAGTATCAAAAGGCAAAAGTAGTAAACATCAAGAGACAAATAACTGAACCCTGACGAACACCTCTTTGGTGGTAGGCGGAGGATTGGATTTACGAGCTCTTATTTCTACGAATTGGGCTCTGTCGCTCCAATACGAAATGAGACAATCTAGAGATAAAGGAATGTATTACGTCTAAGAGGGTACTAATAACTACCTTAGAATGATGCGGCTACAAACGACTAGTATCAGGACGTAATTTTTAACAGCCCACAAATATAGTACGTCAAAAAGTTCTATAATAATGTGAACCGCTAAAACACACGGGCAGTGTTGCGAAATTTACTCTCTAAAAAAAAAAGTATAACCGCCCGATGGGAATGAATCAGTATCAATAGTAAACAAACCGCTGCCATGGGAAGATTGTACTAACCTATAGTCAAGTAAAGCGTTACATACCTAGTTTATTTCTTTAATTCACTATCGTTGTGTTTCGAGATCTTTTGCTCTTTTTGTTGTTTTTAATTTACGTAGTTTATATCTCGTCAGAATCGCAGAATCATCGTTCGCAAATTATAGAAGACCCAGTATCTATTCTCGTGCAAAGATATTTCTCATTCAAGATGAGTCTATCGTAAACTTTACCCATTGATTCCCATTGATACCCATTGTCAGTTGCATATCTTGAATTTCTTTCCTGATTTTGGTAAGGTGCTTTCTTTGAATTTTTCATTTTGCGTTTGAGGCCGTGAAAAAGTTATAAGTAATTTTCTTTTAAGTATTTCATTTATAAACGCGGAAGCAAGAAAGATTCTGTGTACCTTATTGCTTCAATTTAAAACACTTTTGGGCAATATGAAAGGTAACTATTTGTTCTTTTTTCAGATGACACTGATCAATAAATAACAACCGTTCTGAATTTTTTATTTGTACAATTTTTATTTGTAGTGAATAACAGTAACTGTAGTTTTGATTGATATAACAGGGGCTAAGATTTCCAGCTGAAAAATGGTGGTATATATATTTAACGCTGTTGTTTAATCAAGGTTAATTTTACTGCTTGTTAATTTTGCTGCCTCGAAACTACCGAAGAAAGGTCTTAGAGTAACATGTACTTCTGCAGGAACTGGTGGAATTATCGGTAGTATTTCGATATGTTCGATTTTAATAATATTGTCCTCGTACCAAAATACCAATACACCGAGCATACTAAAAATATTTTATTCTTAACTTCTACTACACACGCTAATCCTTCTTTCTTGAAAGGTCAAATAACTTGAAACACATTCCCATTTCATTTTGTTCTAGAGGTAAACACTCAGCGTTTACCCCAACACCTTTAGAACAAAAATCAAATAATATGAAGGAACACTGTCAAAATGGCATAATAAATTTGATGAAACCGAAGTTTAAGCAGCTGTTAGATTGGAGTACATTAACGTAAATCACGATTGAAGATTTAACGGATGCAAATGCATAATTTTCATTCATGAAAAACACGTTGTTGAGCAAAACCTTTGACAACTATACACAAACTTGTAATTTATCAACATTTTAACATTTACCGTTTGTAATATGAAAACAAAGACACAAATTCGTATATCTCTAGGTTCAGCCGTACAAATTTAGCGAGTCCAGAATACGAATGCGTAAATTTGTCAGGAATGCTGTAGAATAAATTAAGTCGTCGTATGAAATCGCGATTATCAATTACGCTTAAAGAGTTACAAATTTGTCAAATCGCAGGTTACATTCTAAAATAAACAAGCGTCTTATGAGCACACGTATTTATGCGGCCTGTTGCGCTGCGCCGTCTGTTTGGATATCGCCCAAGAAATCTACGCGGATATTAATATGGTTAGAAAGAGGTGGCGCTCTGATGTCGCCGATTAAAGCGAGCTTGTAATTTCCCTAATCGATAAGCTCGCCGTTGACATTCTGTTAGGAAAGAGAAGACGGCACGCGAACCGAAATCTGCTCTTCGAAGTTTATCGGAAATACATAATTTCCGTTTTAAATATGTAACAGTTATTAGGTACCGTAAAACTGAATACCCAAAAATCTAAATTTTTAGGTTTTCTTCTATACTTACATAACGTAACACTAGTTTATAAGGCCCTCTTAGAAAGGTGCTCTTAAGAAATAGACAGCGTCAAGAACTAAGCAAAAAAAAGAAACCATTCATTGATTTAATTATGCACCTCCAGCTATTCTTTTTCTGATTCAACTTTTCATATTCTTTAAGTTTGTCGGTTATTAGGATGAAAATGTTATCGGTTTTCCATTTGTCGACTGTTTTGAATGTTCACCCGGACAATTATAACATAATTCACAAACATAATACTGAACAATGGCTGCATTTAGATACGTTAGCAGGATCAAACGTTAACGGATATAGCGGAGATGCTGGTGTTATACGAAGTAAAAGGACTCCAGCGAAAACCCAGGAATTGACGAAGCAAATACCAATAACCGCCGCGGCAGATTTTCCTGGTAGGTCCGGTACGATTCCAAATTGACATTCATACACTGGGACAATTAACTGCGGTGAGGGAGGGTGGCGGTAATAAGGTCATGGAAGAGTTTACACACTGAAGATTCCTACAATTTACACCTAATCGGCCACCGCACGCAAAAAAATAACATGTCAGATGAATTTTCTCGGACGATCCTATGACCCATTCATGACCCCATTCGAATACGTTTGGGGATATCCGGATGTCCGGTAAACCTATTGTTTCCAGTTCCTTTGGCATTTTTTTGAAGTAACTGGCGGCCAATGTTTTGATATGCGAAGATAACATTACAAAATCCAAAATGGTTTACATTTCTTAAACAATCATTTGATAACTTATAAAGCTTTATATTAGATCTCTATTGGTTGTTGCGGGTATGAAAGGTTCGCATTGTTTAACTGTTAAAATAAAGAAACGTGAAGAGTTTGGTGATAACATTAATGTCTGCATGGCATTTAGTAAAACAAATATTCTCACAGAGCTCAATTCTGTTTGTCGACAACACACTGTCGATCATAACTAGAAAATTACAAAAAGTTGTATATACGAGTAACTCAGTCGCATCCGACAAACTAAAAACAACTAAAAAACAACATTAGCAGTAGCATTATAATTATTGTTCTCAGATTCGATAAATATTCTATGTGAAATAAATAACTTTACAGACAAAAATTAACAATGCCTTTTAAGAATCAATAAAAACTTTAATTCACTCAGCTTTCGTTCGAATAAGCCACAAAGTAGCGCTAGTTTCCAACCAGCTGGTATATTAAACAGTTGTATATTGTATGAATTTTTGTTGTGTCTCAGAAATCATGATGGCAGCGAAATTCCAAATTTCGTGGTATATTTATAGAATGAATCGATTTTTCTGCTAATTGGATCTGAGACTTCGAGAACATTTAAATAATGCTTTTCTAAAACTTGTTGCTTTCGGGATAGAGATTTAAAGTCACGATGTAACATATTGACAATAGATAGTAATTTTACTAAAATATATCTTAATCGCAGAATTTATAGACACCTTTTCATTCAAACAGATTCAAACAGATTAAGAATCGTGGCGATTAGACGCACATTAAAAATAAAATTTGTGCACATCATATTCACTGCTGTGACTACCAGTGCAACGAGACTATTTTTTAATAATCGCGCGTATTTTTCTAATAATGTTAAAGATAATTGTAAGCTATTGAGTAAAGGTACTGTATCGTTTTTTTACAATGCGCTCCTTCCTCCCCCTCATCCTTGTCAAAGTGTCACCCATCGCCACTGCTAAATATTTAATGTCTATATTATTAGAATTATCAAATTGTAACGCCAGTCAAGGAATTGCTGCAATTAAGGAAGGGCGAAAAGCTTGGAACAATCTGATTAAGTAATTCCCTGTACTACATCCACCCCCAACATTTTTAGAGTCTAATTGTATCAGCCGTTGACCGTTTTTCTTTCTAATGAAGTGTAATTACATTTTGAAAATTTTAGGTGTATATAATAAAAAATTATCTTATTTAGTTTAAAACCAGCCAGGCTTTTCCAATAATTTGCCCCACCTTAACTGAGATGTTTATTGATTGGCGTCATGTTGATATTTATGTGGTATTCCATTACTTTTCTCCAACGTTGTTAATACATATTTCCTTATTTAGTTAATTAGAAAATTAATAATATAGCTTCACTATATAATGGCCAGTATTGTTAGATTATACAACACAATGAATTTTCTCACTAAATTTTATAAAATGGAAAAATTGGTTTTGTAGATTAATTAATAATGTTACGATTAATAATGTTAAGGTCCGGTAGTGTGCCGTATACGCTTTTTCGATGAATTAAATATCAAATAATGGTACTAATAAAAAAAAACAACAACAACAACAAAAGGAAACAGAGCAATATTTAATTTATGATGTGCTAAGTATACAATTAGATTTATTCTGTACATGAAAATGGAAAAAAGTTTACGTCGCGTAACCTTTTCGAATCACCGTCGGAGGCTTACTATTTGCAAAAAAACGAAACATTAACTTCACTTGCTTTCCTTCAATGTTATAAACTCGATGCAATATTTACATTTGAAATCAATGTTACAATTTTGTTTACGATTTCATTTGTGAGAAGAAGCTCCACGGCGTCACGGAATATATCTGTGAACGTTTAGAAAATACATAAACGATGTATGTATATACAAATGCAGACTTAAACATACGCGACGGGTCTGATTCAGGCAACTAGTAGCATAACGGTTAGGAATCTTCCACGTCGGACCGCAAAGACAGATCGACGGCGGTATACTTTCCTAGACCTTGCTCAGCGTGAACTGTCCGCATGAAGAGGCAAACCTGCCGACCAGTCTGTTGCAATGAAAATTTGCAGTAAATTTCTGACAATGCTTGTTTATTTTGTCTTCTGACGTGACCTTGTACCAGTAAAACGATTTCCTGACATTCTTTTATACAAATTGCGGTTTAATTGATTGGCAAAATTTATACAATGCGGTTCAAAAGTATCTGCAGAGTTCTCCGATAATACCTAACAAAACAAAATTCAAAGGAAGCTGAAATAAAATTTAATAGATTTGTTACAAATAATAATTACGATCTTCTTACTTCGTTCCAGCTTCAAATTTCTCTTGGATTTGTGTGGAGGATGCATGGCTCATCACAAGCCCTCCAGAATCCCTGCGACAGAGCCTCGTTGACTACGATCCACGCCCGAGGATTGTCTTTCTCAATACAAAAAATATGCAAGATGGCAACAGATTAACTGGTTAAGAAAAAGAATATGTCGACATATATGTATGTATACGTGGTGACATACAAAGACGTATATAAAGTACATCACATTACAAGAATTAATCACAATTAGGTAAGCAACTAGGTTACTTTAAATATGTTCATTTACTTATTGAGACCGATTAAGGAAGAGAGGCCTTTATGACTAGTGCTAAGCATCTTCGTGAACGGAGAGAATAAGATGCACCTACCGGAGAGTGGAACTATGTCCCACTTATCTAAAACTTCGAGTGTACAGTGGAGCAATATGTAAGTCACATTAGATTAGATTAGATTAGAATACTATCCGAGGTGGTTCTTGACCTATCCCACATCGAACTTCTCGAATCTATTGTGGTTCCCCTCTCATTAGATCAATTACGTTAGTTTTACATTCTTTGCTAGATTTAGCACTCTTGTGAGTGACCCCTCCTATATAAGTTTCGGCTTTCGGGTATTCCGATTTTATTTCTCAGCGCTGTTCTCCTGCAACTACTATACAGTCACATAACACACGGAGGGCAGTCTCTTCTTCCACCTGGTAGAAATAAAGTATTGAGGATGATAATAGCGAGGTGAAGAGAGTTAAGGTTAATTACTATTAGCATATGTTGAGAATATCGAGATGGATACAAGGGTAGGTAGGAGGCTAAATGAAAGGCAGTGTTCTGTCAGAGACAGTTACATATTTGTATAAAGGAAATGAGAGTGCATGAGTGAATTTGTGATTAGCCTTCAAGACATGCCTATTAGTGAATATTCGTTAGAACTTGAGGGTAGTTGGAAACGAGAAAGAGGGAAACCCGAAGAACGACTCATGATGCGAAGCAAGTTTTTCAAGTTGAACGAATAAACAGGAGTATACGGATTGTAACTGGTTAAACACACCTACACATGGTGCTGGATACGCCTGTCTTCGATGTTGTAAATTTGCCATATTAAAATTTCGAATTATTAGTGCCCCGGAGAGTCGACAATGTCATGAGTATTCTTTCATTATTAAATTTATTATTCTTTCCTTATTAAAGTTCGCAACTTTCCGTGCACCTCACAGGCGTCGGTTTTGGAGTAGTTCATTCAGCTAATTGTGTAATATATGCTCAATTTTATGCTTCGCATATTAGACTATACGATAGAGTGGGAACGTGAGTACCGATGTAAGTATAGAAGTAGAGAGATTTTTTCTATTTTAAAAAATGAAATGTGCATTCGGTTTTTTTGCTATTAAAACAATATGCATAAATATATGAAACATAGCAGCAGTGTTGTTTATACATGTAAATAAAAGCTCATGCCCTATCATTTGTGATAGAACAAATTCGTAGATGTCATCCAGAGGAGGATGCATTAAGAGCGAGTAGCATTTTAGGAATTGTGTCACCATACCACTGAACCGCCACAACCGATTCTGACACGTTGGGTAACTTGGCTATGGATGGGATTTTATTATCCTAACTACTTTCAAAAAATAAAAAACCTGGTTTTATTATTCGATCCGAAACAAAATTCAACTGTCAATACAAGTTGAAAAAATGTCAAGCTGTTTAAATTAAAATAGATTTATAAACTATTCATAAGGATTACTTGAGACTAATGGAAGCATATCAGGAAGAATATCAAAATTAGAAAATTCGCTGTCGAAATGTCGCTATCGTTAGAGGTGTCAGTGCAAATCGTAAAAGATGTTCACGAACAAATATGTGCTGCAAAAGTCGCAAAAAATTGATCTGTTTTAACGAAACATAAAGGTGTTTTAGATAAGGATTCAGATTTTGAGACTCTTACATATTAGTGGAGGTTCGTCTACAGATGTCACTATTATACTTATTGATGCTTAAAACGGTAAATGTTTTATTCTCCATCGTGTATTCCAACTCACACACGCAAAACAACTTTGAAGCCATCGATTTCATGTATTATCGATTTTATTTATACATACAACGCTGCTAGAATATATACTATTCTTATGATTTTCTATGTTTACACATATTAATTGATCATTAATAGCAAAAACGCATTTCATTCTTCCAGAAAGAGTAAATCTCTCTACTTCTATACTTACATCGGTAACAAGGTTGTCTCCCGTCCTCACTCCATCCCATAGTATAATATGCGTGTATACTACGAATCACGCACCCGAACGTCCACTCCCATCCCGACACCTGTGAAACGCACGGAAAGTGGCGAACATTCTTTTTGGAATAAACATTGGTTAATTGAATTTATTTGGCACCACCTTAGGTTCAAAATTCAGCCAACACTTATTTCTGTTTAACACAACCACGTTGTTTTAAACGGTTGTATTGAAATTGAAACTAAAATGTTTCACATATCAATTTTTTTGGTTCTGTATATGTTCTTTTTGATAAATTCAGTCAAATTGCAGTTGAAACAACAAAATTAAAGTAATAAAATTGACCAACACTTTACCTTCTCTAACTGAACCATAAGTATTTATGATAATGTACAATACATTTTAAAAATATTATTTCAGTCTTTAAAACCGTTAATAGTAAAAAAAAGGAGTCTAAGAAACATTTTTAACACATACGATTCATACAATTACTTATTTATTTAAACTGATAACTTAAGGAATGGAAAATAACCTTCTGCCAAAAAGACTATACAACAAAGTATATTAAGATGTTCAGAGTAAGATGTTAAGATTCCGCACCTTTATGTTTTGGTGCGGAATCAAATTGCTCAGGTTTTATTAAAACAAACAAGGATAATCGTCCGATCTTCTCTTCGAAACGTGGTATTACCAGTTACAACGTCCGCCTTGTTTCAACGAGAGAAAGCCTCCTATACGCGTATATAAATAAACTGCGGACAATAACGGAAACAGGAAACATGGTCACAAAACACACTCAACACAAACACATTATTGTTAAAGTTTATTTCACGGCGGTATAGTTTCGTTGAATACAAGCATTGACTTCGAACTTGATGTTTTTAGGAATGAAAATAGTGTTTGTCTAACATTGTGGTGGAATTCCGCATAGGAAATTTTTTTATAGTCGAATTAATTTGCGTGCGGTAATATAAAACGACCGACGAAAACACAACTGACGTAAGAAGCAGACGCTAATTCACTTAGAACTTGTACTTAAAAGCTTTTATGAAAAATGAATAGAAAAAATAGTGTAATTTAACACTAAAGCGCGGTTCCCGCTGGTGCACCAATTTATAGCTTTTCTACCAATAAAAATCCCGCAGTGGTGCAATTCTTATATTGCACCACTAAACGCATTCCCACAAAACTCTTACCATATATTTCAACAAATTTATACCCTGCCTGTATGTAAAAGTATTCAGAAAATTAATTGAGGTTGAAATATTGCCCGTTTCTCTAAATCCATGTTGGTTAATGTTAGATGCAGTTTTTATTCAAAAAAGTGAAAATAAGTTTCTTGTATATGATCTCTAGAATTTGGAAAGCATTCGTAGCAATTTTTACAATCCTCTTTTTTATACGTTGAAGGGTTCGGAATATAGAGAGAGATGCAATATATTTGCTTCTTAATTAAACAAGATAAAAGTTTTGCAACAAATTGCGATCAAAATATATTCATTACAAAGCTGTTATTATAATACTTCAATGTTAGAAATAACGCTGGTATAATAATACCAGCCGTAATACCGTAATAATAGCCCTAAACCTTGTTCAGCCACGTGCATTAAAGTACATGCATTCCCATAGCTGCGCTGTTTCGGGGCCGAATATAACGCTTCATCGGTGTATATGGTTGACCCCGAAGGCTTAATTCAGTAAATATAGATGCATCCAGTGATAACCCCAAAGAAAGCAGAACATGATTTATTTTCGCCTTCTATTCTTTCAATCTTTAACATTCAAGTTTAAAGCAAATTAACACTCTAAACATCGATAGGATGATTAATAGGGCTGTTTAATGAGTCTAAGATACATGCACAATTCGAGACTGAAATTATGGCAATGACACTTTGCCGTGTTGCTGCAATGAAGTCGTTTATAAAAACGAGATAGATGTTCTCAATTACCAGTATTTCAAGCAACGTATATTGTTGAAAGGAAGATTAAGTATAAATGAAGGAAATGGAGAAAAAGTTTTATAAGCAGTTTTTGAAGATCCGCACACTAAGTGTGTTCGAGCTTGAGTGGAACAATCAGTATATACAATATTAAGGAAGAATAATTTTGTACGTATAAGGAACAACTGTACTAAGAGCTGCTACCAGTAGATCACCCGAACCGCATACAGTTCTATCAGAAGATATTAGACAAGAAAAACCGAGATCCAGGTTTCTCAAATAATAAAGAAGAAGAAATATTCCATAATAATGGATATGTAAATAAGCATAATTTTCAATATTATCCAGACAACATTCCACCCACTATACGAAACTCATCGTCAGTAGACGGTCGCTCAATGGGTGGGGGTACTAAGGTGATTGAACCATATTTTACAAATATATAGAAATTCGTCGGTAACGAGCTGACATGTTTACTAGAAGATGCACCACTTGGTGTAAGAGTCAATATGAGGTATCACCATGCATGAAGCGTACTGAAGCAGGTGATTGGAAGGAGAGTGCCAAAAACCATTTCTAGCAAGATCTTCTAATCAAAACATCTTTAAATTAATTTACGCGTGGTTACGTGGAGAATACTGCAGCTTAGTAAGCCTAATATCGATTTATTGTTAGTTGTAGTTTATGTTGCGATTTATCTATTGCCTACACTATTGCTTAAATTATGTTGACGTTGTATAAGAGAAGTGTGGCAAAAATCTAAGAATCTAAATGCGCATCGAAAGACGTAAAACTATACAATGTGTTCCATTTGAACAAAACTAGTTTCTACTATTTGAAAATGCTAAATTAACGTAATTTCCCTAAACACTCTATAAAATCACAGCAAGGCAGTGACAACAATAATAGGGATAATAATAAGGATAATAATGATAATAAGGACAGAAGGGATATTACATTTTTGGAAAAGTATTGGAAATACAATTTTTTTCGTGAAAAACGATTACCTCATAAAACCGTTCGCTTTAAATATATAACTCATAAAATAAATTTGTTTTATTTTTAATTAAGGAATCTAAAAATGTAAATTTAAGCAGCGTACCACACAAGAACTTAAATACATTGTATACTTCAAAATAATTGATTCTAAACAACTTTTATTTGGAACATTTTTCCAATAAATCAATCACAGACAGTTGCAGCACCCGACATATTAAACTTTTTATTAAAATTTCAAATTTCTAGACAAAGATTTCTTAGCTGCAAGTAGAATGAAATAAAGAATCAGGTAACAATGATAAAAATTAATGCAAACGCAGTCAAATATTAAACCCACAAAATGAAGGAAAAAGTGGGAAAGCATCTCTTACCAAACTTTCAGCAACCATATCGTTGTCAATGTTCATCTAATATCACACACTGTACAAGGAATTTTTCTATTCAACACCTGTGCCGAGTTAGTATATAAAAAGAGACGACTAATCGATTGTTTATCATACCGGCCCGACGGGATTGTTTCTAGTATGAATCATGGAAGATTTTGAAAAAAAACGATGAGAACCGTTCCCGCTAAAGGCTATAATAAAAAAATTAAACCTTCGTTAAAATAACATTCAGAATGGTTAAAAATGCAAATAATTTTTTTCTATTAAACACATTAGCAAATGAACTTAGACGAAGAAGATACCTATTTAATTCTTCAATATTAGTGTCCAAGTGGATATTTCATTTAGCACTGGGTCAGCCTGCTGTAAGCTTTAATTAGATACATATGACAACTTTTATTTACCTATTAAAACAACAATCATCCGTTATTATCGTCGGGCGCAAAGTAGATGACCCTTATTGAAGCTTATTAGTACTATTGCGGATCTAACAAGCTTTACTATTGTTTAAGGCAAAATTTAAACTTGCGGGTGCAAGCCGTATACTATACTACCCGCATCTATTCTGTGTGTACCGTTGAATGCGTCCGCTTACAATTACATATACAGACTGCGTTCCTGCACGCGAGTGCATCGATAATGACAGGTAATTGTTGGACTCATGAGCGCGGCATCCTTTACAAAGCATTTGCGAATAGAATCCCGGCAGAAGCATTTGTAAATACGGTTAACACGCGTTACCCTTCTGTTTTAAATAATATCGTACTTGCTTCACTACCATATTGCTATGCATCCAACCAACATGTAAGCAGTGCGCAATCTGCACAAACCGAACGTGGAATTAATTGTGGCTTTCGTTTTGCGGAATGTTGTGTGCGTAAACAACATGAACTGAAATTCTTGAAATTCGTTAGTTCTTATGTTAAATTCTCCGGATAATTTGGCTACATACTTCGCCGATAATTTTCAAGTCAATACCCATTCAGTAATATCAAAATTTTGATTAGATACTAACGAAATAAGTGCTAACTTTCACGCGGAATACAGCACCTATAGATCAACCTCCCTAGCTATGGAATGCGTATAGTTTGGAACTAATATGATCTATTAGATTATAGGATATCAGCTAAGGTTCGCCGAAATTATTTAACGGTAGAGTTGTTCTTTGCAACAGACAAATATACGTATATTCCCATGCTTTTTATGTAAGTATTCGCGGTTGTAAAATAGTGAAGCTAGTACTAGCGTTAGTAGTAAATCCAATTTCTGTTTTGGCTAAATATTGAATTTTCGGTTTACCTGTACACTGACACTCTTCTAAAATTGTTCGACTGGAAGTCGCATCTTGAACTTGAAATTGGATCCAATTTATAATCGAACACCTCAGGTACTAATCGATATTGCGTGGATAATATGTTAGCCCCACGATTAGAATCTTGTCTATCGTTTTCAATCTGACATACAGGCCTTCGATTGATCTCCATACTGAAGAAATGCGTCTTTAGCCAGCAACGTCCCTACAGGTATGCAAACAACCCCGGTGCGACAGGATTAGTTTCATTCAATTTGTTCAAGATGTTTTCGTAATAGTTGAGGTCCTTTCACAAGATACCAATATAGACGGTCATACGAATGGCCGTTCAATTTCTCAATTCAAAAATGTTACAATATGGGCTATTCTTGAGATAAGAACGTATATACCGGAAATGCAATTGAACTGCAGATAACACTGAAAGTTGATGTAATGCTTTCAAATTTGGCAGAACCCATATTTAATCAATTAGGCAAAATTGATAAGTTATTGGTCGCGTTCATATTTTGAGACTTATGATGCATAGGTCACGAGTCCAGAAGAAAACAATCGTTGCCCGGGAAAAATGCGATTAGTCCGCATATTATCCGGACCGTTATATTATTTCAAACCAATCAATCAACAAAACGAACGTTGCAATTGGAATGTAAATCTAGACAGAGACTGCGAAAAAGTTTAGATAATTGAAGAATCTAGCTCAAATCGATAAATGTCTCTTCAGGAACAGGAATGTGAAAATCATTTCGTAAATACAACTACTCCAAACATCACGGGACGATTTGTAGTTAGCATTAAGTCGGTAGTTCCAATAGTTTGCTAATTTCTTGTCACACTACATGCAAATTTAACCTTGGATCCCTGAAGCTGCTAATTTAAATTGTTTTCAAATTTTGGAAACGTTCGCTTGAGCAGACCAAGATCGAGGTTTAAAACGTGTATTACGTAAACTTTATTCGAAATTAGCACACGACAATCGTTAACGAATCGCTGGAAAATGTATTATTACCTTTACGAAACTAATTCTATCCCGTACCATACACATGTTGACAATAAAAAAGTGTTGTGCAATGCTAGTACTATGCCTTAGAACAAGAAAAAGTGTTTCTATAAACATGTGTCCAAATTTTCATACTTTGTAAACTATAAATAATAATAGACTTCGCGAGTCACACGATTTGTCATTGGTCCATATAACCCATATCGCTGGTTTCTCATTATGGTTACAAGGATTTTCGTCACCTCAGTAAAGCATATTGTGTATATTTAGAATAATGTCGCGATTGAAACCTGCATTCTCCGTAAACGTAATTGACGATAAGAATTTTCACTTTAAATTAGGTTTTGCAAACATTGGCCTTTCAAAACTTGCCTGACAAACTCATGGTTTACGGTTTGTACAATTGAGTTCATTTTCTGAGTACTAATTCTTGGATTATCAATTATGGTAGTTCTTTGAACTCCGGTGTCGACTTTCCGGTTTCAAAGCACTCACTTTCTTCTAATCGTCAGCAAACCGTCGGCAAATGTTCTTATATATGGAATTTGTCGAGTAGGATTTGTTGTACTTTTCGCGATAAAGTCTCTGTGCTTCGTTGGAATTTGAGCGAGCTTTGCCTTCGCCATAACGCAATATTATGTAAAAAGGTGTATTACTAAAACCCTTTAAGAGTATAGTCAAATCAGATTAATGACGGTTACATTCTTTATGTTATAGAAGTGTTATGAATTCTATAGACATCAATAGGTTTCATAGCGAACTGAGCACAAGTGCGTAACTCAGAAATTATCAACAGTCATGTTTATGCAGACTTTTGTTCCATTTTGCTTTTCTCTTGCACAATACAATACATTGTACTTTTTTCGTTGTCACTGTAGGTGCTTACTGCACATATTGCATCAATGGGCACGTAAACCAGTGCACCGTTGAGAGCTCTGTCTTAATTACGACAACTTACAAAAGACGCCGGACGCTAGTGATCAATATATCTTCTAATGTTTGTTTCAATCACCGGCTTACAAATCCTAAGCGTAGTAATACTTTGATTGGCTGAGAATGATTTAACAGTTGGTTGGAAGTTTTCGTACCAGATGTATATACAATTGTATTTCTCATCATTCGTATATTGGTAGATTTAAGACAGTTTTAATATCTTTTTAATATTACAAAGAATTCACGCAATATAAATTTGTTTTTATAAAAGAGTAAGTGCCTATAACTATAACCTCAATTTATATATTGACAATGTAAAACAACAAACTACCAAACAAAGATACTAAACCGTTACAGAATAGTGGTTGGAACAAGCTCACGCCTCGCGCTTGCGTGTTTATTCACTGTGTTAGTGGAAGTAATTTGGATGTACTTCACTATACCGGGTATTTCAAACTTCAGTTAAATGTAGAATTAACTAACGAGGAAATAAGTATATAGGGGAATTTATTTCCGACCCTTACCACAGGGAAGGTAGACGATAACTTTAAATTTGATAAAATTACAAAATTTCCAGTGAAAAATGCTGATTTTCTTCTCGCAGAGAAAAACTATAGCCACGCTGTATTCGAAATTTTTATATGAGGTTTCAGTCCTTTGTGACCATCATCAACGTTCGTATTCGACTTTTAGTGTTACGCTTTAATTGACATACAAGGTATCTTAAGTAGCCAAGAAATTTAAACGCGTGTAAACATTTCAATTGTCGCTCATTAGACAACGAAGAGAAACAAGATATGTTAAGTATTTGTTATTCATCAAACTGAAACAAACAATAACGAGTATAAGATGTTTTACATTGTAACCAGAAGGACAACCACGTATCATTTTTATAGACGTTAGTTGAAACCTGCTCGAGAATGCATCGTTTATTGAGCCGTGTAATGTTTATAGTAATAGGAATTTGAATGGAAACCAACGGGATATTTTATAAATGGTAAATTGAACATGTGTTTTTGCAAAGCTTATATAAGTTTTGCACCTCGTTTGTAACAATGATGGAGAATAACAATAACAGTAATAATAGAATCAAAACAATAAACCAATAATTACAGTAAATGTTCCAATAATGACCATTTTCATTACTGTACAACTGCCTGAATTGTCCTTTGTGTTCTTCAAGGAATTACATCGAAAGCATTCTGAAGTCTACCTTGATTTTCTTCCATGTCTAGTGGGCATTAATTTATGAATACTAAATTCAACGCTCCATAGAAGAACATCCAGCCATTCAACAACTCCGCGACTTCCGATCCAACGATTTGGAAAAGCTAAACGTTATTGTAGTTTAGCAATTGCTCACAATTGCTGCATTGTGAGCCTATTGTCACCATTAGTGCTGTAGTTTATTTTTAAATCTCCGTTTTTGTTTAAACGGAGATTCGTATGTACAGAGAAGGCTTAGATATCTTTCGCCAATTAATTTTTTTTCTATTTCACATATTCACATTTTTCTATTTACACTATTTCTAAAATATCTCGTGTTTTCATTTATTTTTGACGAAGTTCTATTAAGATTTAGAAAAATGATGCGCCGTGGCTAAGAAAAAAGAAAATAACCAACGTCTTCTCTTCCTTCTTACTCAATATACTTCTACTACTAATGAACGACAATTTGAAACGTTTTAGAGTTTAAGATTTCATGGCTGTCATATTTAATTTTGAAATGGCTTCTTCGTCGATTAAGGCATAATGCTGACAATCTTTGTCAACATAGCATACATGGCTGAAATACTCTTTCTGACTGTCAACATGCAATATGGTGTCGACAAGTGGATGGCGAAAAAGCAAAAAAAAAAACGAAAGCTTATACAAAAATGTCGGGTACACTATTGGATAGATGATCGAAATTGGCGTTGAGAATGTAGTTTTCTTTGCTAAAGGTGTTAGAAGCAAAAGAGAAAAACGAGCATTTTTAGAAATTTCCAACGTCATTTGTTGCAGGTCCATTTTCTTCTCGGATGCACAGCAAACGCAAATCTTAGCAACTTCACCACCTAATATCTTGGGAAATGAGCGAGAACAATCCTTCATTCGAAAATGAATCAGTCTGTACAACAGACAGAGGAATATACCTATTCCTCTGATGGTCATCTTTAGGATTACCTGAGGTTTCAAGTGGCGACCATAACCTAACTAAATATTTTATTCACAAAAGCATTAGATTTATTTAATTTATTTAAATGTGGGATTGCATTTAAATGAATCCACAGTTTTAAAACGTAATTTGCTTAATTTAAAAACGTTATACACAAAGAATTTGGGTTTCCGAGTTGTAACTGCATGAGAATGCCGACGTGTCGCTTTCAATTTCACGGGGCTTCTTCTGGACCTTCGCATACTGTAGAATTTCGGTCTCAACTCGAAAACTCAAATTCTTTAAAAGAAAGCAACGACCGCGGAAGTCTACAACAACATAAACGTTGTACACAGTCCGGAAGAACAGGCCAAAATAATATAAAAAACTGATTTGTTCTTATCCGATTTTCATTTGTTTTCGAGTTACATTGCAAAGGGCCCGAATTTTAGCTTGTTTTCGAGTTTTGAATTGAATAGAAACATTGACTGCCCATAAATAACAAATGCTCCACATTAGAAGTATTTTTCACTTTTTATCACATACAACGAACCAGCTATTTAAATCAATTTTTTCCGAAGGTCAAAATCAATCCAACAACTTTGTTGCGCTGATATGCGCCAGTGTCAGTGTATTATGTAGTGATTTAACGTGATTTACGAGCCTGTACATTAATTTCATAGAAAATTCCAGACATTTATCGAAATTTCTAAATATGCAAATACCATGTTTGTGAATGGATTTTGTAATGGTAATGCTACAGCTGGTGTTAAAGAACATCGTTAACAGCATTCACATCACAGAAATCCTAATAAGAACGTATTTATGATTATTGCTTATTTGAAGCTTAACTAGTTACAAAGTAATAAAAGTCGGATAAGAAACACAACATACTCCTGGAGTTTGGCCCGTTCCTTCTGACTAGTTGTTGGAGTAATTAAACATAGTTGTTCCAGGCAAATTTCCTTTAACGAAATAAAATTTACATTTCTCGAAACCATCAATCAAGCATATAGCATCCAAAATATTTTATTTACTTAGCGCTCTAGATACACATTGAGCAGTGTTTACAGCAGTATCCGCCAATTAAAGATATTACGATTTACGTTCGGGGAAAAAGAAAGCAAACAAAACGAACCTATGAAATGTATAGCACATATATCGATAAAAACTATAATGGGTCGCGTAGGAAAATATTAATTACCCGCGTTTTTAATGGTTTTGCGCGTGGGCCGCGTTGGCTGCAATACAATCTCATTAAATGGAAAAAAACTTTACAACACTATGGACATAAAAATAGATGAAGAGATACTGCCGCAGGCAACAGGCGTCGCGTTGTATTTTACAATTCTAGAGCGACCGAAATAATTTCACGCACACATATAGGCGCACGCCGACATGTAATGCCCATACTTCCACCACACATTATATCTTGTGGGAGTTTGCTTGCATGTTTACGGAGAACGATTTTGTCGTCCGTGTTGAAATTTTGTAATCTCTTCGAATATCGAATTTCACAAAGGGTTGTTTTTATCTCTCTCGTACAAGCCGGAGTGTTCTATTTCGTTAGTTACGACTACGGGGAACCTGGCCATTATTCGTTGAGAGATCTAATCGTTAATTTCGTACGTATATAGAAATTTGTAGAAATGTATAGGGTTTCTCATTTTACTTTGATCACTGCGTATTTCCGTTACTATTGCAGGAACAAAAAATTATTTCAAGTGTAAGTTTTAGCGTTTAACCTTCATCGATTAAAAACCTTGATAACAATTATTAGCTAGCAAAATATTAAATTGATTTAGCATAACTGAATACCCATAGATATGTACCACTTGAGAGAAGAAGTAAATATTTAAGGAATGGTCTTTGGACTAGTTCAATGCGAATTTTATATATTTATATGAGATTCTAAATTGTCTAAATTAAATAACAATAACGGGCAGTTCTATTTTGTAAAATCCTTACAATTTTAACAAAGGGGACTATATATTTCATATGCTTTTCTAGTCATGCCAGCTGTATAATCAGAAAACAGTTATTTTTACATCTGATATTACTCCAAGATCCTTTTCTGAAGTGACATTTCATATTAATGTTGTTATAGTCGAATGCAACTGTATTAGTTTTTTTGGTCTAAGTCATCATGTTGCATTTGGAGATAGTTAAACTTAATTTGTTGGTACAGAACTATACTACACAAATCGTTCTGTAGGAACAAGCAATCGTTAAGAGAATCGATTTTGATGTCATTAGCAAACAGAGGCTTTCACAATATAAAGTATCGATTAATTGAAACTAAAGACAAGAATTAGATCGTTGAGAGATGTACCAATAAATGTTTGGGACGCAAAAATACGGTATACGACATACCGTAGTGGAGATAGAACTCAATCAATTCACAAAGGTGAACTGAAAGCTCTGCTTTGAATACTTAGTTTTTTTACTAAATCATGAGTGTCTACTTTGTTAAAATCGACGGTTAAAATTATATAAAATACAAGTGCCTTGTAGAATCGAAGCTGGTCTATAATTACTCACTTCCGATACATCACCATTCTTATATGCTAGCTATAGATATATACGCAAAATATTCCGCAAGTCGGAAAATTTTAATTATTTAAAAATAAAATTAAATAAATTGGGAAAAAGCTTGCAGGCGATTGCGGATAGGCATGAAGGAGATAGCTGAGAAGACTATATTTCTCCGACAGTGGAGGAAATCTGTGTGAAAATCAACACAATCTGCTTGGACATAAAGTCACAAATAAAATGTTCGTTGTTTATAACCATTGCTTGATTACTTTGGCAATTATTTTGTTCCATTGCCACCTAAAATAAT
The DNA here is from genome assembly GCA_020654165.1 of Oryctes rhinoceros. Lineage (NCBI taxonomy): Eukaryota > Metazoa > Arthropoda > Insecta > Coleoptera > Scarabaeidae > Oryctes > Oryctes rhinoceros. The sequence continues at coordinate 1,308,550 of JAIOKQ010000424.1, forward strand.
TTTTTCCCATTTAAAATATGTTATAATAGGATATTATAAATATCAAAACAGATGCCAAATCCAATGATTTTTGCTGTAAAATGGTGTAGAGACGCAACTACCAATGAAATTCTATGCTTCTTGATGTTGCTCTTGACCATACACAACACTACAACATTAAAAGACAATGAAATTTTTAATGAAGCTGACCGAAAGACTTTTAATTGGTAAAAATAACTTTTTGACGACTGTCCTGTACACTTGAACTTGCTGTATAAAGGTATGACATTAAGTGATGAGAGGCAGAATGACAGAAAAGTAGTTAATACGAGTCCTCCCTACAATTGTTATTGGCTGAACTTGTGAAATCTCAAGAAGAGAAGTGAATATAGCGCTGGTGACAGATAAATTCGTTGCTGTTTATTTATAACATTACAATGTATTAAAGATTGGCATAACGATTAATGATGTTTGAAGCGTTCATAATAATAATGGTGAGCATATTTTTTAAAGCTTCAGTGTTCCTTCCTTGTCTTGTAATTAGCTAGTAATATTCTTGTTGAACCAGGATGGGTAATCACGCTTCTTTGCCAACGTTAAAGATACTCATAGAATGCATTGCAAGCTCCATTAATGTTATTTGCATTGCAGACTGGTGGTAAGTTCTTGTTTGGAAGTATGTTGTACATCGGTAAAAAATTGCTTTTCAAAACTCAGAGTCAGTACAACTATTATTTGTACGATCGAATAGTAAACGGTATTAATGGTTAATAAGTCTTTAAACTAGCATAATGATAATCTTCAGGTACTCTTGAAAACTCACGTCTTACAAAATGATTTTAGTCAATGTAGAACAGAAAAATTAATGTCGTATAAGCAATACCGTGTACGAACACACAAGATCCGCGCAAATTTCGATTTACTTCCACTCGCGAGAGTCAAATTGAAATATACTGTAAGGTGTAAGGTGATGGTTTTGGAGAATGAAGATAATGTGTAGAAGGTGTCTCAAATATGAAGATGGAGTAATAGCTGTAGCAATACTAAATCTAAAATCCAAGTGCAAATATGCTCTACCATCGAAGGAAGAATACTAAAGGAATGCCTGGAATACCGGCCCAGCCCTTAACGGATGCAGCCCCGGCATCGAGTGATAAAAAACGGATCAGTTTGAGTAGTATAGCGATCGCCGCTTTCCTATAACCTATAATCCTATAAAATAAGTAACCCGTTAAATAAAACTTTGCGTTTAAACTTACAAATTATTCTGAAGATAGCTGTGTATTAATAACAACTTCTCAGTAGTTTGCTATCGTTACGTGCGCAGTTTTTGTCGAAAAGAATATATCGGTAGATCGATGCGTAAGCGTAGTGACATTGCAAACATTGTAGGAAAAGCTCAAGAAACACAATTAGGCATTTCTTAAGTCGCGAATATCCGCGATATATTGCGCAAGGAGAATGAGTCCCATGGTCACAATTTGAATCCGTTAGACCGTTTCTTGTGAGGTTACTTGAACAAGTTAGTCTACGAAAGAGAGAAATAAAGCAAGAAATAATTACTTTAGAGTAAGTTACGCGGCGGAAACAGTTTTTATCTAAAATATTACTACTTTCATTTAACTCCAACAGATATTTTCAAAATAATTCTTCCTTTGATACAAAGGTTTATTACTTTATTTACATCATTCTTTCTCTTGCTTGTCACCAATTTGTCTTGCTATATTAACTGTTCACTTGAAAACCCATTTTCACGCGTTAGGTACGCATTGTAGACCGGATTATATGTATATGTACCTATACCCTGTACCTAATACGCGTATCAATACGCGTTAATATAAACTAATACGCATATCAATACAAACAATATATTTTGCAAGAAAAGCTTATTTAATCCCAAATTAAATAAGTGGTTTCAATTTTCAAGTTACACGTTTTATTTAAAGCAGCAGGTGTTTTAAGATAATATCATGTTCATTGTTAGTTGGTGTCAATACATTTAATCTTGTAGTAATCTCTTAGTCTTGTGCGAAATAAGTTAGCTCTCTTGGATTAAGGCAACATCCTACATACACTCTTCCGATAAAATAGTACTCAATAAATTCATTTTCTTGCATATAGAATAAATAAATAAAAATAACTAAAAGCATTTCATTAAATATAGTTTTAATGTTCGGAATTGACCGCCAGAGCACGCAAGTACATACATATATGAGAAAGTAGAAAAGTATAATTTCTCGACAAATGGAATGGCGCGTATTATTATTAGTGCATGGAGCGCGTGATGTTGTCTAGATTTCTCTTAATACTTAATGACGAATTTTTTCAAATAAAATAAAGGAATGGGCTTATGTTATATTCCAAAGAACTCGAGGTAACCTTGATTTGTCTTACTGGATCCTCAAGAATTTGGATGTCTAACAAAAATTGAAAAAAATCAAGAAACGTTCTTTAATTGGCTTTTTAATCAAGTGCTAAGAGGCGCCGTTTGAAGTTCTTTTATTCTTTTTAACTTTTAAATGAAAAGGTTATTATTGGTACAGGCACAAAATAGAAGAGAATAATGAAAGCCGAATTATAACTTTGAGAATATTAGCATTATGTTTACGACTGCACACTATTTCAAAATTAACTCGCAATGATAAGGTTAGTCCACGAAAAATACATTATTTTACGTAAGTCCGTAAAAAGCTGTTTCCACATCTTTCTGGGCGATAATCTCAGCAGTAATCTTGCTAGTTCTACTATTTTTTCTACGATGCGAATCAACAATGGAGTTCGGGCTCGCCAGAATTGTGATTTTAACTCGTTAACCTTGTCCGCTTATTGAAGCCGCGCATGAGGGGACATCTTCGCTTCGCAAATGCTAATTCGATTGTGTTGAGCTGTGTACGTCAAGGTCTTGGCATTTTCATCGGCAAATGATGAAATATTACTTGTATAAGGTACACAATACATTAAGAAAAACGGTCATCATCGTGAACTTTTGTCATTTATATTAAAATAACGCAGTAATATAGCTATAATAGTTTCCATTATGAGATTATTACATCGACGTTTTTAGTCATTTTATATGCATAACTATAAATAGTAATAAATGTGTAATGCAACAATTGACAGAACTCGAAGCTATTTTCTGTTAAATAAATAAAAAGGGATTGACGAGAATGATGATAAATGAATGTAATATTCGATTGTAGATGTGTAGAACGAACTATGGCGTTGTTCAAGCGCAATGCACACAAATGCAATTACGTATAATGAAATATATTCTTTGAAACAGCCCCATTACTGCTTCGGTATCCATTAAAAATGATTCAACAGTTAAAATGACTGTAAAGGTAGTAGAAAAAATTCAATTTAAACTTTCATTTACAACGGACTGGATATGTGTAATCCTTATCAAAACAATCGGAAGAATATGGATTCGCATTCTACCCATAAAGAATAATATACTGGTCTAAATCGATTTAAAACTACCACTTCATGGTGATCGTGCTATACGATTACAGGTAATAACAACATGCAAAGATATTGACCTGATATAGATAAGGGTAACAATGTAGTTTCGTTAAAATCCTTCTATTTAAAATAGACTTATCTGTCATAAATGCCAGACACACACCGCATCTAATGATTTCAATTTGTCCACCTATTCTAATAAAGGCCATTTTAGTGATTGACAGCTCAATTTTTAGAAGAAAGTTTCTTCTTCTGGCCTATTACCTTTGAAGCATGGGCGGTAGAATGATATACATAGGTCTAACCAACGAAGGAAGTGGTGTACTTTTTTTTTGTTTTTCTTAGCTTCTAAATTACCGGGAAAATATCCCGAACTAAGGAGGGAATTCTATATGTCTACGAATCTACAGCTTTAAGTTTCGAAAATATTGAAGGTGATACACTGTGTGTGATAATCGTAAAATTCTAAGTAACTGACTTGATTAATGTACAAATAGCGAATGGGCGAGGGCACGTCTATTTTAGCAATTTTCATTACAGTTTAGCTAAGATTATAACTATTTTCGCGGTTTACTCCCGCGGATCTTTTTCGTGCAAACAGTAAACGATGACGTCGTCTATCGTATAGTGGAAAAAAGTTTGGGTTTAAGCTAGAAAATTGTTAAATTGATTGGTGTGTAGAAGCGTACTAAACATATACATTAAATACATTAAACAGTCGGAATGTTGGTTTTGGTATTCAGGGTTTTCCATGTACGTCTTTCATTAACTCCAGAGTTGGACCTAATTGGCCCGTATATATTAATTATCAATTTTCACAGGTGGCCTTTTTGTCCGTTGCTGAAAATTTATAAGGATGCCCGATTTATTACAACAGATTATCCAGTTATCTCGGGAGTCTTAACCAACCTTCATGTTTTTATTGTATTTTTAGGTTCTATCAAGTGTTATAGAATGATTTGTATTTAGATTCTCTACCTCTAAGCTCAATTGGTTTTTAATTATTTTGCTTCTTATTTCCTTTTTATTTTATAAAAATAATTTACTTAATTACACCGTTAACGTACTAAAATAAATTTAAAGCAGTTTTGGTTGTATTTAATATTTTAAAGAAATTTTATATGATATGCATAAGTAACACAGATTAGATTACTACCCCGACCTGTCTCGCTACGACCTTCCCAGGTTTATTATGGTTCCTCTCTCATTAGATCAATTACATTAGCTTTGCTTTCTTCGCTATATTTAGCAGTCTTGCGAGTGATCCTTCTACATAGGTTTCGGCTTTTGGGCATTCCAAGACCAGTTCCGAGAGTTCCTCCGCCTGACATAATGTACATGCTGTTTCCTCTGTCAGGCATAGAGTACTCATGTGTTTCTTGAGAATACACTGTTCTGTCTGCGAGCCCACTATTTCTTTAACAAACTACCTGTTTCTGGTTAATAGGTCCGCTGTAAATGTAAGCTTGCGTTCAATTAGAAACTGCTTGGCTTGTTTCTGACCTGGAATTACTTTCCACCAATCTTCAGATTGGTCTTTTACGTGTGGCCTTCGTGTCCTGGTACCCAAGTCAGGGTTAGCTTAGTCCGGCTTGCTAGTCTACTGAACGCATTCTTGCAGTTCCACACCAGTTCCAATTTCGTCTATGTGGAGTCTAGCGCTTTCCTAGATTAAATATGTGATATTTTAGGGCGACATGATCGCCGGTCTCGACTTCACGACAATTTCTGGAGCAGCTGTTGGCGTGGATCTTACGGCCCTCATAGCGTACAGACATGCCAGTCTTTACATGCCACTTGGTCGTCTTGTTGCCCCAACTAGCAGTGTTGTCGTCGATCATACCACCAATCCTTACGTTGTCAATGATCTCATTATCCTCACGTATAATTACAGCATCTCTTTTGAACTTAATCTCCACGTTTTTCCACACAACCTTGTATATTTCCCAATAGTAGATTTGTTGAAGGTTTTAGTGATGTGAGAATTCCATGTATATCTTTGATCGAACCATATTTCGAGATATTTTGCTTCTTTGACATATGGAACTTCCACTCTTCCTAACATGATTGGCTTAAGCCCAGGTTTATTCTATCTTCAACAAGGGTTATAGCTTAATTTTTTCTATGACTCCATGAATAAAGATCGAGAGGAGTCAGGTCGCGACATCTAGGTGACCAAGCTCAAGGTCCATCGATCTTCAAAGGTATTAGTTATTTCTCGATGTAAAATAAATTTAATATACCCCTATTTGAATAAATATTTAATTCTTCTGCAATATCTTTAACCATTTCCTTGAATTGAATATTCATAGACTGGATCTTAAATTCTAAACACTCGGTACATGATAAACTAAATGTTACAATGTTACTAGCAGATAGAAAATATTAAGTTTTCATTGTGGCCGGTACAAATATGACAATAACTCAAAACCAGCTAACTTTAAAACTAGGATAGCTTAAAATACTCGTGGAATCTAAAAAGGCAATAAAAAGTATTATCGCTCCATTAAAAATATTAAAGTTGATTGTGACTTCCGGTACAGCCGGAGTTACAAATGTTAACAACTAGAGATGCTACCTACAAAAATATTTAACGAACGGGTTGTGTGAAAAGCCTTGTATATACAGTAGCGGTCAGAAGTTAAGCAACCCTACGTAATATGACAACTTGCTAGGAATAGTAAAATAAGGAAAGCGAATATAAGGCTTATGATTTAATTTTTGATAATTTATAGTCTTACAAAGAAAAAAAGGACATTTGATATATTAGATACCTTAATTTAACTAATAATACTTTTACAAAGTAGTAAAAAAAATTTTCAAGTGACATAATTTAAGCAACTTATTTTTTTCTAACATTAATATTTTATGGCATACCTCTTATTTTTAATGACGGCTGCGCTGCATTTAGGCATTGACTCTATTAAATTGTGTAGAATCTGCAAACCATTTGTTGCCATTCTGTTTGTCCGTTTTACAATTTATTTACATCTCTCACGAGTTCTCAATAGGACTGAGATCGGGAGATTGAGTTGGCCAAGAAATAACACTAACTCCTTGCTCAGTTAGCTACTTCTTAACGACCCTTGCAATACGCTAAGGGTAATTTTCATGCTAAAAATGCTATCGAAGTGACATATTCCATTCAGCAAATGGCAGCAGTATAAACTGTTAAGCATATATATAATAAACTAAACTTCCTTTGTAGTAAATATTCTGCGTTTAACTTACGTATTTCTTAGTTTTTTGATTGATCTTTCATGTTAATGCATCGCAAAGAAAACATTACCAACAATCTTTACTCTTGTAAATATATGTATATATATATGTATATGTAAGATTTCTTAATAAATATAAGCGTAAATCATATTTTGTGCGTACACAACGCATTTCACAGATTTAGATCAATCAATAAGAAAGTTATATACTGTTTACCTCATGGCACGGCGTGCTGATGTTGGTGATATCAGACAAATACTTGTATTTCTAGTCACGCTTATATTTTGCGTTTCGTATTATTTATGTTGAATTTTTTTTTTATATATAACTTCAGCGAAATAATTGGATACCAATACTACCAACACCTAGTCAAAGTCAATTTTAATGATTGGAAATGAAAAAAGTAGAAGCATTAGACAAAAATAGAATATTCCACCTTACGATTAAGCTTACACAGCTTATACAATGTGTAACATATTTTATTTAGGAATACAAATTAAAGACTATCTATTGGTATCTTTTTTCAGTAATGATGCTACATAATTATATTTAAAAACTCTTTTTGCCACGCCTACCCATTAAATGAACATATAACAGAACAAAAATATAAATCGGTTGATATTAGACAACCACTAGCTAACGTAGTTCTATTAATACGATAGTCCGCCCACCAGAAACTATGCATTATTATTTATCAAAGTTGAATTATTTCGAAACATCGGCTTTAACCCGACGCGTACATATTTCGCTAAATCATTCACCTTCGTTGAAACTATTCGGCGAATACGGTGTACACCTGCTGTTTGGCATTAATAATAAAGATGGTAAGCCGAGATATCTTACTTATACCTTCCAGTATGTACAATTTTCTAGCTGTATGCTAAAATAGTACAGGCTATAGAATGTTGATGAAACATTTCAATAGTGTATTTATCTAGTATTTTAAGGAAGACATTTTGGAAACGCGCACAAAACGTTAGTCTCTCCAAAACCTTAGGCTTCCAAATGTCATACATATGCTAACGTATTTAACATTCTTACTCCCTGAGTTGTTGGAATTAAACACTAACGAGCATTACTGTACTGTACTGTGTAGCATTACAGTAATAATAAAAGATACAGTAAAAGATACTTAACATCTTCATTTATATTTAGCTTTATAATAACGGTTTCATTAGAAAAAATTCTTGTATTTGCTTTGCGATATTACATCAATCTAACTACATGCTGTAACCTCAAAAAGTGTTATAATTGCAATGTATTTACCAAGACACTAATTCAGTTGGCGGCCTAGTTCTTGTATTACCTAATTAACATTATTATTCTAATAACAGCGTAGATTACAGAATACAAGAAGAACGTTTTTCATTCGAAACGTTGTGTTTATTTTTGTATGTGTCACGGATAAATTAAAAAGAAATGTGCAATATTTTTGGAAACATTCTGTTTAGTGAAGGGATTGCAAAGAGACGCAAACGTATCTACTATACATAAGCGGAACCAGAACAGCGTTCGATATGTAGAGGGCGCATCAAGTCGAATGGGAACTAAGATTCTCAAATCCCATACAACCGAGCTCGTTCAGTCTCTCTTGAGCTAGCACAGTGGTAACGCCGATTGGGCTTACTATAGCAATTATAGAAAGATTGCGAATCATACGTTTAGGTAAATTGCTTAAAAAATATATGAAATTGAAATTTTTGCAGAACTGTTGACAATATAGGGTAGAGTTCAGCGGCACTAGGCCATGACGTAAATGGGAGGCTGTTAACGGTGATTCGACTCACTCGCACGCTGTGCACATCACTGTGCGGAGCCTGCTTACTCAGTATTATATTTTCAAAAACATTGTACAGGATGTTCGATAATTACGATTAAACTGGCAAATGCGAAAAGTGTAAAAAGTAAAATTCTTTAATACGTATATCTATTTTTCCCTGTCATCGAACTTCTCTTAAAAAAATACAACAAAAATGTCGCATTTGAAATTGATACTTTTCAAAATATTTCAGGAAATGTATATTGTAATGTGTATTGTCACCCACCTTTATATATCTATATCTAAGTTAGTCAATGATCATTACAAAACGATACGGCATTGATGAATCTTTTTTTTTGCCATGAACGGTATATTTGCTGATAAGTAATAACAGCTAACGATTTACGCCTTGTGCTTATCTTGCATTAATGATGTATGTCTTACATTATTTCTGCAAACAATCAAACAACAAGAACGTTTTGCAAAAGGCAATAGTATTTGAAATAAGCATTCTTTACTCATATAAAAAGAGACAAAAATAATGTTGAAATCAGTATTAACTTAGCATAGTTAGGGTTAGTCCAACCTAATCTTTCTCAGTTGTACTCAATATATTTTGTAACATTCTCCGTCAGTCTCTGTACGTTAACTCATTCATGCTTTTTTGCTTTGAGGTATCCCAAGTTTTTAAAATTCTTTATTATTCGTTTTTCGCAACAAAGTAAAATTAAATGATCATTTATTTCTGTTAAATATTATAGTAGCCGAGAAAAATATAGGTACTCTTCCTTCCATAAATAATACGTCCAATGCTTTAACACAACAGAAAATTTTGAAATGTAACTTACCAAAAGCACTATCATCCAGCAGCAACTGTAGTAGTATCTCGAAACTGGATGAGCGTCTACTACAGATACCCTCATCAAACAATTAAATGGCGAAATTAAAAAATGAGGAGTTATTCTCCACCATTAAGGGGTTGTCGAGGAAATGTAGAGCTTGCTATTTACAAGGGTATAAAATATCAATGAAGAAAAGTGTTGCAAATTCAACTGTGCGTACTCACACTTAAGAATGATCCAATAAAGATATTTGTGCATATGCATTGCTTTCATTCTCTTAGAATACTACGGTCTGCATCAGAGAAGCAACTGCTTATGTCACTGTATCACAATTTTTTTCAAAAATAACCAAATCTATTTCTATATTTTTCGAAAATGCTGTTTTTACATTAATTAATTAACAAGTAGAAAATCATTAACTACTGACAACAACTAAATCCATTCACAATTAGAAAAAAGATTTTTACACATACAAATAATATTTTCCTGTATTTTCAACTAACCATTCATACATGTCCATTTACGAAATTAAATTATATACAGACACACTAAATTTCTCTAGTGGCTAAATAGATGCAGTTGTTCCTTAAATCTACGAACACAAAAATAACGCATTTCATTCGTATTCGTGAGTTGTTCAAGGTTTACTAAAAAAAAAAAAAAATGGAAGGCTGCATTTTAGCGCCAAATATTTTTGTGTAGAGAGGGAACAGAAAAAGATGCACATATACTCCTAATTTTTCCATTTGGTTGCGGCGTCTCTTTACAATTCCTCTTTACATAGTAGTATTTATAAGAATAAATTTTGTGCAGTTAATTGTCGAAGTCTAAAGAAACCCATCTAACTCCAAAACTGAGTTTCGCACTGTATGTGTATGTTTCCACGCTATAATAGGCATAATATTTTCGCTTAGTGAAATAACAAAACAAAACGAAAGGTATTTTATTTGTCGGAGGATCATTAAAATATTACCAGCGCGAAGCAAATCGCGTGGACACATTACATATTTTGTGTACGGACGTTAAATGCGCTGCCATGGTAATCAGCATCACACGGATAATATAAAATATGTTCTGATGCGCGTACATATTATAAAACAGATCGGAAATTAAACAATTCTCTTTTTAAATATGACAACTTCCGCTCGAGATGGATAAAACAAAACGGCCGAAATGGGACACGTATATATATATACACATACAGAGGTAGGAAAAAGGGGATTAAATTTTAACGTTTTCATATTTCACCGCTCCTCCTGTTAATATCAGTTCAGCTCGGAATTGTACCGCCCCACCGAACAACGTGTTCCAATGGAAAAAGAAAACAAAAGGACTAGAGGAAAAGAAGGATTTAAATAAAGTGGAAGAAAAAAGGAAATATATACGGGCTGGTATGCTCTTGGAGCAAAACCGCGTATAGTGTGCATAATAATCAAAGAGCAAGGAAACCCGAAGTGATTCCCGTTTCGCCGACAGGTATTTAAGTTCACATTCGGAAAGCGTAAAATTAATTTGGCTGAATTTTATTAAACTCAAACCGCGCACCCGCGTGTATTCAGATCGGTAAAACCGAAACGATACGACGTCTTTTAGCGCGGCCAGAGCGGCCATTCTGCGAGGGCAATGAGATTCGGGAGCGATTTAAATTACTTCCCAAGGAAACGACATAAAACTTATTTTCTTTAAATAAAGGAGAGACGAGGGAGCAAAAAGAACAACGCCCGAAAGAAAATCGAGCTCTCCTCTTGTACGACGGTGGTTTTTCCCGCACACAAAGCAATTATTATTACGGAATATCTATCAGTTTATCTTCTCCTAAAAGCGCGTGCATCATACCTGCGACGACGTAGATGGGAAAGGAACTGGATTTTTAATGGTTTTTCTGTCTCGTTTCATGTCCGAAATGAGGAATTTTAATGGACGTTGTTTGGATTCTTTTCTAGAAAGGAAAATTGAGTAAATCTTATAGAAATAATTAAAAAGAGAACGGAAACATGGTTTGTCTTTTGTGGTTCTTTAGATGAAAACTGTACATAAACTGATTTTATTCCGAAGAGAAGATGTATCACATCATAGAACCAGGTAGTTATTTAGTCTGCGGGCTTTTGTCCTCTTTGTTCAAAACTACTTAAACTATTAAAAGAAAACAAAACAAAACTGATTCTGGGAGTTCCTGGAACAATTTCGCATGTCGCTTTAGAACAAGATAATTCGTTATCAAAAGTGTAAAAGGGGGATCCAGAAGTAAAAGGCATTATCACTGACTTCCGGTTTCTCCGGACAAACGACGGAATTGGTAAATCTCATCTCAGATATTTGTTGCACTATAGTGTGCCGGCCAGTTGGCGCAATGTGTGTTTTGCAGTATTTTCAGGGTTTTTTTTTTGCCGATATATAGTAATAACAGATCACGACGGTGCCTTTGTAGTGGTATTGATCTCAAGGTGGTAAGTTTGCCCTACCGTACCTTTTACTTTGGAGATCTAAAGCGCTTTTGTTCAATGAGCAGCACTTATCTCGCCATTTTAGCACCTTATCTCTTAATATATTTTTTTTTGATATCTATCATATGGTGCTAGATATGCCTAGGTCTTTTATTCATGCGTCTCCGGCAGTCGAATATTGCCAATGACGACATTGGTATCGTGGGGCTTGAATTTGTTGGTAAACTAAATAACAACACATTTACTGTTTTTCACCTGTAAGCTCACAGGAATATAGGTAAATGCTAAAAACATCTTACTTTTCTGACAGAAATTTATGTTGGTTTGGAATAATATTTAAATTTTAATAATAGAGTTTTGTTATTTTGGTACTTTATTATTTATATTTATTATTTATTTATTTATAAGGTTATTAACCCTATTGGAATCGAAAACTCTAAAGTAAATATTCTTGATAAAGGGAAAAGACCTGATAATTTTCTTCTGCCACTGGATCTTTTCTCAGTAAATGGCCTCAATCATTCCCGAAGTAAGATTTAAACTTCATTTCTGGTTTTAAGAGTAACAAAATTGTTTCGAAACGATACAGACATTTCACCGAACAATTTTTAAAACATAATTTTAAACTATTAACGATAATGAAAACTTGAATCAAAGTGACAATACTTTTTTAATTGGCGAGTTGTTTAATCGGTGAAAATTTGTTATATCTTAAATTACTTTATTTGTGTACAATTCATAAGAAGTGTAATTAGCATCATAGACCAGAAAATTTTTAACGCGCTATTTTTAACGTCATCACTTTTCTTGAAGCAGAACATTGCCAAAATAATGGAAAAAAAAAAACAAGAAGCTGCTACAGAAAAGTGGAGGTAACACCGTTGCTTTTATTATAGATGTATGCGCGAACAACTTCACAAGGCTTTGAAAAGCAACATGTGGTTAAAATTCACCAAACGAAGCTTACATAATCTTTTAAAAAAAGGACCAATCGACAAATACTAAAAATAAGTCGCCTATCCAAATAGCAAAACAACGAAAAACAACCAAGAACTTCCGAAATATTTTCATTAATCCCAATTGCCCAAATAACCTCCATTTAATTAGAAACCAAAAATTATTTGTCATTTATATTTTCAGAAATCAATACAACAAACTAAAATAACTGTATATAGAGTGTATATAGTTATATTTGGAATATATAATATTTAATATAGTATATTTGGAACTATAGGATGTGATTTTAGAATAAAACGTCTAATATTTGTAACATTATTCTTCTTCATTTTTCAACAAAAATTTTGGAATTTACAGCTACAAATCGAACAAGAAATTATTCTAATGGCCGCTACGACTCATCTGGCGTCATGTCATTGTTTGCGATTTTTTGTATAAATATGGCACATACCTGACTCTATTTCTCGAATAACTAGAATAATAACAATGAATATTTTCTTTGAGATCATTGATTGATCGGAGAAAAAATCCGATGGGGTTAAGTTACATGATTAATATTAGAATTTCAAAAGATAACATGATTTAGAAATTTGGTTTGGAGTAGAGTTATGGTCTTACGTGTAGTCAGCACGTTGCATCGTCCTGCTGAAACTACATGGTGTTGTTCAATTTCAAGCCATCAATTTGATGGAGGAAGAAATTGCTTAGTAATAAATTGCATGTTACAAAAAGGTTCCTCATTTACTATGACAGCATTGCCTAAAAAAATATGATTCGACTACAGATTTTTCTTTAAAATCCGATGCGTGGTCGCTCTTGAAGTATTCAGCTGTTATGATTGACGTCGAATTGATATGCTTGGTTCAAATGCGCTTTCTCTCACTGAACTAATAAAGCGTTTGACTGAGCAGAATGAATTTTCTTTAATGCAATAGTAAGCGACTTCCCATTCTCATAAAACAGCTCTACACAAAGTATTCGTTGTTCAACAGTTAAACGCACTATGCTGACGTCGTACGTGCAGATGACGTTTGTTAAATATGGACAATTTAATCCTAAAGTTCTAAATGAGATACATAAAACCCCGCAGAAATGTTCAAATATAAACTACAAGTCCATCAGGTTTCATCAAAATCTGAGATCAAGAGACGGCGTCATTTCCTTACCAGCGACACGTCCTCCCATATTCATGGATGTTTAAAAAATGTATTTGTCAATTTGTCAGCTTGCATTTATTCACTCCTTGCAGTAGTAATGAATATAAGGATTTGCATTTTGAATGTGAATTTTTCCGAAAGCTATACAGATAGTATCCGATTGTTACTTATTTTTAACAATATCTGCTATCGCTGTATCATTTCATGTTTTAAATAAAGATGCATATTTTTTAATTTTAATTTTTGTACATACAAGAGCGTCTTAGGAAGAATTCTCCGGAGATTGCATAATTCTCGCACCTGTGAAAGTAAAGAATTCCAGGACGCAGTGAAAATGTAAAGATGACTAAGCAAATACTGTCTATAAATAGTAATATTTAAAAGCTGTACATTTAGTTATGTCAACAGACGTAAACTCTTAGGTTAATATTTACAAATTCTTGACATTTACAGACGATATTAATGCATTTTTAGATGTGTTACGTTATTTACGTTAATTCTGTGTCTGCGATAGGTGCCGCTATATGTAAATGTAATTTTAACCGATATGGTATTAAATAAATTGTGAACGTATCTGTGCGGGAAGTTGATTTATACTTAAGATACGTCCAGAGCTGTTTGGTATCAATCAATTTTTTTGTTACCAAGATTCAAATATCTACAAAAACTAATGAGAAGTAACAACCATGAATAAAAATATAGGATAAGATATTACTAATATCTCGTATCTCCCTAATGTAAGGAAAGTTTTGACAAAATTTCTTACTGAATGAAAAATTAAGACCATTATTTAATACAAAAAAATGTTCAACTAAAAAGTTGTTCTGTATGCAGCTCTAGTAAAATTTAGCAATTTATTTCCCAAAATCAAAATTTTTCATTCCGATATGCATAAAAATATAACAATTCACGATAGACTATAAAGAATACGTACACAAATTGCAATATTTAGAATATTACGCATGATAAGAGTTGGCATAACTTTAAAATTAGATTCTACTTGCAACTTGTATTTTACACGGGAATGTACTTGATAATGACCAAGCAATTTCTAGGCTAGACAGTGCAGATGTTGACCTCTTGAACGTTGTAAATTCCTCAATAAACGCATTCGTTGCGACCGTTATACTACTTTCTAATTGTTTTCTTTTAAAATCGTGAAATTCTTGACATACTCTTGAACATAAGCAAAGTTTAACAGCAGTGAACGATCTTCTTCCAGAGACAAATCTTATTGAAATCATGCATTAGGGTTTTATTTTAGTACTTACTTCTCACGCATTACATTTCTTTTATTACTGCACTCAACATATCTGAAATGTTGAAAAATCTGCATTAATTCTTTTATTCAGACGAAACGAAGAGAAGAAGTGACAGACGACAAATAGGCAAATACACAGCGGTAATAGTAAGTACAGAAGAAGGAAAATTCAAGACGAAAAACAGGTTATATAATAATACATATGTACAACACTGCAGAACACAACAATTATAAAGAATACATCACAACAATTTCAATTAAAGGTATGGTGCATACAACAAGAAACAACAGTACCGTAAGATGCTATACATAGGAAAAGGTACGTTGGTTGAAAAATGGTTTATCAAAAATTTAAAAGCGCCAAACTCAAAGCATTAAGACATAAACGCAAAAAGTTAACAATGTAGTTATTCATAAAGCTTTTAAAACACTTTCTTTCTAGTGTGTGTAGAATTTTTAATTGATCCAAGTACAAAAAGCATCTCAAATTCCTTCTTCCTTTAGCAACTAGCGCGATGCCAACTTGACATATGCGTGTTATTTTTAAAAGACGGATATAAAAAACGGAAGACGTCATTTCGACTGTATACAGAATCGCCGGTGGTTTTATTACATTTGCGTCAGGCGCAGTCCTCCTATAATAAATCGGAATCAAGACGGACAACATTACAGCGATTCTTAATGATATTTCAGCGCGTATTAACATATTATTTTCTTGAATAATAAAAGATCTTAGTATAACAGAAATATAAATTAAGCAGTTTAAAACGAAATAATGTAAAAAGAGCCTCAACATAAAAAGTGCTTAATGCATTGCAGCTTTCGAAAACAGTTTTCATTTTAACTATTTAGTCTTTGAATAATTCGTCTATTACTAGTTAAACTTAAGATAAGCTGCAGAATAATAAAATCAAAGCATAACTGATGATCGCACGATAGTTGAACAATAGAAAGCAGGAACAAATCATTTCCACAAGGAAGACATTTTAAAAGCCGTACATAGAAAGACAGATGAATACCAAAGGAAGCATCTTTTTCAGAAGAACTTGGTAATCTACAACAATGACATGGATTCCAAATGTTGAGTGAAAATTAGTAGCCTGCCAGAATAATTATCTGCAAATATGAAGTTTACTCAATCAACGATATTATCAAGAATAAATTTTCTATTTTCATAAAACTAGACACAAAGTTATTATATTGCAGGGAAATCTTTGAGATGCATGCTAACGGATACAAATATTGATGTTTAGGATTTCATAATATTTACAAAATCTACATGAAAATCGTGCTATTTTTAAGGATGCAAAAACCACGAATGTTTAGAGAACTTCCACTGCGAAGTTATAGCTGTAAAAGTAAATAGACTTGTTAACCTGCTAAATTTGTTGGAAAGAAGTGTTTAGAGGGAAGCTCACGTTTCAATACATGTTGGAAAGCAAAACTGAAGCAAAGGTTTAGATTCTTTTTTCTTAATATGTAATACCAATAATATCTTTTCATTCGAAAAGCAAGCTTAGTTCCGGATATTTTCTTTAAAAAAAACTTGAACTATGTCTTCTTGAAATCGTTTTAAAACGGGAACAGATTTCAAAATAAAATTAGAAATATAACTAAATTTTGACGGAAATAGCTTTGATTCTACCAAAAAGTGTTTGACGGATGTTTGATAGTTTTATGGATCCTTTGTTTGTGACCATTTTTTCTTGCTTTTCAAATTTTCTATAAATTAAATACTATACTGTGACTACGCGCATAAAAAACTTTGTAGCGGCAGATGAATTCGAGGAACTAGAGTTAAATGCACAAAATGTGGAATGGAATAAGAAATAGGAGACGAGCAATATGGGAGATACACAGTATTTATTGTCTCCAGCATGTGCAACTCTACATAATTACAACATACGTCAACACGCACAATTTTATTTATCCGTGATTGAAACCTCTTCAAGAAACTCGAGAGTTTCGGTATAGAAAGTGTTTTAACTTATTGTCATTATTCTCAGCTTATAAGCGAAAGACATTACGAACTAGTCCAGGTAAATATAGCAGATGAGTTGTCAAGGTTGGTTTTTACGTACCGCAGCCGCTGTTTTGGTGATACCACCGAATTATACAAGGCAACTGTTCTATTCGTTTTCCTGTAATATTCCTACCAAGTTTATTGGTTGCATGTATGTGATTATTTAGTAGAATACTTTAACCATCGCAGCTATTTTATTCACTGAGGGTTAAACTTTAAATTTGCTATTCGCTATTCTTCTCCTTAGAAAATCACACACAAACATTTTGGATTATATTCAGAGAGATACAAAATTCGTTTCGATTTGCTCGACATTCAAGGTATTCATCCCCCAGATACCTTACCAATGCCAAAATAGTGATAATTGGTCCAACATAGTAGTTAACCGAGCTTATTTGATCAAGTCACCTAAGCAATCAATACTTACTTAAGCGCTCCCAGCTTATATTTACTCAATCAAACATGTTTTAAATGAAGCATGTTTGATTGAGTGATTCAAGGGTCCTACTTTAACGGCGATCCTTATGTTCCATCCTATGATTTGGTTATTTCAACTAAATAAAAGAATTTAGAAACGGTTTGACGGAAATGGAAATGACATTAACACATTAGTGTTGCCAATTCAACGATTGACCTTTACCAAAAAAGGAAGATAATTGTTAATAAAATGATATTTGACAACTGCTTCAAAAATATGGTATTTTATCTATCAACACAAACAGGAACAGTAACTCATAAATCCATCACAAATCCAACAAGTAATTAAAAAGGTGCAGATGAAAATCCGATACCACCACAGGTTCTGTCCGATGGACAACAGTACATACATATGTACGTCTCTTTTCCGAGTACGCTAACTATAGTCTCATGAATTTGTTTGGACGTCAGACCTTCCCTCTGTAGATACCCACTAACAGCATGAAGTTTATAATATTTATCGAAAACTTTTTTATCGTTGTTTTCTCACTAGTTAACAAAAAAGAGGCTACGCCAATATAAGCACTGCGGATAAATCATAAATAGAAATGTGAAATCTTGTCAAAATTAAAGGACGATTCATAAGATCTATTTCGTTCGTTGGATGAAAATTTTTCAGCGTGCATAGTTATGTGTGTAAGGTCATTTTATTTCGATACTATCATTCGCTGTTACTTGCTTTAGCAAAAATTTTATACTTAAATAGAACACATCAGAAAATGCCTAGAAGCAATAATCAAAAATATATAATGCTAAGATAGCTTAGCTCTCTCGTGGTATTGATGGAATAATTCACGGCGAATGCAACAAAAGGAGAGAAAAAAGTATACTAGTACGCGGACATGTTTCTGCCTATCCGGCGTCATCAGCGCGGCTCCGAGCGTACCTTCATCTATACATACTAAATAGAACACAACTACTCCCATATAAAGACTCATTGCTTTCACCACACCCTATTCTTCCTCAACGGTTAGTGCAATTTGAAAATTTTGTATGCCAGTAAATGCTGTTTAGATACAAATTTAAGAAAGGTATTGTGCGAGTCCTTAGCCTTATTTAAATGTAATCGCTGTATGGATGTTTAATAGAATTGTTTGGACAGCATTCACAAAATCAGATTTCGGCATCTGCGGAATTCATAATTGAAGCACGTGCAAATTTCATAGAATATTCCATACATTTGGATGGGCAAGTTGGATTAGTATATTGCGTAGAGCTGAGTTCTTTTCAACAACCTTTATATTTTCACAAGAAACCTAGCGATCTTATTTTTAAGACTGATGTCCACAAATAAATTTTAAGATTTGAAAGCTTACTCACTTCCTACAACCTAGAGATATTTAAACGATAACTTCCCCAAGTCTCTTAATTCAACCCTATTGGGTATTCGATGTCGTTGAAGTCTGCATTGTTTTCCTATTAACATTACATAACAATTTTTAGCTTCGGACGTTGTTATTGCGCGACTCGAAAGTTTATTTATGTTGCTTCTTTCTTTTACTTTATTATTATACCGTGTTCGAGAGGTAAAACAGCTGTCTACCCTTAAGGCAGGCAGATCTCGAACTTATTAGCATGTCAATTTTTCATGTCTTATATTTTCTGTTATTCGATATTTATCTTAATAAACCGCTATTATTATTATTATTATTATAAAATGTAGTATTGGACCGTACTTGTTGAGAAGGAACTTCCTCGAAAATTCAAATGAGGGTTAGGCGTTAACGAACGTTTTCAAATAGTGGAATGTTACAGAAACAAAAGAGAACTTTAAAACTATTGCTGTAAAACTCAATGAAATAATTGAATTAATGATTTTTAAAATCATTTTGATTATTTCATTACATTATGTTTAAACTGTTTTACTAATACTAACCGATGTAAATGATCAATTTTCTCTAATATTTTCTATTTTAATATATTTATTTATATTTTATAGAGCGTTCCCAATTTTCCATTAAACACATTGGTCTTTATTTACACATCAAAAATATATAATTTGGTGAAAAAAATGATGAAACTTTACCAACGAAATGTTTTAGGTGATCTGTATTTACCCACTCTTTGCTACTGGGCAATCTTCGCTCCTAAATTAAAAATTTATAGAAAAATAAATAAAAAAAGATAAATGAAATAAACAATTTTGTTTTTCCGTAAAAATAAAAATGTTAAAAGGTCAATCTGAAGAATTAGATTGTCTCTACTGTCTCTTCGTGTTAATCAGTAATTTCTAAAGAAAAACAAATAAAAACATCCATAAGGCATATATATAATAAAAAAAAGTAAAGCTCATTAGAATTAATACATCATCCCATGTTTCTTTTCCGGAAATCCTTTGATTCGGTTCGCGTAATATTACCGAAGGTAGAGTAGAACACCTTTGTGTGTCCATCAGCAAATTTAATTTAACCTCGAAGCTAATTTCGACCTCAGAGTGCAATCCTCGTTCACAAGCAATTGGTTTCAAATCCAATAAGCCGTTGGCAGCAGTCGCCTTCTATACTACCAGCGCTGCCAACTGAAAAGAGAGGGATTGGTCGACCCTACTGCTACTACTGCTGGTGCCGCTGCTGCCAACGGTTGGGAAGCGTAGGGAAGTCGTCGTCTTTCCGAACATCAACAGTTAGGAAGGAGGGCG